>CM040125.1:53094777-53792458 GCA_022559845.1 Amorphophallus konjac
ACACCAGAAGAGTCGGAGACAATCTGTGGAACCAGAAGAGTGAGGAGGGGTCGGTGCAGACTGTAGAAGGCAGAACCGCGTGTTCGGGGGAGAAAATTGGTAACTTCTGCTCCCGGATGCTGAATGAACTTCCGCTTCTTGAATCTGAAACTAGACAGGCCAAAGAGGAACTTTGAAGAAGAACTTAAAGACTGATTCCTTCAGGGTCTGTCGTGGCAGAGCTTCTAAACTGGTTCAGGTCCTTAGCCAAGGTAGAACCGCGCAGCTGTGGAAGAATGGACCTCCAAGATGGCTCGGAGATCGGAAGAAGACGAAACCACTTCGGTTGCGAAGGCGACTGGTAGACGCTTCCGACGATGGCTCTTGGGTCTTCAAACTCGTCCGGAGGTGATCGTGGTGGCTGCTGCAAGCTGCTGCTCTGCTGTAGATCTTCAGTTGAGAGCTGTAGGTTGATGATAATGGGGGGGAATGGGGTATATGGGAGGGGAAATGGGGTGGATGAGTGTGGGGAAAGCCCGGGCTGTGAGGGGGTCTAGGAGGGGGTGTTCTAAGGTGGGGGAAGGGAAGAATGGGGTCTGGAAGGGGGTCTAACAGGTGGTGGGAGGAGGAGCTACGAATTTGGGAAGGTGGGTGAGAGGAGAAGGTGAGGGGGGGCACAAGTGAGTGGAGGGAAGGGTGGATTTCAAATTCAAATATGCTTTAGAAGTTGTGGGGTTGTGTGGGGAAGGGGTTGATTGTGTTGGAATGGGGAAAGTGGTGTTGGAATGTGGAGGATGGTGTTGGAATGGTGAGGGATCTCCTTGGGACTAGGGGGGTGGAGTAATGGAGGCCATGGGGAAGTGGAGGGCTTTAATGATGGTAGGTGGGGGTTGAGGTGGTTGGGAAAGGAGGAGAGAGAAGAAAATTCGAAATTGGGTGTTGAGGAGAGAGAAAGTGGAGTGAAAAAGAGGGATTAGGAGAGGGAAGGGTGGGGAATCTCTCCCCTAGGGTTTCTCACCCAAAAAATGTTGGAATCACTCCACTAAACTAAGCTTTGGATACTCAAATGGCATTTTTCATTGATTCATTCATTAAGTTGAAATGGGGGGAATGTGGTCCTATATATAGGAAACCCACATTTCTACAAAAGTCCCTTACAAAAGACTCAATAACAAATAACCGAAGGGGTAGGGGGGCTAATGGGCCAAGCCCGAAGAATTGGGCCCAATAGCACATTACACAATCTAATGACACTCAAACTTAGGAAAATAAATGCAAGACCTAGGAACATGACTCAAATAAAAGGGAAAATACATCAAATGACTCAAATAAAATTACATAGGACTCAAAATTAAATGACTAAACCATGCCGGATGCAACCGGGGTGAGGAGACGAACGGTAAACGTGGGCATGGGAGGTGATGTCCCCATCAATGCCCCTGGCAGCATTCATTTCTGGAGCTTGGCAGCAGGTTCAGCTCCTTTGATTCATTCTCAAAGAGAGTGTAAGATGGAAGAGGTAGAGACCTATGTTCACCCCATTTCAGGGGCTAATGCTGTTAGGTCTATTCTGGAGCCGGAGCTGGTTAGATGGGCCATGGCCATTCGAGCCAGTGTTTTAGTCTTCAGGAAGGGTGGTCTGCTTCTTCTGGAACCATATTATCCATTTCGCTTCGGGCGGAACTTTGGCTATGACCAGCATATCCCTACATCAGTTGCCCAGTTTCCCCTGGATAGCTGGGCCAAGCACGGATCCGCCATTGTCGGTGATGGCCGGTTGTGGTGGGATTTCTATCATCGCCATGATGGCGCCGTTTTCAGAGTTCCCACTATTTCCAACCGTGTCCCCCGCGTCACATCAGAGTATATCAAATGGTGGAACATTCGGACCAGCTTTTACAGGGATGGCAGGGGTGCATTCTGGGACGTGGCCGAGCGTTCTTTCCTGAAACAGTAGCCCGGGCCGGTATTTGACATCCCCGAGGCCCACCTAAAAAGGATTTATTCACAACATTCGAGGGAGGCCGAGAACTATCTGGCTCAGCGTCGGGTTCTGAAAGAAGGAGGCTCCGAGCCGCCCGCTCCTGTCTTTGCTGCCATTAACGAAGATACTTTTATGAAGAACTTGAGACATCTGTGTCATGTAGGAGGCGCTTGTCTGGAGGCGCAACAGTACCCTTTCCCTGTTGAAGAGCCGCTCCTGACGGTCGTCCCCTGGAAGGGTCCGACAGATAGATTTCATCCCTACAGGACATTTGTGCGTAGGGAAGATAGGACTCAGACGTACTACAAGCACACGTCTTGGCTGTTTGTTCTGCTAAATGTACATGGGTTATCTGCAGAGAGTCCGATTGCCGGCATATTGAATAAGCCATTGTTTATTTCTTTTCATTATGTCGACGGCTAGGGCATGGATCACCTCGACTTATTTCGATGTCTCGATTTTCATGGTCATAGCGATCTGACATCTTTAGTGGAGAAGTGCCAGACATTTGGTGATGTTTGTTGGCTTGTCAAGGAGGCTGCTTTCCGCTCCAAGGAGGTAGTTTATTTGTACTGGCCGCTTTCTGTCTTTTATGATGGCCCAGCAGGTATGGTCTTTCCTTTTTGACTATAGTGCTTTCTGTTTTGTTATCCAAACTCTGCATCTACTGGTCTCATTGCTTCTTTGACGTCTTCAACAGATAGGCCAGATATAAAGCGGTAGGGGCTTTACAGAAAAATCATTGCGCAAGCTGAGAAGCCTGCTTATTTCGAAGTCCCTGTAGCAGCACCGACGACCACTCCCCTGCCTCCGGGCAAGAAGAGAAAGATTTCTGCAGTGAAGACTGCAGTTGGGAAGGCCAGGAAGGCTAAGAAGGCCCATGCTCGGCAGTCGGCTTCAGCATTGACGGATCCTGGGACCTCTCTTCCTGATATCCCCTCCTTTGATGAGTTTGAATCTCAAAGGGAGGGCGCCCAGACGTCAGTCAAGGGTAACATCAATAGCCTGCGGTTATATCTTTCATCGTCTTTTACTGAATTTTATAGAAATCTTCGAATCTGACTTCCCCCCTTTTTGCACAGCCCAAGAGCCAGTTGTGACACCTTCCGTGGTGGAGACCAGATTGCCTTCCCCCACACCGGCTAGTGAGGCGGAGGGTAAGTGTGCTTTTTCATCTTCTTTTGCACATTTCGATTATCTGTTTGTTGTCTCTCTCACGAACCTTTCCCTGCAGTGACATCCGGTGAGGGGGCTGCAGTTACGGGAGCAGCTGGCGATATAATTCAGCCACAGGAGGGCCATAAGACCCAGACGAAACGGGGCCTTGTCCCTGTGAGGCGCATAGTTACCCGGTCTTCATCTAGGCAGCCGTTAGGGACGCAAGTCCCGCCCGTGGATAGCGTAGAAATCTCTTCTAGCAGCTCCGCGACCGCTTCCGAGGCAGAGGGAGAAGGAGCAGATTTCAGCGAGAGCGAGACGGAGGGTTTCTCCTAATCAGAGGCCCCACTTGTATGTACTGCCATTGTCCCACTGTTCACCCCCTCCAAACTGCTGGTGCCATCTTCTGAGGAGGAACTACCGGAAGAATTTGCTGGCTTGGACACCAAGGCAGATATAACTCCTCCCTTTGCTGCTTCAGCAGCGGAGCTTTCCTCTTCCTTGCACTCCTTTGAGGATATCGACATCACATTAGAAGTGGGTCTCTCTCCTTTTTCTCATTATTGTTATTGTTATTATTATTATTTTTTTATATCTGCTGCTTGATGTTGCATTGATCTATTCACAGGAATCCCCTGTTGCTAGCCCGGTAGCGACTGCAGCCTTTGAAGCCATTCTATCCGACACCTTGGCTATTGTTCCTGCTTTGTCAGCCACTTGTGCAGGCGTTTCTGAGATAATTCTCCCCGTGCCGGTGAGGGTACAGTCTTCCACAGACTTAGCATTGCTGGACTTGAGGACCTCGGGGGAGAGTTCGGCCCTCATCCGGGTCTTGGATTTTAGAGCTGAGACGGACCCAGCTAGGGGTTCTGCCTTTATACCGGCCGCAGTGATGACCATTGCGCCAGAGTCACCAATTCCCATAACAGTAATTAGGGAAACTGAACTTTTGCCTCTACAGTCCGTAGCCCCTGCCGCCTTGACATTGAAGGAACTGGCCGCTGAAGCGGGGATGGAAGAAGGGGAGGTAGCTGCCACAGAGACCGGAGTATTGTCCATAACTGACCTAGAATCGATCTCCTTGCTCTCGGAATCTGAGGAGGAGGTGCTCCGAGAAGAGGATGCTGAAGATGCGGGTATCACATTGGGGACCCAGGAAGCAGCCGCTCCAGCACTTATTAAAGTTGCCCCTACGAGCATTCAAATAGCAACTCCCGAGGAGATGGAGGTGGAAGGCCTCTTGGTTTCGTCAGGGGTTGCAGAGAGAGCTCAGTTGGCACCTTCCGCAGACCTCCCGTCTTCCTCTTCCCAGCCTGATGTTACACCATGGGTGGACATAGACAGTGAGGTGACTTTCGAAGTAGCTCCAGTTCCTTCTCCTGGCTTTGCTTCATCTGAGAGTTTTGTCTGGCAAAATCTTGACATGCTGCGCCAGCTGGTGGAGTCCCACCCTGGACTGACTTATCTGCGGCTGAAGGAGATAGCCGAGCGTTTCACCGTCGGTCTACAGGCGATGGGCTGTCCCATGGAAATATGGGCCCAGCGGGTTCTATTGTTGTTAAAGTTTGTACATCGCCAGGACTTCTTGGCACATATTATGTCTGACAGACTGGCAGCTTTGAAGTTGCAAAGGAAGGAGTGAAAATCTGAGCTGGAGAAGGTGGGCTCTGTTCTCCAGGAGCGCCAATGCCAACTGCAGTCTCTGGCGCAGCGGGAGCAGTTCGTGCGCAGCCGGATAACCATCCTGGAGGCTGAATTGTTTGACCTCCGGGCTGAACTGCCGCAGATAACAACTTCTCGGCCGCAGCTTGCGGAGGAAGTAGCCCTGTTGGAGGGGCAGGTGGCATCCTTTCAGGATGAGTCTGCTCGGCTGTAGGAGGAGGAGGCTCGACTTCATGAGCTGGGTGCTGCCCCGCATGTAGGGCTTCTGGCCTTTGAAGACATATTTCGGCGCCCGTGAATATCTGTTTCCCCCTTTTTGTAATACAATTCCCCCTCAGGGGCCCTTCTTGTATTCCCCCTTTTTTTTATTCAATGAAAAGGAATCTTTACACCAGTCTCATATGTGGTTCGTCCTTTACTTATCGCACCATCAATATTTCACGGTGATTTGGCAACGGTTTCAGCGGTCCCTATGCGAACAGCCCGTACCTAGCAGGAGAGCGTCCACCCTTTCAGAGAAAGGATGGGGAGCTCGCTCCACCGCGCGACGGTATCCGGAGGGTGCCTAAACCCAATCCTGGGGGTAGCTAAATAAAAGAGGTTTAGAACATCGTCTGGAACAAACGGATGGTTCATCTCAGACAGGTTTCAAAGCTGGTCGGGGCAATGTATCAAATGACCAGTGACAGATTTTATCATCGATATTAGGTTTATATCGACGCAAAGAAGTTTTTATAGGTTTCATCAGAACAGACATAAGGTCTAGACTGGGTAGACTTGATCACAGGTGGGACGTGAAAAGGGTATGCGGTTTTCATCAGGACAGATGTAAAATCTGAACTGGACAAGTTTTCATCATTGATCGGGCAATGTACCGATCGACCAATGGTTGGCTTCATCATCGATATGGGGTTTATATCGATGCAAAGGGATTTCATAAGTTTCATCAGGATAGACGTAAGGTCTAAACTGGATAGGGTTTTATCGCTGATTGGGCAAGGTGCCGGTCGATCACTAGCTGGTTTCATCATCGATATTGGGTTTATATCGATGCAAAGGGATTTCATAAGTTTCATCAGGATAGACGTAAGGTCTAAACTGGATAGGGTTTTATCGCTGATCGGGCAAGGTGCCGGTCGACCAATAGCTGGTTTCATCATCGATATTGGGTTTATATCGATGCAAAGGGATTTCATAAGTTTCATCAGGATAAACGTAAGGTCTAAACTGGATAGGGTTTTATCGCTGATCGGGCAAGGTGCCGGTCGATCACTAGCTGGTTTCATCATCGATATTGGGTTTATATCGATGCAAAGGGATTTCATAAGTTTCATCAGGATAGATGTAAGGTCTAAACTGGATAGGGTTTTATCGCTGATCGGGCAAGGTGCCGGTCGACCAATAGCTGGTTTCATCATCGATATTGGGTTTATATCGATGCAAAGGAATTTCATAAGTTTCATCAGGATAGACGTAAGGTTTAAACTGGGTAGGGTTTCATCATTGATCGGGCAAGGTGCCGGTCGATCAATAGCTGGTTTCATCATCGATATTGGGTTTATATCGATGCAAAGGAATCTCATAAGTTTCATCAGGATAGACGTAGGGTCTATTCCATCAGGTTTTATTACGGGTGGGACTTTGCCAAGAAATACGTAGGTTTCATCAGGATAGGCGTAGGGTCTATCCTGGTAGGGTTTCATCGTTGACCGGGCAAGGAGCCGATCGATCAAGGGAAGGTTCAGGAGTTTGATCAGGACAGACGTAAGGTCCAAACTGGCCAGGCTTTATCAGAATGGTGACGGGTTTTATTATCGGTGGGACATGTGAAAGAGGGTATGTAGATTTCATCAGGGTAGACGTAAGATCTATCCCGGAAGGGCTTTATCATCGGTGGGGCATAGAGCCAGATGACCGACGGAAGGCTTCATCAGTGAAGGGGAGGTGAAGGCAACGTGTCAGTTGGCATGGAACTTCCGAATTACCACATTACTGACCCAAGTGCCCTTTTGGGTTTTCACCAGAGCCAGCCCCCTCTTGCTTTTGCCCACGCGTCCTTTCGGATTTTCACGTGGCGGGGTACCTAATTTTGCCTGCAGTGCCCTTTCGGGTTTTCACCACAGTTGGGTTTTAGCCATTTTTGCCCTTGTCCAGAATGCCTGAACAAGTCTGGCGGGGTATCTCTATTTTTAACCCCATTTCTATATACGTACTTTTTGTCGTTTTCTTTCTCTTTTCTTTTTCATTGTCTTTTCTGGGACCAGAACTTTCATCCTGTGGACCATGGCGCCATATGTTTATTGTGGACACACGATCATTGATGTGGGTGTCAACATCAATGCAAAGGGAAGTAGGGTTTCATGATCTATCCAGACGAAAGGTCCGAATTGATTTAGAGGATATAGATAGCAGCTCGGGCACGAGGCCGTTTGCTAAAAATATGAGTTTCATCGTTAATGTGGGGTTTAACATTAACGCAAAGGAATAGAGTTTCATGATCTATCCAGACGGAGGGTCTGAATCGATTCAAAGAGCAGTGTTGTGCTGTGTCAGAGCGGATGGAAGGCCCACCCTAGATGGATTTTAGCATCAATCAGGCAGTGTGCCAATCGATCGATAGCAGGTTTAATCATTGGTATTGGCTCATACCAATGCAAGGATTTCATATGCTTAATCAGGATAGACGTAGGGTCTAAACTGGGTAGGGTTTTATCATTGATACTAGGCGAGGTGCCAATCGATCAATGGCGGGTTTCATCATCGGTATTGGGCTTATACCAATGCAAGGAGTTCATGGATTTCATCAGGGTAGGCGGAAGGCCTAAACTAGAAAGGTTTCATCATAGATCGGGCAGTGTGCCAATCGATCAACAGCAGGTTTCATCGCGGTGAGACGTAGAATAGGTTTCATCGGGATAGACGTAAGGTCTAAGCCGGACAGGTTTCATCGTGGTGGGTTTTAGACAGAAACAAGTGGAAGTGTTTTATCAGAACAGACAGAAGGTCTATCCCAAGGTGGGCTTATTATCGAGGGAAATTTTTCTTGAGCAATGCATGAAGGCTTCAACAGAATAGACGTAAGGTCCATTCCAGATGGGTTTAACCGTTGATCGGGCAAGGCGCCGGTCGATCGACGAGGAGTTTTATGGTGGGAGGTGAGGCTTTCTTTGAAATCACCACATTACCGACCCAAGCGCCCTTTCGGGTTTTCGCCGGAGCCAGCCCCCTCTTGCTTTTGCCCACGCGCCCTTCCGGGTTTTCACGTGGCGAGGTACCCGATTTTGCCTGCAGTGCCCTTTCGATTTTTCACCACAGATGGGTTTTGGGCCATTTTTGCACTTGTCCCTTAATATAGGAGTAAGTCTGGCGGGGTATCTCTATTTTTAACCCCATTTTTTTTACTTTCTTTTTGTTCTTTCTTCTTCCTTCCACTTTTTTTTTTAGAGGGTGATAGGTCGGAATGCCACCAGCTCAAGATGAGGGTAGCTTGGTTAGGGCGGAGTGCCACTAGACCAAGAAAGGGTGTAGCTTGGCTAGGGCGGAGTGCCGCTAGACCGAGAAAGGGTGTAGCTTGGCTAGGGCGGAGTACCACTAGACCAAGGAAAGGGCAGCTCGGTTAGGGCGGAGTGCCACTGGACCGAGGAAAGGGTAGCTTGGCTAGGGCGGAGTGCCGCTAGAACAAGAAAGGGTGTAGCTTGGCTAGGGCGGAGTGCCGCTAGACCAAGAAAAGGGTAGCTTGGTTAGGGCGGAGTACCACTAGACCAAGAAAGGGTGTAGCTTGGCTAGGGCGGAGTGCCGCTAGACCAAGAAAAGGGTAGCTCGGTTAGGGCGGAGTGCCGCTAGATCAAGGAAGGGTGTAGCTTGGCTAGGGCGGAGTACCACTAGACCAAGGAAAGGGTAGCTCGGTTAGGGCGGAGTGCCACTAGACCAAGGAAAGAGTAGCTTGGCTAGGGCGGAGTGCCGCTAGACCAAGAAAGGGTGTAGCTTGGCTAGGGCGGAGTGCCACTAGACCAAGGAAAGGGGTGTAGCTTGGCTAGGGCGGAGTGCTGCTAGACCAAGGAAAGGGGTAGCTCGGCTAGGGCGGAGTGCCGCTAGACCAAGAAATGGGTGTAGCTTGGCTAGGGCGGAGTGCCGCTAGACCAAGGAAAGGAGTGTAGCTTGGCTAAGGCGGAGTGCCGCTAGACCAAGGAAAGGGGTAGCTCGGCTAGGGCAGAGTGCCGCTAGACCAAGAAATGGGTGTAGCTTTTGCCCGATTACTCGGGGAATGTTGGTTGTGCTGTGTGATATAGTCTCAGATGTCTTCCGTTGAGTGGCGAGAATTAGATTTCCCCTCGATGGTTAACAACCACGTAGGCCCCTCCTTCGTAGACCCTCTGTATCACATAAGGACCTTCCCAATTAGCATTCAGCTTCCCTTTTGGGTTGGACGCCATGACTTCTTTTTTCTTGACCATGACGAGGTCGCCTTTCTTGAATTCTCATCCTTTTACGAGTTTGTTGAATGCAGTGGCCATGCGGGCCTGATACATTTGGATATTCTTCTGAGCTCGGAGGCGCTTCCCTTCCAATTCGGCCAGTTCTTCTAGTCTTCTTTCTACATTGGTCTGTTCACCACGGGCCAGGCCATATTGGACTGCCACTCTGAGTGACGTGACTTCCAGCTCTAGCGGAACCACTGCCTCTGAGCCGTATACCAGCGAGTATGGCGAGCACCCTGTAGGTGTCTTGAAGATGGTGCGGTATGCCCACAGAGCTTCATACATTTTCTCTTCCCAATCCTTCTTATTAGAACTGACGACCTTGGCCAGCAAGGTGCAGAGAGTCTTGTTAAAAGCTTCTCCCAATCCGTTTGCCTGCGGATTGTAAGGAGTGGAGGTCCTCCATTCGATCTTATATTTCTCAGCAAGCCGATAGACCTTCTGATTTCTGAAATGACTTCCATTGTCGGATATTATTCGGCTGGGGATCCCAAACCGGAAGATAATGTTCTGTTTGATGAATCTGGCGACCAATTCACCAGTCACTTCTCTTAATGCTATAGCCTCCGCCCATCGGGAGAAGTAATCTGTTATGGCCAGTATGTACTTATGTCCGGCCGAAGAAGTCGGCAGTGGCCCGACTACATCGGTTCCCCATTGTGCAAATGGCCAGCTGGGAACTGTAGGGTGCAGAGTTGTAGGAGGCCTTCTAGGCACAGTAGCATGCTCCTGGCATTTCTGGCATGATTTTTCAAATTTACAGTAGTCTTCAAACATGGTGGGCCAATAGTAGCCCAGCTTCTTGATTTCTATCTTCATCTTGGGACCAGCCTGGTGGGCACCTGCTGTCCCAGCATGTGTTTCTTTCATCGCTTGCCAGGCCTCCTCAGTGGACAGACAGCGGAGTAGAATTTTCTTGCGTGCATCTGCCATTATTCGGAACAAAATTCTATTCCTGAGTTCATAAGAATCTTTGATTCTTAGGAGTTTCATATTTTCTTCTCTTTTCTGCGGCAGTTGTTGGTGTAGAAACCACTGCAACAAGTGTTGTCTCCAATCAGACTGTGCTGATGGTGGCAACCTCGTCTTCTTCGGGGCACTCTTCTAGCATACTGGGGACTTGCCGCCAGTTCATAACGACAATGTTCAGTGTCTTATTTGGTGGGACTGCTAGTGAGCTGGCCAGCTTCGCCAGTGCATCAGCCTGGGCATTGTGTCCACGGCCCACATGCTTGAGCTCAACATGGTAGAATTTCGCCATGAGGCGCACAACTTTTTGGTGGTAGGGACTCAGTTCTGGCTTCCGCACTTTGAACTCCCCTTGGATCTGTTTTACTATCAACATTGAATCCCCGAATACTTGAAGCATTTGGATACCCATGTTGAGGCTGATATATAGCCCAATTATCAGAGCTTCATACTCGGCCTCATTATTGGTGCATGGCTTGTTTATAGAACAGGAAGTATGCACGACCTCCCCTTCTGGTGATTTCAGCACAATACCGGCTCCAGCCCGTATTCTGGTCTTTCCATCGGAGTCTGTCTCTGTTCTAGATGCTCCATCAAAGAATAGTTGCCACATAACTGATTGAGCCTGGCAGGCCTCGAGTGTCTCATCATCGGGTAACTCGGTCCCTAGCATATCGTTTTTCGGCACAGGATGCTCTGCGAAGAAATCAGCCACGACCTGTCCTTTTATCTCCCTCTGGGGTGTATAGGTAATATCGAATTCCATCAAGATCACTGCCCATTTGCCCAACCGGCCCTTCAGTACTGGCTGAGTCAATATGTATTTGAGCGGATCTGCTGTAGATATCAATCTGACTTCATGTGACAACATATAGTGTCGGAGCTTCTTAACAGCAAAGACCAGTGCCAAGCAGGTCTTTTCTATGTAGCTGTAGCTTTCTTCAGTTCTAATCAGCCTCCTACTCAGATAGTATAAGGCTTGTTCTTTGCCTTCTTCATTTATCTGTGCCAGCATTGCCCCCAGGGAATAGTATGTGGCTGCGATATACAGTATCAAGGGCCTGCCCTTAATTGGTGCCCCCAGCACCGGAGGGGTCTTGAGATATTCTTTCAGCTTCTCAAAGGCTTCCTGACAGCCATCGTCCCAGAGGAACGACACATCTTTCATCATGAGCTTGTGAAAGGGGTGGCATCTTCCCGACAGATTTGATATAAATCGTCGGATATAGGCCAGCCCCCCTTGCACAGATCTCAGCTCGGGCAGATTCCTTGGTGGAGGGAGCTCCTGGATAGCCCTAATCTTGGATGGGTCGATTTCAATGCCCCTATGCCGGACAATAAACCCGAGGAATTTTCCACTGGACACGCCGAAGGCGCATTTCATGGGATTCATCTTGAGTTCATATTTGCGCAGCCTCTGGAATACTACCCTCAGGTCTTACAAATGGTCTTCTCTTCTTTTAGTTTTTACTACCAAATCATCAATGTAGCACTCTACTTTCTTGAAGAGCAAATCATCAAAGATCTTGGTCATAGCTCTTTGGTAGGTAGCGCCGGCATTCTTGAGGCCAAACGGCATCCTTTTGTAGTGGAATATCCCCTTCGGGGTACGGAATGCAGTGTGCACTCTATCTTCCTCAGTAATCCAGATTTGGTTGTATCCGGATGACCCATCCATAAATGATAGAGCCTCATGACCAGTAGTCGCATCGATCATCACTTCAGTGATTGGCACTGGAAAGTCATCTTTCGGGCAAGCCTTATTAAGGTCCCGGAAATCAACACATATTCTAATCTGCCCATTCTTCTTCTTTACGGGCACTATGTTGGCTAACCATGTAGTATACTGATTTGCTTCAACAAAGCCTACATCAATCAGCTTGTCAACCTCTTTGTTAATCTGATTTATTAATTCAGGGCGCATTCTCCTAGAAGGCTACTTTACAGGGCTAGCCTCTGGGTTTATTGCCAATCGGTGCTGCGCCACATCAGAACTCAGTCCTGGCATTTCATCATATGTCCATGCAAAGCAGTCTCGAAATTCTTTCAAGAACTGTATATACTGTTCCCTGGTAGCTGGCTCCAGCAGTGCACTGAGGAATGTCGGCCTTGGCTCATCTGCGGTCCCCAGATTTATTTCCACAAGCTCATCGATGGTGGCCTGACCTCCATCTTCGACCTCAGGCGGGGCTTCTTGCAGGTCAGTGAAGCCTCCCGGGATATAATCTTCTTCAGTTTCATGATTCTCTGTTTCATCATACTGGTTATCAGCGGGTGCTGGTTCATCATATACGGCCAATATTGTTGTATTCTGTTCAGTCTGCCCCGAGGACGTAACTGGATCAGCAGGAAACTCAAAGATGGAGTCTTCCGCCCTTAGAGGCTCTTCTGATGCAGACTCCTTTGAGAGATCATCATTCTATAGAGCCCGGACTTCTTCCAGGATGCGCTCAAACTCCAGGCATTCCCTCAGCTCTTTGGCTACTTGGTCTTCATCCGGGGTTCCTGTGTCAAACTTTGCTTCAGCATGGAACAGATCCTCTTTGCAAGGTAGGTCTTCCCAGCACCAATCTTTCTTTGCTTCATCAGACGTCCCCGTCTCCGGCTGACTGTCTGGGGCTTCATTGTTCATTATGGATTGATAAATGATTTCTTCATCTTCCGAGGGGTACTTGTCATATCCCACCTCGGAAGGGCCTTCATGCTGGTAGGAGACAGAGATGATGTCCACTTCAGCTTCATAGTATTCTTGAAGGGTATAACCCAATCCCGGGTGCTGAGTGATCTTCCTCAGTTCTTTATTATCCCGGGGCGGATCCCATAGCTCCTTGAACGCCTTCTTTTGGGCAACAGGTTGTAGTGATGGCATCTGCATTTTAGAGAACATCTGCGAAACCCGCTGGGTAGTATAGTCCAAGCCCGTGATCGGCACCATCCGATTTGCAGATTCTTCAGGGACCATGCAGTCTTGATCATCGTCTTCGACTGGCTCCCCGGTGTAGAATATGGTAGGAGGCTCGCAGAAGCGAGGGATTTCCATAGTCTTCAGTGGTAGCACCGTTTGGTATTCTAGGCTGGCAATGGGCTTGACTAAACCCTGCGGAACCTCTACCTGTGTGTACTTTTCTTTCATCTCTTCATCGATATCATCCGGGCGAATGCTAGGAGGGGTGATCCGAGCAAAGTCACCAGCATAAGAGATGTGAGATACCTCATGCTTTTTAATATAGCCCTTTGGTGGCGGGGGAGACCAGTTTCTTGCCTTCGTCGCCGGCTTTTTCTGACCGACCCCAGCCTCTTTCTCTTCACCCTTTTGCGACACCTCCGTGTAGTAGGATGTATCGAGCATATGGCACTCGAATACTTCGAAGGGATGCAGATCCGCAAACACCCTTTCTTCTTTTCCTTCATGGCAGTATTTAATACACTGATGCAGCGTGGACGGCACTATCTGATATTCATGCAGCCACGGTCTCCCCAGCAGGGCCTTATATGTGGTGTTGGAGTCGATTACATAGAATCGTACCACGGTAGTGAGGTCCCCCAATGTGAGGTTAAAATCAGCCACCCCAAGGGGCGTCTCACATTTCTGGTTGAATCCCGCAATTTTCATGTCTCTGACCTTGGTAAGCTGAAGATCAAAGTAATATTTTTGGTAGATGCGGTATGGGAGAATGTTCACGGCAGCCCCAGGATCTATCAGTATCCTACTCAGTGGCTGACAATTCAGGGAGCCCCTCATATACATCGGTCTGTTATGCCCGGAATTCGGAATCAGCATGTCGTCTTCTGTGAATGTGACTGACGGCCCAGAATTTACTTCTGTCAAGAGTGCTTCATATTGTGCCGGCGACTGCAAGGCATCAACAATTGCTTGGCGAGCCTCTTCACTCAGAGAGAGGATCTCCCAGATGGAGAATCTGGTAGGGAGCTTCTTTAGCATTTTCATAATCCGGCTACCCACCCTGACATTAGACAGTCTCATTTCTTCCGCCCATCGGGGTTTTGGAGGTTCATGTGGTGCCCGTGGCCTCTGCGGACCAGTGCTGGTTTCAACCTCTGGACTGATTTCTTGGGGGGCTTCTTCTATAGTAGCGGCCCCTGGTGCTGTCGGAGAGTTATCCTCCTCTTTCTCATTCTGCTTGTGGGCTACAGATGCCGACTACTGAGGTCTCTTGCCTTTATCTGGCCCAGCCTGTATCGACTGGCCATTTTCCAGACTGGATAGAAATTCCAGAAATGTTGGAATTTGACCTCCCTTCTTCTCTTCCTGGTATAAGCTGACAGGGGGAGGAATCTGGACACCCCGCACCTCTGGTTCAGGAATCTGGTAGGGTTGTTCCCCTCTGAACATAATGTTATGATTAGCTGGCGGTGGGCGCCCCCACCTTCTTCCGGAGCGTGTTGCATGTGCTGAGGTTGAGGCCTCGGCACGGTTGGCCTCTAGCGGGGCATTTGATGTTTCATCCTCATCATTCTCCCCGAGCGAGGTAAAGAGTGCCGACAGGGTGTTACATTGTACTGTCACGACCCTCTTTCCCTTCTTGGACTTGGGCCGTCTCTTCTTTTTATGGGCATTTGGCTTTATCGGCCCCTGCCCCTAGAAGGGTTCAGTCTCAGCCTTTTCTTGTTCTGCCTCTGACTGCTCTTTAATTTTCAATTCTTCGAGCTGTTCCCAGAGTATACAGTCTTTCACCAGCAGGTGCCCGGGCTTCTTCTGTTCATATTCGTCGAGCCCATTAATATACTGCTGTAAACGCCTGGCTGCAGGACTTACTTCCTTATGTGCAGGTAGGGGGACTTGTCTTCTCCGGTTATGAGTGGGGATCCAGATGACTGGCCCTGTCTCAACTGTGCGCCATACTGGCTTTACTGGAGGTGGTTCGGGCCTTGGTGTGACACCGCGGATAACTGCTCCATTGGTATTGGCTGCGGGAGTCTTCTTTCTGTTCTTTATGGGTTTCATCTGCCATCCTTCCTGATCCTTCAGTGGGATGAGGAAGCAAGCTTCATAAGTATGCCTGGTACATTCTTCAACGGCCTCCTTAGGCAGCTGCTGGTAGATTGAGATCATATTGGCGGCCATTTTTAATGCCGGAGGCTCATGTGGACGAGGTGGCTCTACCTGGTAATCTCCCAGCTGTAGCTCGCCCTTTTTGACCATGCCTTCCATAATATCTTTGAAGACGTAGCAATCTTCAATTGCGTGCCCTAGCGCACGGTGATATGGACAGAACAGTGGATCACCTTTCTTTGCCGCGTCCTCGGGTCTCTTTGGCTCAGGCAATGTTACCTTGTTGAACTTGTATGCCCAGTTGAATAGTGCGGCTGTCTTATCTTTCGGGAAAGAGTACGGCTTTCTCATTTTATTTCTCAGAGAGACTTTATCTTTTCTTTCTGCTGTGTCTACTGGCGGGGGAGCTTCATCTGCCCCCTTCTTCCCTTTCTGTTGCTCGAAGGTTCTGAAATCGACGGTGTTGGCCTCAGAGTGCGATGGTCATCGATCATTAGATTTCCCTTTCGGCACAGTTGGAGCATTGGCCGTCGGACGCTTAGACAGGAACGTCTCGACCTCCGCCACTATATTGTTCAGCTGGTCAAATGTTCTGACATCTGCACCAATCATCTTTTCCAGTACCTCTCTCCTGAGGCTCTGCTTACATATTTGCACTGCATCTTCTTGATGAGGAGGTCTTCTGCATCTCATAGCTAAGTTCCTCCACCTTTTGATGTAGTCCAGTGCTGTTTCATCTTGCTTTTGCCTGGTTGCATATAGTTCTGCTATTCTAATTTCTCTTTCCGTGATGTGAAATCTGTCGCGGAACTTTCTTTGCATATCAGGCCAATCAGTCACTGACCCAGCCGACAGGCTTGAATACCATTCAAAGGCTATCCCGGTGAGGGATGAGCCCAAGAACTTAAGCAGATAAGCTTCATCAGCTGCCAAATCACCCATAATTGTGGTATAGTAAGCTATGTGCTCCCTGGGAGAGCCCTGGCCATTAAATTTCTCAAACTTCGGCGGCTTACTGACGCCTGGTGGTAGTCTCTTAGCAGCATACTGGGGAGGATACGGTACTTTGTACACATCGTAGGTACTAGCATCATCACCAGTCTTTTCAGACAGCTTCATCTCCACAATCTTTTCAATCATCAGCTTCTGGGCTATGGCTGGATCTATGTTTTCGGGGAAGAAGTGAGCTTGTTGCTGACCGTAAGGAGTTGTCATCACAGTTGCGCGCAAGGCTGGCGCGGCAGGCTGCGTCTGAGATGCAGAGGGCTGAGCTACCGTCTGCTGTAGAATGGGTTGGCTCGGTGCTTTGCCCTTATCATCCGGAAGAGGATTAGCTGGAATAGCCATTTCTGTTGAGCTGGCAGTCTGCCCCACAGGCTCGGCTTGCTTGGAGACCGGTGTAGCTTCATGCCTCTCCTTTAGCTGTCTTCTGAGAGCATTGATCTCTTGTTGATATCTTCTAAACATCATCTGGATCATGGGATCTAGGGTTGACGGGATCTGTAGATCTTCTGAAGTCCCTTCAGCATCATCGACGAAGGGATTATCTTCATCTTCTATTGTCACCACATTAACTGTCATAGTGGTGATCTTGCGGACTTCATCATCAGTCTTCATCTTATCCTTGGCCGCCTGGCCTCTTCTTGTGACGGGGCCTGGTCTAGTTGCTAGTCTGAGCAGTTCATCTGGCTGTGTTGGTAACATATCCTGCCCTTTGACAAGCCCGGCCATATTACAGGCAAAGATCTGCATCTTTTCCCTCTGCCTGTAGACTTTCCTTCTCATCTGATCGGGGTATTTGAGCCGGTCAAAGACCGATATTCTTTCTCTAGCTTCTTCCATGTGCAGGTCTTCTTTCCCATACCCGGCTCTGTGGCCTTCTTCATAATCATTGGAATCGGAGGAGGAGACTCCATGCATCACTTCTTGAAGGGTTTCTTCTTCTTCTTCATCCATGGTGCCCAAGGCACGGGATAATCTTTGCCGCCCGAGGGCGGAGTTCCCAAGGTAGTGAAAGTAGTCTTGAGCCACTTATTTCATCTCCTCTTGATTGTGCCTTCGTGGCTCTGGTTGGAGCATCAATCTTTCTCGACTCTTCTACTGATAAGCCAGTCTCTCCACCTGAGCAGTCAAGTGCTTGGCTCTGCAGTATTTGAATATATCGGCCTGTCTGGCACAGGCTCTTGGTCTTCTTAGAGTGGCAGCAGCGACCGGTTCGCTTATTCTCATTTCCTCTTCCTCCCTGAACCTTCTACTCCCATCTTGGCAGCAGTTGGCAGCATAATTCTTTCTTTCCCATCTTTTGCCCCCAGCCATGGGGCAGGTGACCGTGAGGTCTTCCTTCTGCTGATATCTTCTGCCCTCATCCTGGGGTGAATAGTAGTCAGATTTCTTCCTTCGTTCTCTTCCTCATCTCTCCTACCCCGAGCCCTGGGGTGAACATCAACATCATTTCTTATGTCTTTTCCTTCTTCTCTTCTGCTTCCTGCCCTAAAGCGGGCAACAATGGTATCAACAATGTTTTCTTCCTCTTGAGCTGGGACCCAGCTCTGGATTTTCTTCAGCCGCCAGATCTGCCTGAACTTGGGCGGCTTCGGTGCCAGTGGCTTTTTATCCTCCTCTTTCATGTCGACCCTCCTGGCAGCTAGTACCCGGAACCTGTTGGTAGTAGGCACCATCGGGACGATCGTGTCTAGCTTGACCGCCCTTGGGCGACCACTAAGGTTTACCCGGACATCTCCAATCAGCATTGTCTTTCCTGAGTTGGATATCCGACGACCCGCAGCAGTGGGTCGGGCTCTCCTGTCGGATCTCCTCCTTCTTCCAGCAGCAGAGGGTGCGCCCCTTTTCGCCTCGTGATGGACGAAGCAGGCCACGACCTCAGGAGTATCTTGCATCACCCGGCTCATTTTGGGGCTGGTAGCTTGTGTCAATGTCTCGACAACAGTCCTTTGCTCCTGGTTGTCAATCTCGAGCAAGTCAGTGAAGATGAGGCCCAGGCAGTTGGGCATCCCGACAGCAGGCGACATCGATCCGAACGAAAGAGGTACCGCCAGGTAGCCTTCTCGAACATGCACATCGACCGCTTGTTGATCAAAGCGTACAGACATGATTCCAGCCGTCATCGTAGCTTCCTGAAAATAGAGAAAGCACGGAATCAGAAATTTGAGGGGGGGCCCACTGGGCCTCCTATTTCGGTGTAGAGATGAAGGGAGACTATGTCCCACCGGGCGTGCCAGACTTGTGGACGCGGGATTTTTCTCCTCTTTTTCAATTTTATTTTTATTTATTTATTAATTTGGTTTATTAGGCGTGCCAGTCACATGTGTGACGATTTCATTGTGCGCTCGACTTGACTTGATCAGTCGATTGTGAAGTCCGAGTCGGGACCAAAAGTCTGCCATACCATAAAGGCTATGACGTTAATTACGCCCTTCCTAAGAAGGACAACCCTTGATTAAACGCCAAAATAGGAGGCCTCAGAAGGCAGTCAAAATATTAATGTGCGAAATAAAGGCTTCATGCTTAAGGAAGAGGACGAATGGAGGGCGGATTTGTTTAGTTCGACGGACTAAATCAGACGGCACAACCTTTAACTTTGAGCCATACCGGGTAAGGATAGAAGACCATCCACGCAGTGGCGGGATGGAATTCGGCTAATCATTAGGCTATTCCCTTTTGACACTTCCACTCGACCGGATGCTCCAAATAGGTTCGTTTCCCCCGAAGATGGAGCCGGATGGGAAGTGTATCGGAGACACCCCCTTGACTCATCGGGGTTGATGACCTTGGACTAGATTTCGGCAGCACCTCCCCTCAACTTGGAACATGCCCAAGGGGAAATAGGTGATCATCCACGGAGTGCCGGGATGAAAACCGAAAGAGAAAGGCACTGGGCCCTGGCACGATGTGATGTTGGGGAGGGTTCCCCGTTTATTTATTCCATGTGGTGTACCCTGTGATCTGCAGATATCCCTCGAATTAGTGTGGCAGGGTGCTCAAGGATTGGGCAGAGGAGGAGAGGCTCTCGGCATGGCTGTAACGAGCATAAGCAGGCTTCCCGGCGTGGGGGAATGGGTTCTCGGCATGGTTTTGAAGAAGGAGGAGGGCGCTCTCGGCGTGAGGTTCCCGGTGCGGGGGAAAGGGGCTCTCGGCATGAGGCTCTCGGCATGGTTTTAAAGAAGGAGGAGGGCGCTCTCGGCGTGAGGTTCCCGACGCGGGCCGCGCCGGGAGCTGTTCATAGCGCCGGAAAGTTTTGTAGAGGTTTGTGGGGTTCTACGGTGCTCTGTTTTGGGGATTTTTTTCTGGGATTCAGGTAACGGCTAGGGGGTTTTAGGATGCAAACGAGGAGGGGGCCGAGGGCTCTACCAAGTCACCAGATTGACATCAAGGAGTCACATGGATAGAAGGGATTCGAGGGATTGAAGTCACCGGCGTTCGAACCCTCTGGAGCAGGCTTTATGCCATTCATATCACCGACCATCCAGGAGATCAAGAGATGACTGTCTCTGATCCCTGTAATGGCCCCAACGGCTTAGGAAACTCGAGAGGACTATGGACTTCGCAACGTTTAAACCATCGATGTCGTCGAGGGAGAGAGAGGGACAAAGCCCAGAGATCCACGGTAAGGATCGGGGCTCTGTTACCTCCTTTCCATCTGAAACAATCGTGCATATAGGCACAAGAAATCACTGAAATTCTAAACATCCGAGCAATTAATGCATGCGGGGGATAACATACATTTCGAGAGAGAGAGCACAAGAAGGAGAGGGCCAACCAACACCATTTCATCGGAACAACCGTGGAGTTGCATTTCACTGTTTCATCGTTTACATCATTCATAGAACAAAGGGGACGGAGGGAAGAAAAATAGACTAATACTCTATCTCCTCGACAACAGGGGGATCCCTTCACTTCGAAAGTGGAAAACGGAATCGAAGCTTATACATCAAAAGAAAGGGAAGCAGGAAGGGACGACGGCAATAAAGGGAAGGGGAGGGCAGAGCATTGACTTCTCTCCCTCCCCTAGCACCCCACCTTCTCCTTCCTTCCGACCTCGCAGCAGCTTTTCTTCTCTTCTCTCTTTTTATCTGGCTATCTGGAGAGGCCTCTCTTCGCTCTTTTTTTCTTCTCCCTTGCTTTCTTTTCTTCTAGCCCTCTCTGTCTCTGTATGTCCTCTTTTTCTCCTGTGTCGAGATGAACACAGGGGGGATTTTATAGGCACAGCAGCCCCCCTCTCGGCATGACCCTTCCCGGCGCGCCGAAGATGACTTCCCGGCGCGCCCTTGTCAACCGGGGAGGCTTCCCGGCGCCCCTATGGGCTTTGGACCTTGTGAGGATTTCCCGGCTCCACCTTAGTGAGCCCATTTGGGCTTTAATATCTTGAACTCCCTCGTTATCAAGTATGGACTATCAAAGACATATAACCTGCCTTTTCATTTGTAAGTCCTTCGAGCCTGTCAGAACAGGTGAAGGTTGATTAGTGAGTTGACATAGTTTTATCAGAATATTTCTGGATATTTTCATCAGTCAGTAGACCGCAGTTCTTCATTAGTACTGTTATCTGAGCGACGACAATACCGGACATCAGCTTGACCGGGAAGGGCTTCAGCCGGGTGGCAACTTTAGTGACGACTATTCTGTAATTCTGGCTTTGCAGGAATCTCTGAGAGCTGCATGTATGGTTCAATCTTCTCTTTGGTCTCATCTTCATTCTCAGTTATATTTCAGGTGTCAACATAGGTACACAGATTACACCGCCTCCACCACCTGCTGCGAGTCTGTTTATTTAAATTCTTAGATAAATGAGTAGTGAATATGCACTTCATTTTGGTAATGATAGTTTATGTTTATGGCACCAGGTACACATATTACACCGCCCCCACCACCTGCTGCGGGTCTATTTTTTAAAATTCTTAGATAAATGAGTAGTGAATATGCACTTCATTTTGGTAATGATAGTTTGTGTTTATGGCACCAAGTACACAAATTACACCGCCCCCACCACCTGCTACTGGTATGTTTATTCAAATTCTTAGATAAATGAGCAGTGAATATGCACTTCGTTTTGGTAATGATAGTTTGTGTTTATGGCACCAGGTACACAAATTACACCGCCCCCACCACCTACTACTGGTATGTTTATTTAAATTCTTAGATAAATGAGTAGTGAATATGCACTTCATTTTGGTAATGATAGTTTATGTTTATGGCACCAGGTACACAGATTACACCGCCCGCACCACCTGCTGCGGGTCTGTTTATTTAAATTTTTAGATAAATGAGTAGTGAATATGCACTTTGTTTTGGTAATGATAGTTTATCTCTCTGCACCAGGTGCACAGAGTACACCAACCCCACCACGTCCTGCATGTATATTTATTTAAGATCGTTCAAGGGAATTCTTTAAGAAGTCAAAGTCTGAATTCTTTAGAAATGATGAACAAATATATTAAGATTCATACAAGGGAAGGCAAGAAGATAAGGCAGACAAATGACTCATTAGTGGTGACAAATAGGGAGGTAAGGCTGTCAAATAGCTATCTAAGGGTGAAAAATAGGTTGTAGCACTGAATATGTGTGAAGTGTTGAAGTTGCATGAAGGGGAAGTCCACTTGTGTTTACCCGCCAGCAGAAGAAGCTAAGGACGACAAATGCACACATAAGGCTGACAAATAGACTGCTATGGGTGACATATACCCTCTTAAGGGTGAAAAATAGGTGTCAACAGAGACATTAGCTTAAGTGCTCAAGTGTTCGACGTATGTTCTATGCAAACTCTTGTTAACATATTGTTCATTATGTTTTAAAATTGGGTAGCACCAGATTTTTTATTTTAATTTGGGCATAGTTTTTAATCGGGGGATTAATTCACCACCCCTCTATATCCTATCCTTCCACACATCACTTAGATAAATGAGTAGTGAATATGCCCTTTAATTTGCTCACGATATTTTATGTCTCCGCACCAGGTACACAGAGTGCACCGCCCACGCCAACAACTGCGAGTATGTTTATTTAAATTCTTAGATAAATGAGTAGTGAATATGCACTTTATTTTGCTCACGATATTTTTTGTTTACAGGTTTGAGTGCCTCTCAATCAGGTCTACAGAGTACACCACTTCCATCACATTCTACTGCAATGTTTATTTAAATTCTTAGTTAAATGATAAAAATTCTATATGTTTACTTGTTGAAATTTTTTATTTAATAATGAGCTAAAGTCTAATTAACTACTTCTATTTTTCTTGTAACAGGTACGTCGGGCACACCACCTGCGATAGTTGGCTCGTCTGCCCACCCGGGCACACAACAGGTGCTAGAGCTGGTGCGATGGATTCAGAGGGGGGTGAATGAATCCCTCTTATAAAAATTTCAATCAATTAAAACTACTAATTACGCCCAGTTAAAACTTGTGGAAAGGCAAAGACGCGGAAGCAATATGGGCAGGTAATTAGCACGAACTGGATGCTCTCTACGAAGGACGAGAAGATGACAGACAAACAAAATTTCAGAACTCTGTAGAATAGACTGACAATAAGAACAGACTTCACGAAACTCACACGAGACCTATATCAAACGTGCGGTATGCAAATGGAACACTCGCTAGATTGGAAGAACAAATTAATCGGCCTAAACATACATCTAGCGAGAGCAGATGAGACAATCAAACCACAGTGCACAAGTCAATTTTAAGGTGGTTCAGTCTGCAACCCGCAGACCTACGTCCACCCCACACTCCAACTAGAGTGTGGCTTCCGCTGATACATAGCTTAACAGCTGGGCCTCACAGCTTGCCAACATCAGCTGAGCATCACAGCTTGCTTCCGCTGGGCAATACAGCTTAGCCATCCGCTGACTCACAGCTTGACTGTTGGGCATTACAGCTTCGCCGACCAGAGGATACCACACCTCTGCAACCGCTGGGGCTTATAGCTTAACCCGTCCAGAGGAATCCTCCTCTGCCCGCTGAGCATCACAACTTGCTCTGCTGACAAACAGCTTGAAATAAAGAGTGTAAAAGAAAAATAAGAAATGAGAAATCTTAGCGACAGAAAGCTATATACGATGATAGCACCAATGTGGCTCTCAGGGAGCTGACTGGCCTGGATTTGATCCAAGGTCCAGTGGAACTAATCTTTCAGGAAATTCTTCTATCTTCTTCTCCTCGAGCTCTTTCTTCACTCTCTTTCTTTCTTCCTCTTCTTCTGCTTCTTTTCCCTCTCTGCTATTCTCTCTTTTCTTCTCTCGATCTCTACTCTCAAAAGCTCTCTCTCTCCTTCTTCCTCTTCCTCTCTGGATCGTGCTAGCTCTAGATCTTTCTGCTTCGATCACTTTCTCAGGAAGGAGAGGCTTCCTTTTTATATGAGCAACAGATGTAGGGTGTGTGCTTTTCACGATTCCCGCCCAAATGCCTTGGCCCACGTGGCAGCATCCTAGCTCAATGCTTTCCACGTGTCACGATCCTAGCACCTCCTCCACTCTTGGATCACGTGCCATTCTTATTCTTCTCAAAAAAATACCTGTCATACATCAGAAAGAAATATCAGCTCGAGACAGTTATACATATAGTAAAGAGTTAAACAGGACTGCACGGAGTCAATAGGTGAATAAGCCAGATGTGCAAAGACTTAATTGCAGAACAAGACTAACGGATGCACTAGCTATGTGTATGCAATGTGCAAGCATTGCACAGACCTGCTCGGGTCGTGAGCAGCCTTGCAAGGACTCTGTGTGTGCGAGTATTAGAGGGATGCACAGACTCTAATTACTTGGTGCAAGTGTTGCACCGACTTAGTGAATGCTATGAGAAATATTGCATAGACGTACCTGATGTGCTAAAGGTATTGCACCGACGTTTATCCTTTGAAACCAAATCTTGCACCGACTTAATATTGCTAAGAGCATGGACTCAAATACGCGAACAAATCAATGCACTGACTTTAGTCTACACAAACTGGAATTCTGCACCAACCTTGTGTATGAGCAGCCAAGAGAATGCACCGACTTGGGTGCGTGCAAAGGATGCCTTGCACCGACCTATCCAGCGTGCACCAACAAAGGTTGCACCGACCTTATGCTCGGTCACATAAGATGAGACATGCACGGACGCTCTACTGAATGAACAGGGTTGTACTGACCTTAATATAAGCATGAACACAATATGCACCGAGGCAAAACTTTGCACCGATCTTCTATATGCACCGACCCAAGTATGATGTGTTCACGACAACATTGCACCGAGTGCACATATGCACCGAAGTAAAACATGCACTGACTATGCTATATAAGTATGCAAAGTTTGCACCGAGATAGAAAATGCAAACACAGCATACAGTAATTATACTCATGATGCATACAACAATTATTCACCAGCACTGACTTAAGTAATGCACAGCAAGCAAGAGCAGATGCATAAACATTCAATCTTTCATGCAAACACATAGTTACTTATAGTGTTTGCTATCATCAAAATCACAGAGACACAACAATCTCCCCCTTTTTGATGATGGCAACACTATGAGTCAACATTGACTCTCATGGTAAATTATTTGCTATCATCAAAATCACAGAGGCACAACAATCTTCCCCTTTTTGATGATGGTAACACTATGAGTCAACTTCGACTCTCATGGCAAATTATTTTCCCCCTTTGACGTCAGCAAATAGAAAATAGTTTGAGAGAGAAATACAAGCATGCAAGAAATGATTGAAGTAAAAATTCCCCCTTTGACTAAGACATGAAGGCATAGAAAAGCTATTCTCCCCCTTAATGACACAACATGAATGCAACAAGAGGATCATGAATGATCAGCAACCACAGGATCAGTGAGATTGGAAGTCTGATACCTGGTACATTGATATAGCAGTTAGGATCATGACAGATTGAAAAAATTAACAGAAGCACAACTTGATTTGTGGACTATAAAAAAGTGTAGAAGATAAGCACAATGAGTTTCAAGTGAGCAGAATCTGAGCAGGTGTGATCTCCAAGCCAAAGTACATGAGAAGAAAAGATTTTCAGTGGGGTACCCAATTCATATATCCATGTTTAAAGTTTCAGAATCCTCTATTATAAAAGCTTATGAAATGGCTTTGATTGACAAGCATGGTTTAAGAATGATGTACACAAGGTTTGTCAATAAAATACAACACTCATATCTGAAGCAACTTTTTAATAAAGACGAACCAATTTCTCATATAACATTCTAGTTCAAACTCCTTTCATCTTACACAATTAATTCCATTGACTTCTTTAGGAAAAACAGTCAAGAGTATTGAGGTTAAACAAAGTAACACTCAGTGAATTTTGAATTGCAAGGGTTACAACAAGTCCTTTTCACTTTTGCTTTTAACATTGAGCTTAGTGACCAGACAGGTGTCATTTATACCTTTAACATTAAGGGTACACATGGGTTAGACGCTAGTACCCCCAGTTACTAAGCATAAACTACCATATCTGTCTCTGATAAAAAACTACACAGATGATTTACACCTTTGACATTAAGGGTACACGTTTTTCAGATGCCAGTACCCCCAGTTACTAAGTGAAACCAGCCCTATAAATTTGACCATATGAACAGAGGTAACATGAAGCACTTCATGACATAAATTCCTCTCCATTTCTTTGATTGAGGGTTCAGTTTCTCAGTGCAATTCAGTCATTGCTCTGCCACAATATTCATTTCTTTTACAATGATTTTGCTGTTGCTGCCCTTTTAATTTTCAAAGTGACTTGTTTAAAAACAATACAGGTTACATGCATTTCAACCAAAGTAAATCAAGGCTTCAATTTTCAGATGTCGGAAGATCTTACATGAACTTACATGAGACAGTCAGTTAAGGTTTATAAAAAAAATTGATTCAGATATTTTCAGGTCCTTCAAATTCAAACTTAGGAATACATAAGACTTAAACCAATTCAAATCAATAAACATTCTTAAACCTGTATAATAGAAGATTCTTTATTAAGGATGATTTCAGATTTGTGAAAGGGTACACAAACTGATATTACTTCACTTCTCTGTACGTTTAACATGGACAAAGCATTCAGCAGCAAGAGACATTTGACAAACATGTATAGAGAGTAAGACAAACGGAACTCATGCTTGCAACAGGTATGATCAATATGCATCAGATAGATTTACAAGAAACCAATAGCTGAGTCTGGAGTACAGACAGATCAACTTGACAACAATAAAATCTAGTTTAACTCGAGAAAGATTTGAGTGACTAGATATGGAAGGGTTTAGATCATGAAAGACTAATGAGTCTCAAATACTCCCCCTGTCTAGATACAATGAGTCATTTCTTTTTAGATTTTTCAAATTTGATGATATGCAACACACTGCTCTACATGCATGCATATGCAATGACACTCCTAGAGATATTTCCTGCACATGAATGTCATGAACATTATGTAGGGATAACCAAACTCCCCTGACTATATGCAATGTATGAAGATTTTAAATGCAACAAGTGTAATGATAGAATGCAGGGAGTTTTGACAAAATATGCATCATGAATGTGTAGACTATGCTCATGAGTTTCTAACCTTCTCTATGTGCACAAACAGATGTCAAAACATTAATGCATGTAGATGAGAAATGAATTCAACATATCTTCAATGAACATGTGCACACATAGCTCAAAGTATGAACATCATGCGAAAGCAGTCAAACTCCCCCTGATTAAGTGCATGATATACAAAGAAAACGTAACACATGGTTTTATGATGAAAGCTCATGAAACAGACATGCAATTCAATCAAAAGAAGATTACCATAAACATTATGTGCAATTCAAATTTTCAGATGATTTCAATTCAGCACAGACCAAATCAACATGATATTTAAACCTTTCAAACTCACGATTTCAGATGACAGAATTTGAAGTAAGTGCTCAGAACATACCTGAAGAGCGGGATCATGGGGTCTTTCAATTTTTGAGTGCCTTAGTTTATTGACCCCTCTTTATTCATTCCAAGGCACACTTGCATCAAAGTAATCATTTTGATCCTGCAGGAACCCAAGCTGCCTTGGGTCCTGTATTAGCCGTAACAGGAGTTATGAACAGTTTCTTAGCGACATTGTCATCAAAATCCATTAGATAACAATTGGCAATGAAGTGACCGTTTTTACCACAATATCTACATGAAACAATAGATTTTCTGGTCCTATGATACATATCAACAGCAGCATGAGACCTATGAACCTGAGCATGAAATGTTCTGTTGTTTACATGGACATTATGTTTCTTATTCTTAATCAGCCAACATTCAGCAAATTTGTGACCTGGCTTACCACAGTTAAAGCATGAAAAGTTCACAGGTCATTTTGCGGAGAATTTGACAGAATAGGGATTAACAGAATTTTTCTGAACATACCAACAGTCCTCGACTGTATGGCCATGCTTCACACACTCGAAGCACCTGATGTGCTTACCTTTAGAACCATTTTTACCCCAAGTAGATCCAAACCAGCACTTAATGGCTTTGTGACCACGTTTGTTACAGTTAAAATAAATAATGTGCTGGCTTGAAGTAAACGTGTTTCTTTTGGGGCCATGATGATTAGCAGAATATCTAGCATGCATCCTATCATCGAATTTCATAACAGAGCACTCATTCATTAAATGACCACGCCTACCACAGTAATAGCATGAAGCATCAGATTCCCTAGTAGCATGGTTTCTAACAAATGAATTCTTATAATGCATTGTTTCACAGAGGTGCTCATCCTCAGCCATCAAATTGCAAACATCCATTACATGGCCTACCTTGCCACAATGATGGCATGAAACACTCTTATCAGATGCATACGAATAAGTAAATGAGTCATGAGCAATATGCATTGACCCATCAGATGTAGCAGAGCTAGCAGATTTCAAGACACAAGTAGGGACATTTTTGACTTTATTTTTTTTACCATTCTTGTTCAATTGTTTACCTTGTTCACAACTTTTGTTTGTTGTTCATTTTTCTGAGCCTTAAATTGAAAGACAGATAATGAAGGTGTTTTCAGATTTTTATTTTATTTTGAGGATTGACTTGAGGTACCAGCTACATCAGAGCTTTGCACAAAAGTGGTGTATAGCTGGTTTCTAATGATTTCCTTAACACCAGAATTGTAACTAATCCCCTTTCTTGAATCATCATCCTCGCCTTCCATGACAACTATCATTTTTCCTTTATTTTCAGCAGACTTGGATGGTGATTTTTCCAGATCATGAATTTTATTTTCTAGGGAGGTAATGTGTAATTCATAACTGGCAATCTCCTGTTCACTACAATTAAGACACTCACTTAGCACCTTATTTGCAATTTTATGTTTCTCAACTTCTTGTTCCAGATTGCACAGTCTCTCAGCTTTTTCTATACCAACAGCTTTTCTTTTTCTAAAGCACGAAGCCTTTTAGATACGGCAATATTCAATTGTTTCAGTTTTTGTTCCTTCTCAGATTGAGTTTCTTTATTTGCAGCTTTCTCTTTCTCAAGGGTTAACCATCTTTTAGATGCGACAATGTTCAAGACCATAAGTTTCTTATTTTGTTCCTTCAGTTCTTTATTTTCCTCATGCAATTTTTTAATTTCTTCATCACATTTTTCATTACTGGACATCAACTCCAGTTTCTCAATTAGTTCCACTTCTCTTTCTTCCACTTTAATTTTCTTACCAAGCAAATTTTTATGATCCTCTTTAAACGAAGCAATTTGTTTATTCATCCATTCATTTTCACTGTAGAGTTCCTCATTACGTTCTCGTAGAATTGAGCACTTGTTGCAGCTTGACTCTACAGAAGAAATATGTATGGGTTCCTTATTGACTTCATTCATTCCAGCCTTGAGATTTTCATTATCTTTTTGAACTTCTACATTTTCAGACTTTAGGTTTTCATTTTCCACCTTCATACTTCTAATTTCATGCAACATTTCTTTTCTTAGTTTCTTTTTCTCAGATTTAATTTTATCATACTTCTCAATTAGATGCTCATTCAACATAATCAAATTTTCGAGAGAGAAATTGCCAGCATCAGAATTTACCTGTGACGAAGTTTCCTCTATATAATCCTCGTCTTCGTCTACTGCCATGAGACACTTTACTGCATCTTGACATTTGATAGCTGCAACCATATTAACAGCTTCTGATGCACTGCAACACTCAAGCACACATTGAAACTTGTTAGTGTTTATAACCCTTAGAGTAAGGTCTAGGGCCTTCTGATTCCTTGTATATTTCAAGTGGTCAGAGATTTTCCAAAAGGAATTGTCCTTTGGAACATCATAAGAGCTGTGTGCAATGATTATCCATAGATCTGGATTAACCTGCATCACATACTCTCTAAGTTGATTAAACCACTTGTAAAATTCCACACCTTCAAACCTCGGAAGATCGATTATGGATTTCATGCTTAGACAAGATCAGAAATCCAAATAAAGATTAGATCAATTAACGCAAGCAGACGGATCACTCAGATCGCACCAAATCTAATTACAGATCGGATCTGCAGGTCGCTGGACCCTCTGTGCAGACACCCGCTCTGATACCAACTGTTAGAGCTGGTGCGATGGATTCAGAGGGGGGTGAATGAATCCCTCTTATAAAAATTTCAATCAATTAAAACTACTAATTACGCCCAGTTAAAACTTGTGGAAAGGCAAAGACGCGGAAGCAATATGGGTGGGTAATTAGCACGAACTGGATGCTCTCTACGAAGGACGAGAAGATGACAGACAAAAAAAATTTCAGAACTCTGCAGAATAGACTGATAATAAGAACAGACTTCACGAAACTTACACGAGACCTATAGCAAACGTGCGGTATGCAAATGGAACACTCGCTAGATTGGAAGAACAAATTAATCGGCCTAAACATACATCTAGCGAGAGCAGATGAGACAATCAAACCATAGTGCACAAGGCAATTTTAAGGTGGTTCAGTCTGCAACCCGCATACCTACGTCCACCCCACACTCCAACGAGAGTGTGGCTTCCGCTGATACACAGCTTAACAGCTGGGCCTCACAGCTTGCCAACATCAGCTGAGCATCATAGCTTGCTTCCGCTGGGCAATACAGCTTAGCCATCCACTGACTCATAGCTTGACTGCTGGGCGTTACAGCTTTGTCGACCAGGGATACCACACCTCTGCAACCGCTGGGGCTTACAGCTTAACCCGTCCAGAGGAATCCTCCTCTGCCCGCTGAGCATCACAACTTGCTCTGCTGACAAACAGCTTGAAATAAAGAGTGTAAAAGAAAAATAAGAAATGAGAAATCATAGCGACAGAAAGCTATATACGATGATAGCACCAATGTGGCTCTCAGAGAGCTGACTGACCTGGATTTGATCTAAGGTCCAGTGGAACTAATTTTTCAGGAAATTCTTCTATCTTCTTCTCCTCGAGCTCTTTCTTCACTCTCTTTCTTTCTTCCTCTTCTTCTGCTTCTTTTCCCTCTCTGCTATTCTCTCTTTTCTTCTCTCGATCTCTACTCCCAAAAGCTCTCTCTCTCCTTCTTCCTCTTCCTCTCTGTATCGTGCTAGCTCTAGATCTTTCTTCTTCGATCACTTTCTTAGGAAGGAGAGGCTTCCTTTTTATATGAGCAACAGATGTAGGGCGTGTGCTTTTCACGATTCCCGCTCAAATGCCTTAGCCCACGTGGCAGCATCCTAGCTCAATGCTTTCCACGTGTCACGATCCTAGCACCTCCTCCACTCTTGGATCACGTGCCATTCTTATTCTTCTCAAAAAAATACATGTCATACATCAGAAAGAAATATCAGCTCGAGACAGTTATACATATAGTAAAGAGTTAAACAGGACTGCACGGAGTCAATAGGTGAATAAGCCAGATGTGCAAAGACTTAATTGCAGAACAAGACTAACGGATGCACTAGCTATGTGTATGCAATGTGCAAGCATTACACAGACCTGCTCGGGTCGTGAGCAGCCTTGCAACGACTCCGTGTGTGCGAGTATTAGAGGGATGCACAGACTCTAATTACTTGGTGCAAGTGTTGCACTGACTCAGTGAATGCTATGAGAAATATTGCACAGACGTACCTGATGTGCTAAAGGTATTGCACCGACGTTGATCCTTTGAAACCAAATCTTGCACCGACTTAATATTGCTAAGAGCACGGACTCAAATACGCGAACAGATCAATGCACTGACGAAGATATGCACTAACTTTAGTCTACACAAACTTGAATTCTGCACCGACCTTGTGTATGATCAGCCAAGAGAATGCACCGACTTGGGTGCGTGCAAAGGATGCCTTGCACCGACCTATCCAGCGTGCACCAACAAAGGTTGCACCGACCTTATGCTCGGTCACTTAAGATGAAACATGCACGGACGCTCTACTGAATGAACAAGGTTGTACTGACCTTAATGTAAGCATGAACATAATATACACCGAGGCAAGGTTTGCACCGAGGCAAAACTTTGCACCGATCTTCTATATGCACCGACCCAAGTATGCAAAGTTTGCACTGAGACAGAAAATGCACTGACCTTCTTCAGTGTGATGCATGCACAAGCATACCCATGAAATGCTCATCAAACTTGTGATGCATACAACAATTATTCACTAGCACTGACTTGAGCAATGCACAGTAAGTAAGAGCAGATGCATAAACATTCAATCTTTCATTCAATCTTTCATGCAAACACATGGTGACTTATAGTGTTTGCTATCATCAAAATCATAGAGGCACAACAACAGGCAGATGATGCTGTTAGTCATCACGAGGGCGAGTAGGTGGTGTTGCAAGAGGGATGCAAGCCATGTTGGATCTCTGAGTAAATATTTAAACTCATGAATTATGTTCGTTATCTATCCATCAACTATATATATAATTGTTGGCTATCATTTTAACATTTATAATTCCAGGGATAAAGTAGAGCCCAGTGAGGCTTCTCGTTTTATTACCAACATTATTGAGTGACATGTGACCGGCCCACATAAGTCATTTCGAAAGTTTCCTCAAGATATCCGTGATCGAATGTATGACGAGTTCCTGGTATACGATTTAATCTTTTAAATTACATATTTCTCAACTCCACAATTTCAGTCCACTAACTTATAAAATTTTAATTCTTGACAGCAAGGATATCAGTTTGTGAGGTGAGCTGACGCCGGATGAGCTCGACGTGTATAGGAGGCCACAACAACTGTAAATTATAAGCATCATTTACATGGCTATCGGGAACGTGCCAAGGCTCTAGCCGGGGGTAGTGAGGACCGTGGCCTTTGGAAGGCACACGGCCCCACATGGATGAGGAGGGAGCATTGGGAGGACCTCTGTGATAGATGGACCGAGCCTAATTGGATGACCAAATCCGTAAAAGCCAAAGCTGCACGTACGTTACATCCAGACGTGCATCTCCATACTTCTGGATCCGTTTCCTTCGCGACCCAGAAGGAGAGATTGGTAAGTAATTATCTTAATTTTATTATAATTTATTTATTATATGTCCCTATTTATTCTCTATAACATGTATAACAGGAAAAGAAGAGGCGTGGTATGGTCTCGTACTGCAATTTATTTGCTATAGTTCACCAAAAGAAGGGGACAGATCAGTATGTGAGCGAGAGGGCTCGCACGGTAGTGGTAAGATTATATACATACAAATTTCTTTTCTATTTCTATTTTTAAATATCATTGATTAATATGACATTTACAATATTTTTTATTCAATTTGCTGGAGTCATATGACAGGCATATGACTGAAAAGTATGGCGACGAGGAGACGCAGCGGCCGCAACTAGATCCCGAGGGCATGGGTAGTAGGAGCCGGCCCACTGAAGAAAGGACGAGTATACGATTTTGGGTAGAGCTTGGACACCAGCCCGATTCTAGCATCTTCTCCAGGCTCCGCTTCGTCCTACCCCGATAGTAGTTCCTTCTCTACTCCCTCCATCGTGCCCTTCTACGAGCCAGATTACATCCATCGTCGAACATGCGGTAGACCTAGTCGAGGAACGCTTTACTCGGGTGGTTGCTACCCTCCTGGCCCAAGCAAGGATTTTGTCTCAGGGAGCACCCTCGAGCACACCACATCCCTCTCATGTGAGTATTTAATTTAATTTTTAATTTCGTAGACTTTAGAGTTATAATAGCGGAGTTTCTGTGATACCAATGTTGTGTGCTCTATAGGCAAAGCCGGAAGAAAGTATATGAATATGTGTGTGCAGCAGGATCTAGAGGGGGGGTGATGGGGACATCACCCATGATTCCCTCTGGCTCGGGACTTCCCTTCCTTTCGACGAGGGATAGGCTAGAGCTCCATGTCAAGTAGGCCCCCACAGCACTTTGTCAGATCACTTTGATGTATTTCTTGCTTTTTATTTGAGTCATTTTGATGTAATTTGTCTTTATTTGAGTCCAGTACCTTGGTTATGTAGTTATTTTTCTAAGTCTTGTGGTCATCATGTGGGTTTTGGACCCAATTGTTTGGGCTTGGCCCACCTGCGCCCCTTCCCCTTTAGTTGTGTCAATAGTCCAATTGTCAGGGACTTTTTGTAAATTTTGGGTTCCCTATAAATAGGGCCCCCAACCCCCCCTTTTGAAGACTAATGAAAATTTGAGTTTAAGTCCAAAGAATACTTGTGAGCTCTCTCTCTCTCTCTCTCCCTCTCTCTCTCTTGAAGGGGGCGAACCCCCCTCTCTCTCCTCCCCTTCCCTCTCCCAATTTCACACCCCCTCTCTCTCCTCCCTTTTTGCCACATCACCCCACCCCATTAAATACAACCCTTCACCTCCCAAGGCTCATAAACCCCCATTCACTCTCACCACTACCCAAGCAACCCATCGTATTCCAAGGCAACCCTCCCGCTTCCCAAGCACCCCTCCCTCTTCCCAAGCACCCCTTCACATCCCCTAGGGGATTTGAATCTCCCTCCCCCACTTGGGTGCGCACCCCACCCCATTTACCCCCCCTATCCCTTGTGCGACCCCCCCTCTCCCTTGGGCTCCCTCTAACCCCCCAAGACCCCCACGCCCCCACTCCCTCTCTCCCCCTACTACCACCCCACCCTCCATCGCCCCTCCCCCTCCAGAACATCAAGCCACCACCTGCAATAGCCTTCCCTCCCAAAACCCCTATCCCACCACCAAGAACCCACTTCCTCCACCCTATTTTCCATGTACCAGTGAGCAGTTGCAGAACAACAGAGCCACCCTCCCGTTGCAGCACCAGCCTCGCCCAAGTCCTAGCATTCCATGAGGTGTGCCATACATCGATGGAAAGGTCTCCCAGCTAGCTTCGCAGGCGAGGTGGTCTCGCCCCTATCCGAGTTTGGAGCGCCCGTGGAAGCTCATTTTCGTCCGACTGCGCAACTGAGACCCGAGCAGGAACCAGAGCCACAGTTCAGAAGATACGAAGACCACACCGGAGCTCCCCTTGGCACTCCACTTGGCCGGAGCTGAGTTCCACCAGTCGCCTGTCTAACGCATCCAGCGGGGCACCAACTGAACCCCGGAGCAGCTCGTTCCGATTTTTCTACTACAGGGTCGCAGATCAGGTCAGTCGGGATCCGTCCAGACCCACTCCCACTCTTCTGGACATATCTCTCGACCCCGACCTCGTCTGGAGCCATTCATTGTTGCTGAACAAAGAAGACTCGGCCACACTCACGAACGTTCTAGCCCCACCTCGATCGGATCACGGGAGCGATCGTGCTAATGTCTCCAACCTACTGCAACAATCTGGACTCAGCCCGAACCAGAACCAAGCAGCACCGGTCCAGCCTCCACCACAGCCAACAGAGACACCCCAACGACCCAAAAAAATTCAGACCACATCCTGGACCAGTCAACGACGTTTTGGCGCTGGTCTCGTCAGTATCTAAGTTCGGGAGTGCCCTCAGGAAATCTGACAACAAGTACCTATAAGCAGGCAGAACAGGCGGGCAGAACCTCGAGGAGGCAGTCCGGCTCCGTCCTTGCTTCACGTCCCTCCCCGCCTGGCCGGCTCACCACCCCTCCCTGCGTGGAGGTAGTATTTGTTTGTACTCCTTTCCCCCCCACCCCGAGATCCCCCTCTTTCGTGAGGCGTAGTGCATGTAACCTTTTAAACAGGTCAAAGCTTCAGTCGACGCAATGTGCGGGGAACCCACACTTCCCCGCTCGCCCTCGTCTCCGAATGGGGTTGGTTTCTTCAAACCAACCGGGTAAGCTCCAGCCCTTGCTCCCCTCAGTATTTGTTCTTTTAATATCTGTAAAACAATTCCGCTGGTCGGTGAGAGAGTGCTCGACCCCGAAACATCCAGATTTCGTGCGGTCATCGTGGGCTTGAGAAAGAGAGTGCCCCAAAGCCCCCAAGGCACCAAGCCAGCCCCTTGATTGTGGGCACCGTACCCTTGGGAGGGAAACCATAGTCTTGCTAGCCCTCTTCTGTTCTGTCCCTATGATCATTTAAGTTCACTTGGGTAAATCGACATCATTCTACGGTCATATAAGTTCTGTGGTATTCTTGGTTTTGATAATGGCAAAACACTATTCGTCATTGATATTTCCCGCTCTCATGTAATTGACATACGTGATGGTTTGATTATGACAGGTATGCCATTACATGGAAAAGAAATTCAGTGGAGTCGGCAAAAGTGAAAGCTCGTGGATCGCGCCCAAGCAAGGATGCGAAAACAAGCACAAGTCGACACGCGATATTTGGCTTGTCACACATCCAAGGTCAATGCACAAAGAAATATAGCCAAGAGAATCCAAGGCCAGAAACACAATTGATGCCTTTTAGACTATCAAGGGAGATGTCACGGACATGAACGGGCCGCTAAAGAACTTAAGCGACGGAACGAAAGCACGTAACGGACCGACCCGGGCAAGCCCGGGGTCTGCCCAGCTGGCGGTCGACCGCCAGCACAGGGGCGGTCGACCGCCCCAGCCAGAGAATGCCAGTATGAATGTCTTTCAGCTGGCGGTCGACCGCCAGCCCGTAGCGGTCGACCGAAAATCCCAGGGACCGCCCGTTTGCAGGTTTCACAGTAGCGGTCGACCGCCAGGAGCTACAGGTCGACCGCCAGCCCCGAGCCTTCAATGTTGACTTTGTTTCCAACTTCGAAAAGGGCCATTCAACATGGATTTGTTTAATCCAAAAGTCACCTAAACACCCATGATTTGTGGATCCGGTCTGAGGCTTGTCTATAGACCATTCAAGGTCTATAAAACTCTCACTTGAGGGATTAGAAACACTAGGGCTTCAAGGCTTCAAGGGAGATCAAAGGAGCTCATTTTCGAGGTACTGTAGCACCTCCGTGAACAGTGTTTCGGGAGGAAGTTCTTCATCCATTCCAAGGTGTTTCAAGGTGAGATCTAAAGTAAGCAACATCCAACAAAGCTAGAAGCACTCAAGGTTCTCAAAGGTGATCAAAGCTACACCCATACATCTCTTCATCAACTCAAGCAGATTCAAGGAAGCACAACTCACAAGGAAGAAGAAGCCATTGCTGTTGAATCAAGAAGAGTGTTTTGTGAGGAAGATAGAAGCCACTATTGGTGATCTACATCCATCGAAGAATCCGATTCAAGCTCCAGCAATTTCAGACAAGATCCTTCTTCTTGAGCTCATTTCATATCATGTTTGAATAGCTTGATATTTGTCCTTTCTTCTTCATTTCATTCGAACAATCAAAATTGAGAATCGTCCCTACCGGTGGTTAGTAGGAAGGCAATCGGAGGTTATCCGATCTGTGTTGTTGATGTCCCTACCAGGTGGTTAGTAGGAAGGCAATCGGTGGTCTTTCCGATTTGTGGTTCAGTGCGTGGCACTAGTGGAGCCTCACCGGATTTGGTGAGGGGTGGACGTAGGACTGGGGATTCAGTCCGAACCACCTTAAAATCTCGTGTGTTATGGTTTGTTTGTGTGATTGTTTCGTTCTAAATGCATGCTTAGGTTCGAATCGATATATTAGTAATCATCTTGCTAAGCAAATCGTTGTGTCCTTTGTTTAACTAGTCATATTCCGCTGCAATTTATCTCATCTAGCTATATAGAGGGTTACATTGCGAAAAGAGGGGCAGATCTATTCACCCCTCTGTGGACGCGGATTTTTTTTTATCTTTATCTATTTATTTGTTTGTTTTAATTTAATTTATTATTATCTTTTTTTATTTATTTATTTGGTTGATTTGATTTATTAGGCGTGTCAGTCACCGGAGTGATAATTTCATTGTGCGCTCGATCTGACTTGGTCAGTCGATTGTGAAGTCCGAGTCGGGACCAAAAGTCCGCCATGCCATGAAGGCCATGACGTTAATTACGCCCTCCCTTGAGGAGGACAACCTTTGATTAAACGCCAAAGACAGGAGACCTCAGAAAGTAGTCAAAATACTAATGTGCGAAATAAAGGCTTCATGCTTATGGAAGAGGACGAATGGAGGGCGGATTTATTTAGTTCAACAGACTAAATCGGGCGGCACAACCTTTAACTTTGAGCCATGCCGAGTAAGGATAGAAGACCATCCACGCAGTGGCGGGACGGAATTCGGCTAATCATTAGGGTTCTCCCTTTTGATACTTCCACTTGACCGGATGCTCCAAATAGGTTCGTTTCCCCCGAAGATGGAGCCGGATGAGAAGTGTATCGGTGACACTCCCTTGACTCATCGGGGTTGATGACATTGGACTAGATTTCGGCAGCATCTCCCCTCAACTTGGAACATGCCCAAGGAGAAATAGGTGATCATCCACGGAGTGCCGGGATGAAAACCGAAAGAGAAAGGCACTGGGCCCTGGCACGGTGTGATGTTGGGGATGGTTCCCCGTTTATTTATTCCATGGGGTGTACCCTGTGACCTGTAGATATCCCTCGAATTAGTGTGGCAGGGTGCTCAAAGATTGGGCAGAGGAGGAGAGGCTCTCGGCGCAGCAATAACGAGCATAGGCAGGCTTCCCGGCGCGGGGGGAATGGGTTCTCGGCATGGCTTTAAAGAAGGAGGAGGGAGCTCTCGGCGTGAGGTTCCCGGCATGGTCTAAAGAAGGAGGAGGGAGCTCTCGGCGTGAGGTTCCCGGCGCGCTGAGGGCCGCGCCGGGAGCTATTCATGGCGCCCGAGAGGAGTTGGCGCCGGAAAGGTTTGTGGGGTTTTACGGTGCTCTATTTTGGGGATTTTTCCTGGGATTCAGATAACTGCTGGGGGGTTTTAGGATGCAACCGAGGAAGGGACCGAGGGCTCTACCAAGTTACCAGATTAACATCAAGGAGTCACATGGATAGAAGGGATTCGAGGGATTAAAGTCACCAGGCGTTCGAACCCTCTGGAACAGGCTTTATGTCATTCATATCGTCGACCATTCAGGAGATCAAGAGATGACTGTCTCTGATCCCTGTAATGGCCCCAATGGCTTGGGAAACTTGAGAGGACTACGGACTTCGCAACGTTTAAATCATCAATGTCGTCGAGGGAGAGAGAGGGACAAAGCCCAAAGATCCACAGTGAGGATTGGGGCTCTGTTACCTCCGTCCCATCTGAAACAAGCATGCATATAGGCACAAGAAATCACTAGAGTTCTAAGCATCCGAACAATTAATGCACGCGGGAGATAACATACATTCCGAAAGAGAGAGCACAGGGAAAAAGGGCCAACCAGCACCATTTCATCGGAACAGCCGTGAAATTGCATTTCACTGTTTCATCGTTTACATCATTCATAGAACAAGGGGAAGGAGAGAGAAAAAATAGACTAATACTCTATCTCCTCGACAACAGGGAGATCTCTTCACTTCGAAAGCGGAAAACGGAATCAAAGCTTGTACATCGAAAAAAAAGGGAAGCAAGAAGGAAAGACGACAATAAAGGGGAGGGGAGGGCGGAGCATTGACTCCTCTCCCTCCCTTAGCACCCCACCTTCTCCTTCCTTCAGACCTCGCAGCAGCTTTTCTTCTCTTCTCTCCTTTTTTATCTAGCTATCTGGAGATGTCTCTCTTCGCTTCTCTTCGATGGCTCTCTCCGTATATCCTCTCTTCTTTCTCTTCGATGGCTCTCTCCGTATATCCTCTCCTCTTCTCCTCGGACGAAACGGGGGGTTTTATATGCAGTGCTGGATATCCTCTCGATAGAGGTGTATCGACATGACTCACTTCGGCGCGTCTTTCACACCTTCCCGGCGCGCCTCAGTAGACTGCGGAAGCTTCCCGGCGCCAAGGCTATGGCTTCCCGGCGCCACTGCCCTATGGGCTTTGGGCTTTGGTGAGGGGCTCCCGGCGCCACTCTCATGAGCCCATTTAGGGCCTTTAATGCTTTGGCTCGTCTCATCGGTAGACTTGAGCTGTCAAAGGTGCCTAACCTGTCTTTCGAACCTTGTTAGAACAGGTGAAGGCCAGTTGGTGAGTTGACATAGTTTTATCAGAACATTTCTGGAGATTTTCATCAGTCGATAGACCGCATTTCTTCATCAGTATTGCCATCTGAGCGATGACAACACCGGACATCAGCTTGGCCGGGGAGGGCTTCAACCGGGTGGTAGCTTTAGTGATGAATTTTCTGTAGTTCTGGCGTTGCAGGAATCCCTGGGATCTTCATTTCTGTTTCAGTCTTCTCTTCGGCCTCATCTTTATTCTTGATTATATTTCAGGTGTCAACAAATGCCCCCCACTTGCAGGTGGCGGGAATGCAGGATAAGTGACACGGTGCCTGCAGGTGTATATATCATTCAGCATCTGAACCCATTTCTCAGCTTGGCATTGCTAGTCATCTTTCATTTTGCAGCTTGGAAGCATCATTACTTTGGCATTTCTTTTGATTTCTTTAAATTTCTTTGCCTTGAACGCTCTTGGCGCGAGCTTCTCGACGCACGGCCTTTCGGCACAGCCTTCTCGGCACCTCGATTCTCGACGCGTGGCTTTTCGACAGGGCTTATCGGCGCGCTCGGGGAAGGCCTCGGCAGGGCTTCTCGGCGCACCCTTTGTGAAGGGAGGGGGGAGTTCTCGGTGCGCATTTCATCGCGTCGAGAGCCTCACCTCTTGGCCCCCTATTTAAGGCACCGGGAGCCTCGTTCTTCTTCATTCTTCACTCCCTCTTCTCTCTCTTCACTCTCTCGGCGGTGGTGGCGAGCTCTTCCCCTCAGCCATCCAGCTTCCTTCCCGCTTCATTAGATTTCGCCCTGGTAGGATATTATTTTGGGGATTAAATCCCTTTTACTTCCGGGATCACTCCCTCTTGGTGGGTGACTCCCTATCTTCTTTGGGCAGACCATGAATAAAGGGAGATGCTGCCAAAATTTTCACATAGCTTCACACTATAATCTTTATAAGACTGTTTCTTTTCCAGGATTTAATTCACATTTCTTCTCTGACTGCAGACACTGCAATGGCCTTAAGTTCCGCTGCTACATCTTCTGGAGCTGCTGGAACAAGTTCGTCAGCACAGCCAGATATATCACGGGCTGTGGTGAACTGGCTGAATGTGCATAGCCTGGACTTTGGATACGACAAAATTGCCACCGTTGACGAATCTTCTGATTCTGAAACTGACACAGTATCAACGTCCAGGGTATATTCCACTGCAACTAAGACATGTTTCAGGCGGGGCAACAACTATCGGCCGGATCTTCGAAGGACCGCCACTTGATGCCGTTCATCCGAACTTTTACAGTGGGTGGCATGCGAGACTATCGGATAGCCCGTGCAGTGGAAGCTGCCATTCTTGTCGAACGAGACAGCCTGAAGGAGTCAGTGTATTGCAGCAAGGCTATCTATCTTCCCGGGGAGAAGCGTGACTGGGACGCAATCCTCGGTATATCAGAGTTGGAGCCAGAGAAAAAGATGCTAACTCGTGCTCCGGAATTTACTCCTGCTCGAGGGGACACAGTCAGTGGCAAAGTTTTCAAAGAGAAATCCGGTTACGGTCTCTTCCTGGCACCCATAAAGTGGGGGTATAGAGATGAACCCTTTGTGCTGAACTGTCTGGTAGTCCAGTTTAAATATCAGCTAGCTGCCGGTTGGTTTGGAGATGCCAAGGTAACTGATGCCCATCTGTTCCGGGTGGGAGCAGTAGAATTCACAGAGTTTGTTCTGAAGGAATATGTCCCTCTGCTGATCAGAGCCGGGGTATATCACAGTGTCTTTGTTTCTAGATTCCGCTATCCCATCTCCCGAGGACTATGCTGCGGAATGCTTGAAGTGTTCTGCCCCTTGTTCAATACATTCTATACAGCAGAGGGTGAAACGTCTCTTGACCTCTGGAGTTTATCGTAGCTTTCCGGCCTACCCATTGATGGTGAGCCGTATGAAGAAGTCTGCTTGGAAGATTCTGAGAAGGACAGCTCTAATGGCGAAGGCAGGTACTCGCTCGGCTATTCGTACCGATACTTAATGAAGGCCTATCGCTCCATCTGTTTGGCTCATAATAGAGGATCCTCCAAGGGTTACCATCCTCAAGAGAAAGGCAGCAAGCTAAGGGTCCGGATAGGACAGTGGATTCAGTATTTCTTCGAAGGTCCTTTAAAATATGCAGACTTCCCTTCTATGGGTCCGGTTGCCAGCAAGCAGATAAGGGCTCCTCGTTACAAATCAGCGCTGTCGTCTTCATTGCGCCGTATAGGCAAAGATGGTCCAAACCCGGCAGGGGTGGACCCTATCACACATTGTGTGGCTTATTTCACCTTTTGGCTATGCACCTTCGCTCTCCCTCAAGGGGATGAGACGATTATCCGGCCAGAAGCCATATACCCGGCCTATCAGATGGCCTGGGGGATGAGGTTGTCACTCTGCCCAGTGGCTTTATGCTTGATCTACAAATCACTAGGGGACTTGTATAAGCGTCGGACTCCCCGCTCTTTGAGGACCGTGGGTCCATTTCATTTCTTCAACGCTTGGGTATGCAGCTTGTTCCCCGAGCTGGCTCCCAGAACTTTGCAGTCAGATACACTGCTACCCAGGATGATCGAGTTTGCCAGTGCCGAACCTGGTCCTTTTTCTGATCAGCTGTTCAAGATAAGGGGCAGGTTGGTAAGAGTACCAGTAGACACTCCTTGCAGCATTCACTTCTGGAGCTTGGCAGCAGGTTCATCCCCTTTGGTCCACCCTCAGAGAGAATGTAAGATGGAGAAGGTAGAGACCTCTGTGCATCCTGTTTCATGGGCTAATGCCATTCGGTCTATCCTAGAGCCGGAGCTAGTCAGGTGGGCCATGGCCATCCGGCCTAGTGTTTTAGTCTTAAGAAAGGGTGGCCTGCTTCTTCTGGAACCATACTACCCATTTCGCTTCGAGAGGAACTTCGGCTATGACCAGCACATCCCCACATCAGTCGCTCAGTTCCCCTTGGACAGTCGGGCCAAGCACGGGTCTACCATTGTTGGTGACGGCCAGTTGTGGTGGGATTTCTTTCATCGACAGGATGGCGCAGCCTTCAGAGTTCCGACTATTTCCATCCGTGTTCCCCGTGTTACATCAGAGTACATCAAATGGTGGAACATTCGGACCAGCTTTTATAGGGATGGCAGGGGTGCATTCTGGGACGTGGCCGAGCGTTCTTTCTTGAAGCAACAACCCGGGCCAGTATTTGACATCCTCGAGGCCCACCTGAAAAGGATTTATTCACAGCACTCGAGAGAGGCATCAACTTATTTGGCCAAACGTCGGACTTTGAAAGAAGAAGGCTCTGAGCCACTTACTCCTGTCTTTGCTGCTATCAACGAGGATGCTTTTTTAAAGAGCCTAAGGCATCTATGCCATGTAGGGAGTGCTCAGCTGGAGACGCAACAGTATCCATTCCCTGTTGAAGAACCACTCCCGACAGTAGTCCCTTGGAAGGGTCCGACGGATAGATTTCATCCTTACAGGACGTTTGTGCGCCGGGAAGATCGTACTCAGACGTACTATAAGCACACGTCTTGGCTGTTTATTCTGTTGAATGTTCATGGGCTATCTGTGGAAAGCCCGATAGCTGGCATCTTGAATAAGCCATTCTTCATTGCTTTTCATTATGTTGACGGCTGGGGCATGAATCACCTTGACCTATTTCGCTGTCTTGACTTTCACGGCCATAGTGACTTGGCTGCATTAGTGGAGAAGTGTCAGACGGTCGGTGATGTCTGCTGGCTTATTAAGGAGTCTGCCTCCCGCTCGAAGGAGGTGGCTTATCTGTACTGGCTGCTTTCCATTTTCTATGATGGCCCGGCAGGTACGGTCTTTCTTTTCTGATTACAGTGTCTTCTACTCAGTGTTGAACCCTGCATCTATCGGTTTTCATTACTCTTTTTGTGTCTTTATCAGATAGACCAGATATAAAGCGGCAAGGACTTTACAGGAAGATCATTGCACAGGCTAAGAAGCCCGCTTATTTTGAAATTCCTGTCGCGGCACCGACCACCACTCCCCTGCCTCCTGGCAAGAAGAGAAAATCTTCTACAGTTAAGACTGCAGTTGTGAAGGCCAAGAAGGCCCATGCTCAGCAGCCGGCCTCGGCAGTGACGGACACTGGGACCCCTCTCCCTGATATCCCCTCATTTGATGAGTTTGAGTCTCAGAGGGAGGCCGCCGAGATATCAGCCGAGGGTAATCATCAATAACTTGTAGCTGTATCTTTCATTATCTTCTTTGCTGAATTTCAAGGAGGCCCCTGAATCTGACCCCTCCCTTTTTGTACAGCCCAAGGGCCGATTGTGGCGCCTTCGGAGGTGGACACCAGGTTGCCCTCTCCCACGCCGGCTAGCGAGGTGGAGGGTAAGCGTGCTTCCCATCTCTTTCGCATATTTTAATTATTCTTCTGTCATTTCTCTCATGAGCTTTTCACTGCAGTGACGGCTGGAGAGGAGGCTGGAGTTATGATAGCAGCAAGAGATCTGTTTCAGCCACAGGAGGGTCACAAAACCCAGGCGAAACGGGACATTGTCCCTGCGAGGCGCATAGTTACCCGGTCATCATCCCGGCATGCTCTGGGGACAATAGTCCAGCCCGTGGATAGCAATATCTTCCAGCAGCTCTGCAACCGCCTCTGACGCAGAGGGAGAAGCAGCAGGTTTCAGCGATAGTGAGGCGGACATTTCCAAATTAGAGGCCCTGTCCACATCAACCAAAATTCTTCCGCTGTTCCATCCTTCCAAATTGCTAGTGCTGTCTTCTGAAGAGGAGCTACAAGAAGAGTTTGCCGGTCTGGACACCGAGACAGATATAACCCCTCCCTTTGTTGCTTCATCTGGGGAGCTTTCATCTTCCATGCACTCTTTCGAAGACATTGACATCACATTGAGGGTGAGTCTCTTTTCTTTTCTTCTCATTCCTTGTCATTTCACCAATTTTTCTTTCTTTCATTCATTGCCTGATGTCATTTCTATTTGTTTGTAGGAACCCGCTGTTACCAGCCCAGTAACAACTGTAGCTTCTGAGATCATCCCGCCTGCAGCTTTGGCTATTATCCCAGTTCTGTCAGCAACCTGTATGGATATTCCTGGGATTGTTCGTCCCGTGCCAGTAAGGGTAAAGTCTTCTACGGACCTGGCACTATTGGACTTGGGAGCCTCAGTGGAGAGCTCGGTTCTTATCCGGGTCTTAGATTTTAGAGCCGAGGCGGACCCAGCTAGGGGTTCTGCTTTTGTACCGGCAGCAGTGATGACCATTGCACCTGAATCAGCGGTCCCTACAATGGTGATTATGGAGATTGATCCCCTACCCCTTCGGACCATAGCCCCTGCGGCCCTATCATTGAAGGAAGTAGCCACTGCAGAAGAGACGGCCGAGCCGGAGGCAGCTGCTACAGAGACTAGTCTGCTATCCATAACTGGCCCAGAAGCAATCCCTACAGGTTCAGAGTTGGAGGAGGGGGTACCCCGGGAAGAGAGCATTGAAGGTGCATCCATTGAATTGGAGACCCATGGCGGGACGTCCCCAGTACTCCCTAGCCTTTCTCCTACGAGCATTCAGACAGCAGTCTTTGAGGAGCTGGTGGTGGAAGAACATTCAGCCTCGTAAGAGGTTATAGAGAGGGCCCAGTCAGCCCTTTTAGCAGATCTGCCTTCTTCCTCCTCCCAGCCGGATGTTACATTATGGGCAGACATTGACAGTGAGGTGACTTTTGCAGTAACCCCCTCTCCTTCCTTCGGCTTTGCTTCATCTGAGAGCTTCATTTGGCAAAATCTGGACATGCTGCGCCAGTTAGTGGAGTCCCAGCCTGGGCTGACTTATCTGCAGCTGAAAGAGATAGCCGAACGTTTCACCGCTGGTCTGCAGGCGATGGGCTGTCCCCTGGAAATATGGGCCCAACGTGTCCTGTTGTTGTTGAAATTTGTACATCGCCGAGATTTCTTGGCACATATTATGTCTGACAGACTGGCAGCTTTGAAGTTACAGAAGATAGAGTGCAAATCTGAGCTGGAGAAAATGAACTCTATTCTTCAGGAGCGCCAATGCCAACTACAGTCTTTGGCACAACGAGAGCAATTCGTGCGCAGCCGGATAACCGTTCTAGAGGCTGAACTGGCTGACCTCCGAACTGAACTGTCGCAGATAACAACTTCTCGGCCGCAATTCGCGGAAGAAGTGGCTCTGTTGGAGGGGCAGGTAGCATCTTTTCAGGACGAGTCTGCTCGGCTACAGGAGGAGGAGGCTCGTATCCATGAGTTGGGGGCTGCTCCGTATGTGGGTCTTCTGGCCTTCGAGGACATATTTCGGCGCCAGTGAACATCCGTTCTCCCCTTTTGTAATACAATTCCCCCTCAGGGGCTCTTCTTGTACTCTTCTTTTTTATTCAGTGGAAAGGAATCTTTACACTAGTCTCATATGTGGCTGTTCTTCACTTATCGCATTACAATTACTTCCTGGCGATTTGGCAGCGATTTTAGCAATCCCCAAGCGAATAACCCGTACTTAGCAGGAGAGCGTCCACCCTTTCAGAGAAAGGATGGGGGACTCGCTCCACCGCGTGACGGTATCCGAAGGGTGCTTAAACCGAATTTTGTAGGTAGTTGAATGAAAAAGGTTTAGAGTATCATCCGGAACAAACGAATGGTTCATCCCGGATAGGTTTCAAAGCCGGTCGGGGCAATGTGCCAATTGACCAGTGACTGATTTTATCATCGACATTGGGCTTATATCAGTGCAAAGAAGTTTTATAGGTTTCATCAGAATAGACGTAAGGTCTAGACTGGGTAGACTTGATCACAAGTGGGACATGGGAGGATACGTGACTTTCCATCAGGACAGACGTAAAGTCTGAACTGGACAGGTTTCACCATTGATCGGGCAGTGTGCCAATTGATCAATAGGAGGTTTCATCATCGGTATTGGGTTCATACCAATGCAAGGATTTCATAGGTTTCATCGGGATAGACGTAAGGTCTAAACCAGACAGGTTTTATCATTGATCGGGCAAAGTGCCGGTCGATCAATGGTTGATTTCATCATCGATATTGGGTTTATATCGATGCAAAGATTCCATAGGTTTCAACGGGATAGACGTAAGGTCCAAACCGGATAGGATTTCATCATTGATCGGACAAGGTGCCGGTCGATCAATGGTTGATTTCATATGAGTGGTGATGGGTTTTATTGTCGGTGGGACTTTTAAAAGAGGTATGAAGACTTCATCAGGACAGACGTAAGGTCTATCCTGCAAGGGTTTTACCGCTGATCGGGCAGGGCGCCGAGCGACCAGCGAAAGATTCTTGTAAATGGTGGGAGATGAAAGAAGCATGTCATTGGCATGGAACTTTTAAGTTACCACATTACTGACCCAAGCGCCCTTTCGGGTTTTCACCGGAGCCAGCCCCCTCTTGCTTTTGCCCACGCTCCCTTTCGGGCTTTCACGTTGCGGGGTACCCGATTTTGCCTGCAGTGCCCTTTCGGGTTTTCACCATAGCTGGGTTTTGGCCATTTTTGCCCTTGTTCGGAATGTCCGACCAAGTCTGGCAGAGCATCTCTATTTTTAGCCCCATTTTGTCTCTTTCTTTTTTTCTTTCTCTCTCTTCTTTTTTTTTATATTTTTCTTTGTTGAACTAAGACTTTGGCTTCGTAAATTATTAATCCATGTGCTCAACCGTGTATGCATCGTCATTGATGTGGGTGCTAACATCAATGCAAGGAGTATAAGGTTTCATCGTCCACCCAGGTGGAAGGCTTGAGTGGACTTGAGTGTGTTTTGTGGCTTAGGCGCGAAGCCGTTCGCTGGGAATGTAGGTTTTATCGTTAACGTGGGGTTTCACATGAACACAAAGGGATAGGATTTAATCATCTACCTAGACAGAAGGTCCGGATTGACTCGAGAATGTATGTAGCAGCTTAAGCATGAAGCCGTTCGCTGGGAATGTAGATTTCATCGTTAATGTGGGGTTGGACATCAACACAAAGGGGTAGGATTTCATCATCTATCCAGATGGAAGGTCCGGATTGACTCAAGAATGTGGGTAGCAGCTTGGGCACGAGGCCGTTCGCTGGGAATGTAGGTTTTATCGTTAATGTGGGGTTTAACATTAATGCAAAGGAATGGGATTTCATTATCCATCCAGACTGAAGGTCCGGATTGACTTAAAGAAATGTGTTGTGTCTTTATCAGAGCAGACGGAAGGTCTACCCTGGATGGGTTTCAGCATCGATCAGGCAGTGTGCCGCTCCATCAGTAGATGATTTCATCACCGGTATTGGGTTTATACCAATGCAAGGAGTTCCATAGGTTTCATCGGGATAGACATAAGGTCTAAACCGTATAGGTTTCATCGTTGACCGGGCAGTGTGCCAATCGATCAATAGCAGGTTTCATCATCGGTATTGGGTTCATACCAATGCAAGGATTTCATAGGTTTCATCGTCATAGACGTAAGGCCTAAGCCGGATAGGTTTCATCGTTGATCGGGCAGTGTGCCAATCGATCAATAGCAAGTTTTATCACGGTGGGATGTATGATGGGTTTCATCAGAATAGATGTAGGATCTAAACTAGATAGGTCTTATCGCGGTGGATCTTGGGCCGAAAGTGTAAGGGTTTTATCAGAACAGATGGAAAGTCTATTCCGAGATGGGCTTTAGCATTGATCGAGACAATATGCCTTGTTATCAACGGGGTTTCATCATCGGCGGGACATGCGGTGGATGTGTCGCCGAAGGAGATTCATGAAGTGAACTTTTTGTGATACCACATTACTGACCCAAGCGCCCTTTCAGGTTTTCACCGGAGCCATCCCCCTCTTGCTTTTGCCCACGCGCCCTTTCGGGTTTTCACGTGGCGGGGTACTCGATTTTGCCCGTAGCGCCCTTTCGGGTTTTCGCCATAGCCGGGTTGTTTGCCATTCTTGCACTCGTCCGAGATGTTTTGGACAAGTCCGACGGGGTATCTCTATTTTAAACCCCATTTTTACTTTTACTTTTTTTTTCATCAAGGGTGGCAGGTCGGAGGGCATGATGACCGACCCTTGGTTGACGGTAGACGTCTGTTGACCGGAGCACCGAGCCTTGCGCCGAGCAGAATGGTTCATTCGTTAGCAAGGGCTGAATGCTAACGCGAAGGTATGATCTTTCACCGATTCGAGCGTAAGGCCCGTAACGGCAATACGGCGTATTCTTTCGAGAGCTCGGCCAGGGCGGAGTGCCACTAGACCGAGGTGAGGTAGCTTGATCAGGGCGGAATGCCACTAGACCAAGATAAGGGTAGTTTGGCTAGGGCGGAATGCCACTAAGCCAAGGAAAGGGTAGCTCGGCTAGGGCGGAGTGCCACTTAAGCCACGGCAAGGGTAGCTCGATCAGGGCGGAATGCCACTAGACCAAGATAAGGGTAGCTTGGCTAGGACGGAATGCCACTAAGCTAAGGAAAGGGTAGCTCGGCTAGGGCGGAGTGCCACTTAAGCCACGGCAAGGGTAGCTCGATCAGGGGGGAATGCCACTAGACCAAGATAAGGGTAGCTTGGCTAGGGCGGAATGCCACTAAGCCAAGGAAAGGGTAGCTCGATCAGGGCGGAGTGCCACTGGATCAAGATAAGGGTAGCTTGGTTAGGGCGGAATGCCACTAAGCCAAGGAAAGGGTAGCTCGATCAGGGCGGAGTGCCACTGGACCAAGATAAGGGTAGCTTGGTTAGGGCGGAATGCCACTAAGCCAAGGAAAGGGTAGCTCGGTTAGGGCGGAGTGCCAATTAAGCCACGGCAAGGGTAGCTCGATCAGGGCGGAATGCCACTAGACCAAGATAAGGGTAGCTTGGCTAGGGTGGAATGCCACTAAGCCAAGGAAAGGGTAGCTCAATCAGGGCGGAGTGCCACTGGACCAAGATAAGGGTAGCTTGGTTAGGGCGGAATGCCACTAAGCCAAGGAAAGGGTAGCTCGATCAGGGTGGAGTGCCACTGGATCAAGATAAGGGTAGCTTGGTTAGGGCGGAATGCCACTAAGCCAAGGAAAGGGTAGCTCGATCAGGGCGGAGTGCCACTGGACGAAGATAAGGGTAGCTTGGTTAGGGCGGAATGCCACTAAACCAATGAAAGTGTAGCTCGATCAGGGCGGAGTGCCACTGGACCAAGATAAGGGTAGCTTGCCTAGGGAGGAATGCCACTAAGCTAAGGAAAGGGTAGCTCGATCAGGGCGGAGTGCCACTGGACCAAGATAAGGGTAGCTTGGTTCGGGCAGAATGCCACTAAGCCAAGGAAAGGGTAGCTCGATCAGGGAGGAGTGCCACTGGATCAAGATAAGGGTAGCTTGGTCAGGACGGAATGCCACTAAGCCAAGGAAATGATAGCTCGATCAGGGCGGAGTGCCACTGGACCAAGATAAGGGTAGCTTGGTTAGGGCAGAATGCCACTGAACCAAGGAAAGTAGCTCGATCAGGGCGGAGTGCCACTAGACCAAGGAAAGGGTATTCCATCCGATCACTCGGGGAATGTTGGTTGTGCTGCATGATACAGCTTTATATGCTTTCCGTTGAGTGGCGAGAACTGAATTTCCCCTCGATGGTTGACAACCACGTAGGCTCCGCCCTCGTAGACCCTCTGGACTACGTACGGACCCAGCCAATTAGCAGCAAGTTTGCCTTTTGGATTGGAAGCCATGACTTCCCTTTTCTTGACCATGACCAGGTCTCCCTTCTTGAATTCTCTTCCTTTGACGAGCTTATTGAAGGCATTTGCCATACGGGCTTGGTACATCTGGATATTTCTGGGCTTGCAGATGCTTACCCTCCAATTCAGCCAGTTCTTCAAGTCATCTTTTAGCATTGGTTTGTTTGTCACGAACTAGGCCATGCTGGACTGCAATCCTGAGCGATGGTACCTCCAGCTCTATAGGGACTATTGCCTCAGAGCCGTACACCAGTGAATAGGGTGAGCAACCCGTGGGGGTTTTATAGATGGTGCGATATGCCCATAGTGCTTCATACATCTTCTCACCCCAGTCCTTTTTGTTAGAACTGACGACCTTGGCCAGCAGGGTGCATAGTGTCTTATTGAAGGCTTCAGCCAGTCCATTTGCTTGTGGATTGTAAGGAGTGGAGGTCCTCCATTCAATTTTGTACTTCTCGGCAAGCCGATATATCTTCTGGTTCTTGAAGTGGCTTCCATTATCTGAAATTATTCGACTGGGGACCCCGAACCGGAAGATGATATTGTGCTTGATGAATCTGGCAACCAACTCACCAGTCACTTCTCTGAGTGCTACTGCTTCTACCCACCTGGAGAAGTAGTCTGTTATAGCTAGGATGTACTTATGTCCAGCTGAGGAAGTCGATAGTGGCCCGACCACATCAGTTCCCCACTGAGCAAAAGGCCAGCTGGGAATTGTAGGGTGTAGAGCTACAGGGGGCCTTCTGGGTACAGTGGCGTGCTCTTGGCATTTCTGGCATGACTTTGTAAACTGGCAACAGTCTTCGAACATAGTGGGCCAATAATAACCCAGCTTCTTGATTTCAATCTTCATCTTAGGCCCAGCCTGGTGTGCCCCTGCTGTCCCAGCATGTATTTCTTTCATTGCTTGCCAAGCTTCTTCAGTAGATAGGCAGCGAAGCAAAATCTTCTTGCGGGCGTCTGCCATGATTCGGAACAGAGTTCCATTTCTGCATTCATAGGAATCTTTGATCCCTAGGAGTTTCATTCTCTCCTCTTTGTTCTTGGGCAGCTGTTGGTGTAGGAACCACTGCAGTAGGTGCTGTCTCCAATCAGACGCTTGGACTTTGTCAACGGCATCAATCTCATATTCTTCAGGACACGCTTCCAGCATGCTGGGGACTTGCCGCCTGTTCATGACAATAATGTTGAGCGTCTCATCTGGTGGGATTGATAGTGAGCTGTCCAGCTTTGCCAGTGCATCAGCTTGAGCATTATGTCCCCGACCCACATGATTGAGCTCAATGTGGTAGAAATTCACCATGAGGCATATAGCCTTTTGATAATAGGGGTTCAATTCTGGCTTTCGCACTTCGAATTCTCCCTATATTTGTTTATCACTAACATTGAGTCATCGAATACCTGAAGCATCCGAATACTCATACTGAGGGCGACCTGGAGACCAATTATCAGAGCTTCATATTCAGCTTCATTGTTGGTGCATGGTTTATTTATAGAATAGGAGGTGTGCAACACTTCTCCTTCTGGTGATTTCAGCACAATGCCGGCCCCTGCACGTATTCTTGTTTTTCCACTGGAATCAGTTTCTGTTCTTGATGCCCCATCAAAATATAATTGCCACATGATTGGCTGGGTTTGACAGGCTTCGAGCACTTCATCATCAGGGAGCTCAGTCTCCAACATAGCGCTTTCTGGTACAGGGTGCTCTGTAAAGAAATCAGCCACAACCTGGCCCTTTATAGCCCTCTGAGGTATATAGATGATGTCGAACTCCATCAGAATCACAGCCCATTTGCCTAGTCGACCCTTGAGTGCCGGCTGAGTCAATATATATTTGAGCGGATCTGCTGCAGATATCAATCTGATTTCATGTGACAGCATATAGTGTCGGAGCTTCTTAACAGCGAAAACCAGTGCCAAGCAGGTCTTCTCTATGTAAGTATAGCTTTCTTCAGTCATGATCAACCTTCTGCTAAGGTAATATAAGGCTTGCTCCTTTCCATCTTCATTTATTTGAGCTAACATTGCCCCCAGCGAACAATGCATGGCTGCTATATAGAGGATTAAAGGGCTGCCCTTGACTGGTGCTCCCAATACTGGAGGGGTCTTGAGGTATTCCTTCATCTTTTCAAAAGCCTCTTGGCATCCGTCGTCCCACATGAACGGCACATCTTTCATCATAAGCTTATGAAAGGGGTGGCACCGACCCGATAGGTTTGATATAAATCGTCAGATGTAGGTCAGACGCCCTTGCAGAGATCTTAGCTCAGACAGATTCTTCGGTGGAGGGAGCTCTTGAATAGCATTGATCTTGGATGGATCAATCTCAATACCCCTGTGCCGGACAATAAATCCAAGGAATTTTCGCTGGTCATGCCAAAGGCGCACTTCATAGGGTTCATCTTCAGCTCATATTTTCGCAACCTTTGGAACACTACCCTCAGGTCCTGCAGATGGTCTTCTTTCTTTCTGGTCTTCACCACCAGGTCATCAACATAGCACTCCACTTTCTTGAAAAGCAAATCGTCAAAATTTTTTGTCATGGCTCTTTGGTAAGTAGCGCCGGCATTCTTAAGGCCGAACGGCATTCTTTTGTAGTGGAATATCCCTTTTGGAGTGCGGAATTCAGTGTGTACTCTGTCTTTTTCAGCAATCCAAATTTGGTTGTATCCGGATGAACCGTCCATGAATGATAGGGCTCCATGACCAGTGGTTGCATCAATCATTACTTCGGTAATTGGTACTGGGAAATCATCCTTCGGACAAGCCTTATTAAGGTCTCGAAAATCAACACATATTCTGATCTACCCATTTTTCTTCTTTACGGGGACTATGTTCGCCAGCCATGTAGTGTACTGATTTTCTTCGACGAAGCCAACATCAATAAGCTTGTCGACCTCTTTATTGATTTGGTTGATCAGCTCAGGTCGCATCCTCCTGGGTGGTTGTTTTATGGGGTTGGCTTCTGGATTAATCGCCAGCAGGTGTTGTGCTACATCGGGGTTTAACCTTGGCATTTCATCATACGTCCAAGCGAAGCAGTCTTTGAACTCCCTTAGGAATTGTATGTAATGTTCTCGGACCTTTGGTTCCAGCAGAACACTGAGAAAGGTTGGCCTTGGTTCCTCCTCTGTCCCCAAGTTTACTTCCACGAGCTCATCAACGGTGGCCTGGCCACCATCTTCAACTTCGGGCGGAGCCTCCTGCAAATCGACGAAGCCCCCCGGGATATAGTTTTCTTCAGTTTCAGAATTCTCTAATTCTTCTCGTCGGACCTCGGCCAATGATGACTCATCATACAGGGCAGAAACCATGTGACTTTGTTCAGCCTGACCATGGGACATGACCGGCTCCGTGTAAGGATCAAAGATTAGGTCTTCCACTTCCGGAGGCCTTGCTAGCGTAGATTTCTCTGGGGAATTTATATTCTGCAGAGCTCGAACTGTTGGGTTCGGTGCAGTATTCAGAGGGGGGGTGAATGAATATAACCCGTTTAAAAAACCTTTCGCCCAGTTAAAATATGATGCTCACTAGAATTGCTAGTTCGCAAACTAGACAAGCTTAAAAGCTAATAATCAGTTGCAGAACAAAAACAAGCATACAGTGAGATCACTAGAATGCTAACTAGGCTGAATTAGACAAGGAGTCGCTCAACTAGAATTTCGCTCTCTTGACAGATTAAACTATTCTAAGAAAACTAATCCACTCTTCTGCTCAACCAGAAGCCAAACGCTTAGAGTGCCCCTATGCAATCATCTAGCGGAAGCAAAAATAGATAAATCAAACCACAGTGCAATAGGAGTTTTTAGGTGGTTCGGTCCTCCAGACCTACATCCACCCCACACTCAACCCGAGTGTGGCTTCACTAACTGCTGGGCAACACAGCTTGCCAACAATCAGCTGGGCCTCACAGCTTGCCAATCGCTGAGCATCACAGCTTGCTTCCGTTGGGCAATACAGCTTAGCCATCGCTGACTCACAGCTTGAACCCGCTGGGGAATACAGCTTAACCCGTCCGAGACCAAGTCTCGCCAGCTGAGGATTACAGCTTTACCTATCCAGTGGAAACCTCCACTGCCCGCTGAGCAACAGAGCTTGCTGTCCAGTGGAATCCTCCACTGCAAACCGCTGGGCAATATAGCTTAGCCGTCCAGAGGCAGCACCTCTGCAATCCGCTGACTAACAGCTTGAAAGGAAATGTAAAATGGAAAACAAAATACAAGATAACAGCATCGGAAAGCTGTAAACGATAAAGCACAATATGGCTCTTAAAGAGCTGACTGGCCTGGATTTGATCCACGGTCCAGTTAACAGATCTCCCTCGATCTCACTCTCTTTCTTCACTCTCTCTCTTTCTCTTTCTTCTCTGCTGCACTTCTCTTCTTCTTTCGCTAATCTCTCACTCTCTGCTCTTCTCCTCTTCTTCTTCTTCTCACTCTTCTCGAGCTCTCTGCCTCTCTCTTTTTCTCTTCTGCTTCTTCCCTCTTTCTTTTCTTCTTCTTCACTTTTCTCTGGATCGAACAGCTCTCTATTCTTTCTCTCCGCTTCTGCTCTTCTTCTTCGATCTGGATCGTGGTTCTCTGTTCTTTTCCTCTCGCCAACTCGATCGATCTTCTTCTGTGGAAGAAGGCTCATATATATAGCAGCAGCCAGCAGGAGGGCAGCACTGGGCGTGTGTGTCCTCCGCATTTCCCGCCCAGATATTTGGCCACGTGTCAGCATTCTGTCAGTCCTTCAACCTCGGATCACGTGTTGCCCAGTCACGTGGAAATGTTCTTCCTCGGACCTGCAAGGAGATACAACCCATTAAAATTGAGGGCCACAGGAACTAAAGCTGCATGAGGTATGTAATAGTAATACTAGATGCACTGAGAACGACACGAGATACACAGGGTGACTACAGCACGAAGTAAGGAAAGAATGACACGAGATACACTGTGACAGAACAGACACAACGAAGAGAACGACACGAAGTGAGGTTATAAAACAACACGAGGTAAAAAGAAGAATGACACGAAGTGGTTGCAACAACAAGCAAGACATAAAAGATGACACGAGATGCAACTAGAGGACAGAGAGAAGTGACACGAGGTTCACACAGAAACGACACGAGGTGGCACAGAAAGTAACACGAGGTGCTGCAATGTTCTGTACGCAGTGGAACAAAAATGACACGAAGACACAGAAACAACAGTAACCGACACGAAGTGTGGTTACTAAACAGGAACGACACGAGGTCTACAGGGAAACGACTCGAAGTTCATCAGAACTATTCGAGCTGCTTCAGAAACACGACACGAAGTTAAGTGAGAACAGCACGAGGTGAAACGACACGGGGTTCACTGGGAAACGAGACACAAGAGGGAAAATGACACGAAGTCAGATCAACACGAAGACGTAAACACAACACGAAGACATAGACACTAAAACAACACGAAGACGTAAACACAACACGAAGACATAGACACTAAAACAACACGAAGACGATGGATGCTACAGTGCAATGTCTAGACATGAAGTCCAATGCTAACGGCTGTACAGACTTGAAGAATAAGCCAGTGTATAGACTTGAAGATTGAAGGCGATGTACAGACTTTGATGAACAGTCCAATGTATGGACTTTGAAATCGAAGACCAATGTGCAGACTTGACAGTGAAGACTAGTGTGCAGACTTCAAGTTTAGCTGTGGATGTACAGACTTCATGAAGCGAAGCGATGTGTAGACTTGAAGCTCCTGAAGCAATGTACAGACTTCACGCGTTGACGCTGTACACACTTCCAATGAAGTGCGTTGACGCTGTACAGACTTTGCCTAAGACAATGCATGAACTTGAACGAGAGTCCAATGTATGGACTTAGACGAATGATGCATGAGACGCTCAATGTATCGACTTTGAGCTTGCTATGCAGTGTATAGACTTAGAGCATAAACCCCACTATGCAGTGTATAGACTATGCACATACCAGAAGTCTAACACAAACAATATATCAGTCATACACGTGCATTCTCCAGATGATATACAAATCACAATCATGAAGCTATCATCAAAGCACAATGTCATCAAAACACAATATCAAATGCACTTAAATGCACTCACTGTCTTGCTATCATCAAAACCAAATAGCATTGCTATCATCAAGGTGACATAGCACATGCTTGTGCCTAAGAGGCACAACATTCTCCCCCTTTTTGATGATGGCAACACAATGTGACAGTGAGTCACACACAAGATTTTCTCCCCCTTTGACATAATCAAAATGGGAAAAATAGAAAAAAAATATGAGTGCAAAGTGCAATATGCATGTAAATTCCTCTAGAACATTCTCCCCCTGAATGTAAGACTCCCCTGAATTATTTCTCCCCCTAAATAAAAGCTCCCCCTTTGAGAAGGAATATGAACAGATAAACAAGGTAGAAAAGGTAGGAGGGTCACTAGATAACAGCTAATCATAGGTTCAGAAAGGAAGCATGATTATAAACAACTGTTAAAGTATAAGAATCAGCAACATACAATTTTGACAAAAATTCAGGTTTAACAGTGATAACCCTAGAGTAAAAGATCCTGACCCCTGAAAAAGAGTTTATTGATTCCATTTATAGCAATGAATCTAGGGCACATGGTATTAATAGATAAGTCTGAAATAATACCCTTTTGTGTCTAAACATGGAAGTTCAAGAAAGGTAACTTGAATATGTATTAATAAAAATAATTTTCACTCATAGACTTTTGATTTTCAAAGGGTTACAGCAGTTTGATTTTCATTTTTTTTCAATTTCTGAACCTGAACTAAGTGAATAGACCTGTGGCATTTATGCTGTTGACATTAGGTGTACACCTTGATCAGAGGCAAGTACCCCTAGTTACTAGGCATAAACTACTAGACCTATTTCAGATCAAAACCTACAAGGAACAGTCTTCACTTTTGACATTAAGGGTACACCTTGATTAGAGGCCAGTACTCTTAGTTACTTGGTGAGGACTCCCCCTATAGATTTGACCCTATGAACAGAGTTAGCTTGAGGCACTTCATGACATGTGAATTTTCCTGCTTCATTGGAGGATTTCACAGTTTCTCAGTGCAATTAACCATTGCTCTGTCACAATGTTCAGTTCTTTACATTTATGATCTTATTTACTGCTGCCCTTAATTCTTCTAGAGTGATTGTTTAAAAAATCAGTACACACTCTTATTAGCCTGTTCTAGACATATCCAGTTCAACACATTTAGGCATTACAAAAAACTTTTTCTATTTTAGCTATGAGACAAAGATTAAGAGCTATAAAAGTTTTCCTTTTATCTCAGATTCTGAAGGCAGACATTTGACTCTTCAATTTATAAAGGTTAAACCTTTAGTTCTTTTCAATTTGTGAGAGAGATTCTTATAAAATAACAATTGAAATAATCACAACTCAACGTACTGAACCAGAACCAGAACTGCTGTTCAGTGAAAAAGATGGGGAAAGGATAGCAATTGGCAATATGGTCCAATGACATCTGATGTCAAAAGATATGAATCAATTAAATTGGGACAATGAGGAGTAAATAGGATTCAATGAATTGAATACAACTCTCAGCTCCCCCTGACACCATGATGCAAGGATATGCTATGCACTAGACTGTTATATGAGGCAAGTATGCAATCAATTCAAGTTTATGCATCCAAGTCATGCACATTTTTATCCTTTTTCAGATTTTTCAAAAATATGATGGAGTACACTGTTCTACATGAGGACTAGACCCTTGGTACTTGGCAGAGAACCTGGTCACAAGGACCATCTCACACATAGTAAGAACCTCCAGGCAGATTTTCCTACCTTTTAGTATCTTACCATTTGATATACCAGGGTTATGCAAGACAATGCAACATAAAGCAGTCCTACATGCATTGAACAACATCAATGACAGTCATGCAAATGATGTATGCATACATTAGACACATGCATTGACTGTATGTACTAAATGACCCATTCACAATCAGCAAGTTATGCATTTAACACCAAGCATGCAATGCATTAACACAAAACACATGCATTGACACAAAGTCTATATAGTGCATCAACTGAATACACTAAAGAGGCATTCAAATTCAGTACAAGGTATGCATCGACTCAAACATGATTGTGCAGAACATCAAACATCCTATGTTCATAGTGCAAAAACTAGCAAGAGAGAAGAGCATCAGATATGTGCAAAGTAAAACTCAGTACATGAAGAGATCATCAACGATCAATCACGCAAATCAACATGAAACTCACAATTTTCATGCTCACAATTTCAGATAATGGAATTTAAAACATATTTCAGAACTGACCTGAATTGAGTCCTGGGGTTTTCTTTTTGAGTGCCTTGGTTAACCCCTTTTATTTCTCCTTCCAAGGCACACCTGCAGCAAGTCAATCAATTTGATCCTGCAGGGACCCAAGCAGTCTTGGGTCCTGCATTTACCCTGACACTTCTGGCAGGTTTTCTCAACAGATTTTTCGCATGTTTATCATCAAATTCCATCAGGTAGCAATTATTTATGGAATGACCAAGCTGACCACAATAGTGGCATGATGCAGCAGTTCTGAAGTTTATTTTATGCACATTCCTATGAGCAGGAGTTCTAAGTGCATATGCATGAACATGTTTATTACCAGAATTAAAATTTTGTTTACCAGAATCATCCAGCCAGCAATCAGCCGCTCTATGACCTGGCTTCCCACAGTTAAAACATGCAAGTTTTTCAAAATGTTTTGCAGGGAATTTAAAAACATGGGAGTTAACATGATTCTTCTGAACATGCCAACAGTCCTTGACTGTATGGCCATACTTCCCACAACAAAAACACTTTAGATTCTTTTTCTTAGAATCATGGTTTCTAGCATGAAATTCTTTAACATTCAGATTACCATTTTTCTGATCAGACAAAACTTTTCTAGCATGCTTTCTATCATCTTGTTTCATTACAAAACACTCACTCATACAGTGTCCATGCTTACCACAATAATGACAAGAACAAGAACCATTAAATTTCTTTGAAACATGGCACTTAGTAGATGAGTTTTTAGCATGCAGATAGTTCCTTTGAATTTTCGGGGTTTTCTGATTTTCATTTCGTTTTTGAATTTCTTGAACAGCATACACGTATGAAGAAGAGGTTGAAGTGCTAGCTAAGCCAGAGCTACGAATAAAAGTGGTGCACAGCTCTTTCTTCTTAGCTTGCTTAATTTCAGAAATGTTATCAATCCCTTCACATTGATCACTTACTTCACCTTCAGAGGATATTTTCATTTTACCTTTATCCTTATCAACCTTAGATGAAGTACTATTCAGCTTAGTAATTTTACTTTCCAAGGAGATTATAAGATTTTCTGAATCAACTTTCTCCTTCTCATAACTAGCCAGTTTTTCTTTTAACAAATCAATTTCTTTTTCCAAATCAGCAGTGTGTATTAAAAATCTAGCAATTTCTTCGTCACTGCAATTGATACACTCTTTCAATACTGATTTCTCTTTTTCAATTGTCATCCATCTTTCAGAGAAAACAGTGTTAAGAACCATTAGTTTTTTATTTTGTTCCTCCATATAAGCATTTTCTTCTTTTAGAGATTTGATTTGTTCCTTTTGCAAGTTATGATCAGAATCAAGCTCATTTATCATTTCTTCCAGGATAACACAAGCTTTACAAGAATTATCTTCTCTAATGTGCTCCTTTTCAGATTTCAAAGTTTTCACTTCTTTTCTCAATTTCTTGTTTTCAGATTTTAATTTCTTGGATACTTTGAACAAATCTTCATACATCACTATCAATTCATCAAAGGAGTATCCATCTGATTCAGAGCTTACCTGAGATGAGATCTCATCTTCATCATCCCGGTTGGCCATCAAGCAGCTATCACCTTGTTGATTATGCGCAGAAATGACTCCGTCATATATCTTCTTTCCAGATGTGCACCTGAGAGCAAAAGGTTACATATCAATATTGATTGCAGCTCTTAAGATGTTAAGGATTATGACATTGTCACGGTTCTTTATACTATCCTCTTTAGACCACTTGGTCTCATCATGAGGCAGTTTGTGTGGGCCTTTAGATAGTAGGCTCCACAGTTTGGGATCAATAGAGTCTACGTACACAGCTAGGCCTCCTAGCCAACTTTTAAAGTTAGAACCATCATAAACTGCAGGATGACCCATATGAACAAGTGGCAAACAGATTCAGCGCAGTAAAACAAATGACACGAAATGCACTGAAACCAGATGATCAAAATAAGGCACAAGTCAATGAAGTAAAACATGATTTAAAGAGACCCACTCTGAAATGCACCAGAAGCTAGCAGGATCCTCTACAGATTGTTAGATCTGATAGATCAGAGACCCGCTCTGATACCAATTGTTGCGTTCGGTGCAGTATTCAGAGGGGGGGTGAATGAATATAACCCGTTTAAAAAACCTTTCGCCCAGTTAAAATATGATGCTCACTAGAATTACTAGTTCGCAAACTAGACAAGCTTAAAAGCTAATAATCAGTTGCAGAACAAAAACAAGCATACAGTGAGATCACTAGAATGCTAACTAGGCTGAATTAGACAAGGAGTCGCTCAACTAGAATTTCGCTCTCTTGACAGATTAAACTATTCTAAGAAAACTAATCCACTCTTCTGCTCAACCAGAAGCCAAATGCTTAGAGCGCCCCTATGCAATCATCTAGCGGAAGCAAAAACAGATAAATCAAATCACAGTGCAATAGGAGTTTTTAGGTGGTTCGGTCCTCCAGACCTACATCCACCCCACACTCAACCCGAGTGTGGCTTCACTAACCGCTGGGCAACACAGGTTGCCAACAATCAGCTGGGCCTCACAGCTTGCCAACCGCTGAGCATCATAGCTTGCTTCCGCTGGGCAATACAGCTTAGCCATCGCTGACTCACAGCTTGAACCCGCTGGGGAATACAGCTTAACCTGTCCGAGACCAAGTCTCGCTAGCTGAGGATTACAGCTTTACCTGTCCAGTGGAAACCTCCACTGCCCGCTGAGCAACACAGCTTGCTGTCCAGTGGAATCCTCCACTGCAAACCGCTGGGCAATACAGCTTAGCCGTCCAGAGGTAGCACCTCTGCAATCCGCTGACTAACAGCTTGAAAGGAAATGTAAAATGGAAAACAAAATACAAGATAACAACATCGAAAAGCTGTAAATGATAAAGCACAATATGGCTCTTATAGAGCTGACTGGCCTGGATTTGATCCACGGTCCAGTTAACAGATCTCCCTCGATCTCACTCTCTTTCTTCACTCTCTCTCTTTCTCTTTCTTCTCTGCTGCACTTATCTTCTTCTTTCGCTAATCTCTCACTCTCTGCTCTTCTCCTCTTCTTCTTCTTCTTCTCACTCTTCTCGAGCTCTCTGCCTCTCTCTTTTTCTCTTCTGCTTCTTCCCTCTTTCTTTTCTTCTTCTTCACTTTTCTCTGGATCGAACAGCTCTCTATTCTTTCTCTCCGCTTCTGCTCTTCTGCTTCGATCTGGATTGTGGCTCTCTGTTCTTTTCCTCTCGCCAACTCGATCGATCTTCTTCTGTGGAAGAAGGCTCATATATATAGCAGCAGCCAGCAGGAGGGCAGCACTGGGCGTATGTGTCCTCCGCATTTCCCGCCCAGATATTTGGCCACGTGTCAGCATTCTGTCAGTCCTTCAGCCTCGGATCACGTGTTGCCCAGTCACGTGGAAATGTTCTTCCTCGGACCTGCAAGGAGATACAACCCATTAAAACTGAGGGCCACAGGAACTAAAGCTGCATGAGATATGTAATAGTAATACTAGATGCACTGAGAACGACACGAGATACACAAGGTGACTACAGCACGAAGTAAGGAAAGAATGACACGAGATACACTGTGACAGAACAGACACAACGAAGAGAACGACACGAAGTGAGGTTATAAAACAACACGAGGTAAAAAGAAGAACGACACGAAGTGGTTGCAACAACAAGCAAGACATAAAAGATGACACGAGATGCAACTAGAGGACAGAGAGAAGCGACACGAGGTTCACACAGAAACGACACGAGGTGGCACAGAAAGCAACACGAGGTGCTGCAATGTTCTGCACGCAGTGGAACAAAAACGACACGAAGACACAGAAACAACAGTAACCCACACGAAGTGTGGTTACTAAACAGGAACGACACGAGGTCTACAGGGAAACGACTCGAAGTTCATCAGAACTATTCGAGCTGCTTCAGAAACACGACACGAAGTTAAGTGAGAACAGCACGAGGTGAAACGACACGGGGTTCACTGGGAAACGAGACACAAGAGGGAAAACGACACGAAGTCAGATCAACACGAAGACGTAAACACAACACGAAGACATAGACACTAAAACAACACGAAAACGTAAACACAACACGAAGACATAGACACTAAAACAACACGAAGATGATGGATGCTACAGTGCAATGTCTAGACATGAAGTCCAATGCTAACGGCTGTACAGACTTGAAGAATAAGCCAGTGTATAGACTTGAAGATTGAAGGTGATGTACAGACTTTGATGAACAGTCCAATGTATGGACTTTGAAATCGAAGACCAATGTGCAGACTTGACAGTGAAGACTAGTGTGCAGACTTCAAGTTTAATTGTGGATGTACAGACTTCATGAAGCGAAGCGATGTGTAGACTTGAAGCTCCTGAAGTAATGTACAGACTTCACGCGTTGACGCTGTACACACTTCCAATGAAGTGCGTTGACGCTGTAAAGACTTTGCCTAAGGCAATGCATGAACTTGAACGAGAGTCCAATGTATGGACTTAGACGAATGATGCATGAGACACTCAATGTATCGACTTTGAGCTTGCTATGCAGTGTATAGGCTTAGAGCATAAACCCCATAATGCAATGTATGGACTATGCACATACCAGAAGTCTAACACAAACAATATATCAGTCATACACGTGCATTCTCCAGATGATATACAAATCACAATCATGAAGCTATCATCAAAGCACAATGTCATCAAAACACAATATCAAATGCACTTAAATGCACTCACTGTCTTGCTATCATCAAAACCAAATAGCATTGCTATCATCAAGGTGACATAGCACATGCTTGTGCCTAAGAGGCACAACACGAACTTCTTCCAGAATACGTTCAAACTCTAAGCATTCTATTGTATCATTAGAAATCCAGTCTTCATCCGAGGTTCCCATGTCAAACTTTGCTTCGGCCTGGAACAGGTCTTCCTTGCAAGACAATTCCTCCCAGCACCGGCATACATTTACTTCATCAGACTTTTCTGCCTCGGGCTGGTTATTGAAGGCCCATCATCCGGTATAGACTGATATATAATCTCTTCATCTTCTGAGGGGTAATCATCATAGCCCATCCCAGGAGGATCTTCATGTGAAAAGAAGGTGGAAATGACATCTACCTCGGCTTCATAGTATTCTTGTAGAGTGTAGCCCAATCCTGGGTGCTGGGTGATCTTCATCATTTCCTTATTATTCTGGGGCGGATCCCAAAGCTTTTGGAATGCTTTATTCTGGGCAACGGGCTGCAGTGAAGGCATCTGAAGTTTGGAGAACATCTGCGAGACCCGTTGTGTGGTGTAATCCAAGCCTGTGATTGGCACCATTCGGCTTGTGGATTCTTCCGGAATCATGCAGTCCTGATCGTCCTCCTCAACAGGCTCCCCGGTGTAGAATATGATGGGAGGCTCGCAGAAACAAGGGACCTCCATAATCTTGAGTGGCAGCACTGTCTGGCATTCCAAACTGGCGACTGGCATAACCAGCCCTTCCGGTACCCTGACTTGTGCATATTTTTCTTTCATCTCTTCATCAGTATCATCGGGATGAATGCTTGGAGGTGTGATCCGTGCAAAATCCCCAACATGAGAGATATGGGATACCTCATGCTTCTTGACACAGCCCCGTGGTGGCGGCGGAGACCAATCCTCTGTCTTCGCTACCGACTTCTCTTGACTAGTCACAGTTTCTTTCTTCTTATCCTTTTGCAGCATGTCTGCATAATAGGATGCATCGAGCATATGGCACTCAAAGACTTCAAAGGGGTGCAAATCTGCGAAGACCCTTTCTTCTTTGCCATCATGACAGTACTTAATGCACTGATGCAGTGTGGAAGGCACTATTTGGTACTCATGCAACCACGGTCGCCCCAACAAGGCCTTGTATGTGGTGTTGGAATCGATCACATAGAATCGCACCACAGTAGTGAGGTCCCCCAGGGTGAGGTTGAAATCCGCTACCCCCAAAGGTGTCTCACACTTCTGGTTAAAGCCCGCAATCTTCATGTCCCTAACCTTCGTGAGGTGCATATCAAAGTAATATTTCTGATAGATGCGGTATGGCAGAATATTTACAGCAGCCCCTGGATCTACCAGTATCCGGATTAATGGCTGACAGTTGAGATGTCCTCTCATGTATAGCGGCCTGTTGTGGCTGGGATTTGGAATCAACATGTCATCTTCAGTGAAAGTGACTGTCGGCCCAGAATTGACTTCTGTCAGTAGTGCTTCATACTGTGCTGGTGACTGTAGGGCATCAATAATTGCTTGGCGGGCATCCTCGCTCAAGGAAAGAATTTCCCATATAGAGAATCTGGTAGGGAGCTTCTTCAGTATTTTCATAATTTGGCTGCCTACGCGAACATTGGAGAGCCGCATTTCTTCTGCCCAGCGGGGCTTTGGAGGTTCCCCAGGTGCTTGCGGCATTGCCTGCCCGCTTCTTGTCTCAGTTCCTTGGTTGGTTTCTTGTGGGACTTCTTCTGGAAAGACGGCCCTTGATGTTGCTGGATAACCTTTTTCTTCTTTCTCACCCTGCCTAGGCTTCAGAGCCGTTGACTACTGGTGCTTGTTACTTCTGGCTGGAGTAGTTTGTACTGGCTTTTTGCCCTCTAAACTGGATAAAAATTCAAGGAATGACGGAGCTCCATCCCCTTTCTTCTCTTCTTGGTATAGACTGGCAGGAGGAGGGATCTGGACACCTCGCATTTCAGGCTCTGGTACCTGATAGGGTTGCTCTCCCCTGAAAATGATATTATGATTGGCTGGCGGGGGACGTCCCCATCTTCACCCAGAACGGGTAGCATGTGCCAAGGTTGAAGCTTCGGCATGGTTGGCTTCCAATGGCATGGCCGATGCCTCTGCATCATCATCCTCCCCAGGCAAGGTGAACAGCACCGAGAGTGTATTGTAGTGTACTGTCATGACTTTCTTTTTTCTTCTGTTCTGTGACTGCCTTTTCTTCTTCTGGTGCTTTGGCTTTGCTGGCCCTGCCCCCAGAAGGGTTCAGTATCATCTTTCCCCTATTTTTCCTCTGGTTTTTCTTCAATGGTCAATTCTTCTAGCTGCTCCCAGAGTATGCAATCTTTCACCAGTAGGGGCTTCGGCTCAGTCTGTTCATATTCGTCGAGCCCGTTGATGTACTGTTGGAGACGTTTTGCCTCCGGACTTATTTCTTTTTGTGTGGGAAGCGGAGTCTGTCTCCTCCGATTGTAGGTGGGGATTCGGATGACCGGCTGTGTCTCAGCTAGACGCCAAATCGGTTTAACTGGGGATGCACCCTGCTCCGAAGTGGCATTCCGAATGGATGGTCCCGTTGTTTCGGCAACAGATGTCCTCTTTCTGGTCTTCACCGGCTACGTCTGCCACCCCTCCTGATCCCTAAATGGGGTAAGGAAGCATGCTTCATAAGTGCGCCTGGTGCATTCTTCAACAGCCTCTTCGGGTAATTGCTGATATACAGAAATCATATTTGCAGCCATCCTCATTGCTGGAGGTTCATGAGGGCGTGGAGGGTCCACCTGGTAATCTCCCAATTGCAGCTCACCCTTTTTGAACATACTTTCCATGACATCTTTGAAGACATAGCAGTTTTCTATAGTATGCCCCAGTCCCCGGTGATATGGACAGAACAGTGGGTCATCTTTCTTCGCTGCATCAGCGGGTCTCTTCGGTTCGGGCAATGTTACTTTGTTGAACTTGTAAGCCCAATTGAACAGTGCACCTGTCTTATCTTTGGGGAATGAATATGCCTTCCTCATCTTATTTCTTAGGGAGACCTTTTCTTTCATTTCTGCTGGACCTGCCGGCGGAGGAGCATCAGTTGCCTTGTTTTTTCCTTTCTGCTGTTCAAAGGTTTCGAAATCCATAGTGTTGGCCTCTGAATGCGGTGGCCGCCGATCAACAGCTTTCCCTTTTTGCATAGCAGGGACATTGGCGATCTGACGCTTAGATAGGAACGTCTCGACCTCTGCCACTATGTTATTTAAACGGTCAAATGTCCTGACATCTGCCCCGATCATCTTTTCCAGCACTTCTCTTCTGAGATTCTGCTTGCATATCTGTACTGCATCTTCTTGATGGGGAGGTCGCCTGCATCTCATAGCCAGATTCCTCCATCTTTTTATATAATCCAGGGCGGTCTCATCTTGTTTCTGCCTGGATGCATATAGCTCAGCTATTGTGATTTCCCTTTCTGTAACATGAAATCTGTCTCGAAATTTCCGCTGCATATCGGGCCAGTCAGCTACCGACCCAGCTGGCAAGCTGGAGTACCATTCAAAGACTAACCCTATAAGGGACGAGCCAAAGAATTTTAGTAAATATGCTTCATCAGCTGCCAGGTCACCCATAACTATAGTGTAATAGGCTATATGTTCTCTGGGAGAGCCTTGGCCGTTGAATTTTTCAAACTTCGGCGGCTTACTGACGCCTGGTGGTAATCTCTTAGCAGCATAATGTGCAGGGTATGGTACTTTGTAGATGTCATAGGTACCAGAATCATCCCCGACTTTCTCAGACAGCTTCATCTCAATAATCTTTTCTATCATCAGTTTATTTGCCACAACCGGATCCACTGGTTCTGGAAAGAAATATGCCTGCTGATGATTGAAAGGGGTCGTCATGACCGTTGTATGCATCATCGGCTGAGATGCTGGCACAGCAGACTGTGTTTGAGAGGCAGAGGGCTGGGCTGCCACCTATTGTGGAAGAGGCTGATTTGGCGCTCTGCCTTCACTATTCAAATGAGGAACAGCTGGGACGGCCACCTCGGTTGAGCTGGAAGTTTGTCCTGCCGGCTCGGCCTGCTTAGAAACAGGTGTCTGCTCATTTCTCTCATTCAACTGTCTTCTGAGAGACTCAATTTCCCGCCGGTACCTCATGAACATCATCTGGATCATGAGATCCATGGTTGCTGGAATTTGCATCTCCCCTAAAGTCCCTTCAGCGGAGTCTAAGAGAGGATTGTCTTCTTCTTCAGTAGTCACCACATTTACTGTCATCGTGGTGACTCTTCGGGCTTCATTAACGGCCGAGAGGTCGTCTTGATTAGCAGCTACTATCTTATCTTTCACTGCCTTGCTTCTTCTAGTGACTGCACCTGGTCTGTGGGCCAGGCTGATCAATTCTTCTGGCTGATTTGGTAACATACCATATCTTCCGGCGACGCCGGCCATGTTGCAAGCAAGAATCTGCATTCTTCCTCTCTGCCTGTGAACTCTTCTCTTGACCTGTCCAGGATATGGCAGACGGTCAAATACATACATTTTCTTTTCTTCTGTCTCTTCTTGGTAGATATCTTCATCATATCTGGCCCTGCGGCCATCTTCATAGTGATTGGAGTCAGAGGACGAAGCCTCCAGCATCACTCCTTCTCTTTCTTCTCCCTCAGTAGTGCCCAAGGCACGGGATAGTCTTTGTTGCCCCAGGGAGGAGTTCCTAGGCAATGAAAGTAGTCTTGAACCACCCGATTCATCTCTTCCCGACTCTGCCCTTGTAGCTCTGACCGGGGCAGTAGCCTCTCCTGAGTCTTCGGCTGATAGGCCAGCCTCAAGACTTGAGCAGCCAAGTACTCTGACCTGGGATATCTGAACACATTGGCCTGTCTAGCGCAGGCCCTGGATCTCTGCGGAGCAGCCATAGAAGCGACTTCATGCACTCTTCCTTCATCTCTCTTTCGAAAATCTCCGCCCCCCCTCCTGGGGTGAGCGACAGTACCATCTTTCTCTTTCTTCTCCCATCTCCTGCCCCCGGTCCTAGGGCGGACGGCAGCAACATATTCTTCTTCCCTTTCATGTCTCCTGCCCCCGACCCTGGGGCGGATGGCACCAACACACTCTTCTTGAGCTGGTGTCCAGCTCTGAATCTTCTTTGGCACCCAAACTTGTTTGAACTTGGTCGGCTTAGGTGCCAGCGGCTGCTTACCCTTGTTCTCCCAGTTGGCCCTCCTAGTGGCCAACGGCTGGAATCTGTTGTTGGTATGGACCGATGGAATGACCCTATCGGGCCGTTCATTCATGGGGCGGCCGTTGAGGTTCACCCTCATGTTTCCGACCATCATTGTCTTTCCCGAGGCCGAAGGGCAGCCTCCGGTTGCAGCAGACTGGCTTCTCCGGTTGTTTTTTTCTTCTCCTACCAGCAGTGGCAGAGACATCGGTCTTCTTTTCCAGGTGATGGACAAGGCACGAAATGATGGTAGGAGCAACTGCCGTCTTCCCCTCCTCGGCTTTTGGCGCCGTCGTGGTCTCTATCATGGCGATCTTTTCGGCTTCGGTGTTGACTTGCAGCAGATCGACAAATACGAGGCCTAAGCAATTGGGCAGACCCACCGCTGGAGGCATGGATCCGAACTCCATCGGCACCGCCAGGTACCCTCCGTGGATGTGGCCATCGATCACCTGTTGGCCGAAGTGAACGGCAACTAGTCCAGCTTCCATTTGTAGTGTCTGCGAGTAAGATTAACACACAGTTAGAATTTTGAGAGAGGCCGCCGGGCCTCCTGTTTTGGCGTAGAGATGAAGGGAGACTCTGTCCCACCGGGCGTGCCAGACTTGTGGACGCGGATTTTTTTTATCTTTATCTATTTATTTATTTGTTTTAATTTAATTTATTATTATCTTTTATTTATTTATTTATTTGGTTGATTTGATTTATTAGGCGTGCCAGTCACCGGAGTGACAATTTCATTGTGCGCTCGATCTGACTTGGTCAGTCGATTATGAAGTCCGAGTCGGGTCCGAAAGTCCGCCATGCCATGAAGGCCATGACGTTAATTACGCCCTCCCTTGAGGAGGACAACCCTTGATTAAACGCCAAAGACAGGAGGCCTCAGAAGGCAGTCAAAATACTAATGTGCGAAATAAAGGCTTCATGCTTATGGAAGAGGACAAATGGAGGGCGGATTTATTTAGTTCAATGGACTAAATCGGGCGGCACAACCTTTAACTTTGAGCCATGCCGGGTAAGGATAGAAGACCATCCACGCAGTGGCGGGACGGAATTCGGCTAATCATTAGGGTATTCCCTTTTGACACTTCCACTTGACCGGATGCTCCAAATAGGTTCGTTTCCCCCGAAGATGGAGCCGGATGGGAAGTGTATCGGTGACACTCCCTTGACTCATCGGGGTTGATGACATTGGACTGGATTTCGGCAGCATCTCCCCTCAACTTGGAACATGCCCAAGGAGAAATAGGTGATCATCCACGGAGTGCCGGGATGAAAACCGAAAGAGAAAGGCACTGGGCCCTGGCACGGTGTGATGTTGGAGATGGTTCCCCGTTTATTTATTCCTTGGGGTGTACCCTGTGACTTGTAGATATCCCTCGAATTAGTGTGGCAGGGTGCTCAAAGATTGGGTAGAGGAGGAGAGGCTCTTGGCGCAGTAATAACGAGCATAGGCAGGCTTCCCGGCGCGGGGGGAATGGGTTCTCGGCATGAGGTTCTCGGCATGGCTTTAAAGAAGGAGGAGGGAGCTCTCGGCGTAAGGTTCCTGGCATGGTCTAAAGAAGGAGGAGGGAGCTCTCGGCGTGAGGTTCCCGGCGCGCTGAGGGCCGCACCGGGAGCTATTCATGGCGCCGAGAGGAGTTGGCGTCGGAAAGGTTTGTGGGGTTTTACGGTGCTCTGTTTTGGGGATTTTTTCTGGGATTCAGATAACGGCTGGGGGGTTTTAGGATGCAACCGAGGAAGGGACCGAGGGCTCTACCAAGTTACCAGATTAACATCAAGGAGTCACATGGATAGAAGGGATTCGAGGGATTAAAGTCACCAGGCGTTCGAACCCTCTGGAACATGCTTTATGTCATTCATATCGCCGACCATCCAGGAGATCAAGAGATGACTATCTCTGATCCCTGTAATGGCCCCAATGGCTTGGGAAACTTGAGAGGACTACGGACTTCGCAACATTTAAATCATCGATGTCGTCGAGGGAGAAAGAGGGACAAAGCCCAAAGATCCACAGTGAGGATTGGGGCTCTGTTACCTCCGTCCCATCTGAAACAAGCATGCATATAGGCACAAGAAATCACTAGAGTTCTAAGCATCCGAACAATTAATGCACGCGGGGGATAACATACATTCCGAAAGAGAGAGCACAGGGAGAAAAGGGCCAACCAGCACCATTTCATCGGAACAGCCGTGAAATTGCATTTCACTGTTTCATCGTTTACATCGTTCATAGAACAAGGGGAAGGAGAGAGAAAAAATAGACTAATACTCTATCTCCTCGACAACAGGGAGATCTCTTCACTTCGAAAGTGAAAAACGGAATGGAAGCTTATACATCAAAAAAAAAAGGGAAGCAGGAAGGAAAGACTGCAATAAAGGGGAGGGGAGGGCGGAGCATTGACTCCTCTCCCTCCCCTAGCACCCCACCTTCTCCTTCCTTCAGACCTCGCAGTAGCTTTTCTTCTCTTCTCTCCTTTTTTATCTGGCTATCTGGAGATGTCTCTCTTCGCTTCTCTTCGATGGCTCTCTCTGTATATCCTCTCTTCTTTCTCTTCGATGGCTCTCTCCGTATATCCTCTCCTCTTCTCCTCGGACGAAACGGGGGGTTTTATAGGCAGTGTTGGATATCCTCTCGGCAGAGGTGTCTCGGCATGACTCACTTCGGTGCGTCTTTCACACCTTCCCGGCGCGCCTCAGTAGACTGCGGAAGCTTCCCGACGCCAAGCCTATGGCTTCCCGGCGCCACTGCCCTATGGGCTTTGGGCTTTGGTGAGGGGCTCCCGGCGCCACTCTCATGAGCCCATTTAGGGCCTTTAATGCTTTGGCTCGTCTCATCGGTAGACTTGAGCTGTCAAAGGTGCCTAACATGTCTTTTTTTTAATCCAAAAAAGCCCTGCCTAGGGTCTGGTGGGGGCCAACAGACTCTTAGGAGGTGAATTTTATTACTAGTGAAAAAAAAATGGGGTTACATCAATCTGATGTTGGGAAGACCCAGCTTATCCAAATGAGCCTCACCCTTTATAAATGAGGGTAGCTCACTGTTGTGAAAGAAGACATTACATTTTGATGAGCAAGCTAAAGAGGCCAATGAATCCGCTACTTTTTTTCCTTCTCTGTAGATATGATCAAACTTATCATGCTGTGAGGTAGTTCTCCAAATCACTCTGACATAGGATAGAATATACCAAGGGCATTGGTATTCCTTTTTAATAACCCGAACAAGAACTTGTGAGTCACACTCAAAGAGCGCTGGCTGGTAAGAGATAGTACGGAGATAGTGGATTCCATCAAGCAAAGCTCTTGTTTCTGCTACAAGACTGTTTGTCTGGCCATAGTAATGGGAATAGGCTAGCAGAACATTTCCACTGTAGTCTCTAATAACACCTCCACCTCCTGAAATGCCATTTGGTTTGCAGGCACCATCCGAGTTTAGTTTGAGAAAAGGCCAAGGGGGGCAAATCCATTTTACTATTTTCAGCTGTGCACCATTGTAGGGGTGAGCAGGGATACCCAAGGTATCTAGGATTTTCCATTTGCAAAGATCAGCTTCCTTGAGATTAGCATTTACATAGGCGCTTTTCACTTGACTGAGGATTTGGTGAAGTTTCCTTATTTTATGCAGTGTTCTGTCTTCATACCTCATTGAATTCCGAGCCCTCCAAATATTCCAGCAGCCATATCCTATGACTGCTAGGATTAAGTGACCATAAGCTGATTTCGGTTGGATAGTGTTGGCAGCATTGGAGATGAGAGCAGTAATGGAATTCCCTTCCAAAAGTAGACCAACAGAAGTGAAGAAAGACCATATGTGTGAGGCTAAATCACTGTGTAAAAATAGATGATTCATGGTTTCACCATGGGGGACCTGACAGTAGGAGCAAGCAGAGCAAAGATGCACACCTAGTCGCTGAATGTTGGAATCCACAGGCAAGCTGTTGTGAAGGATTTTCCACAAATGGACAGAGATTTTTGTTGGTAACCATTGAGACCACAGCCTTTCCCGATACACAACTGGCTGACTGACTTGAAACAGTTTCAGAAAGAATCTGATAGGTAGAAGCTACTGAACAGGCTCCTGAGGCTGATAGACTCCAAGCATGAAAATCAGCATCTAGAGAAAGGTTTGTGTTGAGGATAGCTGTTTTGATAGATGCAGGCAGAAACCTGTCAAGAAGATCCTTTTCCTCACTTGATGGATGCCGCAAGAAGTGTTTGACAGTGATATGAGGATTAGGAATGCTGTTTACAGGAACAAAGTCAGCCAAGCATTGGGTTCCAATCCAATGATCATACCAGAAATTAGTAAGCATTCCATCCCCAATGATGACCTTTTGAAATTTGAGGACCAAAGATTTAGCCTTTGTCCAGCTTCGTCTAGCAAGGCCATTCATACTATTAAAGTGCACATCTCTCAAATGTTTCTGCCCAATGTACTTTGCTCTGAAGAAAGAGGCCCACAAGGAGTTTGTATGCAAAGCCTGCCAAAGCATCTTGACTCTTAAGGCTACTTCCATTTGCCTAAGTGACATAATTCCGAGGCCTCCCTGTGAGGTAGGTCTGCAAATAGTAGCCCATGATCTCCAATGTCTTTTGTTCCCAGTTGTGGAAGAGCCCCAAAAGAAGTTTGCGAATGCTCTCTCCAGTAAAATGTGAGTTTCTGAGTATAGGGGAGAGGTGGATAAAGAATAAATAGGGATTGAGGTAAGCACATGCTTAATCAAAATGAGCTTGGCCCCTTGAGAGAGTAAATTGGATTTCCAGCCTGAAATTTTCTTTTGTATGGATTGAATAATATCAGCAAAGTGGACTTTTTTACTACGGCCTAAAATCAGAGGGAAACCAAGATATTTGTGAGGGAAGCTTTGTCTAGTGAAGCCTGTGACATTGGCAATCCGAGTAGCAGTGGAAGCATTGATCTTTGAATGCAGAAAAAATCCACTTTTACTGATATTAATAAGCTGACCTGATCCCCTTTCATAATTCCTCAGAATTTTTAGTAAGTTTCTGACAGAGAACATGCTTGCCTTAGTAAAGATCATGGTGTCATCTGCAAATAAGAGATAGGAAATGGTGGGACACCTCAGTGGCCCTTGGAAGCAATCAATTTGTCTTTTCAAACCTTGTTAGAACAGGTGAAGGCCAGTTGGTGAGTTGACATAGTTTTATCAGAACATTTCTGGAGATTTTCATCAGTCGATAGACCGAATTTCTTCATCAGTATTGCCATCTGAGCGATGACAACATCGGACATCAGCTTGGCCGGGGAGGGCTTCAACCGGGTGGTAGCTTTAGTGATGAATTTTCTGTAGTTCTGTCGTTGCAGGAATCCCTGGGATCTTCATTTCTGTTTCAGTCTTCTCTTCGGCCTCATCTTTATTCTTGATTATATTTCAGGTGTCAACACCCTCCCCTCTAGATCCGCTGTCCACTACACAACAAGTGGTATCAGAGCCTAATCTCTCATTATGGGGTCCAACGACCTTGAGGGAAATGGTGGATCAACGTCTAAGGGTTATTTACCTGAAGGAGATTCTATGAATAGGCCTCCTTATTTCACTGGATCTAATTATCCCTATTAGAAACATCGTATGCAGGTGTTCATTCGCGCCCAAGACTACGAACTTTGGCGAGTGATCAGCAAAGGTCCGTATGAGCTTACAGATAATGAGGACTTGTGGACCAAAGAACAGATAAGGTAATCCACTATCAACTGGAGTGCTAAACACATCATGCAATGCTCACTCCATCCAGTTGAATTTTCAAGAGTGGCTACCTGCGCATCTGCAAAACTAATGTGGGACAAGCTAGAGGTAATCTACGAAGGAACCTCTCAGGTACGAGAAACAAAAGCCAACATTTTAGTTTCTGAATATGAAATGTTCCGCATGAAGCCTGATGAATCAATTCAAGATATGTATGCTCGATTGACTGTGCTTACTAATAGTTTAACTGATTTGGGAAAGAAATATTCAGAGCAAGAAATTGTAAGGAAAATTCTCATATCGTTAACTCCAGCATGGCACACAAAGGCTACCGTGGTTGAAGAATCAAGAGATCTCGCAACTACCAAGGTAGATGAACTCATTGGGTCATTGATGACCTATGAGATCAACCTCAAGAACAAAGAGGCTGAGGCACCTAAGAAGAAGTCCCTATCTCTTAAAGCAGGACCTAGCGGTCATGGCACTTCTGATGAAGGTGAGGATTCGGCAAGTGAGCGAGAAGAGGATGACGTAGCCATGCTCACACGTAAGTTTAAAAAATTCCTGAGAAAGGAAGGTAAGAGCTTCATGAGAGGAAGGTCAAAGGTAAGAAATGGTTTCAAATCTAATTCTGAAAACTCTAAGAAATCTGACAAAATCATTTGCTATTCTTGCAATAAACCAGGACATTTCAAGAATGATTGTCCCGATAGATTCAGAAAAGCTGACAAATGGAAGGGCAAGAAGAAGAACAAGGCCATGGTGTCCACATGGAGCGATGAAGAGGAAAGTGATGACGGAACTAGCTCCTCGGATAAAGAAAAAGAAGATTTCTGCCTTATGGCCAAAGGTGATGAAGAAACTGAGGTAAATTCTCCATTTGAAGATTATACAATTGATGATTGGGAGGATGCATATATACAACTCATGGAAAAATATGAAATGTACAAAAAGGAGAATAAATCATTGAAAAAGAGAATTAACTCATTTGTGCATGATCATGATATGAATGATAAGAATGCTCTACTTGAAACTGAAATTGAAGATCTTAAGAAAATGATTAAGAATTTGGAGGAAGGAAGAAAAGAAATGGCTGACTTGGAAACTGAAAATGAAAATTTGAGAAATGAGATTGACAGCATGAAACTCAAAATGCAAACCTATGAAAAGGATAGCAAATTAAGCAATGAGAAGTATGAAGCTGTCAAACATGTCAACACTCAACTCTTGCAAAACATTGAAAACCTACAAAAAGAGTTAAATGACAAACAACAATATTTAGAAAAATTTGTGGATGGAAGAGAAAACCTAGATGCATTGCTAGGTACTAGAATGAACTTCAACAAGGAAGGGTTGGGTTTTGAACCAACAAACAAAAGGCCAATTGGGCTAAAAACTGTCACATTTGTTTCATCTTCTGAAGCTTCCACCTCAAACACAACTCCCACACAGAACCAGCAAAAACAAAAGGAGAAAGGGAAAGAAAAGATTGAAGAGGCAGTCACCAACATTCCCAAAAAGCCTATCCAAAAACCTAAGAAAGGTCGACCTTCCCCGCAGCATAGGTCAACACTTCCTTAGCCATTGCATGCTCAACCTTCCAGATTTCACCACAATTGGATTGCACACTCATATAGGCCAGCATCACCATATCTTTGGGAAAATTATGATTTCTGTGTTCATCAATCCCATAGGTGGCAAAACAATCAGTTTCAACCCAAAACCAACCAACAGCCTCAATGGTTTAAGAAGCAAACCTCCTCAAACTTCCACAAAATCCAACAAAGAGCTTCTAAACAAAAAATGAATGTCAAGATGGAAAAGAAAAATCAAATCCCTGCTCTAAGCAAACAAAGCATGAATGTTAAGAAGGTTTGGATTCCAAAAGAAATGATTTCATGTTTTAAAATTCTGAAAAGCTTGATGGGACCCAAATTTGGTTGGGTTCCAAACACCATTGCTTAATTGCTTGTGCAGGAATGTCTTGCAGCCATGCATAACAGGTGGTACCTTGATAGCGGCTGTTCAAGACACATGACTGGAGACAAATCAAAATTTTATCTCTTGGAGGAAAAGGAAGGAGGATATGTCACATTTGGAGGAAACAACAAAGGAAAAATCATTGGAACAGGTAATGTAGGTAAGAACCTCTCCAACTCCATTTGTAACGTGTTGTTAGTTGAAGGATTGAAATATAACCTGCTTAGTATAAGTCAATTGTGTGATAAGGGTCACAAAGTGTTGTTTGACTCTCATCAATGCAGAATTCTTGAACCAAAATCTGACAAAGTAAAATTTTCTGGTAAGAGAGTTAACAATGTTTACATGATTGACTTAGATGATCCTGCTCATTTAAATCTTTGTCTTGCTGCACCAAAATCTGAACTTGCATGGATATGGCATCGTAGACTAGGACATGCTAGCTACAATGTCTTGCATAAACTCTTGAAGTATTCAATGGCGAAAGGTTTGCATGAACTATCCTTTAAACAAGAAAATAAATTATGTGATGCATGTGCCCTAGGTAAACAAATTAGAAAATCATTCAAAGGAAGATCTGAAAATACATCATCCAAACCACTCGAGCTAATTCATATGGACCTGTTTGGCCCAACCAGAACTGCTAGCTTAAGTGGTAGAAAATATGGATATGTCTTGGTGATGATTTTTCTAGGTTCACATGGGTTTTCTTTCTCACACACAAAAATGATACTTTTGATGAGTTTCAGGCACTCTACATGAAGATAAAGCAGGACGGTGAGTTTAAAATTTCCAAGATTCAATCTGATCACGGTGGTGAATTTGAAAATGCTAACTTCTATAACCTTTGCATGGCCGAAGGGATTTCACACCAATTTTCTTCACCAAGAACGCCGGAGCAAAACGGTGTGGTTGAAAGGAGAAACCGGACACTTGTAGAGATGGCTAGAACCATGCTTACTGAACGGCAACTTCCAAGGAGGTTTTGGGCTGAAGCGGTAAACTCGGCATGTTACATTATCAACTGCTCTATGGTAAGGCCACACACAAAAAGGACTCCTTATGAGTTGCTAAAAGGTAAAAAACACTCTCTCTCACATATGAAAGTGTTTGGATCGAAATGCTTCATTCACAACAATGACAAAAAAGACTTAGATAAATTCGAGCCCAAGAGCGATGAAGGTATATTCCTTGGATATTCTGATAGATCTAGGGCTTATAGAATTTATAATATCAAAAGTCAAACTGTGGAAGAATCACCCCATGTTTCCTTTGATGAATATCATGATTCTAACAATGATAACTCTTGCAGGAAATACGATGAAGATGGAGAATTCTTAAGCATAAAGGACAAGAGTGATCCTCCACAAGAAGAAATAAAAGAAGATGGTGACCTAGCTGAATCAAGCAATGCAAGGGATCAAGCTCCAGGAGAAGGTAATGATTCTACAAACATTAGAATTCTTAAGGATCATCCCTTGGAGAATGTCATTGGTAGCTTGAATGACCCACCTAGAACTAGGTCACATTTTAAAATTATGGAAGAATTAGATCAACTTGCTCTTGTCTCGTAGCATGAACCCAAAAATATTGATGATGCTTTAAAAGATGAAAACTGGATAAATTCCATGCAAGAAGAGCTAAACCAGTTTGAGAGAAACAAAGTTTGGCATCTTGTTCCTAGACCTTCATCACAATCTGTCATAGGCACTAAATGGGTCTTTAGGAACAAACTAAGTGAGGATGGCAAGATAATAAGAAATAAGGCTAGATTGGTGGCTCAAGGGTATAATCAAGAGTTTGGGGTAGACTTTGATGAATCTTATGCCCTAGTTGCTAGACTCGAAGCCATCAGAATTTTACTTACCTTTGCATGCTCCCTTAGAATAAAGCTTTATCAAATGGATGTCAAAAGTGCTTTCTTGAATGGCTTGATCAAAGAAGAAATCTACATTGAGCAGCCCCCTGGCTTTGAGAATTCTAATAATACAGATTTTGTATACAAGCTAGACAGGGCGCTTTATGGACTTAAGCAAGCACCAAGAGCTTGGTATGAGAGACTAAGCTTGTTCCTCATTGAAAAATGGTACACGCGAGGTAAAGTAGATCAAACACTTTTCACCAAGAAGCAAGGTAAGAACATCTTGATTGTTCAAATTTATGTTGATGACATTATGTTTGGTTCTATAAAATTTGAAATGTGTGAGGAATTTGCTAACCTCATGACTAGTGAATTTGAGATGAGCCTAATTGGAGAACTTCAATTCTTTCTCGGTTTGTAGGTCAACCAAGGAGAAGATGGGTGCTTCATAAATCAATACAAATACATCAAGGAGCTGCTGAAAAGATTTGACATGGCAAACAACAAAATCATTGCAACTCCTATGAGCACCACAACATCACTGGATTCAGATGAAAATGGTAAATTAGTGGATGTAACAATCTATAGAGGTATGATTGGCTCTTTACTTTATTTGACTGCATCCCGACCAGATATCCAGTTTAGTGTATGTCTTTGTGCTAGATTTCAAGCTAGTCCTAGAGAATCCCATTTGACTGCCGTCAAACGTATCCTTCGATATCTTGCCGGCACTCAAGATTTGGGATTGTGGTATCCGTCGTCATGTGATTTATCTCTTATATCTTATTCTGATGCGGATTACGCTGGATGCAAGCTGGATCGTAAGAGTACTAGTGGCTACTGCCAATTTCTAGGTGGGTGTTTAGTTTCTTGGGCCTCCAAGAAACAACACTCGGTTGCCCTCTCAACCGCGGAGGCAGAATATGTTGCTACGGGGAGGTGTGGCACCCAAGTGTTGTGGATTAAACACCAACTCCAAGACTACTTGGTGGATCTTGGTTGTGTCTCGATTCTGTGTGATAACACTAGTGCTATCAACCTTGCAAAAAATCCAGTCCAGCACTCTAGTACTAAGCATATTGAGATTAGGCATCACTTCATTAGAGATGAGGTCGGTAAGAAAAATTTTGAACTGCATTTTGTTGATACTCAAAATCAAATTGCTGATATTTTCACCAAGCCCTTGTGTAATGATAGGTTTTCAACACTCAGAAGGGAGCTTGGTCTTTGCCGACCTCAGGCCAATAAGAATTTGAAATGATGATCATGTTCAATTTAGTGTGTGTTTTTGCAGATTGGTGTTTCATGCATTGTTGATATGTCAATATGTCATTTTGCATTGCATGTAGATGCATAATAATGAATTGAGTTCATGTTCATAATGCATTGTATGGTTTGTGTCGCATCATTCTTGCATGGCCATGGTATATCAAATGTTGATGTATGGAAGGGCAGGTTATGCCTGTCTCAAAGCACTCAATATGCGTGAGGTTTCACCTCCGCCAAGTACCATGTGTCAATGTCGCATAGAGGCCATATAGTAAGGGGGAGTTGTCCTTGTGCAACATTCATGCATATTCATTCTGTGACATTTAATAAGTGTACAACCATGCGTTGGGTCATACATTTCATTTCTGCTATCTTCATGAGTGACTAGGTCAACCTCCTTTGCCATTCCACTTGATTGCAAACATAACCCCTTCGCGCATCCATTGCATATCCTTAGGGGGAGTTTTGTTGATTCGATTAACCTCTTGCAAACTGCACTTCTTGGCTTACAGTCTGAATTTGAGATCATGTGACTGACATCACTATGGTGTAAGAGCTTTCTATTATATGCCCTAATGATTGTTCATCCAATGAAAATGGTTCAGATTTAATGATTTCCTTGACGTTCTGAAATATCGGTTATGAAATCATCTATGTTCTGTGGTTTTAATAGACCTTAACTAGAGATTGCATATTATGCTTTGAATGACTATCCTGATATCTGAAAATTCAAAGTTCATGACCATCTTGGTGATACACTCAGGCTTAGTATTGTTTTTAAACATCTTGATGAGCTGGAATTCTTGAAAATCAATTTGACAGAGCAATGATATTATTGCACGGAGAAACATGTCATGTCATCAAATCAAGTGACAAATGAATATGTCATGATGTGCCCTTGTTATCTATGTCTTAAAACTTTTGGACTCTAGGCAGAGCAATGGCATAATTGCTGAGAAATATATCCCCTCATCAAAGAATTGAGACAGGATATGTCATGACGTGACTTTGCTATCTCTGTTCATCTTGAAACATGACAGTCAGTCTTACCAAATTCTTATGAATACTGGCATCTAAACAACGTGTATTCTTACGACTTGGAGGCATGTACTCGACTTGATTGCTCGTAAAATATGAGTCTTGTGCCTTCAAATGCAAATGATATTGATAATCAAACTTGTTGCATTCCTAAAAATTCCATGCTTTAGTCATGATTGTTTAGCCTCAATACATGCTTTTGTGTTATTGCCTTTGTCGTTATTGAATATGGATATATAAGACAAGGGAAGGTTAAACGCTGTCATGATATGCACCTTTGGTTCATTTCTATTAAATCTTGGATGTAGCTGCTTTTTGAACTCTGTTGATGATCTCGGATTTCATTTGCTTTGAACCATATATGTTGCTCACGGCATGCTTCAGTTTTGCATATAATGGCTTGCTCTCCACTCCTTTCAGCTATGGTCTCACAGACATTTTACTATTATCATTCCTTTTTTACTGTTGGCAAAGGGGGAGAATTCTTTGTGTGAGTCCTTTGTAAGAGCTATATGCGTTATTGCATTGTCAAAGGGGAGAGCTTATGTGCTTTGTGAGTTGCCATGGGGGTTGTGTTAATGGTGTATGGGGAGAGTCCAAGGGGAGAGAATCCATTGCTCCCTTTGTATCTCATATGTGTATGTGATGGGGCTTGGGGCGTGCATAACTGCGAGCATTCATATTGCATAGCATTCATATCTGCATTCATAATTGCATTCCCATGCTATTACTATCATGAATCTTGAGATGCATATATTACATTTGTTATAACTTGTGCCATTTTAGACATTCATATCACATAATGACTCACAGTGTTGCCATCATCAAAAAGGGGGAGAATATTGTGTCCCTGAAGTCATTTGAGTCATTCTGTGGTCACTTGGGTCATTCAACATCATTCTATGGTCATATGCATTCTGTGGTATTCTTGGTTTTGATAATGGCTAAACACTATTAGTCATTGTTGTTTTTCACTCTTATATGACTGACATATGTACTGTTATGTTCATGACAGATATGCAAATGAATGGACAAGTGAAAGCTTAATGTTGTGCCCCCGCACGCGGATCGACCTGCGCGGTCAACCCCCGGAACAAAAATTAAAGACTGCGCGGTCGGAAGACGAGGATTGAAGCACTCAACCCCTCGAAGCACTCAACCTGCGCGGTCGACCGCACGCGGATTGAAGACTCAATAATAAAATCTTCAAGACTGTCAAGGGCGATGCCTCAAACATGCACGGGCTGCTAATGGAGTTGAACGACGGAGTTCAAGACTTAACGGATCGACCCGGGCAAGCCCGGGTTCTGCCCAACAGGCGATTGACCGCCAGCACAGGGGCAGTCGACCGCCCCAGCCAGCATCTGCCAGACTGCATGAGTTTCAGTAGCGGTCGACCGCCAGCCAATAGCGGTCGACCGAAAATCCCAGGGGCCATTCGTCTACAGCATTTCTCAGTAGCGGTCGACCGCCAGGAGCTGCAGGTCGACCGCCAGCCCCGATGCAGCCTTGTTTGACTTCGAATTCCACCTCGTGGCCAGCCCCTTTCCATGGATTTGTTTAATAAAACTTTACCTAATCTTCCATGATTTATGGATCTGGTCTGGAGGGTGTCTATGGACCATTCAAGGTCTATAAAACCAACACTTGAGGGGTTAGAAACTCTAATGCTTCAAGGTTTCAAGAGAGATCAAGGGAGGCCATTTTTGAGGCACTGTAGCACCTCCGTGAACAGTGTTTCGGGAAGGAGTTCTTCATCCATTCCAAGGCATTCAAGTCCAAATCTGAAGCCATCTCAACCTCCAAGGAAGAAGAAGCAATCAAGGGGTTCAAAGGTGATCTAAACTGCATCCTTTTTCCTCTTCATCAACTCAAGAGGATCAAAAGGAAGATCAAAGCTACATCCAACACTCTCTCCATCAACTCAAGGTGATTCAAGTTCATATCTCAATCCAGCAACCTCCAAAGAAGAGTAGAAGCAAGAAAGGCTAATAAGGGAGATCAAAGGAGGCTGCAAGGGTGTGTTCAAGGGAGAAGAGTTCGAGTACTGTAGCTGTGAACAGTACTCCGGGAAGAAGTTCTTCATCAAATCTCCAAGTGATTCAAGCTACTTCAAAAGAAGATTCAAGCCCCAGCAATCTCAGACAAGATCCTTCTCCTTGAGCATATTTCATATCTTGATTGAGTATTTTCATAATTGTTCTTTTCCATTTCATTCAAACATTTGGAATTGAAGATCGTCCCTACCGGTGGTTAGTAGGAAGGCAATCGGAAGTTGTCCGATCTGCAGTGTTGACGTCCCTACCGGTGGTTAGTAGGAAGGTAATCGGTGGTCTTTCCGATTTTGCGGTTCAGTGCGTGGCACTAGTGGAGCCTCACCGGATTTGGTGAGGGGTGGACGTAGGACTGGGGATTCAGTCCGAACCACCTTAAAATCTCATGTGTTGTGGTTTGTTTGTGTGATTGTTTCGTTCTAGATGCATGCTTAAGTTCTAATCGATATAATAGTAATCACCTTGCTAAGCAAATCGTTGTGTCCTTCATTTAGCTAGTTATATTCTGCTACGATTTGTTCTATCTAGCTATTTAGAGGGTTCCATTGCAAAAAGAGGGGCAGATCTATTCATCCCTCCCCTCTAGATTCGCTTTCCACTACACAACAGTCATTAGGGTAGGAGAGCGCTCACGCCTTCAGCAAAGGGGTGAGGTGTTCGCTCCACTACGTCGTGACCATTCTCAGAACCATGTAACGGATAGTGTAGGCCGCAAGTCCGGAGGACCGGGGTGTAGAGGCCCCCTAGGGCTGGGAAATAAGGTCAGAAGGCTTGTCAACTAGACTCGTTGATGGTGACAAAGACTGATGGTAGGGTTTATGATGTGGCATAGCCCAAGGTAGACAAAGTATGTATTGATGAGCCTAGGAGCTAGACCCGCAAGCATATATGAGTAATCAACGAACTTTCACTAGCGGCTCACTCGCAAGGTGCATACAATCTCCCGAAGGTATCGGGGGATGATGGCGAGGGTCCGAGGCGAGACCCAATGATTCTAAGTGACTTAGTTGGCTTAGGCTGACCCCCAAAGGGCCTGGGATTCCCAACTTTGTGGGAGGCCGGCACGCCGGGGCGTGGGATTGGGTGGCACTCGCTCACGAACCGCGGTGGGCACACTATGGACTAATTGCGGGATTGGACACTCTCTCACCGTCCAACGGGCATGAGAAACAATACTAAATTTTCATAGTAAAGACCAAGCATGGTAGTACCAGTAGCTCACCTGATCGGTGTGAGAACATCGATCCCGTTCGGAGACGAGGGCGCGTCGGGAAGCGTGGGTATACACCCGAACGCTGCGGCGATGGCGCTTGACCTGAAATTAAATGAAGTACAGCACTACTCCTCACGCAGGAGGGGGGCTCTTGGGGTGGGGGTAAAGTTTCTTACAACTAAAACTACCTCCACGTAGGGAGGGGCCTTCAGCCGGCCAAGCGGGGTGGGGGTATTAAGCTAATAGAATCAATTCTCCGCTCTTCGTCGGTTCTGCCAATCTTCAGGTTTGCTGGACAGGTTGTCGATGAAGGCGCCGCCACGGACTCAACTGAACTCAGATCTTGACGAAACTAGTGCCAAAAGTTCCCAGACTAGTCGAGGATGATGTCAGAATTTTGATAGGAACTCTAGTTGCCAACGTTGGTTGGGGCGGGACCGAGAGCAGGGACTCTGGTCGCTGGCTCCGACTGTCTCAGCACCAAAGAAGCAGGAATAAGGGGTCACCACCGGCACTTCCGAACTCCGATTCAAGAGTGGCTGGATTCGTTGGAATCTTGGTTGGGTCCTCTTCGAAACGAGACTTTATGGGGGACCAGAGGATGTCGGAGCAGACTGGGAGAGCACGAACAGTGGACTGTGGTCGGATCAGTCCCAGAGGGGATAGACTGCGCACCTGGGAAAGGAAAAATAAGAAAAGACTGCTCCGGATGCCGAATGGGGTTCCGCTTCTTGCTTCCGTAAGTAGACCCGTCGTAGAAGGGCTCAGCCAAGTCCTGCCTTCATAGCTTCAGGAGGTTGACCGTGGGGGCCTCTGCAACCTTCCTCTGAATGTCTGCCTGAGTGGATCTGCGCAGGTCGCCAAGATTTGCTCCATAGGACAGCTCCGAGGTCAGACGGGGGCGGGGCTGCTATTGTTGCGAAGCTTACTGGATGATGATTCCGATGATGTATTAAGCGCCTTCAGAAGCCTCAGGATGACGACGTGGCACCTTCTGCAAGTTGCTGGACTTCTGCTACCTGCAACCTGAACCTGAGCTTCTTGTGAAAGGAGGCAATATGGAAGGGGAATTGGGGTGGGTTGGCAAGGGAAGGAGGGTTGATGGTAATAGGATGGGGAGGGGATGTGGTTGGGGTCTCTTGGGGTGATTGAGATGGTAGGGATGGGGTGGAGGGGCTGGAGCAGCTGGAGGTGATGATGGAGGGGCTGTGCACTAGAGGGAGAGGGTGGGATGGAGAGGAGGGGGAGGGGCGAACTTGGGTGGGGATGGGGCTGGGTTTGGGCGACCTTGGGCTGGTGTAGGGGTGTGGGGGGAATGTGAGATGGGAGGGAAATTCAAAAATGGCCTTGGGAGAAGCCCCTTCAGCCTTGGGGAGGTGGGGAGGTACTTAGGGAAGTGGATGGGGTAGGTGGTGGTTGGATGGTGGAGCTAGGATTGGTGGAGGCTTTCTTGGGACTAAGAGGGGAGTTAATGGGGTGGTGGGTGGTTGGGGAGGTGATTGAATGAGGGGAGGGGAGTTAAGAGGTAGGTGGGAGAGGGGAGAGAGAGAATGGGGCACAGCCCCCCTTGTGAGAGAGAGAAGGAGAGAGAGAGAGAAATAGATAATGAGAGATATAGAGGGATTTGGAAAGATGTTTTCAATATTCATGCCAAAGCGATTACATGGGGAGAGATGGGGCCTATTTATAGGCAACCACTCTTTACATGACCAAAATAACCCTGACAATAAGACAAAAGACCCAACATGTCCTAGACTCAATCTATTAGGCCCAAAACTAAGGTACTAAGGCCCAATTAAGCATAACAAGAGAAATGGACTAGAACAACATGACTCAATAAAGGAAAATACATAAGATAGGACTCAATAAAAATGAAAATACATAAGATGAGACTTAGAAAATGAAGATAACATGTGTAGATCATAGTCAGCCCATATCAAGAGTGTGCAGGCGACCCGAGCCAGAGGGAGTGTGATGAGATGTCCTCATCAGTTTATTCATCGATAGAGGTTACATGTCGAAGCAAAAGAAGTTTATTACTTAAAGAGGACAAAAGGTCCAGGTTAGGGGGATGTTGACCGGTCCTGTCGATGATGACAAGGGTCGATAGAAAGTTGACCGACCTCGTCGATGGTGACGAGGGTCGACAGGAAGTTGACCGATCTTGCCGATGGTGACAAGGACCGAAAGGGTAGCGACCGATCTTGCCGATGGTGACAAGGGTCGAAAAGGTAGCTGGTCTTGCCGATGGTGACAACGACCGAAAAGGTAGCGACCGATCTTGCCGATGGTGACAAGGGTCGAAAAGGTAGCCGGCCTTGCCGATGATGACAAGGACCGAAAGGGTAGTGACCGATACCAATCTTGCCGATGGTGACAAGGACCGAAAGGGTAGCGACCGATCTTGCCGATGGTGACAAGGGTCGAAAAAGGTAGCCGGTCTTACCTATGGTGACAAGGAACGAAAAGGTAGTGACCGATCTTGCCAATGGTGACAAGGGTCGAAAAAGGTAGCCGGTCTTACCGATGGTGACAAGGACCGAAAAGGTAGCGACCGATCTTGCCGATGGTGACAAGGGTCAAAAAAGTAGCCGGTCTTGCCGATGGTGACAAGGACCGAAAGGGTAGCGACCGATCTTGCCGATGGTGACAAGGGTCGAAAAAATAGCTGGTCTTACCGATGGTGACAAGGATCGAAAAGGTAGCGACCGATATTGCCGATGGTGACAAGGGTCGAAAAGGTAGCTGGTCTTGTCGATGGTGACAAGGACCGAAAAGGTAGCGACCGATCTTGCCGATGGTGACAAGGGTCAAAAAAGTAGCTGGTCTTGTCGATGGTGACAAGGACCGAAAGGGTAGCGACCAATCTTATCGATGGTGACAAGGGTCGAAAAAGGTCGCGACCGATCTTACCGATGGTTACAAGGGTCGAAAAAAAGGTAGTGAAAGTGGAATGACGAACGAGAGTAACCTCATTACCACATCATCATTTCATTTCATCATTTTTTTATCATCATCATTTTTTTCAATCACATTACTGACTCAAATGCCCTTTCGGGTTTTCGCCGGAGTCAGCCCCCTCTTGCTTTTGCCCACGCGCTCTTTCGGGTTTTCATGTGGCGGGGTACCTGATTTTGCCCGCAGCGCCCTTTCGGATTTTCACCACAGCCGGGTTATAGCCATTTTTGCCCTTGTCCTAGCTTGGGAACAAGACCGGCGGGGTATCTCTATTTTTAACCCCATTTTTTATTTCTTTCTTTCTTTTTCTGTACTCCGTGGAGAATTCGGAATAAGGGAGAACTTGCGTGCTAGAGTGCCGACCGGCCTTGTCGATGATGACAAGGGTCGGACCCTGGTTTAGTTCGTCGACATTGGTTAAATGCCGAAGTAAAGGCTATATAGCTCTCAACAGGGACGAAAGGTCCAAGTCAAGGGATAGAGGCCGACCTATCTTGCCGATGATGACGAGGGTCGAAGACGGGTTTGTTCATTGGCATGAGTTACATGCCGAAGTAAAGGTATGTTCATTAACAGGGACGAAAGGTCCAAGTTAAAGGTAGGGGTCGACCGATCTCGCCGATGATGACGAGGGTCGAAGACGGGTTTGTTCATCGACATGAGTTACATGCCGAAGCAAAGGTATGTTCATTAACAGGGACGAAAGGTCCAAGTTAAAGGTAGGGGTCGACCGATCTTGCCGATGATGACGAGGGTCGAACTTGGGTTTGTTCATCGACATGGGTTACATGTCGAAGCAAAGGTATGTTCATTAATAGAGATGAAAGGTCAGAGTTAAAGGATAGAGATCGATCGATCTCGTCGATGATGACGAGGGTCGAATCATGGGTTTGGTAGGGGATCTCCTGTGGGACTTTTGATGGTCATCCTTTTTGGAGCTTCATTATGAGGAGAGTAAAGAGGAACTTTTTAGATTACCACTTTACTGACTTACGCGCCCTTTTGGGTTTTCACGTAAGCCATCCCCCTCTTGCTTTTGCCCACGTGCCATTTCGGGTTTTCACGTGGCGGGGTACCCGATTTTGCCTATAGCGCCCTTTCGGGTTTTCATCGCAGCCGGGTGATAACCATTTTTTCCCTTGTTCCAAATATAGAAACAAGTCCGGCGGGGTATCTCTATTTTTAACCCCATTCTTTTCTCTTTTTTTTTTTTGAATATGTAACAGAAGGACGTTGAGAGGGACGGCTAGGACATGAAGTCTTGCGCCGAGGCAAAGGATTTATTTATTAGCAAGGAGACAATGCTGATGCAAGGGATGGATTTGCGTCGATTCGGGCGTAAGGCCCGCAATGGCAATGCTGTGTAAGGGTCGGCTAGGACACAAAGTCTTGTGCCAAGGAAAAGGGGTCATTCATTAGCAAGAAGGCAATGCAAACGCAAAGGATAGATTTGTGCCGATCCAGGCGTAAGGCCCGTTATGACAATGTTGTAGAAGGGCCGACTAGGACACGAGGTCTTGTGCCAAGGAAAAGAGTTTATTCGTCAGCACGAAGGCAATGCTGACGCAAGGGATAGATTTATGATGTGGGATGGACACAGGAACCGACTCTAAGTGATGCGGACACGACCAGCAACATACAACGATGGAGACACTTTGGCCCGACACTAAGAGTTCCTATGGGCTATACGTCGCTAACAGAAACGCAAGCTCACTCGTCATCCCAAGCGAGGGGAAGCGCGGATCCACGCGGTTGAGAAACCGGTAGAGTCAAGGGTAGTCAACTCGCTTCCGTGCTCGGATCGAGTCGCGGGACGGGTCACTCTCTCGCTCACAGCGGTGACAGGGACTCACGGGCTAGAATCCTACGCTCTCACAGTGGCATACGACCATATACTAAACTAGCAAATGAACGCCAAGGAGTTAAGACCGTTACCTCCAGGCTCCCGGCGTGGGGAAGATAACCCCGGCCAAATCTGGACTCCCGGTTAACAAAGTTTTACTGTGGTACAAAAATTTGACCCACTCCACGTAGGGAGGTAATAGGTCACATGTTGGGCCCGTGAGTCACGAAAATTGGGTTGACGGGTAGCATCTTGATGTCGCTCCGGCGATGCCGAAACCTGTGTTTAGTGCTGTCCGGACAGCGCGATCTACGGGTTCGTGGGGCCCATGGACCGCTCTATCCTCCGGGTCTGATGGGGTGGGTCCCGCTGTGATGGAGACCCCTAGTGGCGTGCCTCCCTGGAAGGTGGTCGGGCGGGAACGCCGGTTGGAGGCCGGGTGGCTCCGATCACCACTTGTCGGAAGTGCTGCCCACGGATCTGTTACTTCTGTTTTGGGGCGCGGGACTCAGCGAGAATCGCCACTGTGATCAGCACCGATGTTGGATCGTCATGAAAATAGTGCCGTTGGAACGCTGACTGGAAATCCTTCGACCCTATGGGACTCAAAAAAATTCAACTGAGCCTTGCTTCTGATGGGCGATTTTACAACCGGCCTATTCTTAGTTTCAGATCTGGCCATGCAGAACTGAAGTTTCCTTAGAGTTGGCATTTACCGCAGGGTAAACCTCTGATTCAGACCTCGAGTTCTTCATCAAAGTTGTATAAGGGAGAGAGAGGAAAACGGAAATAATTCTTATGACTGTTTTGGTGGAGGTTTGGGTGCGGAAAGGTATTTTATACTGGTGGGTGGTCGGATCTGGATAGAGGCAGATAGAACTGAGTGGAGATCTGAAAGTGATTTTTAGAAAATCGGTGGAGGCCTTTAGAAATTCCACGAAAATTCATGGATGGCGGGGGTGTTGGACAGAACCTCCAGTAAAATTGGGGGCTCATGAAAAAATCAATAAGAGGTCCGAAGAGGGGAAACTCAGAGCTACTGTGAATCTCGACTTAAAGTTGGCAGATCTGGATTGAAAGGAAGAATGAAAATGGAAAAATGAAAACTAGAAGCCAAACCAAATTTTTTGGGACGTGGGGGTGACCTATAGAACTCACCTTGAAGATTTGGACTCCAAAAAATTTCGATGTTGGGAGAAATAATTTGGGGAAGAAGGGTCTATCCTGGGTGGACAGAACTCCGGCGACGACGGTGGCGGTGAGACGGCGGCGGCGGCGGCAAGCTTCAAGAACGGATACCGGAGGCGTCTCACCTCAGAATACAGCCATCTCAGCTGCAGAAGGGGGAGAGAGGAGGGGGAGGTCGCACAAGGCTGGGGCTCCAAGAAATTTTCTCATAAAATGTATGCATTAATTCCACTCAAAATGAAAGTACAAGTCTCTTATAGAAAATACAAAAAGACTAGTTCTATCCCTAGATCTAGGATTGGTGGGGGGTAAAAGAGGGAGTCCACAATTTATTTCTCCCATGTGGTTTGGAACAAATAAAATAAGATTTCAATCCTAATAAACTATATTATACATGGGGCACCCCCTTGACTTATGTGTTCCAAATTTTGAATTTTGTTACCCTTTGTCCTCCCTTGGTCTAACCCTTCTAGAAGCCCACCTTGGAGGGTTGACTGACCCCACATGGGCCCAAGAGCTGAGGTGGATCAATGTGAGAAGGGATGGGGGGCCCGCAGGACCCACGTGGTCCCAAATTACAAATAAACCCCTTTACAATCCGAATTACAATCCGAATAAAGCCAAATAAACACACATTACACACAAATAAAATCCTAGTAAATATGATAAATACTAAGACTCAAGGGGGAGTCTCCAGACTGTCTCCGAGCCAGATGGAAGCCGATGTAGCTCGAGTGGTGCTCCGCGTACGGTACTGACGGCTCGTCGGTTCGTGCTTCTCGATCACTCTGGTGTCCGCACCAATTCTCCCCGGGTGGGAGAAACTCGACCCTGTCGAGTAAGGGTATGCATCGCTCTGGTAGCGCTCCAGTAGATTCGGATCTAGCCTCTGCAACTCTCCACTGGTGATCCAAGTATCCTCGGTGGCGGGTCGCCCTCTCCATTGCACTAGGTAGCGCGGGTAGGATCCACTCCTGGTGACAGTCACATGCTCATCTAGTATATGATCTATATGCTCTCGCTGCCATGGAAATGGGGCTGGTGGTGGACTCTCAGGTGTGGGATCACTCTCAATGGGAGGAGATGACTCGAAAGGCTCACTAGGGATCACCGCTGGGTCCCTATATGCTACTAGATCCGACACATTGAAAGTTGAGCTTTTACCATATTCCTCGGGCAGGTCCACAACATACGCATTAGATCCAACGCGTTTCAACACTCTAAATGGACCGGCTCCGTGAGCTTGCAATTTCTTTACGGTTCCAGAGGGAAACCGTTCAGGTCTTACCCTGATCATGACATATTCACCCTCTTGGAACTCACGGTGGTGTCTATGGGCATCGGCTAGCTCCTTATACCGTGCATTGCTGGCCTCAATGTGACGACGGATGTCGTCATGCAGACTCCTATCATGCTTAGCAAAAAGAAAAACACACGGATGCACACACGACCCTAAACAACCCTACGGTTAGTCTGACCCAATCATATGCAAGGTGGTCCAGGACATCCGAATGTGTGCCATGCATACCCTAGGTGTGACCGAATGTCGGTACAATCATAAGACGATCCTTTAGATTTGGGAGGTTTGGGTGGGCCAGGAGGGTTGGGTGTCTCTCACCCGTGAATGGACTCGGTGGGTGTTGATGGCCCGGCCCATGGGGAAGGGGTATAATGGTGGACTCCCCTAAAGAGGTGGAATGGAGATTGTAGACCAAGGGGCCCACTAAGAAAGGGATCAAAGAATGTGTGACCCCTCGATATGGATTCCCTCATCTCAGGGTCCCATGTGTGGAAGTCTAGAAGGTGTTGTTGATCTCCTTCATCCATGAAGGGAGATGGGACGGTGTATAGGATATAGGACTCCTCCCTTGGGACAAATGGACTAAAGTGAGGCTCGGGCGGTAGGGGAAGGAACAAAAGAACCTCCGTGGTGATATGGCCCACGGTGTACACGGAGGTAATAGACCCCAAAGCGGAATGGGTAAAGCTACTACCTGTGGGTCGGTCAAAGCTTGGGGCCAACATATGCGTCAACTTCCATTGGCAGTCTAATCCATGGAAAATGTCTTCCAAGGTATCTATGTGGTGACTAGAATGAAACGTTGTGTGGAAGGAGTTGACGGGCACTAATTGTAGTGCGGGGTCCATGGATGGGTAGTAAGATGGGGCAGGGACCAAACCTGTCCTAAGCCAGGTAAAGAGTGGCTCGGCTATGAGTAGCTTTCCCGTTAGAAACACGGGTAGCTCTGGCTGAGATGACTCCGAATGAATATCGGTAGGTGAAGCTTCTCCAACCCTTTTGTCCCCTAGGGCTAGAGATGTACGAGTAGGACACTGTCCGACGAAGTGGCCGAACCCCTGGCAGCGATAACACTGCTATCGTGACCCACTACGCTCCCTGATAAGTGGGTCCTTACCTTATCCTCCTGACAGATTGGGGGTGTAGGCAATGGGGCTCTCATGGGTGGGGGAAGAGGATCCACCATGATGGGGAGAGGACCTTGGGATGGCACCATAGATGGCACCGGGTTGGGACTACCGGCTGCTACCTCCTTAGGCTCGTGCTTGGTTCCATCCTGTCTAGGAGGTAGGCAAGGGGGAACCAGGGACTCGATATAAGCACACCTCCTATCCACTCTATCCGAAATGATTTGGAAGAGTTTGGACATGGTGGGGTTTGGAGTAGGAGTAATGTGATGGACTCTCCCATATGAACTCGGCTTAGTCGTGGACCTAGGCTCTTCTACATGTGTTGTGCTTTGCCTCCGATTATGGCCCACTTGGGTGGAGGTGATTGGGTGGGGTCGGTTGGAGGTGACCGGGCTGGGTAGGTAGACCTTCCTAAGTTTGCCCTTCATCTCATGCCACGACTCGATGGGCTTTTGCCTCCTAACCTCTCTTAAGCGCTCAATGCGGTTCCACTTTTTGGCGGCCTCGTGTAGAAGTCTCTCCTTGGCAAAATAGAATTGCCCAGCCTCGGACATGGTATAACAATCAAAGTATGTGTCCATGACGGCCTCCCAATTGAGGTAGTCACCCGGGTCATTGGAGCCATAAAAATCTGAGGCTTCGGGCCTACGGAAGTGGAGAGGATGGTTGCCAAGCCCATGGGTGGGCCAACAGTCATATTGCCTGGGTGACCAGGAGTCCATTGGAGACTGGGGACTACAAGATGGGCATGCTGACACAAAGAGACAAGACAACCCGACTAGACATGACCTTAAACGACAATGCAAGTTAGAATGCTGACTCGACTACCAACCTATACATAACCAATAGACGGTACTTGGCGAGCTAATTGATCCGAAGATCCACTCACACAAGGCTGCTACCTTCCCGATAGGCGTAACCTATCATTCCGAGAATACCTTTTGATATACCGAATAAAGGTGTGCGATGTGACACTTAGATCGACTTAGACTTAGACTTGACTTAAACGGCTCCTTTTTTTGTATTTTGTTTCGGACTCAGACACAAAGACTACCCTAGACTCAACTGGCGCTCTGATACCAAACTGATGCGGGACGGACACGGGAACCGACTCTAAGTGATGCGGACCTCGGACTCTAAATGCGGACATGACCAGCAACATACAACAATGGAGACACTTTGACCCGACACTAAGAGTTCCTATGGGCTATACGTCGCTAACAGAAACGCAACCTCACTCGTCGTCCCAAGCGAGGGGAAACGCGGATCCGCGCGGTTGAGAAATCGACAGAGTCAAGGGTGGTCAACTCGCTTCCGTGCTCGGATCGAGTCACGGGACGGGTCACTCTCTCGCTCACAGCGATGACAGGGACTCACGGGCTAGAATCCTACGCTCTCACAGCGGCATACGACCATATACTAAACTAGCAAATGAACGCCAAGGAGTTAAGATAGTTATCTCCACGCTCCCGATGTGGGGAAGACAACCCCGGCCAAATCTGGATTCCCGGTTAACAAAGTTTTACTATGGTACAAAAATTTGACCCACTCCATGTAGGGAGGTAATAGGTCACATGTGGGGCCCGGGAGTCATGGAAATTGGGTTGACGGGCAGCATCTTGATGTCACTCCGGCGGTGCCAAAACCCGCGTTTAGTTCTTTCCGGATGGCGCGATCTACGGGTTCGTGGGGCCCACGGACCACTCTATCCTCCGGGTCTGATGGGGTGGGTCCCGATGTGATGGAGACTCCTGGTGGCGCACCTCCTGGAAGGCGGTCGGGCGGGAACGCCTGTTGGAGGCCGGGTGGCTCCGATCACCACATGTCGGAAGTGCTGCCCAAGGATCTGTTGCTTCTGTTTTGGGGCTCGCGACTCGGCGAGAATCTCCGTTGTGATCAGCACCGATGTCGGATCGGCACGAAACCAGCGCCGTTGGAACGCTGACTGAAAATCCTTCGACCCTATGTGACTCAAAAAAATTCAACGGAGCCGTGCTTCTGATGGGCGATTTTAGAACCGGCATGTTCTCAGTTTCAGATCTGGCCGGGCAGAACTGAAGTTTCCTGAGAGTTGACGTTTACCGTAGGGTAAACCTATGATTCAGACCTCGATCTCTTCATCAAAGTTGTAGAGGAGAGAGAGAGGAAAACGGTAATAATTCCTATGACTGATTTAGTGGAGGTTTGGGTGGGGAAAGGTATTTTATACTGGTGGGTGGTCGGATCTGGACAGAGACAGACAGAACTGAGTGGAGATCTGAAAGTGATTTTTAGAAAATCGGTGGAGGCCTTTAGAAATTCCACAAAAATTTGTTGATGGCGGGGGTGTTGGAAAGAACCTCTAGTAAAATTGGGGGCTCAATAAAAAATCAAGAAGAGGTCCAAAGTGGGGAAACACAAAGCTACTGTGAATCTGGACTGAAAGTTGGCAGATCTGGATGGAAAGGAAGAACGAAAATGGAAAAATGGAAAATGAAAACTAGAAGCCAAACCAAATTTTATGGGACGTGGGGGTGACCTCTAGAACTCACCCTGAATATTTGGACTCCAAAAGATTTCGAGGTTGGGAGAAAGAATTCGGGGAAGAAGGGTCTATCCTGGGTGGACAGAACTCCGACGACGACAGTGGCGGTGCGACGGCGGCGAGCTTCAAGAACGGATACCAGAGGCGTCTCACCTCAGAATACAGCCATCTCAACTGTAGAAGGGGGAGAGAGGAGGGGGAGGTCGCACAAGGCTGGGGCTCCAAGAAATTTTCTCATAAAATGTATGCATTAATTCCACTCAAAATGAAAGTACAAGTCTCTTGTAGAAAATACAAAAAGACTAGTTCTATCCCTAGATCTAGGATTGGTGGGGGGTAAAAGAGGGAGTCCACAATTTATTTCTCTCATGTGGTTTGGAACAAATAAAATAAGATTTCAATCCTAATAAACTATATTATACATGGGGCACCCCCTTGACTTATGTGTTCCAAATTTTGAATTTTGTTACCCATTGTCCCCTCTTGGTCTAACCCTTCTAGAAGCCCACCTTGGAGGGTTGACTAACCCCACATGGGCCCAAGAGCTGAGGTGGATCAATGGGAGAAGGGATGGGGGGCCCGCGGGACCCAGGTGGTCTCAAATTACAAATAAACCCCTTTTACAATCCGAATTACAATCTAAATAAAGCCAAATAAACACACATTACACACAAATAAAACCCAGTAAATATGATAAATAATAAGACTCAAGGGGGAGTCTCCAGACTGTCTCCGAGCCAGATGGAAGCCGATGTAGCTCGAGTGGTGCTCCGCGTACGGTACCGACGGCTCGCCGGTTCGTGCTTCTCGATCGCTCTGGTGTCCGCACCAATTTGTGCCGATACGGGCATAAGGCCCGTAATGGCAACGCTATATAAGGGTCGGCTTGGACACGAAGTCTTGCGCCGAGAAGAAGGGTTCATTTGTTAGCAAGAAGGCAATGCTAACGCAAAGGATAGATTCGTGTCGATTCAGGCGTAAGGCCCGTAACGACAATGCTATTTATTATATGCGAGCTCGGTCTGGGCAGAGTGCCACTAGACAGAGATATGGGTAGCTTGATCAAGGCGGGGTGCCACTAGTCCAAGATAAGGGTTACTCGATCAGGACGGAGTGCCAGTAGACTAAGGTGAAGGGTAGCTCGATTAGGGCGGAGTGCCACTAGACCAAGGTTCAGGTAGCTCGATCAGGGCGGAGTGCCACTAGACCAAGGTGAAGGGTAGCTCGATCAGGGCGGAGTGCCACTAGACCAAGGTGAAGGTAGCTCGATCAGGGCGGAGTGCCACTAGACCAAGGTAAGGGTAGCTCGGCTAGGGCGGAGTGCCACTAGACCAAGGTAAAGGTAGCTCGGCTAGGGCGGAGTGCCACTAGACCAAGATGAAGCTAGTTCGGTCAGGGCGGAATGCCACTAGACCAAGGTGAAGGTAGCTCGGCCAGGTCGGAGTGCCACTAGACCAAGATGAATGTAGTTCGGTCAGGGCGCAATGTCACTAGACCAAGGTAAAGGTAGCTCGATAAGGGCGGAGTGCCACTAGACCAAGGTGAAGGGTATTCCGATTATTCACAAAATGTCGGTTACGCCGTGTGATACAGCTTTATATGCTTTCCATTGAGAGGAGAGAACTGGACGACTCCTTTATGGTCTACCAGGATGTAGGCACCCCCTTCATATACTCGGTGGATGATATATGGTCCGACCCAGTTTTCGACCACCTTCCCCTTGGGGTTGGAGGCCATCACTTCCCTCTTTTTGACCATTACTAGGTCTCCCTTCTTGAATTCTTGACCTCTGACCAGTTTATCGAAAGCACGGGCCATGCGAGCTTGGTAGAGTTGAATGTTTTGTTGCGCACGGAGGCGCTTTCCTTCGAGCTCAACAAGCTCATCCAATCTTCTTTCTGCATTAGTTTGCTCACTGCTGACTAGTCCATGTTGTATAGCGACTCACAGCGAGGGGACTTCTAATTTAATCGGCACCACAGCCTCCGACCCGTGCACGAGGGAGAATGGCGAACAACCGGTTGGGGTTTTATAGATGGTACGATAGACCCAAAGCGCTTCGTACATCGTTTCTTCCCAATCCTTCTTATTGGACTTGACGGTCTTCACCAGCAACGTGCATAGCGTCTTGTTAAAGGCTTCTGTGAGTCCATTGGCTTGAGGGTTATAGGGGGATGATGTCCTCCAGTCAATCTTGTATTTATCAGCTAGCCGATATACCTTTTGGTTTCTGAAATGGCTGCCGTTGTCAGAGATGATTCGGCTGGGAATCCAGAACCGGAATATTATGTTCTGTCGGAAGAACCTTGCAACCAGTTCTCCCGTCACTTTCCTTAGTGCTTCTGCCTCTGCCCATCTGGAGAAATAATCTATAGCTGCTAAGATGTATTTTGATAACGCGAAAGTTCGTCGTTTAAAACATGCGTATCAATCTTAAAATTTCTAACTCGCACTAGATGAAAGTAAGACGTAATAAGTGTTGACACCCGTTTTATACCCAATAAGTCGGGTCATCTCCTTATTTCATTCTATATGATGCTCCGAGTTGTTCACTCTTCATTGAGTCTCTTGATCAGTTGAGGCCTGTTTCTTGGGTCTTAATTCCTGGATTAAGAATTGGCTTCCGGTAGCGTTTCGTTGGCAACAGCTTAGCAACCCTTTATTGCTATTCTTGAAACTCAATGGTAATAACGGTCCGAACCAGGCGCATTTTTTCATTATAACGCATGGGGCCTGGACCGTTACTCTTTGAAGAGTCCTAAGGCTTAAAGCCTCGTTGTAAGGCTTATCCTTTTGATTCCACGTTGATAATAACGGTCTGTCGTGCAGTCGTTGTTTCATTCTGACGCCCTATGCCTTAGCCGTTGCTTCCTTGAAGAGTCCAACTTGTTGGGTCTTCTTCCCGTCGATCTTATCTTTCAGGAATAAGGTTGATAGTAACAGACGGTTCTTGATGCGTTACTTTCAAGTGGCGGTCTGTAGTGCAGCCGTTACCTCCTTCAGAGAGTCCTGGCAGTTCAGGCCTTTTCTCTGCTACTCCGTGGTCGAGATAAGGGTTTTGGATTGACGATATCTCTTTCAAATCTGATCCTCAGGACCTTCCGTTCGATTCTGTGGACTCTTGGTGATATTATCTTCGGGGATTTGCTAAGAGTTATCTCTTTATCTTGCTGAATTATCCTCTGCTCGACCTGAGAGTTTGAGGGTCTATAAATAGAGCCCTTGACTTCATGGCCCGGGGGGGGGGGGAGATTTGGAATTCACGACGAAGTGCTGCCGAACTCAGGAGCCATCTTCATCCAAGAGGAACTGCTTCCCACGTCCATCCATCTCATAATCAAGGAGTACTTTGGTTTTTGGTCTTTCAAGTTCATCATTGCATGCTTGAGTTCTTCCCTGGTTTTTCCTCAATCAAAGCATTATCCCTCCTCTTTCTCCATGTTTTTCACTGTCCTCTAAGCATATAAACATCTTCCCAAACTTTTAAAACACCCAGAGGGGTTAAAAAACCAAAAACTCCCCGGTAATCTACTCTCCTTTTGACGATGTTAAGTCCTTTGAGAATTGATGCTATGCTTGTGAAAAGGACTAATTGAGGTTATTGTGTTTGGTCTTTCTACATCTTTGGCAGGTTTACAGGTTCATTGACACGAGGCCCAGGTCTTCTAGCCGGCTGGAAGAGTTGGAGTTAAAAGAATTCAAGCTTTGTTACTGCAGGTTATCTGACGGCCTTGTGCAGGCGCGTCACTCTCTTCCAGCGGTCTATCGTGTGGCCGTCACTTCCAAGCGACGCACGGGGTTCTGGCCGTTACTTCTAAGTTAATATGCAGGCTTTCTCTGGTTTTCTCTTCCGTGGGCGGGTGTTTCATCCACCTATTTCCAAGGTATATTCGGGTTTTTTGACTTGTTTTTACTTTGGTGGCGATCACATCTTTCCTTGGTATTGGGCCTTAGCTGTCTTCTTCATCATATCTTTCTATTTTCCTTGCTTGTTCCACCTTCACGGTGTGTTTTTATTTATTCCTTGCTCCACGCTCCGACGTGTGTTTTCCTTTTCCTTAGCGTAGTTTGATTGAGATAGCATGCCCATGCTAGAGCTAGCTATGATTGCCTAGGTTCATGATCACATGTTCATAGGTTTGAGTAGATCTTTGATTGTTTGTTTGTTATCTTACCATACCACTCCCCAAACCTCAAAAGAAAGATAGAAGATAGACAAATAAATATCAACAGATAATTTTTTGGCGATCACGGTGGGACAACTTGTGCCAATCGTGCTTTTGATTCTTGTTTAAACCTGCCATCATCTGCTTGTTGAGTTACCTTTTGTTTCCCCTTTGATTACTGCTCATTCTGGTTTTCTGAGTTCTCTGACGGCCAGGTGTCCCCGCGTCACAGTCCCCTGACGCAGGGGCATTAGACCGCCGCTTTGGTTCTGCTGTGTGAGCTTCCACGGGCTTTCCGGTTACTTCTGTCTGGTTTTGGTTCCCTGGCTCATCCGACGGTCTCATCCCCCTGCGTTATATATTATCTGGCGGTCTGGGCTTTGACCGTTATTGTGCTCTGACGCAGGGTCCTTCGACCGTTATTCTCCTGGCAGGTACACATCCGAGGTGCATTTATTTCCGCAGTTTTTGCTGTGATATATTGCTTGGGTGATACTTGTCCTCCTTCTTGCTTTGCTCATATCTCCATATCATTGTGTGCACCATTGATTGTTAGATTCTAGGCTAGACTTTGCATGCACTCCGGTGCACATAGGGTCATTCATCTTTTCATACATTAGATTGCATTTTCCTACCTTGTTGTGAGGACCTCTCGTCTCCATATTCCTTGGGGCCGACTAGGAAATCACAGCAGGGACCTCCGTAAGTCCCCACGAGCTGTGGATTCTCACACGGATGCCGGGTTGGTTGTACCTTTCCCACCCCGTGTCTAGGGTTGCATAGGTGAAGGAGTGGTTACACTTAGAGTCAAACCAAGTCCCATATCCATCCCCTACTAGGAACCCATTGTTGAGAGCACATATCAATCAATTCACTAAAGTTCCAAAGGAGAAATCATAAGAACCTTGTTGCATCATCTTAAACAACTTGGTTGATCTTTGAGTGTCTTTGTCTTTTATCACTTACATCTTGTTAGAATCACCTAAGTTTGGTTGCTTATTGAGTGTTTTTTGTGTTGGTTGTTTTCGCATTGTCAAGGTTGTCCGTTGCATGTGGAGTTGTTTTCGTCCGTCTGAATCATCTTCTCGAGTCAGTTCCTTCTTCACGTTCTATTCTAATCCCCTCTTCGAGTCCACCATGGCATCCTTCAATCCTCCTCACTCCCAAGAGGACTCTCTTCCTCAAGGGCTCCTTGAAAACCCCCCTAGGGTTATTACATTTTCCTCTGGAGAGGGGACTGCCCCTCTCCCATCCTCCACCTCTATGGAAGGTAGTCAAGTTACCCCTTCTCTCTCTACTCCTTCCGCGGGCTCCGTCCTTCATATGATGGCCCAATTGGATCCGACCCAACTCCAAGTTTTATATCAAGCTATGCAAGGGTCCAATACTTCTCCCTCTGCCACTATCCAAGGTCAATCTAATCCTTCCATTATTGGGCCGTCCGTTCAGCCCACTCCAATTGATCTCACTCCGGTCCAACCCCGGACCATCACTTTCGCTGGCATGGAGATGGGCCAGTCTTCTAATTCAGCCCATCAATCTTTCGATAAAGGGAAGACACCCATCCCTTCCCTTGTCCAGTTGGATCATCACAACTCTAGTTCGGTAGTTCCGCAGCTCCTTATGAACCCTTCCGATTTCTTACGCCCTCAGCAAGGAGTGGCCCAAAATCATTCTAATCCGGGTCTATCTCAGGCCCAACATCCTTCTTACGGGCCGCCTATTTCCACTGTCTATCCTTCCACTCCTTCTTACGGGCTCCCGCCTGTTGCTACAGCTATTCCATCTGCCCCTCAAATACAATTGGCATCCTTCACTACCCCTGCTCCTTCCCGAGAGCAGGACTTGCTTGACAAGTGGGCCACCATGCAGCAACAACTCGACTTTCTCCAGAAAAGGGTTGGCCCACAATCCTTGGCCGATATTCCTATTCCGAGCTTCTAGAATATCCGGTTCCCTCCGCAATCAGAGCTCCCCAACTATCGCAAGTACGATGGGAACAGTAATCCATTCATCCATGTGAGGGATTTTCTTTACGAATCGGCGCAGTTCCAATATGATGATCGCCTCATGGCGTACTTATTCCGCCGATCTTTGGACATTGTTGCTCTAGAATGGTTCTATTCTCTACCACTGGAAGAGGCTGAGAGTTTCAAGGTAGTAAAAGATAAATTCATCCAGCGGTTCCAAGACAGGGTCGGCCCTGAATATTCATTTACAGATCTAGTGGCCGAGAAGATGAAGTCGGATGAAGAGTTCGCCACCTATGCAGACAGGTGGAGACAAATGGCCGCTAGAGTACCGGGCCACATTCCGGAGGAAGAGAAGGTCAAACTGCTGATTTCCAATGCCACCCTGACCTTCCGCAACATCCTGGCAATGAATGACATAGCCAACATGCATCAACTCTATAGCCGGGCGCGCTTCATCCAAACTCAATTCAAGGACTCCCCTATCCATTCCCTCTTCGAAAACCAAAAGCCCAAGTACCACAAGAAACCACAAGGGCCGGTTACTGAGGGAGTCCAAACAAACAAGCAGGTACAAGCTGTTGCTTTTCCATATCAGTCCGCACCTTTCCGCTACAACCAAAACCCCCGCAATTCACAAAACACCGCTCCACAAAACTTCCAAGCCACTCCACAAAACCCTCCCCCCGCCTTCACCATTCCACAAAACACCTTCGCCACACCACAACAACCATCACCACCACCACAATACCATAACGTCTCTCCACCCAACGGCTACAACAACAACAATCCAAATAGCAAGCGCCCGGCTCCCAGGAGAGCCCAGTATCCTCCGTTGCGAGAGACGCTTACAGATATCTTCTCGGCTCTCATGTCAGTAAATGCAATCCAACTTCCTCCGGAACGGCCTGTTTGGAACCCGGCAGTCGATCAGACTAAGTATTGTATGTTCACCATAGAAGGATGTTTTCAGATCCGAGATCTTGTGTATGACCTACATGAGGGGCAGAGAATCGACTGGGCCGAAATGCATAGGGCCATTGTTGAGATTAAAGAAAAGAGAAGGCAGTCGCAGGGGCAGCAAGTGCAGCGGCATCAAGCACCGCAGCCACAGCAGCCACCGCAACAGCAGCAACCACAACAAGTACAAGACCTGAGCATCCATCAGAACCCGATGCCGAAACATCCACCCGCTCCTCAGCAGCAGCCGCCAGCACCAGCACAAGTAAACGTGGTCCAGCCACCGGCCCCCAACGCCGGATGGTCTTTCGATGATGATGGCGCCACACCGCAGGTCATGGCCCTCCACCATAACCACCGCAATCCTCCCTTCATCATCCCTGCACAGCCGACGTCCTCTCAACTCGTCCTCCCATTCACACCCGCTCCAGAAAATCCTCTTCCACTCTCCATTCCATCGTACCCTCCATCACCCACTCCCATCACCGTCATCACACCACCATCCAATCCCTCACCCATTCTTACCCATCCGCTAGCCTTCCCTCCACCCGCATCAACATTCATCACCACCCTACCTTCCACCCATCCTTCACCCACCATCCGCGCACCGCCCATTAACCTCACCAACCCTACGCTCCACCAAACCGCCTCCCCCGCACCACCTGTTCCATTCATCCATCCCGCAGGGCCCATCATTCTATCTTTAGATGCCGCGGCAAACTGTGCTTTGAGGAGCGGGAAGATGTTCCATCGGAATTACTCTACTGCTTCTAATCCCCAATCCTCTCAGCCAGTGGCCGAGCAAGAAGAAACTGAACCTTTGCCGGGTACTCAATATGACTTGCTGCATCATCTGGATCGAGTACCCGCCAAAATATCTGTGTTGGAGCTGATCAAAAGGTCCACCCTTCATCAGGATGCGCTGAGGGATTTCCTATAGAAGGTAATGGTTAGCAAAGACATGGCAGTTGATAGCCTACCAACGGCATTGGCAACTATCTCCAAAGGGCTGACAATCACGTTCTCTGAAACCGAGCTTGCACCTCCGGGGGCTCGGTAAATGCCGCTCTGCATAACAATTACCCTGAACAAAGTCGACATTGAAGCAGCGCTGGTTGACACAGGGGCCTCAATTAATGTTTGCCCACTCAGCACCCTCCGAGCATGCAACATATCTGAAGAGTTACTACGGCCTACCCCCACCACTATAGCAGCATATGACAACTCAAGGTGAGCATGTCACGGGGTAGTCACCATTCAGGCAGAGCTCGGGCCCCTTACTATGGCCGTGGAATTCTATGTTCTTGATATCGACCCTATGTTCAAGGCTATCTTGGGTCGTCCCTGGATTAACACACTCGGCGCCGTGCCCTCCACCGCACATCAGTGCATTAAATTCCCCTTCCAAGGGAGGGTCGTCAAAGTTAAGAGCTTATCCACAGTATAGTAAGTAAAGGCTATTTCAGAGCAGGTTCTTCCCACACTTTGGCCAAGCAGCCGGCCCGTTCTGTCAGTATTGGATTTGAACTTTCCTTGGGCTTACACATCCCCTAAGCCCGTCGCTACTCCAGTTAATGTCAAAGTGAAGCCGCAGATTCGAGATTCAAAGGGGTGGAACATTATATTGAAACTGGGCTATCAACCGGGGAGAGGCCTCGGTGCGCAATTGCAAGGGATGACTAAGCCTATACCTAAGGGAAGAAAAATGGGTAGGAGAGGTCTCGGCTACAAAGAGACAGCATTATCTATGATAAGTGATTCTGGGCCGCTCACCTGGGATTATCGTCAGCATTTTGTCAAAGGGCCTCTCCAACCTGGCACATTAGCTCCAAATCTGGTTCAACAAGAAAGGAATACAGTTTGTCCAATTGCCAGTCCGCCTCCCTTGCCAAGAGGGTCAGATGATGACATGCTCGACTACAGTCAGGCCTTGCAGGGGCTCTTTTATGAGAAAGAATGTCAGAAGAAGCAACAAGAAGTTCGGCTTATGTAGTGGAGGCCGAGGAAGCAGCTTATTGTTGATCTACAGAAGGAGGAGAGCTCTCCAGTTATCTGTTCTTGGTCTCTCTCACGCTTCCAATCTACCTTTCAACAAAAGGAGTTCGTACCCCGCCTTCCTCCTGTCATGATAAATTCATCTTTCATTGATCCACCGGAGATTCTATTCATTCCTTGTGCTTGCGGAAAATGTCCACGCATTGATCTATCCACTCTGTTTACTCCTCCTCCTCCCAATGCTCAGCTCCACGAGATGTGGTTCTCTTCTTCTGATCCCTTCTTTGATTGCATCTTCCCCGAGTTGTTCCCTATGCAGCTCCCACCTCCTCCATCTTGCTGTATAGTCTCCGCTGATCTCCAAAAACAAAAACGTCAAATTTGAAATGGAGATTTCAGTGGAAGATTACGCTACCCTGTCTCCATCCTCCTCCTCCCAAGGGCACGAGTCCCCTGCTCCTCCCCTTCCACTAGGTCTTCTATCCCCTAGGTTAGGATTAGGGTCCGTCGAGTCTAGAGGAGTAGAGTCAGTTAGGTCTAGAGAAGTAGGGTCTTGTTCTGGGTCGTCCAACCCTTCCCATTCTGAACCGCGCTCGCTTGCGCTTCCTTCCCGATCTGTTCCTGATAGGTTCTTGCAAGATCTAGCTCAGCGGTGTCATGCTCTTTTGAAGTGTCCGGAATTCGTCGCTACAGCAATCGTGATTGAGGATGAAGAGGAAATAGAAGGGGAATGGAGCGACGACGGATTAGGCGTCTATGAGGTCTTGGATGAGAAGGATCCAATAGATGAAGACAGCGATGTAGATAACACTGCCGACTTATATGCACAAGGACTAAAGAGATTCGACCAGCCGTCGATGGCAGTGGATGAACCTACAAAGGAAATCAACTTGGGAACGGAAGAAGACCCAAGGCCCATCATTATTTCTGCTGATCTCCCTTCACAGGTAGAAGAAGATCTAATTAAGGTATTAAGGGAGTATAGTGATTCTTTCGCCTGGTCTTATGAGGACATGCCAGGTCTTGACCCCTCCTTAGTGGAACATCGACTCGTGCTTAAACCAGGGGCAACACCTGTGAAACAACGGTCAAGAAGATTTCACCCCCACATGGCCTTAAGGATCAAAGAAGAGGTCGACAAACTATATAAGGCCAGGTTCGTCAGAGTGGTTTTATATCCTCAGTGGATGGCGAACATAGTCCATGTTCTCAAGAAGGATGGAAAAGTGCGCATATGCATTGATTTCAGGGATCTAAACAAAGCATGTCCCAAAGATGATTTCCCGCTACCTCATATAGACGTCCTAGTGGATAACACTGCCGGGTATGAAGCTCTGTCATTTATGGATGGGTACTCGGGCTATAATCAGATCCGTCTCGCTCCGGAAGACCAAGAGAAAACTTCCTTCACCACGCCCTGGGGCACGTATTGTTATGTAGTTATGCCATTTGGTTTGAAAAATGCAGGTGCCACCTATCAAAGGGCGATGATGGCCATTTTCCACGACATGATGCACATATACACGGAAGCTTACGTGGATGACATCTTGGTGAAGTCAAGAACAAAAGAAGAACACCCCTCTATCCTGGCTAAGGTGCTGCAGAGAGCCAGGGAGTATAAGCTTAAGATGAACCCGAAGAAGTGTGTATTCGGAGTCTCCTCAGGGAAGTTGTTAGGGTTCATAGTGAGCAAACGGAGGATCCAGATTGATCCTAATAAAGCACAGGCCGTCATGGACATGCCTCCGCCAAAGAACATTACGGAACTTCGAGGATTGATTGGTAGACTGCAATTCATTAGAAGATTTATATCTCAGCATTCTCAGAGGTGTCGTCCGTTTTATGAGTTACTTAAGGCGGGTGTCAAGTTCGAATGGAATCAAGATTGTCAGAAGGCCTATGAGGACCTCAAAGAGTATCTGTCCAATCCCCCAGTTTTGCAACCTCCTGTCCCTGGGAAACCCCTAATCCTATACATCTCGATTATTGAGGACTCCCTAGGGGCGGTCTTAGCATAAGTGGATGATGAAGGAAAAGAGCGGGCCGCGTACTACCTCTCTCGACTGTTTAATCCCGCTGAATCCAAGTACACCGCTATGGAGAAGACTTGTGCCGCCTTAGTGTGGGTAGCTCAGAAACTTAAACATTACTTTCTCGCCCACCCATTTAGGTTGATCTCTAGAATGGACCCGATCCGTTATCTCTTAGAAAAACCCATCCTTTCTAGTAGGTTCACTTGCTGGCAGAGCTTCCTCTCTCAGTTCGACATCACCTTTGTTGTTCAGAAGGCAGTCAAAGGATATGCCATTGCTGAACATCTTGCACATCTCCATATTCCTCACACCGATTCTATTCAGGATGATTTCCCTGATGAGCATCTCTCTATCCTTTCTCATCATCCCTTTTGGTCTCTGCACTTCGATGGTGCACTCAACTCCCAAGGCCAAGGGATCGGTGCTGTCTTGCTTACTCCAGAGGGAGTAACCATTCCCTTTGCTTATCAACTTCGATTTCCTGCGACCAACAACATCACTGAGTATGAGGCTCTCCTAGCCGGCTTGAAGCACGCCTATCTCCTAGGCACACGCTATTTGAACATCATAGGAGACTCTCAGCTCGTTCTACGGCAAGTTCTGTCCACTTACCGTACTCGTGACCCCAAGCTCAAACCTTATCAAGATTTGGTCACGCTCATTGCTAAGCGATTCCGTAAGCTGATCTATATCCATACTCCCCGTTCTCTGAACATTCTAGCTGATGCCTTGGCATCTCTTGCTTCCTCCTTATCTTTCCCTCTCAGTCATAGTACTGAGACCATCGTCGTCCAGAGATTGGACGCACCTTCTCTTCAAGATCCTTGGTTCATCAACCTCAGGAAATCTGTAGAGGCAAGAGCTGAGAAGGAAGATCTCAAGGAAGTTTCATTAACAGAGCTAGAGGAGATTCTGGACGAGGAAGAATTGCCTTGGTATCATGAAATCGAGTTGTTTTGCAAAGAAGGGTCATTCCCAGAAGGGGCAAAGGCCGAGCAGCGTAAAGCAATAAGAAGAGCCGCCGCAAGGTACACTATCATTGCAGGAGAACTGTATAGGCGCGCTACTAATGGAATGCTCATGAGATACTTGGATGATGTAGAAGCTTGGAAAGTGGCTGAAGCGGCCCATTCTAGTGAGTGTGGAGGTCATGTCAATGGCCAGGCTCTAGCGAAGAAGATCCTTAGGCAGGGCTACTATTGGCCCACTCTAGAGGAAGATTGCTCCCTCTATGTCCGGAGGTGTCTTAAATGCCAACTCCATGCTGATAAAATTCACTCTCCAGCTTCGTCTCTCCATCCTATGACTGCTCCTTGGCCATTCTCTATGTGGGCTTTTGACGTCGTCGGTCCGCTCGGGGATCCTAATTCTCAGATCAAGCAAAAATCCTTCATCCTCACCGCTACTGAGTACTTCACCAAATGGGCCGAAGCCGAGGCGTACGCAGAAATCAAAGCTACAATGGTGTGCCGCTTTATCATGAAGAATATCATCTCGCGGTTCGGAGTGCCAAGCAGCATCTTCACCGACAACGGACCCCAGTTCGTCTCCCAAGAGCTTAAGGACCTATGTAAGAAGTTCAATATTGCACTACATCATTCATCTCCATATTACCCTCAAGGCAACGGTCAAGCCGAGGCCACTAATAAAACCCTTCTTAAAATCATCAAGAAAACATGCGAAGCACATAAATTTTCTGATTGGCCTGAAAGATTGGTGGAAGCTCTGTGGGCTTACCGCACCTCCGTCCGTACCCCTACGGGACAAACTCCCTATTCCCTGACCTATGGGATGGAGGCGGTGCTCCCATATGAGATCTTAATCCCTTCCCTTAGAGTGCAGCTCGATAAGGAACTTAATCTCGATGAACGTCGGGAGGCGTTGCTGGTCCAGTTGGAACTCTTGGATGAGAAGAGGATGAATGCGGCCGATCACGTTTCTGTTTATCAAAAGAGGGTTTCGCGTTATTTTCAAAAGAAGGTGATTGAACGTAAGTTTATGACGGGTGATATTGTTTTGAAACGCAAATTCATTCGGTCTGCAGGTCCTAGGTAAAAATTACAACCTAACTGGGAAGGGCCGTTTGTAATAAAAGAAGCTTATCCAGGGAATGCTTATCGTTTAATAAATGCGGAAGGTGAGGAGCTCTCTCACCCGTGGAATGGGTTGTATCTTAAGCGTTTCTTTCCTTAGAGTCTAAACAACGTGCTTTCCCTGCAGCAAGATCTTCCTTCCTATCTTCAAAAGAAGAGGTCCCGAGCAAGGCAATCACACACCACACGACATCTCTGGTCGGGCTCCTTGTTTAAAAGACACCGTTTCTCCTTGGCCATGCTTTAGGGGAAAGTCGAAGTCCCTGTCCGCTTCATTCTTCGGCTGAATCCAGGGGCAAGGAGTGAATAAGGAGGCGACGACCAATCCAAACACCCTAACGAGAGGAGGTCTCAAACAGGGGCAAGTCCGTTATGACCTGACGCCACAAGCGAGAAAGGAAAAGAAAAGAAAAGGAGTGCTCTTTACGACAAAATCAAAAGCGTTATCTCAAAGGTCTACAGGTTCCGAATTTCTGAAAAACTCCAAGGAGGAAAGAAAGCTAGGTATGACAAGAGTGGCAGTACAGTTCCCCGCGGGATGTTATGAGCCCGGTCGCATGCATGCTTAGGGTTGACAAAGGTTCGATGACGGACGCAAAAAAGGCCCCGGCACAACAGACCAAATCTCTGATAGGGTTGTGCGGTGAGAAAATCAAGTCCTAAAAACTCCCATATCTGGCCTAAGCTTACCCCCATGATCTTTTTTCCTTTTAGGACTAAGATGAGTACCCTGAGTATGGCATCGGTAGAAGCACCGTCATGATGATTAGGTCTTGGCCAGGGGTTGTCACACTATTACACGCCAATCTCGGGACTCAATCTAAAACAAGGAAGGGTTCGCGTTACTAGAGAGGCACTGGTTTTTCAAAATCCAAGAAACACCAAATATTTTCAAAATCCAAAAAATACCAAATATTTTCAAAATCCAAAAAACATCAAATATTTTCAAAATCCAAAAAAAAACATCAAATATTTTCAAAATCCAAAAACATCAGATATTTTCAAAATCCAAAAACATCAAATATTTCAAAATCCAAAAACAGCAACTATTTTCAAAAATCCAAAACAAAACAGATATCTCTAAAAATCTAAGAACATTAAATATTTCCCAAAACTCCCCAAAAATACCATCATGTGCATAGCATGCATTGCATTTTCATTATGCTTTCGCCTATTTAATAAAGGCTCCACCCCTTGACCGAATATCAAGGAACGGTCATTATCTAACTTGCTTCAAGGCAAGGGGTTGAGTCCAAGAACAGATCTAACTTGATTCATGTTTAAAGTGTGTGTGCAGAATGCAGGGGCAAGATTTAAAGCAAAAAGTTCACAGCTATGCAGGTTCAAGGTATGTAACGTGCCAACATCGGACCGTTATAGTCACATAACGGCCCCCTCTGTGACCGTTATTTTCATGCAGGCATGGGCCTTCTTTCTTTCACTAATCATCACTATAACGGTCTGAAAAATACCGTTACTTTCTTATAACGGCCCAAGGCCTATCCGTCATATCCTTCAGAGATAGGGTTCTATTGTTACTCTCATTCTGACGGCCTGTCGTAAGACCGTTATTTCCGTATGGCGGCCCGTTGCATATCTGTTGCTATCTCCAGAGGCTCTGCTTGTCCACATCATTACCAGCCATTTAAACCACGAAACTCAAGCTCATTCAACTAAGACAATTTCATCTCATTCAAGCAAGCTTAATGAAATATAATTCATGATAAACCAAGCTCTGATGATCAAGTACACATAACATCTCTCATGAACAAAAAGAAAATCAAGATACATTCAATTTCTTATCCGCAAGAGGGCGGATTCTTCTCAACTCTTTCACATAATCTCAACGTGCTTCGTCGTTCTCTTCAACTTCTGCTTGCCACGGGCGCACCTTGCTGATCTCCCACATGATCAGCGCGTTCCGGACTGCTCGTTCATCTTCGTCGGTCCCCATCTTCCTAGGTAGGAGGGGAGGGTAGTGTGATAGTGCAGAAATGCCGGTTCGAGGTAGTCCGATCTGAAGATGGCATCGGTGTGGGTTGTAGATCGCCATGGTAGTATTCCCCACTAGCTGGAGGTCCAGGCCTTGACGCCGCGGTATTTTGAGAAGAGTGCTTTGAAGGATTCTTGGTCGCATGATGAACTTATCCATTGGCAAAGTGTTGAAAAAGAGGCGCCATTCATCCCGAGTTTTCTTATCGCCATCCTGCACTCCACCTGAGAAGAATATCCAAATGCCCCTCCAATGAAGAAGAGAGGGTGGCTCCCGAAGATCCGGCTTGCAGAAGTTATGTCTTCCTTGGGAAGGAATTTGACTCTCACTCCTGTCCAGCACTCAAGGAGTATCATGGAACCAAACAAAGGACCTCCTATGCAAGCCGAGCTTAGTCCTTCATAGAGGTATGAGAGGACCGCTTGAGAAATAGACATTCCCCGCCACAGCCCGCTAATAATACGAAGATTTTGGATGTCTAAGAGGTGGTCGGTCGTGGTAAAAAGGAAGACCCCGCACAAGCAAACCGCCACCGCCTTGGCTATTGCTTCATGTCTCTCCCACTTATTTTTACAATGAGACACTATCCATTGTGCTAAGGGTATCAAGTGAATGTGGTGAGGGCTGATCATGGTTCTCACGTCCTTTGGATTATGAATGAAGTCACTCAAGATCAAGGACGGGACAATGGACTCTATTGTATAGAAAACCCGGTCTTCATCCCCCACCTTAATCTTAGGAAGGGTTAGGTAGGCTTCTACCTCTTCTAATAGGACGGTTGCTTCGAAGGAAGGGAAGATAAAGGTATGAGTTTGTGGATGCCATAACTCCACAAGTGCTGAAATACTTGGCCAATCTAAGGATAGTTTCTGAAATTTTTTGCCTAAAACCAAGAGTGGTTGAAGGTGCCAAGCTTTAAGGATTGATGTAACTTCTATAGGGAGGGCCTTCACCATGGGAGCCACCCACTTCAGATTAGAGTAGCATCTTGGGCTAGGAAGAGGCTTAAAGAAAGAAGCAGAAGAAGAAGTCATAAAACGGATTGAAAGTGCAGAATTTTCTGAACTTGGATGTGTTGTTGAGAGACTTACCACCCTTTGAACATTGGAGCTTAAGTGCTTGGGAATTGATGTCAACCGCTGGAGCTCTCCGTGTTCTTTTCTGGCAGCTTTAGGCCCGGTATAGACCTTCCCTTCCATGATCATCGCCTCCAAGCTCCTCTTCATCTTGATTTCTGCCCTTAGGAGAGGTTCTTCAACCCTAAAGTAGAGGTTTTCAGCAAAGCTACGATTTTGATTGAGTTTCCGAGTCTTGAAAGCTTGATTTTGACTTTTGGAAGGATAGGATTCGGACTAGAAAGCTTTATCTTCAATCAGGATAAGTTCCAGTAAGGGATTAGATGACTAAACCTCGGGTTTAAGTTCTCACGGCTCAATCCGTCTCGGAATACAACCCAGAATCTAACGGTCTATCGTAAGGCCGTTATTTCACTCCAACGCGCCAACCTTAGGCCGTCGCATTTTCCTGTGGGTTTAGTTCCCCGATCATGTTCTGTGAAGATTAACGGTCTAAGGCCTGACCGTCGTTTCTTATAACGCGCGAATCTTGAGCCGTTATATTCTCATCCACTCAGTCCTTTCTCTTCTAGGATAAGCACTTCCTGACGGCCCTGGTTATGGCCGTTGCTTCACTCTGACGTGTCTCCCTCAGGCCGTCACATTTTCTGCTAGTTTGTCCTGACAACCATCGTTCTGCCATGATCAACGGTCTAGTCTTTGGCCGTTATTTGTCTTTGACGCACCTGCCGTTGGCCGTCGTTTATCCTGAAGCCCTACTACCAGGATGGGCCCCTGTTATGAGTAACGGCCTTTCACCGGCGCGTTGTTTGATTATGACGGTCTGAGCCTAGACCGTTACTTTCTCTGCTGCTAAATTCTGGTTATTCCTTCTGCCCTTGCCTAGACCTGGCGGTCTCTCGCATTGTACACCTCATTCTCTCTGCATTTTTCATACACATACATTCCCACAAGTAACTCATGCACACATTCCTGCTCATGACTCATTCATCCATTCATTCATTTCATCCATCCCTGCACAATCAAACACACATCCTTTCATTCACTAAGCAAACAGAAAACCCAAAAAAGATCTTATTCCATCTACCACAAGTTCTGTACAAAAGATAAGAAAAAACATAAAAAATACATCATTCGGTCGGCTTATCCGCCGGACCACCCTCATCCTCTCCATCCTCGGGTCTCCTCGCGGGTGGCGGTGCTATAGAAGCACTCTCCTCCTGCTATCCCCACTCCGCCCTCTCATTCCTCCACTGGGCGGAGGAGCTGACAAGAAAATCCCCTACCGAGCCGCTCGGGGCAGCACTCCTCCGTGCCCCACTCTGGGAGGCACTCCGCTCTGGTCCCCGGCCCATCATCCGGACCGTCCGCTCCAGCGTCTGCAGCTCGATCTTCAGTGTGAAGATCTGATGCCGCGTCTCCCGTGCCTCGGTCCGGTAGCGATCCAGGTCCGCCGTCCTGATACGGAGCTGCTCCACCTCAGCCCGTGCTCGCGCTAACTCTGTCTGTAGTTGCTCCATCTCTGCATCATCCGAGCGTCGTGGGGTCTCCGCTCTCAGCCGAGCCAGCTCTACCCGTACAAGCTCTGTCTCCGCTCGGGCTCGATCGGTCTCAGCCCGGCTTCTCTATGCCTCTGCTCTCGCCTGACTGGCCTCGACCACTGCTGCTGCTAGCTCCCTCGCCTGTAGGTTGCATTTCATATCATATCATTAATCATAAGGCATTTTTTAGGCATAATCATAAGCATGAGCATTTTAGCATCTTACCCGCTCCGCGAGGGTGGCCTCCGCCTCCTCGGCCCGGGCAACTGCTCGAGCAAAATCGGCCTCCTGCTCAGCCCTGCCTCCCGCAAGCTGTAAGGAAGATGATGGGGCATCCGGTCCGGCTCATTGGGCTCCCTCGGCCCGCTGCATTTTAGAAATCATGGTTAGAAGTCATGGTTAATCAGCATTTGCATCATGATATTCCATTAAGCATAATCATAAAGCATTTTAGGTCTCACCAGGAGCTCCAGAGCGGTCCGGTACCCGTCCCGCTGCTGGATGGTGGAATGGAGTAATCCCTCCAGCTCGGCTATCCGTCCCTCAGGATCTAGCTGCATTTTAGAAAACATGAGTCAATACATCCATCACATGGCATTTTTGCATCTAGAAAGAGCTTTTGGTTTAGAATTGCATACCGGTCGTCGGGTACCTCGGTACACCCGGTCGCCATAGAGTCGAGCGAAGGCCTTCAGATATGCCTCGTCGCTCTCGTCTCGCTCCCTCACCACTCGGCCCCGCCTATTCCAGTCGTGGACGTACTTCGCCTTCCGGGCACACCAATCCACATTGCCGCTGATGCCCCTTGCTGACTTGCCGGGGTGGTCATCGCTGTGGCGTGGAAAGGTCACCTCGGGCTGGTGTAGTCCCCGAGTCCGCAGGATCAGCCTATAGTGCAGAGGCTCGATGATATGGATGCAATGCAACCATATGTCTCGCCCCCGGTACGATAAAGCCGCCTCCACCCATGGCTGTCCCGTATAACCCTCGTCGCGGTATGGGGTCCATCTCACCTGAAAGCATTTTTAGTCCATTCATCAGCATTAGTATATAAAAGCGTTAAAGGCAAAAGCATTTAGAAAGCATTTAGAAGCATATAGAAGCATATAGGAATCATTTTTCAGCTCTGGACTTACCGACGTATGCGGGAAGGAGTCCAAGTCATCCTGGATCGTCCGGGTCAGTCTAATGATCGACCCTGTGTCCCTCGCCACCGACCATCACCTCGCGATCGGTATGCGGCCGGGATGGAGTAATGCGCCTCTCCCGATGCCCGGGAGGTACATATAGCTCCAGATCTACATTTAGAAATCAAGTCAGTCGCATGGCATTGCATAAATCATTGCATAAATCATGGCATAAATATTCATGGCATAATAGGAAACATATGAAGTGCATTTACCTGTAGGAAATGCGAGAAGCCGCCCAGCATTGTCTGCCGGTCTGTGGTGCTGAGGGACTCGAACAAGAATGCGAGCACTGTCGCTCCCCAGGCGTATCTCCTAACTCTGCCCAAATCCTCTATCATCGGCAGCAGTCTGCAGCTGATGACATCTGCCCGAGTCGCGAAGAGGAGCTTCCTGAATAGCAGCATCAGGAATCATCTAAGCACTCTATCTCCCTTTGGTCCAGCCTCTGCCGCCACGCGAGGGCGCACCTGGTCTATCACTCTACCCAGATGCTCCTCAGGTAGCTCTCCCATGGCGATCGCCGCTCCTCTCAGTCCCAAGCTCTCCTGCAGCACTGATCTCGAAAGCTGAGAGGAGGACTGTCCCGGTATAATCAAATATAGCCTGAGCAGCTGCTGCACCATCTCTCGGTAGTCGCCGTATGTCCACCCTGTCACCGCAGCTCCGTGGACTCTCAATCCGGTAATCCTCGCTATGTCTTCTAGCGTGGGGATCATGTGGCCCCACGGGAAGATGAAAGCTCTGCTGATCGGGTCCCATCTCTCGTGCAAGGCGTACAGTAGCGGCGTGTCCATCCGGATCACCTCGATGCTGAGCACCTCGGCGAATCCCATGCCGGCTAATCTCTCTCTCTGGTAGTCGGGCAATGCCTGGTACACTGCCCGGATCTGTAGCCAGGAGATCCGCAATCGTCTCTTCCCCTGCATTGCACATTAGATCATTAATCAGTCCAACTTGCATCATATAATCATTGTATAAACATTCATACTTGAAAACAAAACAAAAAATTTGAAAATTGAAAACCCTAAAAAATAGCTTAAGTCCCAGGCATGAGTGACGGCCCTGGGGTAGGGCGTCGTTTGACTCTGACGGACTCAGCATGGTGCGTCAGAAGAGTGACGGTCGCTGGCAGGACCGTCACATTGTTTGCATTTGGGAATTTTTTCCCTTGCATCCCCGTGGTCTCCCACTATGGCCAAATGGCCTACAATTGTTCCTAGGGGGTTTGTGGACCCATTTCTACCATTTAATCCCGCATGCATTCATAATAAACACACAAAAAAATTAAAATTTAAAGTTAGGGCGGAAGGACCTACCTCACGGTCCATGCCCCTTTTCCTCTTCTTCTCGGGTTCTTTGGGTTCCTCTGCACCCAATGGGGCTTCCCCTTGGTCCCCCACGGCCGTGGGAGCTTCTTCTTCTTCTCTTGGCTCTCTTCTCCTCGGTTCTTCTTCCGTGACCGGTGGGATCGCCTCCCGTTCGAGCCGGCGGTGAAACCGCCGGATTGCTTTCTTCTTTCCCCTCTCCCTCCTCTGTGGTGGTGGCTGGGGAGCCTCGTCGCCGGCCATGGTGGTAGTGGGACGGTGGTCGCCGGTGGTTTCTCTCGGTTGGTTTTTTGGGTGATGAATGTGGAATGGAATGGCCGTGACCGTTCGGTTGCTATTTTTTTTGAACGCTCAGGAAATGCGACGGTCTATCGACCGACCGTCACATCCTTCTGATGCGTCTGTTTTCGACCGTTACATATGATTGGACTGTTTTATTGAAGAATGTGAACCGCCTGGTTTATGACGGACTAGGGATGGTCCGTTACTTTATGTAACGCCCTTTCTTCAGACCGTTACAAACTTGCAAGTTTCTTGATGAATTAAATGGTCTATTGGATGTCAAAATGGTTCCATTTTCTTCCATGTTGTTCCTTATTGATGCTCCTTGCACGTACAATGGTTATGCCTTGGTTCATGATCATATTTATTGTTGGCTAACCTATCTTTCATGAAAGAATTATGAGTGAAGTCATGCTTTATCGTCCGTCAAGCAGGTAAGTCAGGTATTGTATCTCGTTCCCTCACTCCCTTAATGCATTACTATATGTTACTTATGATATATTACCTCGAGAACTGGCTGGTCATTCATGTGTCCTGGGATTTGATGTTCCCCTAAAATAAAAATGATGATGATCTAAGTTCACATGTTTAATCGTTGGATAAGCCGTTAAATTGAAAAATGTGGGGACGATGGTTCTGTCTTGCACGCCGTGATTGCAGATGGTGTCCTAACTCTGATTTTCTCCGATCTAACAATATTATTCTCGAGTATTTTTCTATTTTATCTTTTCTTCGCATTTGTTTTGAAGATTTTGTTTTCCTTTAGCCCAGCATGCATCATACGCATTCTTTGAGCATTCGTGAAGCTTCATTTGTTCAAGGTCTCGATGATGGTGAACAGTTGTGTTCTTGATTCTGAATAAGGAGAATTATTCCACTCTGAATTAGAAGGTTTCCTTCGATCTGCTCGCTTGATCTGGTTCGCTGAAGATTCCTGTCTGGAGTTTAGTCTCTTTCCTTTCCGTTGCCTCCGGCGGTTAGCCGTGTTTCCTTTCCTTAGTTAATTAGTTCCTCCAGACTCGCATCCCTTTGGCTGGCTATTTCTTTGTGATCAATTCGAAGTTTTCCAGAAAATTCCTATCGCTTGTCGGTAAAGAACGGGTGTCGTTTACCTTAACGCCCTCTTTTTGATACACTCCGCTTCATTTCCGCTTCATCTTTCATGTTCCACTTCGCTTTCGCTTCACCTCCGCTCGCTCCCCTGCAAAGAGGACGTTAAGGAGGGGCATCTGTTGACACCCGTTTTATACCCAATAAGTCGGGTCATCTCCTTATTTCATTCTATATGATGCTCCGAGTTGTTCACTCTTCATTGAGTCTCTTGATCAGTTGAGGCCTGTTTCTTGGGTCTTAATTCCTGGATTAAGAATTGGCTTCCGGTAGCATTTCGTTGGCAACAGCTTAGCAACCCTTTATTGCTATTCTTGAAACTCAATGGTAATAACGGTCCGAACCAGGCGCGTTTTTTCATTATAACGCATGGGGCCTGGACCGTTACTCTTTGAAGAGTCCTAAGGCTTAAAGCCTCGTTGTAAGGCTTATCCTTTTGATTCCACGTTGATAATAACGGTCTGTCGTGCAGCCGTTGTTTCATTCTGATGCCCTATGCCTTGGCCGTTGCTTCCTTGAAGAGTCCAACTTGTTGGGTCTTCTTCCCGTCGATCTTATCTTTTAGGAATAAGGTTGATAGTAACGGACGGTTCTTGATGCGTTACTTTCAAGTGGCGATCTGTCGTGCAGCCGTTACTTCCTTCAGAGAGTCCTGGCAGTTCAGGCCTTTTCTCTGCTACTCCGTGGTCGAGATAAGGGTTTTGGATTGACGATATCTCTTTCAAATCTGATCCTCAGGACCTTCCGTTCGATTCTATGGACTCTTGGTGATATTATCTTCGGAGATTTGCTAAGAGTTATCTCTTTATCTTGCTGAATTATCCTCTGCTCGACCAGAGAGTTTGAGGGTCTATAAATAGAGCCCTTGACTTCATGGCCCGGGGGGGGGGGGGGAGATTTGGAATTCACGACGAAGTGTTGCCAAACTCAGAAGCCATCTTCATCCAAGAGGAACTGCTTCCCACGTCCATCCATCTCATAATCAAGGGAGTACTTTGGTTTTTGGTCTTTCAAGTTCATCATTGCATGCTTGAGTTCTTCCCTGGTTTTTCCTCAATCAAAGCATTATCCCTCCTCTTCCTCCATGTTTTTCACTGTCCTCTAAGCATATAAACATCTTCCCAAACTTTTAAAACACCCAGAGGGGTTAAAAAACCAAAAACTCCCCGATAATCCACTCCCCTTTTGACGATGTTAAGTCCTTTGAGAATTGATGCTATGCTTGTGAAAAGGACTAATTGAGGTTATTGTGTTTGGTCTTTCTACATCTTTGGCAGGTTTACAGGTTCATTGACACGAGGCCCAGGTCTTCCAGTCGGCTGGAAGAGTTGGACTTAAAAGAATTCAAGCTTTGTTACTGCAGGTTATCTGACGGCCTTGTGCAGGCGTGTCACTCTCTTCTGGCGGTCTATCGTGTGGCCGTCACTTCCAAGCGACGCACAGGGTTCTGGCCGTTACTTCTAAGTTAATCTGCAGGCTTTCTCTGGTTTTCTCTCCCGTGGGCGGGTGTTTCATCCACCTATTTCCAAGGTATATTCGGGTTTTTTGACTTGTTTTTACTTTGGTGGCGATCACATCTTTCCTTGGTATTGGGCATTAGCTGTCTTCTTCATCATATCTTTCTATTTTCCTTGCTTGTTCCACCTTCACGGTGTGTTTTTATTTATTCCTTGCTCCACGCTCCGGCGTGTGTTTTACTTTTCCTTAGCGTAGTTTGATTGAGATAGCATGCCCATGCTAGAGCTAGCTATGATTGCCTAGGTTCATGATCATATGTTCATAGGTTTGAGTAGATCTTTGATTGTTTGTTTGTTATCTTACCATACCACTCCCCAAACCTCAAAAGAAAGATAGAAGATAGACAAATAAATATCAACAATAAGGTGGCGAGAAGGGTCGAATCCACAGAGAAGAAGATATTTTTAGACTTAAAAACTTTGGAGTCCTTTAGAAAACACTTGTGATTTTACTTTGCTTAAAGAAAATAGTAAAATGAAGAATAAACCAAACACTTAATTAAAAACACCTATGATTATGCGTCTATGCTATAGAAATTAATTGCATGAAGCGAAAAGAAGAGATAGAAGAAGGGGGTAGAGAGGGAAGAAGATCAAGAACTAGATCAAAAGAACAACTCTCTTCATTAACTTAAAAGAAAGAGTACATGAAGTGCAAGATAAGCTTACAACAAAGAGGTGGTAAAGATTACAATGAAGTAAAGTAACACAAAAGTAATAACAATAAGAGGAGCCTGAGATGTGAAGATGGTAGCAGCAATGGTGATGACGTCGCCGTCCTCTCTTGGCCTTGGATCATGAATCACCTTGCGGAAGATATCGTCTACGCCGGGAGGAAGTCACCATCGTCGTTGAGGCCGCCTTTGGAGAGTGAATAACTTTGAAACCAAGATGAATTAGGGGATTCCCAAGAAGAAGAAGTTGAAGAGGAGGAAGATAAGAAGAACTTTTATGAAGAACTCAGAGAGAAAAGAAGAGAAGAAATGCTTCCAAATGAAGGAATAACAGATTCTAGCACTTCGTATGAACAGTAAACTCACAGGACATTAATGTGAAAAATAGAGAATACTTAAAAACCTGAATGAATTAGAAGATGCGTCAGAAGAAGAAGTTGTAGAACATTTAAAAATAAAGAACTTTCATGAAGACAACATGAGGAGAATATAGAAGGATAAGTGAGAAATAATGGAAAGAACAGAGAGAAGCACTGATTCGTAGATGAACAGGATAGTACAGTGAAAAATGTGAAATAGCTTGAAAACTAGAAGGAATTGGAAGATGATGCAGACGAAGAAGTTGTAGGGGACTTAAAAACAACGAACTTTCATGAATACAACAAGAGGAGAAGAGAGGCAGAAGAGGGCGAACTTGGTGACCTAAGATTGGGAGAGGGTGAAAATTGCCAAAAGAAGAACTCCCCTTTCTCCTCCTTATCATGGGCTATTTATAGGAAAAGTTGGGTCAATGGAGGGTGCAGATTGTATCAAAAGAAGATGGATGGCTGGGATTTAAGTAGAATATGATATATGGAGAAAAGGAAAAGGAGGTGGGCAGCCCCTTTCTTAGACTTTGGGCACCCCATTTCCCAAGGCTCATAATGTCTCTCCTTTATTTCAAACTTTGAATTCAATTTTCCCTCCAACCAAAATATGTGTTTCTTTTTCTCAATTTCAAACATTTGAAATTTAATTTCTCTCCAACCAAAATAAAAACTTCTGTGTTTGACTTGATCAAAGTGGTGATGACAATTTTGCCCCCCGAGTTTCTTGCAATTACCTTCAATGTCCTGCACACACATAATTATAATTTAGTCCATAAAAATTATCATAATGTGCACATAAATCTCAAATGCTCATGGTTATGCAATGGAGAATTAATGCTCATGGCCCTCAACTTTAATTTATTATTAAATAATATCACTAAATTAATTAATTTGCATGAAAGTTCTAATTTAAATGCGGAGTTGAGGTTAACTATGAAATATGCATAATTACCTAATTATATGCACATAAAATGGTATACGTGCGATGAATTATCAAAAGAAATGGACATTTATCACACCCCCCAACTTACTCATTGCTAGTCCCTTAGTAATGCCAATAAATTAAAATTTTGGACTAACAAGAGTTTGTAAAATTCATGCTCTCATATCCAATTCTCCCTTCATAAAATCAACCAAAGATTAGGAATCTGGAATCATTAATGCACACTAGCCTTATGTAGGAACTTAATAGTACATGATCAAGAATTCAAATCAAAGCTCAATAACACTTGTGCGTGTGTAACTACCAAATCCACAGCTTTGACAATTGCATCCCTCATTCGCTATTCCAAGCAAATACCTTTCAACCCTGCATCTCTTGGATCAGAGCATTAAGTATATTAACTTTTTGTCTGCCTTATTACTTTGTCCCTTTCGGATGTTTTATATCACACATGATGCTGCACTACCCTTCACTGCTTAACGTGAACCTCGACTCTTGCCTTAGGAGAAGCAGGCCCAGTTTCGCAGATCCAAGTTCCCTTTTCCATTTTACGCGAACCTCAACACGTCTTCTGTGAAGTAGGCCCGGTTACTAAGAGTAGGGGCATTTTTCATGGTGTTTTTTTTTTCATAGTGCCATTGCACTTATTTGATAGATAATTTGGCAGAAAGTTTTATAAAAAGATATCTTTTCTTAAGAAGTGCAGAATATCAGACATCATACCTAAAATGGTAGGGAGCTTGTCTTGCTTGTTTCATTAGTGTGTAATGTGAATTTTTTTTTCTAAAGTGCACATGAACTTTAAAGGGATTCTTATATCAGTTTTCCATAGCTAGATTGACTAAATTTCCCATCATCCTTCTCCCTAGTCTTTTCTCTTCCAGAATTACTTTTAGTTTAAGCATGAATCATGAAACTCAAAATGGGGTTTACATCTGTCTACTTTGTGGATATGCAAGACAGACTCCTATCAGGTTGTACTATATACATCATGAAATTTTTTCTCTCCCCCCCAACTTGAATGACATTGTCCTCAATGGCATATAGAATTGAAAGCAATAGAAGAATGTATCAATAAATATTTCTGAGTAGGAAAGAGAAAACCGGATATGCGGGATGAAACCTCCATCAATGTCATGGACGGCGACGACTTCCTCTCCTTTGCCTTAACCTGACTACTAAAACACACTCAAACAAAAACGTCAAACAACAAAAATCTTGGGTTGCCTCTCAGAAGCGCTAAGTTTTTCATCTTCAGCCAGACGCATGCATAGAATGTGTAAGCTTCATAACCAACATGTTGACTTGAGAATGAGCCACCAAATGATTTTATTTTTCTTTGAATTCCAGTCTCCGTGCCATAGAAGGAAAAGATGTTGCAGATGAATCCATGGGCTAAAAAGATTCCAAGGTGGGTCTAAGAGTTCAAATGGACCACCTTGGTTAGAGAATGGAAGAGGAACATTGTGAATGATTATATCATGAATGATAAAATATTCCTCTTTAAGGTCTTGATAAGGTGGGAACAAATTTATGCAGACCTTATTATATTCCAAAGATTCTTTTATTTTGGACTTTTCCATCATTAGGTTGAGATGAGAAAAATCAGGAATGAGAGGGGTATCAAAAGGTTCCACCATAAGTTCAATGTCTAGGAGACAAGGATAAATGAGATGAACATGCTTCTCAACACAGTGTTGGTCATGAATTTCAGGTGGATCCGATCAATCGGATTGAAGAATGACAGAAGTATCCATGGAATTATCGAGGTCAGAAATGGTCACAAGATCTACATCTTTTCCTAGATCAAGAGCCACCTGATCAAAATGATTTTCATGCACAACGTCCAACTCCTCATTATCCCAAGATGAATGGTTCAAATATTCACACAATTCTTTTTCCTCCCTCACTTCTTTTTCATCCTCATCCTCAAAGAAAGAATTATCAAATTCAGGAAGAGTAAATTGATTGGAATTTTGAAATTTATTTTTCTCTTCCTCTCCCCCCAACTTAAAACTGTTTGACTCCTCATAATTTTCTTCATGATTTTGCTCGGCCTCCTCAAATTGATTTTTACTAGCTTCCTTTAATTCTTCCTGATATAACTGTTCCATATTCTCCTCATTGTCAAAAATGGTTTGATTGTTGTTGAGTTGAGGATTCATGGGTTGATCATTTAGACTAACATTATAGTCAGAATCAAGAAATTGATTTTCAAAGTTTGAAGTGGAGTAGCTAGCTATTTGGTCCATTTCCAGCCCCTTAGCAAGTTGATTTAGTTGGGCTTGAATGATTTGACTTTGAGCTTCAATGGACTGTTGTTGGGCCAAGATGAGCTGAGTCATTTGATTGAACCTATCCTCCTTATTGAAATCAAACTGTGGAAGAACTGGATAAGATGGTTCATAATCAGACTGAGGTCGAAAATAATCTGAGTGGTAATCAGTCTGATAATGGGGTGGAGGGGCGTAGATGGGTTGTCCTTCATATTGGGTTTAATCGTAAGGATCATTTGAGTATGAAGCCCAATTTGAAAAATTTTGATCTGGAGGATATTGAACAGGGTCTTGATGAGGTTCCCAAGGGAATGATTGCGAGTTTTCCCACCTAAAATTAGATGAATATGTGTGATAAGAAGGGGTGAAAAAATATGGAGGCATTTGAGTTTGCTCTTGGGTAAAAGATGAAAGTTGACCCGTAGAGAAGTGTGAATTTTCAAAATGGGTCGGGCCATGTTGAGTGAGAGGTGAAAATTGATTTTGGCATTCATAATGGACCGGCCTGGTCCACATGTGATTATTTTTCTAAAAATTACGTGGTGGCATTGAATAATTTAATTGCATGGCCAAGAGTTAATCCAGTTTGTAGCTTACTCGGTCTAATGTATCTAACTTGTGCTCCCAATCCATAGATGCAAATTTTTTTTAAAGACTTTTTTTGTTTTAATTTTTTTTGGTGTTTTTTTTGACAATAACAAGGACGAAGAGAGAGAAGATGAGAATTTTTATTTTTATTTATTTATTTATTTTATTTTTTGTTGTAAAATATAAACAAGTTAACACACAAATTACTTAATGACCTAGATGTGACCTAGACCTACAAATGGGGTTGCACAAAATGACTAAAGTATAATTTAAGTTCACCCTCAATATTTCCATCGGCCAGATAAGGGATGGGGTAGTGGGAGGCTCTCCCTACTTTCGTAGGGACCTAATTAGTAAACCACTAGCCCGCTTAAGGCGTTTGCCATCCGACTGTCTTGCCTTAGGCACCGGTTTCCACAAGAGGGTAAACCCAAATCGTACTAAAATCATAGTGTGATCCTAGGGCCAATGTCTACTGAATTTTATTTAAAGCTTAGGTCATGCAAAGATGCAAGAGAAATGTGGTTTGTGGGCTAAGGAAGGGTGATGAAATCCCCACCTTATCTTGCTTATAGGTGTTACCCTTAAGATAATTTGAAATGATATGTAACAAAACAAGTTCAAAGAAGGGGTTCTATGCAAGCATGGAAGTGCATGAGCAAGCTATTGGAAAAGTTGGAGTACTCACCTTGTCTCCCGCAATCTTCAACAATGCAATTAACAACAATTAAACAATAAGGAAAAATAAATACTATCCTAAATGATGCATGACCTAAAACATGGAAGTGTGATTTCTACTCTTGGAATGAAAACTTTTATTGAGTTCAAGTGAAGAGTTTTTTTTTTTAATTTTGTGAACCTATCTAACGACAATATGCAAGAATATTAAGAAATGACACAAAATGAGAGGAATAAGTTTGAAGACCTACTTGATGCGCAATCCCTCATTTTTTTTGAAATGTAATGACAAAAAGACTAAGGAAAGGTAGGAGAGCTTACCTCTTTACTCGTTCTTTTTTTTTTGCTCTTTCTTCTTTTTCTTTTTGATTTTTTTAGCTTTAATTCTTGAAGTGCGTTCCCTCGTTCTATTTTTTTCTGTAGAAATAAGAAAAAGAAAGAGATATTAGTACACTTATAAACACAAGGAAAATAAAGTTCTTAAACCAAAAATCATCATTCCTCCCTGCAACGGCGTCAAAAATTAATAACGCGAAAGTTCATCGTTTAAAACATGCGTATCAATCTTAAAATTTCCAACTCGCACTAGATGAAAGTAAGACGTAATAAGGTGGCGAGAAGGGTCGAATCCACAGAGAAGAAGAGATTTTTAGACTTAAAAGCTTTGGAGTCCTTTAGAAAACACTTGTGATTTTACTTTGCTTAAAGAAAATAGTAAAATGAAGGACAAACCAAACACTTAATTAAAAACACCTATGATTATGCGCCTATGCTATAGAAATTAATTGCATAAAGTGAAAAGAAGAGATAGAAGAAGGGGGTAGAGAGGGAAGAAAATCAAGAACTAGATCAAAAGAACAACTCTCTTCATTAACTTAAAAGAAAGAGTACATGAAGTGCAGGACAAGCTTACAACAAAGAGGTGATAAAGATTACAATGAAGTAAAGTAACACAAAAGTAATAACAATAAGAGGAGCCTGAGATGTGAAGATGGTAGCAGCAATGGTGATGACGACGCCGTCCTCTCTTGGCCTTGGATCATGAATCACCTTGCGGAAGATATCGTCTACGCCGGGAGGAAGTCACCGTCGTCGTTGAGGCCGCCTTTGGAGAGTGAATAACTTTGAAACCAAGATGAATTAGGGGATTCCCAAGAAGAAGAAGTTGAAGAGGAGGAAGATAAGAAGAACTTTTATGAAGAACTCAGAGAGAAAAGAAGAGAAGAAATGCTTCCAAATGAAGGAATAACAGATTCTAGCACTTCGTATGAACAGTAAACTCACAGGACATTAATGTGAAAAATAGAGAATACTTAAAAACCTGAATGAATTAGAAGATGCGTCAGAAGAAGAAGTTGTAGAACATTTAAAAATAAAGAACTTTCATGAAGACAACATGAGGAGAATATAGAAGATAAGTGAGAAATAATGGAAAGAACAGAGAGAAGCACTGATTCGCAGATGAACAGGATAGTACAGTGAAAAATACGAAATAGCTTGAAAACCAGAAGGAATTGGAAGATGATGCAGACGAAGAAGTTGTAGGGGACTTAAAAACAACGAACTTTCATGAATACAGCAAGAGAGAAGAGAGACAGAAGAGGGCGAACTTGGTGACCTAAGATTGGGAGAGGGTGAAAATTGCCAAAAGAAGAACTCCCCTTTCTCCTCCTTGTCATGGGCAATTTATAGGGAAAGTTGGCTCAATGGAGGGTGCAGATTGTATCAAAAGAAGATGGATGGCTGAGATTTAAGTAGAATATGATATATGGAGAAAAGGAAAAGGAGGTGGGCAGCCCCTTTCTTGGACTTTGGGCACCCCATTTCCCAAGGCTCATAATGTCTCTCCTTTATTTCAAACTTTGAATTCAATTTTCCCTCCAACCAAAATATGTGTTTCTTTTTCTCAATTTCAAACTTTTGAAATTTATTTTCTCTCCAACCAAAACAAAAACTTCTGTGTTTGACTTGGTCAAAGTGGTGATGACAATTTTGCCCCCCGAGTTTCTTGCAATTACCTTCAATGTCCTGCACACACATAATTATAATTTAGTCCATAAAAATTACCATAATGTGCACATAAATCTCAAATGCTCATGGTTATGCAATGGAGAATTAATGCTCATGGCCCTCAACTTTAATTTATTATTAAATAATATCACTAAATTAATTAATTTGCATGAAAGTTCTAATTTAAATGCGGAGTTGAGGTTAACTATGAAATATGCATAATTACCTAATTATATGCACATAAAATGGTATACGTGCGATGAATTATCAAAAGAAATGGACATTTATCACACCCCCCAACTTACTCATTGCTAGTCCCTTAGTAATGCCAATAAATTAAAATTTTGGACTAACAAGAGTTTGTAAAATTCATGCTCTCATATCCAATTCTCCCTTCATAAAATCAACCAAAGATTAGGAATCTGGAATCATTAATGCACACTAGCCTTATGTAGGAACTTAATAGTACATGATCAAGAATTCAAATCAAAGCTCAATAACACTTGTGCGTGTGTAACTACCAAATCCACAGCTTTGACAATTGCATCCCTCATTCGCTATTCCAAGCAAATGCCTTTCAACCCTGCATCTCTTGGATCAGAGCATTAAGTATATTAACTTTTTGTCTGCCTTATTACTTTGTCCCTTTCGGATGTTTTATACCACACATGATGCTGCACTACCCTTCACTGCTTAACGTGAACCTCGACTCTTGCCTTAGGAGAAGCAGGCCCAGTTTCGCAGATCCAAGTTCCCTTTTCCATTTTACGCGAACCTCAACACGTCTTCTGTGAAGTAGGCCCGGTTACTAAGAGTAGGGGCATTTTTCATGGTGTTTTTTTTTCATAGTGCCATTGCACTTATTTGATAGATAATTTGGCAGAAAGTTTTATAAAAAGATATCTTTTCTTAAGAAGTGCAGAATATCAGACATCATACCTAAAATGGTAGGCAGCTTGTCTTGCTTGTTTCATTAGTGTGTAATGTGAATTTTTTTTTCTAAAGTGCACATGAACTTTAAAGGGATTCTTATATCAGTTTTACATAGCTAGATTGACTAAATTTCCCATCATCCTTCTCCCTAGTCTTTTCTCTTCCAGAATTACTTTTAATTTAAGCATGAATCATGAAACTCAAAATGGGGTTTACATCTGTCTACTTTGTGGATATGCAAGACAGACTCCTATCAGGTTGTACTATATACATCATGAAAATTTTTCTCTCCCCCCCAACTTGAATGACATTGTCCTCAATGGCATATAGAATTGAAAGCAATAGAAGAATGTATCAATAAATATTTCTGAGTAGGAAAGAGAAAACCGGATATGCGGGATGAAACCTCCATCAATGTCATGGACGGCGACGACTTCCTCTCCTTTGCCTTAACCTGACTACTAAAACACACTCAAATAAAAACGTCAAACAACAAAAATCTTGGGTTGCCTCTCAGAAGCGCTAAGTTTTTCATCTTCAGCCAGACGCATGCATAGAATGTGTAAGCTTCATAACTAACATGTTGACTTGAGAATGAGCCACCAAATGATTTTATTTTTCTTTGAATTCCAGTCTCCATGCCATAGAAGGAAAAGATGTTGCAGATGAATCCATGGGCTAAAAAGATTCCAAGGTGGGTCTAAGAGTTCAAATGGACCACCTTGGTTAGAGAATGGAAGAGGAACATTGTGAATGATTATATCATGAATGATAAAATATTCCTCTTTAAGGTCTTGATAAGGTGGGAACAAATTTATGCAGACCTTATTATATTCCAAAGATTCTTTTATTTTGGACTTTTCCATCATTAGGTTGAGATGAGAAAAATCAGGAATGAGAGGGGTATCAAAAGGTTCCACCATAAGTTCAATGTCTAGGAGACAAGGATAAATGAGATGAACATGCTTCTCAACACAGTGTTGGTCATGAATTTCAGGTGGATCCGACCAATCGGATTGAAGAATGACAGAAGTATCCATGGAATTATCGAGGTCAGAAATGGTCACAAGATCTACATCTTTTCCTAGATCAAGAGCCACCTGATCAAAATGATTTTCATGCACAACGTCCAACTCCTCATTATCCCAAGATGAATGGTTCAAATATTCACACAATTCTTTTTCCTCCCTCACTTCTTTTTCATCCTCATCCTCAAAGAAAGAATTATCAAATTCAGGAAGAGTAAATTGATTGGAATTTTGAAATTTATTTTTCTCTTCCTCTCCCCCCAACTTAAAACTGTTTGACTCCTCATAATTTTCTTCATGATTTTGCTCGGCCTCCTCAAATTGATTTTTACTAGCTTCCTTTAATTCTTCCTGATATAACTGTTCCATATTCTCCTCATTGTCAAAAATGGTTTGATTGTTGTTGAGTTGAGGATTCATGGGTTGATCATTTAGACTAACATTATAGTCAGAATCAAGAAATTGATTTTCAAAGTTTGAAGTGGAGTAGCTAGCTATTTGGTCCATTTCCAGCCCCTTAGCAAGTTGGTTTAGTTGGGCTTGAATGATTTGACTTTGAGCTTCAATGGACTGTTGTTGGGCCAAGATGAGCTGAGTCATTTGATTGAACCTATCCTCCATATTGAAATCAAACTGTGGAAGAACTGGATAAGATGGTTCATAATCAGACTGAGGTGGAAAATAATCTGAGTGGTAATCAGTCTGATAATGGGGTGGAGGGGCGTAGATGGGTTGTCCTTCATATTGGGTTTAATCGTAAGGATCATTTGAGTATGAAGCCCAATTTGAAAAATTTTGATCTGGAGGATATTGAACAGGGTCTTGATGAGGTTCCCAAGGGAATGATTGCGAGTTTTCCCACCTAAAATTAGATGAATATGTGTGATAAGAAGGGGTGGAAAAATATGGAGGCATTTGAGTTTGCTCTTGGGTAAAAGATGAAAGTTGACCCGTAGAGAAGTGTGAATTTTCAAAATGGGTCGGGCCATGTTGAGTGAGAGGTGAAAATTGATTTTGGCATTCATAATGGACCGGCCTGGTCCACATGTGATTATTTTTCTAAAAATTACGTGGTGGCATTGAATAATTTAATTGCATGGCCAAGAGTTAATCCAGTTTGTAGCTTACTCGGTCTAATGTATCTAACTTGTGCTCCCAATCCATAGATGCAAATTTTTTTTAAAGACTTTTTTTGTTTTAATTTTTTTTGGTGTTTTTTTTGACAATAACAAGGACGAAGAGAGAGAAGATGAGAATTTTTTATTTTTATTTATTTATTTATTTTATTTTTTGTTGTAAAATATAAACAAGTTAACACATAAATTACTTAATGACCTAGATGTGACCTAGACCTACAAATGGGGTTTCACAAAATGACTAAAGTATAATTTAAGTTCACCCTCAATATTTTCATCGGCCAGATAAGGGGTGGGGTAGTGGGAGGCTCTCCCTACTTTCGTAGGGACCTAATTAGTAAACCACTAGCCCGCTTAAGGCGTTTGCCATCCGACTGTCTTGCCTTAGGCACCGGTTTCCACAAGAGGGTAAACCCAAATCGTACTAAAATCATAGTGTGATCCTAGGGCCAATGTCTACTGAATTTTATTTAAAGCTTAGGTCATGCAAAGATGCAAGAGAAATGTGGTTTGTGGCCTAAGGAAGGGTGATGAAATCCCCACCTTATCTTGCTTATAGGTGTTACCCTTAAGATAATTTGAAATGATATGCAACAAAACAAGTTCAAACAAGGGGTTCTATGCAAGCATGGAAGTGCATGAGCATACTATTGGAAAAGTTGGAGTACTCACCTTGTCTCCCGCAATCTTCAACAATGCAACTAACAACAATTAAATAATAAGGAAAAATAAATACTATCCTAAATGATGCATGATCTAAAACATGGAAGTGTGATTTCTACTCTTGGAATGAAAACTTTTATTGAGTTCAAGTGAAGAGTTTTTTTTTTTAATTTTGTGAACCTATCTAACGACAATATGCAAGAATATTAAGGAAATGACACAAAATGAGAGGAATAAGTTTGAAGACCTACTTGATGCGCAATCCCTCATTTTTTTTTTGAAATGTAATGACAAAAAGACTAAGGAAAGGTAGGAGAGCTTACCTCTTTACTCGTTCTTTTTTTTGCTCTTTCTTATTTTTCTTTTTGATTTTTTTAGCTTTAATTCTTGAAGTGCATTCCCTCGTTCTATTTTTTTCTGTAGAAATAAGAAAAAGAAAGAGATATTAGTACACTTATAAACATAAGGAAAATAAAGTTCTTAAACCAAAAATCATCATTCCTCCCCGGCAACGGCGCCAAAAATTGATAACGCGAAAGTTCGTCGTTTAAAACATGCGTATCAATCTTAAAATTTCCAACTCGCACTAGATGAAAGTAAGACGTAATAAGGTGGCGAGAAGGGTCGAATCCACAGAGAAGAAGAGATTTTTAGACTTAAAAACTTTGGAGTCCTTTAGAAAATACTTGTGATTTTACTTTGCTTAAAGAAAATAGTAAAATGAAGGACAAACCAAGCACTTAATTAAAAACACCTATGATTATGCGCCTATGCTATAGAAATTAATTGCATAAAGTGAAAAGAAGAGATAGAAGAAGGGGGTAGAGAGGGAAGAAGATCAAGAACTAGATCAAAAGAACAACTCTCTTTATTAACTTAAAAGAAAGAGTACATGAAGCGCAAGACAAGCTTACAACAAAGAGGTGATAAAGATTACAATGAAGTAAAGTAACAGAAAAGTAATAACAACAAGAGGAGCCTGAGATGTGAAGATGGTAGCAGCAATGGTGATGACGGCGCCGTCTCTCTTGGCCTTGGATCACGGACCACCTTGCGGAAGATATCGTCTACGCCGGGAGGAAGTCACTGTCGTCGTTGAAGCCACCTTTGAAGGGTAAATAACTTTGAAACCAAGATGAATTAGGGGATGCCCAAGAAGAAGAAGTTGAAGAGGAGGAAGATAAGAAGAACTTTTATGAAGATCTCAGAGAGAAAAGAAGAGAAGAAAGGCTTCAAAATGAAGGAATAACATATTCTAGCACTTCGTATGAACAGTAAACTCACAAAATAGCAATGTGAAAAATGGGGAATCACTTAAAAACTTGAATGAATTAGAAGATGTGTCATAAGAAGTTGTAGAAAATTTAAAAACAAAGAACTTTCATGAAGATAGCATGAGGATAAAATGGAAGGAAGAGTGAGAAATAATGGAAAGAACAGAGAGGAACACTGATTCACAGATGAACATGATAGTACAGTGAAAAACACGAAATAGCTTGAAAACTAGAAAACATTGGAAGATGATGCAGAAGAAGAAGTTGTAGAGGACGTAAAAACAAAGAACTTTCATTAAGACGACAAGAGGAGAAGAGAGACGGAAGAGGGCGAACTTGGTGACCTAAGATTGGGAGAGGGAGAGTGTGAAAATTGCCAAAAGTAGAACTCACCTTTCTTTTCCTTGTCATGGGCTATTTATATGAAAAGTTGGGTCAATGGAGGGTGGAGATTGTATCAAAAGGAGATGGATGACTGGGATTTAAGTAGAATATGATGTATGGAGAAAAGGAAAAGGAGGTGGGCAGCCCCTTTCTTGGACTTTGGGCACCCCATTTCCCAAGGCTCATCATGTCTCTCCTTTATTTCAAACTTTGAGTTCAATTTTCCCTCCAACCAAAATATGTGTTTCTTTTTCTCAATTTTAAACTTTTAAAATTTATTTTCCCTCCAACCAAAATACAAACTTCTATGTTTGACTTGGTCAAAGTGGTGATGACAATTTTGCCTCTGGAGTTTCTTGCAATTACCTTCAATGTCCTGCACACACATAATTACAATTTAGTCCATAAAAATTACCATAATGTGCATATAAATTTCAAATGCTCATGGTTATACAATGGAGAATTAATGCTCATGGCCCTCAACTTTAATTTATTATTAAATAATATCACTTAATTAATTAATTTGCATGAAAGTTCTAATTTAAATGCGGAGTTCAGGTTAACTATGAAATATGGATAATTACCTAATTATATGCACATAAAATAGTGTACATGCGATGAATTATCAAAAGAAATGGACATTTATCATATTTGTACCCTGATGAAGATGCTAGTAGTGGTCCTACCACATTTGTGCCCCATTGAGCAAACGGCCAGCTCGCTATGGTGGGGTGTAGCGGCACTAGAGGTCTTCTTGACACATTGGCGTGCTCTTGCCATTTTTGACAAGCCTTGGCAAACTTACAACAGTCATCAAATATAGTGGGCAAATAATAACCCAATTTATTTATCTCAATTTTCATCTTCGGGCCGACCTGATGTGCTCCATCCGAACCCACATGGACTTCTTGTATCACCTGCCCAACTTCTGCTGAAGATAAGCAACGAAGTAGAACTTTTCTTCAGGCACCTGCCATTATTCGGAACAGGGTTCCGTTTCTCATCTCGTAAGAGTCTTTGACCCTCAGGAGTTTCATTCTCTTCTCTTTCTCCTTTGGGAGCTGTTGGTGTTGGGACCATTGTAGGAGATGTTCTCGCCAATCGGGTAGTTGAACCTCTTCGACGACTGCCACCTCAATCTCTTGTTCGTTGGCCAAGACCTCTATCATACTGGGGACCTGCCGGCGGTTGATCACGGTGATGTTCAGGCTTGTATTTGGCGGAATTGCCAAAGAACTGGCCAATTTAGCGAGGGCGTCCACCTGGGCATTATGTCCTCGATTGACGTGCTTAATGCTGATGAAGTAAGATCTTGATATCAGGCGGGTTGCCAGCTGATGGTAGGGGAGCAGCTCCTGCTTGCGCACATCGAACTCTCCTTCCAGCTGCTTTATAACTAGCATGGAGTCTCTGAATGCTTCCAGCATCTGAATTCCAATGGATAGTGCGATCTACAACCCGATTATTAGGACTTCATACTTTGCTTCATTATTTGTGCAAGGCTTGTTTATTGAGCAAGATGTGTGCACAACTTCCCCTTCTGGAGACTTTAGGACTATGCCTGCTCCTGCTCTGACCCTGGCTGACCCAGTGGCCGAGGTGTCAATTTTTAAAGCGCCATGAAAATATAGCTACCATAAGGAGGGCTGCACTTGAGCGGCTTCCAGGGTTTCATCTTTAGGAAGCTCCGGTTCCAGCAGGTGGTCTCCTGGTATTGGGTGCTCGGCGAAGAAGTCTGCAATAGCTTGGCCTTTGATTGCCTTTTGCGGCACATAGGAGATATCGAACTCCATAAGAATCACTGCCTATTTGCTCAAGCGACCTTTGAGTGCCGGCTGGGACATAATATATTTCAGCGGGTCCTCTTTGGATACCAAGCTGATTTCATGCGACAACATATAGTGTCAAAGCTTCTTGACTGCGAAGACCAGTGTCAGACAGATCTTCTCAATATAAGTATATTTTTCCTCAGTCCTGACCAGTCTCCGACTGAGGTAGTAGAGGGCTTGTTCTTTCCCTTCTTCATTGTTCTGGGCCAGCATTGCTCCCAGGGAGTTATGTGTGGCCGCTATATATAATATCAACGGCCGACCTTTCACCGGTGCGCCCAGCACTAGAGGAGTCTTCAGATAGTCTTTCAGCTTGTCAAAGGCTGTCTGGCAATCTTCGTCCTAGTAAAAAGGAACATCCTTCATCATAAATTTATGGAATGGCTGGCATCGCCCTGACAAATTGGAAATGAACCACTGGATATAAGCCAAGCGGCCCTGTAGTGATCTCAGCTCGGAGAGGTTCCTTGGTGCAGGTAGCTCCTGAATTGCTTTGATCTTTGCGGGGTCTATCTCGATTCCCCGGTATATGACAATGAAACCCAAGAATTTTCCGCTCGATACTCGGAATGCGCATTTCATAGGGTTCATCTTTAATTCATACTGCCTCAACCTCTGAAAAATGACTCGGAGGTCCTGCAGATGGTCCTCTTTTCTTATGGTCTTGACTACTAGATCATCTATGTAGCACTCAACCTTGTGGTAGAGCAACTCAACAAATATTTTGGTCATTGCGCGCTGATAAGTTGCGCCAGCATTCTTCACTCCGAATGGCATCCTCTTGTAGTGATAGATGCCTTTAGGGGTTCGGAAGGCAGTGTGGACCCAGTCATATTCCGCGATCCATATCTGGTTGTAACCGGGCGACCCATCTATGAATGACAGGGCTTCATGGCCGGTTGTAGCATCAATCATGACTTCCGTTATTGGCACCAGAAAGTCATCCTTGGGACAAGCTTTATTCAGATCTCGGAAGTAGACACATATCCGGATCTATCCCTTCTTCTTTTTCACGGGGATGATATTTGCCAGCCACGTGGTATATTAATTTTCTTCAAAAAATCCCACGTCAATGAGCTTGTCTACCTCTTTACAAATTTGAGTAATGAGCTCCTGCCTCATACGCTATGGTGGTTGCTTCACTGGCTCGGCTTCAGGGCTGATTGCCAGCTCATGTTGTGAAACTGCAGGGCTCAGACCTGGCATTTCTCTATAAGTCTAGGCAAAGCAATCCTGGTACTCTTGCCGCAGTTGGATGTACAACTCCCGTTCTTCTGGTGATAGTTGGGCACTGAGGAGGGTAGGCCTATGGTCTTCCTTGCTCCCCAGGTTGACTTCTATCAGCTCATCAACTGTCGCTTGGCCTCCATCTTCTATCTCCGGAGGTGCCGGCTGGAGGTCTACGAAATCTGGAACACCGTCTTCGGGGTCGAGGACCTCGATTTCCAGAGAGTTTTCTGCTTCATTCATTAGCAGCTGTGCAGATGGCTCTATCAGTGAGTCCATTGCCATTGCAGCTTCCAAGAGCGAGAGAGCAGCCTCAGCCCCTGTAGATGGGGTTGCAGCTGTGACAGACTGGTGGTTGTTTATTGCCGGGCAGGGGTGAACTCCCAGTCTTGTAGTAGAAGGTGAGGAGGTCTCGCCTTCCGGGGCAGTTGTATCTTTGATAGAAATGGCATTCTCTTTCCTGGCGGCATGTGCCTCTTGATCAGAGTCGGCTGATGTTTCCTCGATTGGCAGGAGAGGCGATGAGGTTATCATTAGTAGGACTCCACTGGAGGGAGAGGTCCATGCTTCTTCAACATCTTCGGCCTCGCTGCTGCTAGCCGTATCAAATTTGGCTTGAAGGGCCGCCTCTTCGGGATAGACCTACTCCCAGCATCGGCAAGGGATCACGGTCTCCGCTTCTTGATTTCCAGGCTGAGCCGGCTCAACATATTCAGCTTCGGCTGGGTATTCATCAAAAGTTACCCCCAGTGGGCTGTCTTCAGCAGGGTAGAAGGCGGAGATGGTGTCCACCTCATATCGCCCACTGTAATAATATTCTTCCAGGGTGAAGCCCAACCCTAGATACTGAGAGATGCGCCTCAGTTCCTTGTCCAGACTTGCAGGATGCCACATTTTCTGGAAAGCTTCTTTGTTTTTATGAGATTGATCGGAGGGGATGCGTTGCTTCTGGAACATCCTGGCCATCCAGCCGGTTGTGAACGCCAGACCCTTGATGGGAACTGACGGATTGTCTATATCTTCAGGGAGGCAGCAGTCTGTGTCTTTCCGAGTAGGGTGCTCTTCAGCCGTGTAGAACAAGCTACTGGGCCCATATATCTGTGCCACCTCCCAAGCTTTGAATGGCTTGATAGTGGGGTTATCAAGGCCGGGAATCAGCTTGGTGAGGTCGTCAGGGACTCCAATGTGGTTGTGCTACCGATCGACCTGCACTTCATTATCTTCGGGGTATAAAGCTGGGGGTGCTATTCTGCCCACGTCCCCGGATATGATGATATAAGAGACTACCTTGGCCGTGACATATCCGCGCAGCGGTGGTGGATACCAACTATCGCTGGACGCATTACTTGATGCCCCCGCAGGGGTTTTGACTTCAGAGGTCTTCTGAGAAGGCCCCGCATATAGGTTGGCGTCCGCCAAGTGACATTCAAATACCTCGAATGGGTGGAGGTCAGCAAATATCCTCTCCTCCTTCCCCTGGAGACTATATTTGATACATTGGTAGAGCGTAGAGGGCACCACCATATTTTCATGCAACCATGGGCGGCCGAGCAGCGCCTTGTACGAGGTGCGGGAGTCGATGACATGGAACTGCACCGTCGTAGTGAAATCCGCCAAGGTAAGTGTGAACTCCGCCACCCCCATTGACACTTCGCATTTTTAATTGAAGCCGACGATACGCATATCCCCGACCTTCTTAATACACACATTGAAGTGGTGCCTCTCGTTGATTCTGTAGGGCAGAATATTGACAACTGCACCAGGATCGACCAGAATTCTGTTCAGCTCCCTCTCGTTCAGGTGCCCCTTCATGTATAGCGGCCTATTGTGGCTGATGGTAGGTAGCAGCATATCCTCTGGAGTGAAGGTCATGCTGGCTTCTGGCATTGCTTCAGTCAAGCAGGTCTCAAAATGGGCAGGCGTCTGCAGAGCAGTGGTGATCGCCTGTCGGGTCTCTTCACTCAAAGAGAGGATCTCCTAGATTATAAATCTAGTAGGGAGCTTCTTAAGTGGCTTCATTATTCGGCTCCCAGCTCGGACATTGGAAAGTTTCATCTCTTCTGCCCACCTGGGCCTGGGAGAGTCTTGAGTTGCGGCCCCTGACGGACCTGCTTCATCTGCCTCGAACTCGACACCTCTCTGGTTAGCACCGGATCCTTGGTGTTCTTCATTAGATGTTGTAGGGAAAACTCCATCTATATTCGGGGCTTCGACAGACTGTGCTGGCTGCGGGTGAACGTCCCCGGGTGCAGGGTTAGCCTCCTGGCATGGTTGCTTCCCCTTAGACATCTTTATAAATTCAAGGAATGAGGGGACTGCCTTGCCCCCACTCTTGTTGTATAGGCCTGGCGGAGGAGGGATCTGGACTCACTTGACCTCCGGGGGAGGTGTCTTGTAGGCTGCTCTCCCCTGAATATAATGTTGTCGTTGGGCGGCAGTTGGCACCCCCATTTTTGGCCTGACCGGGTTGCATGTGCAGCAGTCGCGGCTTCGGCCTTGCCTCCCTCAACAGGGGGTATGAAGCAGATTTCCTCTTCTTCCTCATCTCCGAACAAGTTGAAGAGTGCTGATAGAGTATTGCAGGAGACAACCTGCACTTTATCAGCCTTAGCGGCCTTTCTTTTCTTCTTCTTTTGTTTCTTCTTCTGGTTTACTTCAACGGGTGCCTGCGCCCAGAACAGACTGCCCTCTTTATCGGGTGTTGCATCAGCTTCTTCCGTTCGCTCGAGCGAGAGCTGCTCTAGTTCTTGCCATGGTACATGGTCCTGCACCAGCATGGGCTTCAATTTAGGCTGCATGCACTTGTCTAGCCCTTCAATAATGTCTTGTTGTCTGCGGATCCCAGGTGATGGGGGCATCCCTCGCCCCTCCACTTTTTTTTGAGGCTCGGATTGCTCATCAGCGTGCGCCATTGTGTTCGTCATAATTTTATGAGTCTAGCCATGTAATTTTTATATTTTATTTGAGTCATCATCATGTAATTTTTCCTTTATTTGAGTCATGTACCTAGGTTAGTAGGTTATCTACCAAAGTCTTGTGTCATTATGTTGGTTTGTTAGGCTATTGGGCCCAACTAATGGGCTAGGCCCAGGGGCGCCCCTCCCTTGGAGTGTTTGGTCAATAGTTGTTTAGTCAGGGTCATTTTCGTCCTAGGAAAAGTCCAATGCCTATAAATAGGCCCCCACTCCTCTCATATGTAACAACTTTTGCATGAATATTGAAATCCAAAATTTCATATCCCTCTAGATCTCTCTCTCTCTCTCTCTAAGGGGTCCCCCCTCTCTCTCTCTCCCCTCACCCCAAATTTCGAAATTTTCTCTCTCCTCCCTATTCACCTCTCATTAAGACCCCTCCCCCTTCCCCATACACTCATTTAACTCCCCCCAAACCCCAAGGTGGAATCCTCCAATCCTTGCTCCACCCTCCAACCACCAACTACCCTCTTCCCTTCCCCAAGCACCCTTCCCTCTCCCCCATACAACCCACCACTTCCCTAGGCCATTTGAATTCAAATCCACCTTCCCTCCATAGCCCTAGGGCACCCCCAAGACCCCACCCCTTGGTTAGGGTCGCCCCCCTCTCTCTCTCTCATCCCCACCATTCTCCCTTGCTCTTCTCCATCACCTCTCCCACCTCCATTGATAGATCCTCCAAGTAGCTGGCAACCTGCAGAAGACCACCTGCTTGCAGAGGCGACCCCGACCACATCTCGGCGAATCTGAAGGCCCAAGAGGTACCGTTGGAAGCGTCTGCCTGTCTTCTTCACAACGGATGAGGTTTCATCTTCGTCCGAGCACGATGCTGCCCGGGAGAGCCTTTCTCCCCCGACTGCGCGAATCTTCCCTGGCAGGAGGCCAGAGCCGGAGTGTAAGCTCTTCTGCGACGAACCTATTGGGAATCTGATCAAGCGTTCTTCAGAAAAAGTCTTCTACTTCGAGTCCTCTACCATCCCAAAGAAGCAGAGTTCAATTTGGAGACCAGACCAGAAAGTTATCAATTTTCTCCCCCGATCATGCGGTTTTGCTTCCACTCTGTCTGCACCGACCCTCCTTCAGTGTTCAGAAGCCACCGGACTACTCTGACCTCATTTGGCATCCCTGTCAATTTTACTTTGAAGTAGACCCGTCAACTGTTCCAAAGGCTCTGACGGCACCTGATTCCAATCTCGGGAGCGTTCATGGCACCCTCTGCTTCCTGCTGTTAGGAACCTGCAGCTGTCAGAAAAGAGGACCTGCTACCCTGTTCAAGCCCCTACCCCGACCAGCAGAGGTACCAGAAGAAATCCAGAAAAATTCGGTGTCTTTCCGGTCCAGCTATGAAGATTTTCCCACTGGTTTCGTCTTCAGAAAAAATCCGGAGTGGCCGCAGCATCCAGAGAAGCGACTGTCTGTCCAGAAGCACAGACAGTGGGCAGAATCAACATCGGCGTCCAATTTCATCTTTAGTCGGTCTCACCCCTCCCCGCTTGGCCGGCTGAAGGCCCCTCCCTGTGTGGAGGTAGTTTTGGGTGTAATCTCAGTTAACCCCCACCCTAAGATCCCCCTCCTGTGAGAGGTATAGTTCATGTAATAATTCACTTGCAGGTTTGAAGCTTCATCGACGCGGTGTGCGGGTGCATTCCCACGCCTCCCCGCTCGCCCCCGTCTCCGGCCGGAGTCGGCGTCTTCACGCCGGCTAGGTGAGCCTCGGTCCCTCTCTTGGCTGGTTTCAACTCATTGCTAGCTTAGTATTACTGCCATTGTTCCGTCGGACGGTGAGTGAGAGCTCGACCCTAAGTTGCTAGTGCCGTGAGTGACCACCGCAGGCGAGTTGTGAGTGAACCCTTCATCCCACACCCTTGGTGTGCTGGCCGCCCATGATTTGGGCATCCCAGGCCCATTTGGGGTTCTCCCCAAGCTAGCCAACCATTGGAGCCTCAAGGTCCTGCCTCGGACCCTCTCCATCATCGCCGAGTTGCCTTCGGGCACTAATGTGCGCCAAGCGAGTGAGCTCGCTAGTGTGAGTCCGCTGCCCAACTTGAATGCTTGCCAAATAGGTCCAAGGGCGGTGTCACATCAAGTGGTATCAGAGCAAGTTCATAACTTGTCTCTATCAAGTTGATCCTAGGACGCTCATATGCATTTAGAGTCTTCCGGTGCATCGCTCTTGTCCCCTATTATGGCCACCTCATACCGACCTTACCAATCGGCCCACTCCATAAGTCCAAACCACCAAGGGATGCCTACCACTAACACACATGACCTCCCTGGCCATGTCAACTACCTCATGAAGGCCTTGACCCATACCAATGAGCGGCTTGATAACTTATCGGGTCGACTCGACCAAATAGGAGAAAATGGACCCACCCCAAGGACGGATGATAGGAGGACGTGTCCCCCACCTCCCACCTTTGATGGAACTCATCCTAGTGACTATTTGGATTGGGAGGCTTTCATGGATCATTACTTCACTTGGTATCTCATGACCGATAATGAGAAAGTCCAATTTGCCAAATCACAACTTATCAAACGGGCTCAAACCTATTGGCTACAAATTGTCAGGCTAAGGATAATTAGAAGGGAAGATCCCATCACCACTTGGGTAAACATGAAGGAGCAACTTAGGGCTAGTTATGTGTCCCCTTCCTACTCGGATCACCAAAGCCCAAGGAGCACCTCAACTCCACCATTCCCATCCGGCCAACCCAAGGCTCCAATTCCCCAATTCCCCACAATGCAACCAAAACCCCATTCCACAACCCACTTTACCCAAGCCCCTTTGACCACCCCTCACCTCACCCCTTCTCAAAAGGGAAAGAGCCCAATGGAGATAGAAGTGAGTGAAATAACCCCGGGTAAGTGCGAGCCGGAATGTTATAGGTGCCACCAATTGGGGCACATCGCCGGACAATGCCCCACAAGGAAGCATCTTCCTATGTCCCTAGTGGTTGAAACATCTCCCACCCTGACCACCATTACCCCGCCATCGTTCTCCAACAAGGACACTCCTCCCAAGGACAATCTCCCCAAAACCCCTCAACCCACCCATCTTCCTCTTCCTACCCCAACCCAACCCCAACCTAGACCTCCGCTACTTCCCTTACCAATCCCAACCCAATCCCATACTTGTTCACCACCTCGGGTGCACCATGCACCGGCTATCACCAATTCCCCCGCATTAGATCTACCCAACACATTATCATTAGAAGTTGAAACCCATACACCCACCCACTTGGAAAGGGATGCTAGTCCGGAACCACAACCAACCATAAAGGAAATCCAAGCACCTCCACTTCCACCCACCTCTCCTAGTCCGGATCCTCAAGAGCCACACCTCCTCACCGTGAATGAGTCCATACTCCAATGGCTCAAACAAGGCCCCCGCATCCCTAGTTCACCCCCACACCTCTCACCCATGGGACATCAATCCCAAATTGTGGCCCTCCCCTCCTTTCACACCACGATCCAATCCTATTATGAGATAGAGGGTTGGGATGATTTCCTCAAGGGTCTAGAGTGGCAATTAGGCTTGACCTGTTTGTTGACTCTAGGGACGGACCGACCCAAGAGCCTTGACCTCATCCATCCATGTATTGAGTCTATCACCTCGGTTTGCACTGTTGGTTGCTACACTAGTGACCTCCTTTTTCTTCTCCCCATAGTGGAAGAGCCCATCCCAGTCCCCTCCCCTACCATTGTGATTCCTAGAACCTTGACCAACCAACCCACCCCATACACCGGCCCAACCATTTCACTAGAAGAGGGTGACTCACCACCATATGAGGATCTTGAGGACATGGAGTACCCCTATCTAGGTGACCCATACCATGATCCCTTTGACCCTTTCCTATGGGAGTCTAGTTCCCCATGTGACCCACTCACCTTATTCACCACTCGCCTTACCCTACCCTTACCACCCATGTTGAACCAAACCCCTCCCTTCCTAGACTCGGGTTACACCATGGGAGCCTTGACCATAGGTAACATACACCTTAGGATTGATGAATTGCCCCACTCCATGATGACCCCCTTCTTAGATCCCTTTGATCCATATGAGTGGAAGCTCAAGGGCCATCCCACACCCATGCACATGGAAGTCCTCTCTAGGATAGAAATGCATAAGTCTTGGCACAACACACCACTTAGCATGATTAGAAAGTCGGGTCCATTCATTCACATCACCCACATGTCAAGTAGGAAGCATGAGTGGTCCCTATTTGGGTGTAACGGTCCTCCCCAATTCACCATTGGTCTTATCTATGCTAGGAACCTACATGGGTGTCCGGGTCCTCCAACATTCATCACACTCACTCATAAGAGGGACACCTATGGATGTCCCGGTCCTCCCAAATCATTCAAAGTCCTCATAACATCAATGCATGATAGGTCTATATGTGGTTACCCTGGACCACCTTTGCATACCATACATTATCCACTCACACCGCATCATAGTGCATGGCATATGCATCCAAGCAAGTATCAAGCAACAAGCGGTGAGATTCACAACAAGCGGGCAAAAACTCATGGGCGCCACTTGGAATTCCAAGTTGGTAACTTGACGATGATGACTTTGGAGTGGCTCTACCCTAGGGTCACCTCCAATTTGAGGGCACGAGGACTTGGACCTTGCCAAGTTCCGAATGATTTTGGCAACCCGACTTGCGGGTTGGACTTACTGATGGGTTTTGGGATTCACCCCATTTCTCATGTGGCGGATCCGGCACCCTCTTAGGGCACCGCGGTGGATCCTAGTGAGTGCCTTGAGCTTACACCTATCCTTGCGAGAGACACCCTCGGAGTGCCACCACAAATTAGCCTGAGAGCCCGACGTGAGCCCACGGCGGTAATACTAGGCAAGCAAGATCCCATCGCCAGCATGAGGGTGTGTCCGAGCCACTTTGACGAGTTGAAGCGCCCTTCTCCGGCTATGGGCGAAGGTTGAGTTTGGAGATCGTGGTTCGCCCGGAGCTGCATGTTGGTGTACTACTTCCCCGGTGGACCCATACTCGACGAGGTCAAGTTTTCCCCACCTCGGGGGTATGATGGGGGCATCCCTCGCCCCTCCACTTTTTTTGAGGCTCGGATTGCTCATCAGCGTGCGCCATTGTGTTCGTCATAATTTTATGAGTCTATCCATGTAATTTTTATATTTTATTTGAGTCATCATCATGTAATTTTTCCTTTATTTGAGTCATGTACCTAGGTTAGTAGGTTATCTACCAAAGTCTTGTGTCATTATGTTGGTTTGTTAGGCTATTGGGCCCAACTAATGGGCTAGGCCCAGGGGTGCCCCTCCCTTGGAGTGTTTGGTCAATAGTTGTTTAGTCAGGGTCATTTTCGTCATAGGAAAAGTCCCATGCCTATAAATAGGCCCCCACTCCTCTCATATGTAACAACTTTTGCATGAATATTGAAATCCAAAATTCCATATCCCTCTAGATCTCTAGATCTCTCTCTCATTATATATATATATCTCTCTCTCTAAGGGGTCCCCCCCTCTCTCTCTCTCCCCTCACCCCAAATTTTGAAATTTTCTCTCTCCTCCCCATTCACCTCTCATTAAGACGCCTCCCCCTTCCCCATACACTCATTTAACTCCCCCCCAACCCCAAGGTGGAATCCTCCAATCCTTGCTCCACCCTCCACCCACCAACTACCCTCTTCCCTTCCCCAAGCACCCTTCCCTCTCCCCCATACAACCCACCACTTCCCTAGGCCATTTGAATTCAAATCCACCTTCCCTCCACAGCCCTAGGGCACCCCCAAGACCCCACCCCTTGGTTAGGGTCGCCCCCCTCTCTCTCTCTCATCTCCACCATTCTCCCTTGCTCTTCTCCATCACCTCTCCCACCTCCATTGATAGATCCTCCAAGCAGCTGGCAACCTGCAGAAGACCACCTTCTTGCAGAGGCGACCCTGACCACATCCCGGTGAATCTGAAGGCCCAAGAGGTACCGTTGGAAGTGTCTGCCTGTCTTCTTCGCAACGGATGAGGTTTCATCTTCGTCCGAGCATGGTGCTGCTCGGGAGAGCCTTTCTCCCCCGACTGCACGAATCTTCCCTGGCAGGAGGCCAGAGCCGGAGTGGAAGCTCTTCTACGACGAACCTATTGGGAATCTGATCAAGCGTTCTTCAGAAAAAGTCTTCTACTTCGAGTCCTCTACCATCCCAAAGAAGCATAGTTCAATTTGGAGACCGGACCAGAAAGTTATCAATTTTCTCCCTCGATCGTGCGGTTCTGCTTCCACTCTATCTGCACCGACCCTCCTTCAATGTTCAGAAGCCACCGGACTACTCCGACATCATTTGGCATCCCTGTCAATTTTGCTTTGAAGTAGACCTGTCAACTGTTCCAAAGGCTCTGACGGCACCTGATTCCGATCTCGGGAGCGTTCATGGCACCCTCTGCTTCCTGCTGTTAGGAACCTACAGCTGTCAAAACAGAGGAACTGCTACCCTGTTCAAGCCCCTACCCCGACCAGCAGAGGTACCATAAGAAATCCAAAAAAATTTGGTGTCTTTCCGGTCCAGCTACGAAGATTTTCCCACTGGTTTCGTCTTCAGAAAAAATCCGGAGTGGCCGCAGCATCCAGAGAAGCGACTGTCTGTCCAGAAGCGCAGACAGTGGGCAGAATCAACATCGGCGTCCAATTTCATCTTTAGTCGGTCTCACCCCTCCCCGCTTGGCCGGCTGAAGGCCCCTCCCTGTGTGGAGGTAGTTTTGGGTGTAATCTCAGTTAACCCCCACCCTAAGATCCCCCTCCTGTGAGAGGTGTAGTTCATGTAATAATTCACTTGCAGGTTTGAAGCTTCATCGACGCGGCGTGCGGGTGCATTCCCACGCCTCCCCGCTCGCCCCCGTCTCCGACCGGAGTCGGCATCTTCACGCCGGCTAGGTGAGCCTCGGTCCCTCTCTTGGCTGGTTTCAATTCATTGCTAGCTTAGTATTACCGCCATTGTTCCGTCGGACGGTGAGTGAGAGCTCGACCTTAAGTTGCTAGTGCAGTGAGTGACCACCGCGGGTGAGTTGTGAGTGAACCCTTCATCCCACACCCTTGGTGTGCTGGCCGCCCATGATTTGGGCATCCCAGGCCCATTTGGGGTTCTCCCCAAGCTAGCCAACCATTGGAGCCTCAAGGTCCTGCCTCGGACCTTCTCCATCATCGTCGAGTTGCCTTCGGGCACTAATGTGCGCCAAGCGAGTGAGCTCGCTAGTGTGAGTCCGCTGCCCAACTTGAATGCTTGCAAAATAGGTCCAAGGGCGGTGTCACATCACCAGGACTGGTTTCCTTGACCACTGGCAGCGGAGTTTGTTTCCTCCGATTGTGTGTAGGTATTCTGATGACTGCGGGTGAAGTGGTCCACACAGGTGCTGCCACCGGCGGAGTAGGTCGCGGTGTGAGGCCACGGACATGTGCCCCCACTCTCGGGCGGGGTGCCCTATTCTTTTTATGCTTCACAGGGACCTGCTGCCATCCCTGTTGTTCTTTCACGGGCTCCAAGAAATGAATTTCATAGGTACTCCATGTACTTGCTTCAGATATCTCCTCGGGCAATGCCTGATATCGGGAGATCATGTTGACTCCTGCTCTTCTAGGAGGGGCTTCATGCGGCTGAGGAGGGTCCACCTTGTACTCTCCCAGCTCTATTTCATTTTTCTTCACCATCCCTTCGATGATGTCCTGGAAAACATAGCAGTCTTCGATTGGATGCCCCAGCATCTGGTGGTAGGGGCAGAATCTTGGACTGTCTTTTCTTTTCAGGTCCTCCGACCTCTTCGGCTCTGGTAGGGTGACCACGCCATACTCCGTTACCCAGTCGAACAGAATCCTGGTCTTGTCCTTCGGAAAGGAGTAAGCCTTCTTCATCTTGTCCCGTAGCGAGGGACCTTCTTTGCCGTCTGGGGCTTTTGTAGGCTGTGGGGCGACCGCCTTCTTGCCTTTGTCTTTCTATTGTTAAACGCCTTGATGTCAAGAGCGTTCGGTTCTTTAGGCGCCGGGTGCTGCTCCATTGCCTTGCCCTTCTGGGTTGTGCTGGCAGTTGATGCAGGGGCAAGTCTGGCCAGAAAGGCTTCCACCTCGGCCACGACATTGTTTAATCGGTCAAACGACCGTATTTCCATTCCAATCATCTTTTCTAGAACCTCCCTCCTGAGGTTCTATTTGCATATTTGCACAACATCCTCCTGATGCGGGGGCCGCTTGCATATCATTCTGAGGTTCCTCCACCTCTTAATATAGTCGAGGGCTATCTCATCTGCCCTTTGCTTTGTTGAGTAAAGTTCGGCCACTGTGACCTCCCTCTCTATAACATGGAATCTTTCTCTGAACTTCCTCTGCATGTCCGACCAGTCACTGATCGACCCGACCGGGAGGCTGGAGTACCATTCAAATGCGAGCTCCGTCAGTGAGGACCCAAAAAACTTTAACAAGTATGATTCATCGGTGGCCAGATCACCCATGACAGTCATATAATATGCGACGTGTTCCTTCGGGGATCCCTTCCCGTTGAACTTGTCGAACTTGGGCGGCCTGCTGATCCCCGGGGGAAGTCGCTTGGCAGCATGATGTTGCGAGTATGGCACCCGATAGGCATCAAATGTGACGTAGTCTCCTTCGCTCCTTTCTGTGAGCTTCAGCTCGATCATCCTTTCCACCATCATCCGGTTCATGACCGTAGGGTCAACTGGCTCCGGATAGAAGTGTGCCGACTGCAGCTACGGGGTGACCAAAGTGGTCGCCTGTGGAGGGAGCAGCAGTGGGGGTGTCTGGTGCGCTTGAGGATCACTGACGGCATAAGCGGCTGCGGTGGCCGTTGTTGTGTTGTCGCCAAGCCTGGCTCTGACGGCTAAGGCATAGTGTAGATTGGTGGATGGTCGACATGATGGCCCACTCCCCGGGATGATTCGCCCTAGACTTCAGGCGGCTTGGAAGCTGATGATTGTTCAGTCATCTCCATCAACTGTTTCTTCAGCAAGTCTATCTCTTGCCGGTATCTCTGAAGTAACATCAGGACTGTTGGGTCTATGGTTGCGGTGCTGGCGATGGCCTCTGTTGCTTCCCCGGACGTACCCTCGGGCAGGATGTCGAGGAGGGCGTCATCTTCCTCTTCCACCGTCACTACATTGGTGGTTAAGATAGCAGCTCCATCATTCCACTGGTGATAGCCTAGGGGTTGTTTTCCTTTAGCTGTCGCCAGGAGCTCCCTTGCGGCTTCTGTTCTTCAACTATCCGGCCCCGGCCTCGCAGCCAATTGAGCCAACTCGCGAGGGTCTTCGAGAAGTCCCCCATAACAACTAAATGCGCCAGCCATATTGTAGGTGAAGACCTGCATCCTTCTTCTCCATCGATGGACCTCCCTCTTAGCCTGCTCCAAGAAGGTCAGCCTCTCGAACATAGAAGTCCTTCTTGTTTCTTCCCACCTAGGGGTGGCTTCATCGGCTTCGGTCTCGAAGTCATCATCATAGCCATTATCGTCAACTGACGACACCATCATCCCTTCTCCTGCATCTTCTTCAACTGCCATTGATGGGCAGTAGTCTTCATTGGCTGCGACTGCTTACATCAGCCGCTGCTGTCCAAGCGAGGGGTTGCCTAGCCCTCGGAAATAGTTCTTGACCATGTTGGTCATCTCTTCTCGACCCCGTTCTTGATGCAGCACGGGGGATAGCTGTCAACCTCCCGCAGGAGAGATGTAAGCCTACCGAGCCCTATCGGCAGGTTACTGAAATCTCCATCCCATAGCAGGGACGTTGGCTTGGCTGGAACAGGCTCAGAAGCTTTCACGGCGCGGAGGGTCCGCAACTGCCTCTTCCTCTTTCGGGGCCAGGCCCCTTTCCTTCCTTCCTTCCGCTCCATCGCGAGCAGGGCGACGGCGGACAGGTGCATCTTGGTGGACAGGCTGGACCTTCTTGGAGACCCACACCTGTTTAAACTTCTTTGGCCTAGGGGCCAACTTCTCTTGGCCGTAGCAGCCGGCCACTTCTCTTTCTGCCCTCCTTCCAGCGAGGGCTTGGTATGAGTTACGGACGGGGACGGCGGGGACGACTCGGTCCGGAACTATTCGTGCGTCGCGTCCATTGAGGAAGACGCGTACGCCACCAACCATCATGGATTTACCAGATTGAGACAGAGATCCGGTAACCACAGCAGTGCTCCTCCGGAGTTGTTTGTGCTGATGACTTCCGGACTTGTTAGCAGCATTGGGGCGGACCCCATGGATAGTATGGTGCACCAGGCAGCTGGCGACCAGGGTTGGACTCTTGGGCGAGTCGTGGCAGCATCGAGCCTTCAGAGGCTCCATCTTCTTTGTAGCTCCCTCGACGGGCTCCGAGGGTTTCACCTCCAGCATATCCACAAAGGCTAACCCTAAGAAGTTGGGGAAGCCAACAGCAGCAGGGAAGTTGCCAAACACCATGGGCACCGCCAGGTACCCTTGCGCATGACTGGCCACTATTGTCGTCATCGTTCGCCTATCAAGACAAACAAACCAACGATCAGCAACCTTTGGGAGGGCCTCAAAGCCTGAGTATCTCGGAAAAGAGATGAAAGGTGACACTGGTCCCACCGGGTGTGCCAGACTGTTTCAGCGATGGGATCGCTTCCTTGGACCTTGTTGAAAATTATTGTTAATTTTTTTTATTGGTGGGTTTATTTGGTTTATTTACGTGTCGATCAACCAATTAATTAGCCGGTAATTAACTGACTGATTGACTGCGCAGGCGTGCTAGTCACATAAGTGACGAGTTTATTACGCGCTCATTCTGACCCGTATCGGGCGAGAGTGAGACTCAGTCGGGACCAGCAATCCGCTACACCATAAAGGCTATGGTGTTAATTACATCCCCCGTGAGGAGGGAAAACCTTTGATTAATTGTCGAGATGGCAGGCTGTCGAGGTCGGAATAAAGATGCGAAGATATGAACGTGACGTGGTCACATGAGATGTTTCTATCTATCAGGGAAGAGAGGTATGGTTCATTAAATTGGAGACCCTTGGTACGTGGCGGAGGACGTAGGTCTGAAGACCACCATCGCGCATAGCAGAGACTTCCGATCGGGCGTAACTTGGGCTTCCATCGGTGCCATTCGATATACCCGAGGGTCCAGGCAGGCATGCACGCATGATGCTCATGATTATGCTAAGCATGGCAATAGAGTTGTAATAATGATCAGTGATCAATCAAATTTATTAACCTCCACTGAAGGGGGATGGAAGTGGTAACATAAGCATGATAACGAAAGCGAAACGCTAACGGACATGGTAGTAAAAATATGATAGTAAAATAACCTGAGCTTGAATAGCCATATCTTGTTCAATTTATTATTGATTAGAGTCATTAATCTCGACCGCTGGAGACGAGGATCGCTTCGAGGGCGAGTGAGTGATTGGAACAATATAATGCCTCAAAATCGGCGAGACTGCGCGTAGGGATATGTTTCCCCGGCGTGGCCAAACGTAGGTAAATGATTCTAATACGGCGCGGCCATGAGCGTGTTTAACCCGGCGTGATGGGCTTGGGGCGCGCCGGATTAGAGCGCGCCGAGAACGTGCCATTTGAAATCAAATTTTTATGAGTGTAAAGTTATTCCGGCGGGGGGGGGTACCGCGCCGTATTAAGGCGCGTCGGATTAGGACCGCGCCGCTTTAGCTAATTTTTTGATGAATTTTGAAATGATTTAAGTTTATTAAGGTTCTATTGAGAGTTTTGAAGTTAATTGAGGTGATTGTTTGTTTAATTGGAGTCCAGAGCCCCTAGGGGCGAAGTTATGAGCTAGTGCGAGGTTCATACTCGAGCACTAGGGTCCTTAGCCTTAGGACAAATGTTTTATTGAGGCCATTTTTATACAGGTGATCTTATAAGTTAAAAGGATTCTGCTGAAAATTGGGCAGCATCTCCCCCGTCCCTGAAGGATTGCAAGGGAGAAGTGGGGTCATACTCACTTGTGGAGTAAGCCCCTAATTAGCAGGTCTGCATGGTGGCAGCCAGCGAACCCCAATCGGACAGGATACCCCGAGGACTAGCCTACGAGGGGCACCATAGCTCCATGGGTGGAAACAGAGGGACGAGGTAGCTATTGATGGAAGCAATACCCCGAGGACTGGCCTACAAGGGATGGGCAACGTACTGCGTGCACAGTATCCGCCAGCGAGGGAGCATTAGGGAGAGAGGCCTCGAGGACAAGCCTACTAGGAGCACTCGCCCCTCAGACACCACAGAAGCCCGAGAGACTGTGGGTTTAACATTGTCGGGCTAAAGCCCCTGTTGTTATTAGCCCTACGGCCCATGGGAAGCGTCCATCATTCAGAAGTGGAACTCCCTTGACCAATTGGCAACTCTGTGAAGTAGTGGGGAATATCCCACTCCCCAGGTGACTAAGACGAAACCAACGGGACTCGAATGGTATAGTGGTTGCAGACCACAAACGAGAAAATGAAGATTCTTAGCATTGATGACCTACCTGCCACGGGGTTAAGGTGTTGATGCTCGCGAGACTGGATTGACATCCATGGAAGAGAATGCAAACAATAGTCACGGAGAGAGGCAGTTGATATACAGCTGGGATGATTTATCTACGCTCGCATATACTCAAATGGCTAGAACACAGTAGTCACAAGACGGACTCCACTATTCTGGAACGCGCGCATATACTCAAATGGCTCGAAGGTGATTGGCTCTTAGGCCCTCTCTCCTTTTTTCAATTCTTTTCTTCTTTCAAAAACCCCTTCTTCTTCTTCTTTTTAATTCTTGTTTCGAATGGCCATTTATACAGGGACCGTTCGAAGTTTAATCCAGCGTGGGAATTGGCGCGTCGGGGAAGGAGCATTCTGAAGCCTTTTGCGCGCCGGAATAGAAGGGCATCGGATAAGGGGGGTCGCGCCGGTTTAGGGCGCACCGTATTAACATCTCTCGCTTGCCGTGGGTTAGCCGGTGAGTCTGGAGATAGTTCCGGGAGCCACCGTGAACATTCATCTTGCCGCCGTTCTTTGAAACCTTGACGGGATGCTTTGCCGAAGCTCTCAGGATGACGTATGGTCCTTCTCAGAACCTTGAGTATCTTTTGTTTGAACACACAGGTTTTCCGCTGATACGGCTTTCGGCACGATGATCCGTGCTGCTGGCTCGGTCTGGCTTGTGCTCAAAGCTTCTTGGAGGGCGGGATAACACCCGGGATAGTTCCGCCCAGGCTGGGCGATTATTCGGCCACTAACGGGCCCAACTTGGCGGGAAGTCGTACCCGTGCCGAGTAACCGGGATCTTCTACCGACAGAGCCTTCAATCCTCCGTTCTGAAGAGCCAAGGGCATTCTTTCATCTCAGGAGAGTATTTCATGAGGTGGCTGGCCACCGGGTAGACCGTCGTCCTTGGTCGGACCACGGGTGTAGTGTATGCGGCACGATAGAGTCGATGCCGGTTCATTGGGCAGGCTTGGTCACACTGCTTGTTGGTTATGAATTCATCTCGATTCTCCTGAGGTGAAGTCCCCGATGTTCATACAGGGTGACCTGAGGCTCTGGCAGCTTGAGAGAGATTTAATATGTTGAATATTCATCGGCTTCTGTGCTTCAGTGGGCCGTGTCATTCATCTTTGAGGCTTGATCGCCGTTAGTGATATTTTGAGTGCCAACAGAATGTTAACCGAGTCAGCCGAGCGATGGGTTTGCACGGTGGCGCCAGATGGAGTTTTGCTTTTTTTGACATGTATTGTATTGGTATCGGCCTTTCTGATGTACAAACAATTATTTGAATAAAAGAGGAAGGGAGTTTTTGTTTTATCTCATATTGCTTACACGACTGAAGTGTTCAGAAGTAGAACTTGCGTAGTGTAGTCGTGTTCCACGTCCGAGGGATGGGTTCTCCTTCCATAGTAGATAGCCGGTACGCTCCTTTCCCGAGCGTCTCGACCACTCGGTAGGGGCCTTCCCAATTAGGGGATAGCTTGCCCGCTGCCTCAAGTGGTCGAGAGGCTTCAACTTTTCTACGAACGAAGTCTCCTGGCTGGAAGTGTCTATCTCGGACTTTGGCGTTGTAGTATCGAGTGAGGCGGCGTTGATATTCTGTTGCTCGGATGCTGGCAATATCTCGGACTTCATCTGCTAGGTCGAGGTTTTCGAGCAGTTTCTGGTCATTTGCATCGGGCGAGAAGTAGATGACTCGGAAGGAGGGATTGCCAATCTCCAACGGGATCACGGCCTTGGTGCCGTACACCAGCTAAAAGGGACTCTCACCAGTTGCCGTTCTGGGAGTCGTTCTGTGTGACCAAAGTACGTTCGGCAATTCCTCGAGCCAGCTGCCCTTGGCTTTGTCGAGCCTAGTCTTGATACCTTTTAAGATAGTCTTATTGGCATTTTTGACCAGTCCATTAGCCTGAGGGTGGGTGACCGAGGTGAAGTGATTGCGGATGTTTAGGTCGGCACATCTCTCTCGGAAATAATGAGAATCAAATTGCCGACCATTATCACTCACTATCACCCGGGGATACTGTAGCGACAAATGATCGACTTCCATACGAAACTCCATACGACTGTCTCGGTGATCCTAGCTGTAGCTTCGGCCTTGATCTATTTGGTGAAGTAGTTGATGGCGATGATGACGAATTTCTTCTGGGCCTGAGCCGTAGGGAACAGCCCAAGGATGTCGATCCCCCACCTAGCGAAAGGATAAGGCTCGGCTAGGGTGACGAGCTTTGTTGCCGGCTGATGGACCAAGTGGTCAAATCGCTGGCATCAGTCACACTATTTCATGTAGGTTGAGCAGTCGCGCTGCAGAGTGGGCCACCAGTAACCCTGCTGAAGCAAGATCCTGGAGAGCGACCTTCCTCCTTGGTGCACTCCGCACAGGCCTTCATGAACCTCTTGAATCGCTCGGCTGGCTTCCTCAGTACTGATGCACTTGAGGAGGGGACCAGAGAAGGATCTGCGGTATAAAGTGCCGTCCAGAATGATGATTCACTGAGCATGATATTTCAATCTCCGGGCTTCCCGAGGGTCGGGAGGCTCCTGAGAGTCTTGGAGCCATGACAGATAGGGGGTACGCCAGTCGCTTGGGGAGGCCGAGTCAATAGCCATGAGCTCCGCATCAATGCTCGGTCGCTCTAGCTCCTCGAGAAGGACCGATCAAGTACCCCCGGGGTCAAGAGAGGAGGCCAGCCGAGAGAGGGCGTCCGCTCGGGTGTTTTCCTCCCGAGCTATTCGGACTACCTCAAAACTCTCAAACTGTTGTGCCACGGTTTTGACCAGCCAGAGATATTTGACCATTGATTCTTCCCGGGCTTCGTAATCGCCGTTGACCTAGCTAGTGACCAGTTGGGAGTCAGTGTGAATTCTGACTCGCTTAACCCCCAACCGCTGGGCCATGTGGGCTCCCGAGATAAGGGCTTCGTACTCGGAGGCATTGTTGGATGCCTGGAAGTTGAACTTCAAGGCGTATTGTAGCTCTGCTCCTTCGGGAGACTTCAGGAGATACTGGCGCCGCTCCCGGCCGAGTTGGAGGATCCGTCGATGAACAATTCCTAGTTGGCCGGGGCGCGGACAGAGATTTTTCTTCGGTCGGGATGGTGTTTTCGGCGATGAAGTCAGTGAGCGCCTGTCCTTTGATAGCCGAATGAGGCTGGTACGATATATCGTAGGCCCCGAGCATAATGGCCCACTTGACGAGGCGTCCTTAGGCTTCAGGGTGAGCGAGGATCCTCTTCAGTGGTTCGTCGGTCTACATGATGATGGAGTGCCCTTGGAAGTAGGGTCGAAGGCGCGTGGCCGAGGTAACGAACACTAGCACGAGTCTCTCGGTTGCGGGGTACCTTCTTTCAGCCTCGTTGAGCACCTTGCTGGTGTAGTAGACTGGTCTCTTGACACTCGAGTCATTTCTGACCAGGACCGAGCTAACTGTGGATGGGGTTGCCGAGAGGTAGAGATGCAAGGCTTCACCTGGGACAGGCTTGGACAGCACCGGGGGTGAAGCCAGGAACTCCTTAAGTTCAACGAATGCCTTTTGGCATTCCTCGTCCTATGCAAACGTAGCAGATGCCATTTTGGGCCCCCCTCAACAGTTTGAAATAGGGTAGGCATCGTTCGGCCGCATGGGATAGGAATCGGTTGAGCGCAGCAATGCGTTCGGTAAGGCGTTGAACGTCCTTGGTGCAGGTGGGCGGCCGCATGTCCAGGATGGCCTGGAGCTTGTCGGGGTTGGCCTCGATCCCACGATGGGTCACCAAGAAACCCAGGAATTTCCCGGACCTTACTCCGAAGGCACACTTGGTGGGGTTGAGCTTCATATTGTACCTCAGGAGAGTGTCGAAGGTCTCAGCTAGGTCGGCGAAGTGGTCCTCGGCCTTGGGGGTCTTGACAAGCATGTCGTCGACGTAAGCCTCAAGGTTCCGGCCAAGCTGTCCCTAGAACATATGGTTGACCAGCCTCTGGTATGTGGCTCCAGCGTTCTTCAGCCTGAAGGGCATCCGGGTGTAGCAATATACGTCGAAGTCGGTGATGAAGGCGGTCTTCTCGATATCTTCTGAATCCATTATGATCTGGTGGTAACCTGAATAGGCATCCAGGAAGCTGAGTATCTCGTTGCCCGTGGTTGAGTCAAATAGTTGGTCGATGCTCAATAATGGATAGCAGTCTTTTGGTGTGACTTTGTTCAAGTCGGTGAAGTCCACGCACATTCGCCACTTTCCCGAAGCTTTTGGCACCAGGACGACGTTAGCCAGCCACGTCGGGTACATGACCGATCTAAAAAGACCAATCTTCTGTCCCTTGGTGAGTTGCTCCTTGATGACTGCCTGCTTCTCTAGTGCGTGCTTCCTTCTGCGTTGTTGTACGGGCTTCACGGTCGGGTCGAGGTTGAGTTTGTGCACTATTGTCTCTCCCGGTATCCCGGGGAGTTGATCATCAGACCATGCAAAGACTCAGATGTACCCGGAAAGAAATTCTTTGTATTGCTGCTGAATCTCAGATGGTAGGTCAGCTCCAATCTTTACTCCTAGGGTCGGGTCATCGTTTAGGAAAATCGTTAACAACTCGCCTCCAGGCTCGGATGTTGTGGGTTTTTCCTCGACTTCCCGGGGGCCCTTGTTCTTCCCGTCCGGCCTTGTGGCTTCGACCGAGATATTATAGCACCTTCTGGCCAACGCCTGGTTGCCCCGGAATTCCCCCACCCCATGTTTAGTGGTTAACTTTATATTTTGGTGATAGGTAGAGGGCACCACTTTCGTTCGGCTAAGGATCCCTCGGCCGAAGATTGCGTTGTATGCGGCCATACCCTTGATCACTATGAAGTCCACCATAACCGTAACGATTTTGGGTGGGGTGCCGAGAGTAATCGGCAGGCTCAAGGCTCCCTCGGGATAAGTGGCCTGGCCATTGAACCAGTAAAGGGGGGTTCGGATCGGGTGGAGTTTAGACGGATTCTCCCCCATCTTAAGAAAACACTCATAAGACAATACATTAGGGGTGCTTTCATTGTCAACTATAATCCTATCTGCGTTACAATGGTTTATCGTAGCCGAAATAACTAGGGCGTCGTCATGCGGGGTGGTCAGCCCTTCCAGGTCTTGGTCGGAGAAGACTATGACCTGTGGCTCACTTGGTGTCACGTCCCGAACCGATAGCAGCGGGAAGCGATGCTCGGAACGTGGCAGTTAACAGTCATGATAACAAGAGTGAAAATAAATAACCACAATTAAACACATGGAGGCCATAAACACACGTTGAAAATACGAGCTCTTATTAATATTAAAAGTATCACTTAACAATATTAGATTCAAATTAAGGGAAGAAAGAACAAGGGAAGGAAAAAGAAATAACCAGACTCACGACACTAGCTAGACTCAAGAAGATAAAAAGATAGACTCTGATCTCTAGGTTCCAGGTTCACTCGATCACACTGATCCGATTCCCATTTGCAACGTACCATTTACCGCGTTACCTGAAAAGGATTGGACGTAGGGGTGAGCAAAAAGTTCAGTAGGAATTATACTCTATCGTCAGGCATAGTTTAAGTGATTAACCAATTAATGAATATGCATGATTAACGCGATAAAATAAGCAGAACTAAATAATCACTAAGACAGAAAGAGTAACGATAATTAAATGGAAGAAATAATTGCATGTCAAGATATCAAGCAAGATTAACAAAATTTTCTAGTAAAAGGCCATTTGCAAGTCAATTCGAGTCATGTCAAGCAAGCAAGCAAGTACTTCATACTTTAAGAATGAATAACAAGTTTCACGAGAATGTGGAATGTCATAGACCCAACACACTAGATAGTACCGGTGCCAAATGCCACACCTAATCATTCACCTCCCCGGGGATCAAGTACTTTTCGGGTGCTCCTCCCAGGACCAGACTGGGCCCTTCATTTGTTTGCCTTGGCATTGATTTCTTTTTGGATCGTAGATCCCACGAGACTAGACATCCACAATATTTAATGGCCAAGAGTTCCAAGGTCAAGTTCATGTAGACAAGGTAAAGGACATAAGAATAATGATTCTTTAAGAGTCCAAACAATAAGTTCCATAATCGAGAAGAATAATTGTCCCAAAGGACTATAATTGATGATCAATAGATCTAACAATAGGTCAAATCAAAAAAACCATAGCCTACATAGGCTTGGTTAGCTCACATAAATTCGAAATTCATGAAATAATCACTTTTCAGAAAATTGTCATATAAACGGTCAAACAAGGGCCGCTCAAGGGTATATACGGTTAATACTGAGCCACGCATGTCCGAAAGACATTAAGACCCATGGACATGATATACGGACCATATGGGGCCGTATTACGATATGCGGTCGTTATAGGGCCGCCCATAAGGATATGCGGTCCACTACTGGCCGCACATGCATGTTTAGCCCTATTCGATCCAAGACTTAAAACCAGAGGTTTAGTCACGTAAAACAAAGTTACTGGAGGTCCAACAGGTTCTTAGTAGGGAGATACAACGATCCCACGATAAGGGTAAGTCCGTCGGATAGAGTGTCCGGGGGTAAGTTCAAGACTAGCACACTAATAGGACTATCGACTTACTGGAAGTCAGCAAATAAGTCACACCATTCTACTGGGATAGAATGGCTATCCAGCAACCTAAAGTTCATTATAAACCTAATTTCATGCCAAATTACTAAGAATTATAATTTACATTAAGTCAAATTGCCAAAAGATGAATCAATATGATAAAGAGAATGACCAAGATCGCGTAGGAATGAATAGCATGCATTTAACAGAAATTTACTTGCATAATTAACCACTTATCATGTGGGTTGCTAATTTACTAATTAACCATTAAGACACTAATATGAATCATATAGAACTAGTACTAAGTCACTTTCTGTCTAGATAAACGGTTCTAGAAGAACCTTACATCTACTGGACTAACAGGGGGCTGAACGGGGTTATACTGCAATGCAGGGAGTTGGGCGGCCATGTCTGGACCGCCCAAGTGGTTGGGCGGCTCCCAGAGAACCGCCCAAGGGGTTGGGCGGTCAGGTAGGAATCGCCCATCCCCTGGGTTCTGGGTTATGTGGTCCTTCCGGGGCCGTTTATCCTACCCGGGGTTATGTGGTCACTTCGGGACCGTTCAACTAGATATGTGGTTAGTTTGGAACCGTTCATCCTGAGATGTGTGGCTCCTGAGAAACCGTTTAACTAAGGCTATACCAGGGTCAAAGTCTGGGCTTGAGTTGTGCGGTCTATCGTAACACCCTCCAACTCTGGGTGTACTCTGATCACCCCTTCCACGTCCGATGAACGCCGGAAGGTTAAGGGTTGAAGGGGATTGATCTAAAACACTAATTTCTCATGGAAATGGACTTGAAACAATGGGCTTTTGGTACCGTTGGAAAGGTTATGAAAAATACTATCTAACAGTAGGGTCAATTTCATAATTACTTTCTGAAATCATGATTTACAAGGGCAGGAACACTAAAAATCCTAATTTGGACATGCTGTTACTAAATCACAAAATTCTCACAATATACACAATGAAAATTGGGGCTTTATATATTAAAAGAAAGCTTACTCGATGCTGATTCCAACCATATATGATATGCTATATGGGGATCACGATTAACAACTCGAAATCACGATTTAACTCAAAAGAATACATTAAAAACCAAGTCTAGACATATTCCTACTCAGATCAGAAATTCTCTAAACATGATCCATAAAATTTAGGGCTTTTATAATCAATGGAAAGAGCACGAAAAACTCTACAAGATGCATGGATCAATTTCATATTTACTCTCTTAAGTCTCTATTTAAATCGAAGAGGAACAAAGTTAGAACAAAGTTAACCCTAATTTGACATGCTTCTACTAAACCTCAAAATACTCGCAGGATACTTCATGATATTTGGGGCTTTATATATCAAAAGAAAGAGGACTGGATGCTAAACATTTTGATATATTACTTGTTGTTTGAGCCCGAGAGAACCTACCTCAATCAGGGAAGAAAGGAAGAAGAACGGACACCGACACGTCACCACTAAACACCAGAGATCTCCCTTGATCGATCTCCACTGCGACCGCCACTGCTACCAAAGGATTCTAGGGTTGCAGGGCTTTATTTTTATAGCTCATACACCTTCTGGAGCCTTCGGTGCTGGGAGAATTCGTCGAAGCAAGTTGGGTGTTTAAAAACGGCGCCGCAATGGTTGACCTCACCAAAGCTCGACCGACACCACGTTTTAGGGTTAGGGTTTCGATCAAATAATAGGGGAGAAATGATCCTTAGATCGTGGCCTTTCATTTGCCACCGATTTGGGCTCATTTGGTGGAGTATTAAGCTCTAATTTCGTGGTTTAAGTCAAGGTTAGGTAAGAGTTAGGTAAGTGTGCACTTTTAGGCTTAATCCACTAATTAGACCAAATTACGGATTTTTGTTGGGTCGACCATAGAAGACAAAGTTGTTAAATAAATGGTCCTTTACCCAATTACCATTTTTCTAGATTTTTATAAGGTAGTCAAAAATTCACTAGTTCTATTTACTAAGGAATTAAATATTAAATTCCGAAATTCATTCATTTCAATTAAATTTCAGATTTTTAAAACCGGGGTATTACACTTGGTGGGCCCTTGGGAGGCTCGATGGCTCGGCTCGCCCGCTCAGCATGATGTTTCCTTCCTCGGCTATTGTCTCCTCCTGAAGCAGCTCCTCCAGCGATGACATTGATGTGAACCCCGCGAGGGGCGTTATCGATCACTTCTGGGGCGGGCGAGCCGAGCCATCGAACACAAGGAAGGGTGACTCCTCGTGTTATCAATCACTTCTTTTGGCATGCCCGTGGGTTTGAGAGTCCGGGTGACTCCTCGTGTTTCGGGCTTTTGTGTTACGCTTGACCGAGTCACCGTGTATCGGTGTGTGTGCGGTAGGGTCTCCCTCGCACGCCGTGAGTTTTCCTGAAAGATGATTCCCGAGTGGGCCATGTGTTTGTCCTTGGACTGCGAGTCCAGTTATCGGCGTGGCAGCTTGTGCGTTGCCCTGGGAATCATGCTTCTGTGCTTTTCGCGTGGGCCATGTGTGAGGCCTTGGTTTGCGAGTCCAGTTGCTCAGCCTGGGGCTAGAGGGTTCCCATTGTTCCATGAGAGTGGAATTCGGTTTGGTGGCCTGTGAGCTACCTTGGGAATCATACTTCTGCATTTCTTTGTGGACTGTGAGTCCCGTTTCTTGGAAGGTCCCGGTACGTGGGACGGTCCCCGTACTTCGTCGGGTTCAGACGTTGTGTTTTGTTGGCTTGAGAGTCTACTCTTTCAGTGAGCCTCCACTAGTCGTAGCCTACCAGTACGCGTGTGCTGGTCTCACCTGGGAGTAGGTGTACGGGCTTACCCTGAGGACGGTTTTAGACTGGTTTCTGTCGGGCCTCGCGTCTAGCAGCTAGAGTCCGGCTGAGGGTAAAATCGGTCAGATGGCCAGACCAGGGACGGATGGTCGGTGTGTGCACACGTGGTTGGGGGCGGTTGGACCCACGCTAACGGGCATGACCCCAACTAGTCACTTGCTTTGTGGTTACTTGTTCGGAGTCCGTGCTTCTGGTAGGCACTACCACGTCAGGCAGTTCACCTGCGGTGCGGTGTAAGATGTCAGAGGATGCTACCGACTGTGCTTCTAGTGGGAGGTACTCCTGTCGAGTCGGGAGTGACAGACTGTCAGTTTTCGTGACTTCGACCTTCGGGTTTTCGGTCGTGTTGACCGTTGAGTTTCGGTTGTCTCGCCATGGCACGTGTCGATTTTCGTACCGTGAGACTGGTGCTAGTAGCTTTACCGAGGTTGCGTCTTGTTGGTGCGGTGTCCGCGACCGGATGGTCGGGGTTGCACCTTGGACAACGTGTCCAGATTGGCCGTGTCCTGGGAGACAGGCCTCTACAGTGGGGTTGCCGTAGGTTTTACTTCGGTAAGTGGTACTAGTGTGGTTCAGTAGTCCCGACAGTGAGATCGGGGGGTGTTTCTGGTACAGTAAGAGTAACTGTACTGCCGAGTTTTGACCGGCCACCGGTTCACTGTTCCTACTGTCATTGTAGCTTTCCTTTCCGCTACCGCCGTTATTTCCGGTTGGGGTTATGCGGGATCCCTGCTGAGTATCTATTTTGGATGCTCATTCCCTACTTTTCAGGTGTGGCGGTTCTTCCTCGAGGTTCGAGGGTGCAGTACGGAGGTTCTCAGTTGCCAGCTCGCTGGGCCGAGTGTTCACTCGCCATGTTGTACACTTTACTATTTTAGACTATACTTTCTGTTGGATTGGACTCTGTTGTAGCAGTAGTTGTTTATTTATTTATGTTAATTGTTGAATTGTCATGCTTTATTTCCTATTTCTTTGTGCCTCCACACTCCTTTTAGCCCTTCCGAGCCCTCCCGGCTCGTGGGCGACAGTTCGAGTCTCGGGTTATCGGGTCTTTCCCGGTAATCCGATTCTCAGGTCGTTACAGCTGGTATCAGAGCGGTGGTTGTAGACATACATAGGAATTCGAGATATTACAGTGATCAGAGTCCATATGGTCTAGTACAGTCGGCAGCTGGCATAGGGATTTGTGCTTGTTTTCCCGCTTTATTTCTCGCTTGAGAGCTTGGGTGCGCCGCATGGCGCTGTGAAGGTGGATGTTGTCCACGACTTTCGTGCTAGCGTGGGGTCTAAGGATCGAGGTCGAGAGCCTTCTCCCTCATCATTGGTGGCCCTGGTTGTGCTGCGTTGGGTAGAGGTTGCTGGCAGGCGTGAGCTCGCAGTGCTGCGTTCGGGGTATCTGCTACGTGGTTAGGTGGCTGGTGCGGATTGCTTGTGGTTAAGTGGCCGTGAGTGTGCTCTTAGGGAGCTGTTGTCGATTTTGGCCACTCCAGCTTGAGATTTGTCTAGCCCCTGAGGTGTTAAGGTCATGGTTTGAGGTGGCAGAGCGGGTGTTCTGATCAAGAAGTGTGCTCAGGTGAGCGGAGGATCTTCTCGGTGAGCTGCTGTTTCGTCGAGCCTGATGTTCTTATCATGCTCTGTGGCGTCAGAAATAACGTGTCGGTCCTGGTTGTTTCATGGATTTCGAGGCAGGAATGGGCTGAGGTGTCCCGGTAAGTTTTGCTCCTGCACTCTTGTTTGCGAATGGGTTGTATTCGCCTAGAGTTGGTTTAAGATATGAAGGTTCCGTGGTGAGTTTCGGGACTCGAGGATGAGCATTGGCGGTTGTCGATTATGGCTCGTGTTGCGGCTATTGGAGTGGTGCGTTGCAGTTTGAGGAATTGCAGCGGTCGTGCATCGAGAGATGCTGTGGTTGTGGTCCGACGTGACACTCGTTGAGTGTGTCGGAGGCACTGACCTGATGGAAGCGATGGTTTTCCTTGGTGCTGGATGGTGCTATTTCCAGCGTGTGCGAGATTTGAGATCAGGTCGGGCGTGGAGTTCTTCCGTTGGCCGGAGGTGCGATTGGTTTCTCCTTTGGTTGGAGAGATTGCATTTGGCCAAGGTTTGTCGTCTTATATTGTGTGTTCGGATTGGTTGGCCATCGTGTGCCATGAAGTCCGTGCGAGACGTGATCCGTGTTTTGGCAAGGTGGTTGCCTGTGAAAAGTTGTGCCCATTCCCTTGTCGTGTAAGGGTGCTGGCGCTGTTCTGGAAGGACGAGTGCTGGTTGGGCGGTGTTCACATTCTTCGCTGTGCGTGCATGGATCAGAGTGCGCAGCGGAAGCCTGGTGGGCTTGTGACCCACTGGTTCAGGATCGTAGCGTCGGTTGCTACGGGCGGATTCCTGAGTTTGCATTGAGCATTGGAGGATTGGTTGCTCTGTGTGAAACGTGTTGTTGCCGTGCTGTTGCTTGAGGTATCGGGGTTCTTGGCACTGGCAGGATGGAGTGTTGGGGAATGTGCTGGCTAGTGGGCCGCATGAGTACCCTGCTCCTGTGGTGGAAGCCATGTAAGGCGTCGGTGTTACACTCGGATGGGGTTGTTGAGGACGTCGCCTGACGGTGGTCGAGGACGTGATGGACAGAGTTGGTGGCTTGGTGCCCGACTTGTGTTGGAAGTTGTGTCCTCGGTTGAGATCATCCTTGAAGAAGTGATCTTTGTCAGATTATGGGTTCCTGTTGGTAGCTGCGAGTGACTGGTAAGGCTAGTCTCGTAGTTGACCATGGTAAGATGTATTTTACTCGGGGACCCGTGTGCATTGGTCGTGGTGTTGGCGACCTGGTTGCCGTAATTTTGGTTGGCACTTTCCCCCCTTAAGAAGCGTGCCATGCATTGTTCAGATGGTGTCCCGTGGCTGTGTGGTAGGGGCAAAATTAGGATTGGCAGGTGTCAACTTGTATTAATTGAGTCAAGGAATTGATGGGACAAGACGGAAGAGTGATGTCTGTGCATCGAGGTCCTTGATGGGTTGTTGGTGTCGCAATGGTTATCCCTAGTTTGGTGACCAGCACGGGATGGTTCCCTGTAAGTCTAAGTCAAGTGAGGTGATGACTGATGACACTAGGATCTTATCATTTGGTTTCATCGTGCTCCCCGAGAAGGGTCAAGTTGGTGCGATGATCGAGATCGGATGCGGTGCCCAAGAGAAGTTCAGCTCGAGATGTGGTATCGGTCTGTGTGTGAGTCAACGGATGGCTTACCGAGGTTTGGAATGTTCCCTTCGGATCTAGTGGAGGACCAGGAAGGAAGGAAGAACCTGAGCAAGCGGAGGTTTCCCGTTGACATGTAGCTAGCGACCAGTGGATGATCTTTTAACAGACAGAAGATGCTGGTTGTCGGGGCTCGAGCATGGCGAGAGCCATGTGCCAGCGAGGCCTCGGGTGGCTGATTTTGTGGTGTGCCTTTCCGGATGGGATCTGGGCTTTGTCGAAGTTTGTCTTCTGACAAGAGTTGGCACATTGATATGTCTGGCTTTCAGCTTGCCATGTGTAAGGTGATTCTTGGTGCTGAGCCGATGTTCTAGTTGCGGTCTGTTGGAATGGCTGTGTGAGCTGGTGGAGGCTTGATATTGGTTGTTCCCTTGAGAGGGTGTGCGACCAGTCATCTACTTGTGAAGTCGATGTGTAATTTGTCTGCTAACCATTGGATGGATCGGTAGCTGTTTCTCGTGTCGAGGACTGTGTCTCCTCGGTGAGCGAGATGGTGGCAGCGGTGGCATGATTGGTTCTCGCGTGTCTAAGGTGATGCCGGACGGTGTCCTTTGGTGCACCTGCTCTAGTGGCCGATGTGTGCGGCATGCGGAGCGGGGTGTTGTTCGTGATTATAGTCTGGCTGTGTCCCTCAGGATCGGTGTTTTCGTGAGAATCAAGGTTTTCTGTGCTGGGGCCCTGACAACGTTGTCAGTTGGCTGAGGCCTTCTTCCCCTGTGACTTGGTGCTACTTCTGAATTTCAAGGATGAAATTTCGTTAAGGGGGGAGGGCTGTAATGCCCCGGATTTTTCAGATATTTTTCAGGTCATTTTAGTGGGTCTCGGAGTGTATTTTGTGCTTTACACGTATTTTTCCCTGATGTGCCTTCGGAACTCTGTGCAGGACGAACCGTGGCGTTCTCCGACTCCGGGATGTTATCACTGCGTTGTGCTCCTTCCGAGGATCGTGGAGGTAATTTTTCGTAATTTTCTAAATTTTTGCAATATTTGAATTTTTCTATACATACTAACCCTTTTTCTCTCTCCCCCTCTCATTCTTTCTTTCTCACTCTCTCTCATCTCTTTCTCTCCCCATCTCCCCGGGCGGCCGAGGTGGCGGAGGAGGGCGAGGCGGTGATGGCGGGAGGCGAGGAACGGGGAACGGGTCGAGGATCGAGGGCCGGTGGCTCGTGGAAGCTCGACCGCTGGTTCGTGGAACGGTGAGGGTTTCACGGCATTTTCTTCGTGGATCCGCGTCCACGGCGCGTCGTTGCTTCGGTGAAGGTAGGGAGATGGACCCCCAGCTCGCGCATTCCCTTTCCCACGAGTTTTGTAGGCCGTGGTGAGCCGAGAGGGCGTATTTGGGGATTTTGAGAAAAATCCACATTTTTGGGGTTGAGCGTCAATCCACCGTTTCATTGCATTTTTGGCCGATCCGAGGCCATAGATGCATGCTAGGGGCTATTTGGGGGCTTCCCCCTTGTTTTCCCCCTCTCCCGTGGAGGTATGGGGATGTGGGACGATTTTTGGGTCGTTTCCCGTCGTAGCGTTCTTGGGACGGTGTGATGGTCCTTCTAGTGACCGTCACAGTCTGTAACGCCCTAGGGTGGGTGCATTACGTGATGGGACGCGCCAAGGAGGGTGCGTCAAAGGGTCCTATTTTGTCGGCAGGGCGTCGGTCACTCTGACGGTCCGACGATAAACCGCTAGAGGGTGTGACGCGCTTGGGTTCCACCGCTACATCTGTTCTCATGTTTTCAGACCGTTGGGGGTCACGAGTCTCTGACGCACCAGGGGTGGACCGTCAGAGCACTGTGACGCCCCTGTATGGGAGCGTCAGAGCTGACGCAACTCATTCTTCTGACGCGCCTAGGTAGGACCGTCACGGGCTGTGACGCCCCGAGGGGTGTGCGTCACAACCTGTTTCGTTCTGTCTTCTAACGCACCAGGCTTGGTCCGTTAGAGACTGTGACGCCCCAGGGTGGGTACGTCACAGCCAGTGATGTGAAATAATGATGCAACAAGTGGCTAAGGTTCCTTGGACTTAATTCGCAAACACAATCACAAGATTCGAGCAAACTTTGAAGACGCCGTCTCACCGTGCGCACCCGTTACCCGTGGTGACTCGATGATGCCGAGTCGAGGTGGTGGAGAAAGACCCTTGCTGGTAGAGGGCCAGCACAACTAAGATTCACCCTCCCGAAGGTATGATGCCCACAATCAAGGGCGGCCGGGTGCCTTGGGGGCACTAGGTCACTCATTCACTATTGCCACGACGACCACACAAGAGTCGGTGGGTCCAGGAACAAGCACTCTCTCACCGACCAGCGGACAAGTTGTACGGATATGAAACAAACAGAAGTAAATGGAGCAAGGGCAGAAGCTCACCTGGTTGGTTTGAAGAAACCAACCCCGGTCGGAGACGATGGGCGAGCGGGGAAGTGTGGGTTCCCCGCACACTGCGCCGGTGAAGCTTGAACCCTGTTTAGATAATTACACTCACTACACCTCTCGCAGGAGGGTGGACTTGGGGTGGGGAACTTAGAGTTACAATTCAAACACTACCTCCGCGCAGGGAGGGGCGTTAAGCCAGCCAGGAGGGGAGGGGAGATTCGCTGAGAAACGAAAAGGAGCCGCTGCCGAATCGACTTGCTTGCTGTGATAGGTGACAGACAGTCGGTGTAGTGGCCGTAGATTCTAATATAGAAATTTGCAGATGACGAGACCAGAGGGGACCTTTTCATAACTGGAACCGGAATGCCTCAGAATTATGTTGAGTTCTTATGATGTCGTTGCTGGCCGTGGTGGAGGTTCGAACAGAGTGACAGAATCTGGGACTAGTAGCTTCTGATCTCACACAGCAGGTTGCAGAGAGTGCCCCAACCGCTTCTGGACTCAGAATCACAAACCGCTAGAGTTTCTGGAACCGTGGACAAGCCCTCTTTTCAGAAAAACTGACAGGGAAGCCGTCTGATGTCGGAGAGGACTGGTGGACTCAGAATAGTGGAGGCAGGTCGTTGCAGACTGTGGGAGGCAGACCGCGCAGCCGAGGGAGAAAAATGGTAACTTCGGCCCACGGACGCGGAACGAAGTTCTGTATCTTGATTCTGATCGTCGACTGGACGAGGGAGATCTTTGTATAAGAGCTCATGGCCTGAATCTTCCGCCGTTTGTCATGGTGCAGCTTCTAACCGGATTCAGGTACTCTGTAGAGGGAGCCCAGCGCAGTCAGGGGAGAATGGTTCTCCCGGACAGCCCCGAACTCAGAACGGGATGGGATTGCCTCGCCTGAAAAGCTGATTGGACGACCTTTCCAGAATAGTATGGTACGCCTTCAGACGTCGCCATATGAATCCGTGAATGCTTCTGCAAGTCGACCCTTTTTGCTACACTCGAACTGAGAGCTGTAATTTGAAGAAGATGGGGGGGGGAAAGGGGGTTTATGGGAGGGGAAGTGAGGTGGATGGGTATGGGGATGACCCTTGGCTGTGATGGGGTCTGGGAGGGGGTGTTCCAAGATGTGGGAGGGGGAGAATGAGGCCTGGAAGGAGGTTTTTGCAGTGGCTGAGAGGGGAGTTGCGAAATTGGGCTTGGAGGGAAAGGGGGAAGGTGAGGGGGCACAAGTGGGTGGGGGGGGAATGGTTTCCCTCCTTTGGATTTGGAATGGGTTTAATGGAAAGGAATTAATGGTAGCCTAGAGAATGGGAAGGGTTGCCTTGGGGAGGGGAAGAGGTGTTTGGGAGAATGGATTCCCCCTTGGGAAGGTGAAAGGGTGAATGGGGAAGGGAAAAGGTTGCTTGGGAGGAGGGAGAGGTGCCTAGGAGAAGGGGATTCCACCTAGGGGTTGGAGGGGACTTAAATGGGAGGTATGGGGAAGGGGGAGGGGTCTTAATTAGAGGTGAATAGGGAGGAGAGAGAGTGAATTTCGAATTTTGGGGGGGGGAGGAGAGAGAATGGGGTTCGCCCCCTTTAGAGAGAGAGAGAGAGAGAAATAGAGAGAGAGAGCTAGAGAGAGAGGCACAAATTCTTGTGGCAATTTTATCAATACTTCATTACCTTACAAATGAGGGATTGGGGTCCTATTTATAGGAATCCCACAATTTAACTTAGGTCCCTAACTTTTGGACTTCTAACACTAAACCAAGGGGAAGGGGGTGTCCCTGGGCCTAGCCCATATAATTGGGCCCAACTGACTCATTAACCACTCTAATGCCAATTAACCTAGGTAGATGACACCTTAACCTAGGGACTTGACTCAAATAAAAAAAAATTACATGATAATAAAATAAAAATTACATCATATGACTCGAAATAAAGTGGTGAACAAGATGTAGCATAGGTGGCGAGCATCGGGATCCTCGATCATATGAAAGTGTTGGTGATGTCCTCATCATACCCCCGGGGTGCGGAAAACTCGACTCCGTCGAGTATGGGCCCACCGGGGAAGTGGTCCTCTCAAACAGCTCAGAGTGAACCTCAACCTCCAAACTCAACCCTGCGTCCGCGACCGGGGTACGGTCCTTCATCCTCTCGAGGTGGCTCAGGCGCACCCTCTTGCTGGCGATGGAACCCTGCTTGCCTAGTACTGCCTCCGTGTGCACACGTCGGACTCTCAGGCTGATTTTTGGTGGCTCTCCGAGGGTGTCCCTCTCAAAGGAAGATAAAGGCTCGAGGCACTCACTAGGATCCTCCGCGGTGCCCATATAGGGTGCCGGATCCGTCACGTGGAAAATAGGGTGAATCCTAAAACCCATTAGTAAGTCCAACCTGATAGCCGGGTTGCCAAAGTCACTCGGAACTTGAGAAGGTCCAAGTCCACGTGCCCTCGAATTGGAGGTGACCCTAGGGTAGAGCCACTCCAATGTCATCATCACCAGATTGCCTACTTGGAATTCCAAGCGGCGCTCGCGAGCTCTTGTATGCTCTTTGTGAACCTTACCGCTCGTCAAGAATTGCTTGCGTATATGCTCATGCCATGCATCATAATGCGGTGAGTGGGTGTGAAAGTGGATATCATGCAAAGGTGGATCGGGGCAACTGTACATAGACTTATCATGCATAGATGTGATGAAGACTCTTATGGACTCGGGGGGGCCGGGGACACCATAGGTGGATCTATCGTGCATGATTGTGATAATTACCGGGGGACTCGGACATCCATGTATGCTCCTTTCATGCTTAAGAGTTATGACAAATGTGGGAGGACCAGCACATCCAAATGTGAGCCAGTCATGCATTGGACCTACAGTGTGAGTGATATGTATGAGATGACTGGGCTTACTAGCCCTACCAAATTATGCAAAATGTAGTGGCACATGCATTCCCATCCAAATGGCTCCTTCTATGTGTATGGCTTGGTGCGGTATTTTCCACTCATAGGGGTCTAGGAAAATGGAGTGGGCTTGGTCCGATAAGGTTGGATGGGGTAGGGACAGGTTGGTGGTGAGTAAGGTGGGTGGATATAGGAAGGGATCAAAGGGGTCATGGTAAGAGTCACCTAAGGAGAGGAACTCTAGGTCCTTTTGGTCCTCACAACCCCTTGATGGCGGATTCTCCTCCTCTAGTAAAGTGATCGGGCCAAAGTTTTTGGTGGAATGGTCGGCCATGAATGGAGGGCTGGTTGTTCTACCCGAGATAAGCAACTCAAGTTTGTGGATAGCATCGGGCTCATCGGGTGTAGGGAGGAGTAAAAGAAGGTCACTAGTGTAGCAACCCACAGTGTAGATTGAGGAGATGGATCCGACACATAGGTGTAGGAGGTCAAGGCTCCTAGGTCGGTCAATCACCGTGGTCAACATACCAGTCAGCTCCACTTGCCATGCTAGGCCGTGAAGGAGGTCTCCTAAAGTTTCTATTTGGTAGGAGGATTGGATGGTAGTGTGATAGGAGGAGAAGGGAACTATGGAAAAGTTTCGCTCCATGGGGGAGAAAACATGGACTGTGATCTCTCTAATTGGGCTCTCCTTTAGCCAATTAACAAGGGGTTCTCCTAAGATGATCTCGGTCCCATCTAGAGAGAGTGGTGTAAGGCGAAGACCACCATGTGTGGGTTCTTCTTCTTTTTGGACATGGGTGGTCTCCATGGCGGGGATTTGGTCCGGAGTGTTCACTACCATGGGGTCGGGTATGAGTTCCTCTACCAAGGAGGTGAGTGGGTCCTTTGAGGGCAGGATGATAAAGGTTGGGGTATGGTGTACCTAGGGTGGTGAGTGTGTTCGAACTTGGGTTGGGTTTGGGAGTGGAAGAAGTGAAGACCTAAGTTGGGGTAGGATTGGGGTTGGTAGTGGAAGATGGGTGGGTCGAGGAGGACTGGGTTGATTGATTCTGGGAGGTGTGTCCCTTTTAGGGGAAGATGGAAGGCTAGTGGTGGGGACCGTGGAAGCTTGTGGGGTGTGGGTTTGATGGAGAATTTTAGGTTGGGTGATGGCCGTCATGGGCCTAGGTGGAGTGAGGGTGGGGGCCACTTTGGTTTGAATGGTGGTGGTGATCGGGATAGGAATCATTTGGGGTGGTGGAGTTTGGGTCTTAAGGGAGGTCTTGGGTTGACTGGGAGAGAAAGGTGGAGTGGGAGTGCTCCTTGGGTTATGGTTCTCAAGGTAGGAGTGGGAGGGTTGGGGAGTGAAGATCTTCCTGATCTCAACCCTTATCTCTTCCAATAAATCTAGGGGTCCTTTGGGTGGTGGGGTTTGGGTCCTAATGGAGGTCTTGGGTTGACTAGGAGGAAACGGGGGAGTGGGAGTGCTCTTTGGGTTATGGTCCTCACGGTAGGAGTGGGAGGGTCGGGGGCGTAGATCTTCCTAAGCTCACTTTTCATCTCTTCCCATGATCCTATGGGTTCTTGCCTCCAAATCCTCCTTAAGCTCACTATGCGTTCCCACTCCTTCTTGGCTTGTCCCCAAAGTCGCCCTGTGGCCCTGCGGACTCTAGCGTGTCCATAGACCCTAGTCCTATCAAAGTGTTTTATCATGAAAGTCTCCCACCTAACATAATCACTAGCATGTGACCCATCAAAGGTGATACTCTCATCTATAAGGATGTCCAAAAATGGGTGGTCGATCGGACCTTTGTGGAGGGCCGAGTGGGACCAAAGAGAGGTAGCCATGTTGATGAACTGAATGACTCTAAATGCTTATGCGCCCTAAGACAAGACTTAGTAGAGACAAGTCTAGAACTTGCTCTGATACCAACTGATGTAAAATAATGATGCAGCAAGTGGCTAAGGTTCCTTGGACTTAATTCGCAAACACAATCACAAGATTCGAGCAAACTTTGAAGACGCCGTCTCACCGTGCGCACCCGTTACCCGTGGTGACTCGATGATGCCGAGTCGAGGTGGTGGAGAAAGACCCTTGCTGGTAGAGGGCCAGCACAACTAAGGTTCACCCTCCCAAAGGTATGATGCCCACAATCAAGGGCGGCCGGGTGCCTTGGGGGCACTAGGTCACTCATTCACTATTGCCACAGCGACCACACAAGAGTCGATGGGTCCGGGAACAAGCACTCTCTCACCGACCAGCGGACAAGTTGTACGGATATGAAACGAACAGAAGTAAATGGAGCAAGGGCAGAAGCTCACATGGTTGGTTTGAAGAAACCAACCCCGGTCGGAGACGATGGGCGAGCGGGGAAGTGTGGGTTCCCTGCACACTGCGTCGGTGAAGCTTGAACCCTGTTTAGATAATTACACTCACTACACCTCTCGCAGGAGGGTGGACTTGGGGTGGGGAACTTAGAGTTACAATTCAAACACTACCTCCACGTAGGGAGGGGCGTTAAGCCAGCCAGGCGGGGAGGGGAGATTCGCTGAGAAACGAAAAGGAGCCGCTGCCGAATCGACTTGCTTGCTGTGATAGATGACAGACAGTCGGTGTAGTGGCCGTAGATTTCAATCTGGAAATTTGCTGATGACGAGACTAGAGGGGACCTTTTTTTAACTAGAACCGGAACGCCTCAGAATTATGTTGAATTCTTCTGATGTCGTTGCTGGCCATGGTGAAGGTTCGAACAGAGCAACAGAATCTGGGACTGGCAGCTTCTGATCTCACACAGCTGGTTGTAGAGAGTGCCCCGATCGCTTCTGGACTCCGAATTACGAACCTCCAGAGTTTCTGGAACCGTGGACGAGCCCTCTTTTCAGAAAAACTGACGGGGAAGCCGTCTGATGTCATAGAGGACTGGGGGACTCAGAATAGTGGAGGCAGGTCATTGCAGACTATGGGAGGCAGACCCGCGCAGCCAAGGGAGAAAAATGGTAACTTCGGCCCACGGATGCGGAACGAAGTTCTGTATCTTGATTCTGATCTTCGACTGGACGAGGGAGATCTTTGTAGAAGAGCTCATGGCCTGAATCTTCCGCCGTTTGTTGTGGTGTAGCTTCTAACCGGATTCAGGTACTCTGCAGAGGGAGCCCAACGCAGTCCGGGGAGAATGGTTCTCCCGGACAGCCCCGAACTCAGAACGGGATGGGATCACCTCGCCTACAAAGCTGATTGGACGACCTTTCAAGAATGGTTTGGTATGCCTTCAGACGTCGCCGTATGAATCCGTGAATGCTTCTGCAAGTCGACCCTTTCTACTACACTCGAACTGAGAGCTGTAATTTGAAGAAGATGGGGGGGAAAGGGGGGTTTATGGGAGGGGAAGTGAGGTGGATGGGTATGGGGATGACCCTTGGCTGTGATGGGGTCTGGGAGGGGGTGTTCCAAGAAGTGGGAGGGGGAGAATGAGGCCTGGAAGGAGGTTTTTGTAGTGGCTGAGAGGGGAGTTGCGAAATTGGGCTTGGAGGGAAAGGGGGAAGGTGAGGGGGCACAAGTGGGTGGGGGGGGGGAATGGTTTCCCTCCTTTGGATTTGGAATGGGTTTAATGGAAAGGGATTAATGGTAGCCTAGAGAATGGGAAGGGTTGCCTTGGGGAGGGGAAGAGGTGTTTGGGAGAATGGATTCCCCCTTGGGAAGGTGAAAGGGTGAATGGGGAAGGGGAAAGGTTGCTTGGGAGGAGGGCGAGGTGCCTAGGAGAAGGGGATTCCACCTAGGGGTTGGAGGGGACTTAAATGGGAGGTATGGGGAAGGGGGAGGGGTCTTAATTAGAGGTGAATAGGGAGGAGAGAGAGTGAATTTCGAATTTGGGGGGGGAGGAGAGAGAATGGGGTTCGCCCCCTTTAGAGAGAGAGAGAGAGAGAGAAATAGAGAGAGAGAGAGCTAGAGAGAGAGGCACAAATTCTTGTGGCAATTTTATCAATACTTCATTACCTTACAAATGAGGGATTGGGGTCCTATTTATAGGAATCCCATAATTTAACTTAGGTCCCTAACTTTTGGACTTCTAACACTAAACCAAGGGGAAGGGGGCGCCCCTGGGCCTAGCCCATATAATTGGGCCCAACTGACTCATTAACCACTCTAATGCCAATTAACCTAGGTAGATGACACCTTAACCTAGGGACTTGACTCAAATAAAAGGAAAATTACATGATAATAAAATGAAAATTACATCATATAACTCGAAATAAAGTGGTGAACAAGATGTAGCATAGGTGGCGAGCATCGGGATCCTCGATCATATGAAAGTGTTGGTGATGTCCTCATGAGCCAGTGTTGCCCCTCTCGCGTAACACTCCTGTGTTGGACCGTTAGAGTGCTGTGACAGTCTAGCCTTGGACCGTTACCACTGTGACGGCCCAAAGGTAGACCGCCAGGCACTGTGTTGCGCCGAAGTGGTTCTTCGTGCTTGCCGCGATTATTTCACATTGTGTAGTTCCCTAGTTGTCCCGGTTGCGACCCAGTGATTGACTTGCGGTCTCTTGGATGTCCCAAACACCCCGAGGGTTCTTTGTCTGTGTCTTGAGGGTGTCGGGAGGACCGTGCTACCTCGTTTGGCATGCCCGTGGGTTTGATAGTCTAGGTGACTCCTCGTGTTCCGGGCTTGTGTGTTACGCTTGACCGAGTCACCGTGTATCGGTGTGTGTGCGGTGGGGTCTCCCCCACATGCCATGAGTTTTCCTGGAAGATGATTCTTGAGTGGGCCATGTGTTTGGCCTTGGACTGCAAGCCCAGTTATCGGTGTGGTAGCTTGTGCGTTGCCCTGGGAATCGTGCTTCTGTGCTTTTCGCGTGGGCCATGTGTGAGGTCTTAGACCGCGAGTCCAGTTGCCCAGCCTGTGGCTGGAGGGTTCCCGTTGTTCCCTGAGAGTGGTATTTGGTTTGGCGGCCTGTGAGCTACCTTGGGAACCGTACTTCTGCGTTTCTTTGTGGATTGTGAGTCCCATTTCTTCTCCGACTGTGGTCACCGTGCGATGGTGCTGGTACGTGGGACGGTCCCCATACTTCATCGGATTAGGACGTTGTGTTCCGTTGGCTTGAGAGTCTACTCCTTCAGTGACCCTCCACTAGTTGTAGCCTACCAGCACGCGTGTGCTGGTCTCACTTGGGAGTAGGTGTACGGTCTTACCCTGAGGATGGTTTTAGACTGGTTTCCGTCGGTCCCCGCCTCTAGCAGCCAGAGTCCGGCTGAGGGGAAAACTGGTCAGAGGGCCAGACCAGGGACGGACGGTCTGTGTGTGCACACGTGGTTAGGGGCGGTTGGACCCACGCTAACGGGCGTGATCCCAGCTAGTCACTTGCTTTGTGGTTACTTGTTCAGTGTCCGTGCCTCTGGTAGGCGCTACCACGTCAGGCAGTTCACCTGCGGTGCGGTGTAAGATGTCAGGGGATGCTACCGACTGTGCTTCTAGTGGGAGGTACTCCTGTCGAGTCGGGAGTGACAGACTGTTAGTTTCCGTGACTTTGACCTTCAGGTTTTCGGTCGTGTTGACCGTTGAGTTTCGGCTATCTTGCCGTGGCATGTGTCAATTTTTGTGCCGTGAGACTGGTGCTACTAGCTTTACTGAGGTTGTGTCTTGTTGGTGCGGTGTCCACGACCGGATGGTCGGGGTTGCACCTTGGACAGCGTGTCCAAATTGGCCGTGTCCAGGGAGACATGCCTCTACGGTGGGGTTGTCATAGGTTTTACTTCGGTAAGTGGTACTAGTGTGGTTCGGTAGCCCCGACCGTGAGATCGGGGGGTGTTTCTGGTATAGTAGGAGTAGCTGTAGTGCCAAGTTTTGACCGGCCACCGGTTCGCTGTTCCTGCTGTCGTTGTAGCTTTTCTTTTCGCTACCGCTGTTGTTTTCGGTTGGGGTTCTGCGGGATCCCTGCTGAGTCTCTATTTTGGAGACTCATTCCCTGCTTTTCAGGTGTGGCGGTTCTTCCTCGAGGTTCGAGGGTGCGGTACGGAGATTCTCAGTTGCCAGCTCGCCGGGCCGAGTGTTCACTCGGCATGTGGTACGCTTTACTACTTTAGAATGTACTTTCTGTTGGACTGGACTCTGTTCTAGCAGTAGTTGTTTATTTATTTCTGTTAATTGTTGAATTATCCTGCTTTATTTCCTATTTCTTTGTGCCTCCACACTCCTTTTAGCCCTTCCAAGCCCTCCCGGCTCGTGGGCGGCAGTTCGAGTCTCGGGTTATCGGGTCTTTCCCGATAATCAGATTCTCGGGTCGTTACAAGGCCCGAGCCTTTGATGTCTTCATAGATCTCCTACACCGGAGCGGTTAAGGGAGTGTACTGCTCGTACTTCCGAGATGGTTCTTTGTTCTCCCCGTCTTGGTTCCGCCTTTTTCCTTGGCCCGAGCTTGGCTCGGGTGCTCGCTTCTTGTCCCCCTCCCGACCCTAACCGGTTGCGCCTCGGCATGCGCTGAGAACTTCTTCGCACTCAGCATGGCGTAAAGTCAGAGTCACTAGGTCGGCAAGGGTCGAGGGAGGGTGGAGGATAAGTTCACGGGGGAGGTTCTCATCACGGGTGCCTCCGGTCAGTGCGATTATGCCGAGGCAACATCCATGCGGGGGATTCTCAGGGCTTCCGACTTGAATTGGTTGATATAAGCTCGGAGTCTCTCCCGCTGCTCCTGTTTGAGAGCCAATAGCCCCGCTACCGACCTTGGGGGGCCGATGCCGGTGAAACTCTCCTTGAACATTCGTCCGAACTGCTTGAAGTCTGGGTTGGATCCGGGGGTGAGGGCCCGAAACCATGCTTGGGCGCCTTGGACCAGGGTGGTCACGAAGGCTCGGCATTTGATGGCGTCGGATGTCTCGTGAAGGGTCATCAGGGCGTCGAAGCTGTTGAGGTGGTCGGCCAAGTCACCCTGGCCGTCGTAAGACTTGAAGGTCGGAATGGAGATTCTAGGAGATATCTCCGCCTTCAAGATGCAGTCGGAGAACGGGGATTTCTCCTCATCCTCTGTTGGGGAGGTCTTCTGCAAGGCGCATAAGGCACGCTCCTGCTCTGCAAAGCGTCTCTCGAACTCTCGCATTCGGAGGGATAACTCCGACTGCCATTGCACTGTGGGGCTAGGGGGGCACGATGGCAGGCTGTCCTGGCATTCCCCAGGGACTCCGGTCTCTAGGTGTGGACGGCGTACCCCAGGTTTTCCCCTCTTCGGTGTGGAGGAGGCCTCTTGCTCCAGAGGAGGGGCTTGTGAAGGTCCTCCTGACCTGTTGCGAATAAGCCGCCGTCCCTGGAGGGTGAAGTGGCCTCCGGCAATGTGTTGGGACGCGTCTCCGCGGGGAGGGCTTTCGAGAGGGACGTGTGACCTTCCTTCCCTGGCCGCCTGGGTCCTCATGAGTTCCACGAGGACGTCCAGTTTTACGTTGAGGGCTTGGAAAGCGTCAACGCCCTCGTTGGATGGTAGCTCCACTGCAGCGGGTGGAGGCGGTTCGTCGGCTAGGGTGCTGGCGTTGGAGGGGGGGTTCTGTGCGGCCTGAGAAGGGCCCTCTCCCCCCACCACCATGGCTTTTCCACTATCACCGGCGGACCTCCTCCCTGTACTCCTTCATACCATACTGGCTCTTTGATTGTTTCCCACAGACGGCGCCAGATGAAGAGGGGCGATCTCGCGTTGGTCCTGAGCTGGAGGAGATGATCACCGATCAGTGAACTGCAAGGAAGGGAAACGAATCAGGGGGCCCAGGGATGGTTCCCTAGGGAAAACCCTCCAATGCCTAAGTCAGTAGAGCAGTGGTGGAAGCTATGAAGGGAGGAGGAAGGAGATGCACGAGATCCCTCTCCACCAAGGTGGTGAAGTGGTTCCTGCTTAGGGAGTTTTATGCGTATGTTGGCCTTACCTTTTGCTGGAGGGAGTCTCAGGTTTAAATAGTGCGCCAAGCTCATGAGTCCCGTAAGCTGAGGAGTTTCAGGCGGGGGTTACGTCCTCGACGTGGGCTCTTTATGGCCTTGAGGACTCGCGGCCCCCTTATCCACGTAAACTCCTGCTCAGAAATGGCTCTTAATGGCAGCGTGGGTAAGCAACCGTCAGTCGACCCAAGCGTAAGGAGTGCCGGCCCTGTCCCGGGCGATAGGCATAGCTCGGGTGAGATTCGGTCGGAGTGGGCACTGGGCGCTAGCCCTTATCCCGGGAAGGGGGATAGGTCGGGCGTGTTGTGTCCCTGAGGTCATTTGAGTCATTCTGTGATCACTTGGGTCATTCGACATCATTCTATAGTCATATGAGTTCTGTGGTATTCTTGGTTTTGATAATGGCTAAACACTATTAGTCATTGATATCTTCCACTCTCATGTGATTGACATACGCAATATTTTTTATTCATGACAGATATGCCAATGAATGCAAATCTCATCTCTCTTACAAGCAAAAGTCGACATTTCATATTCGGCTCGTCACTCATCCAAGGTCAATGCACAAAGAAGTATAGCCAAGAGAATCCAAGGTTAAAGACTCAGTTGATACCTTCTAGACTATCAAGGGTGATGCCACAAACATGCACGGGCTGCTAATGGAGTTGAACGACGGAGCTGAAGCGGATAACGGACCGACCCGGGCAAGCCCGGAATCAGCCCAGCTGGCGGTCGACCGCCAGCACAGGGGCGGTTGACCGCCCCAGCCAGCATCCGCTAGTCTGCATGTCTTTCAGCTGGTGGTCGACTGCCAACCCGTAGTGGTCGACCGGAATTCCCAGTGACCATCCGTCTATAGTGTTTCTCAGTAGCGGTCGACCGCCAGAAGCCACAGGTCGACCGCCAGCCCCGATGCAGCCATGTTTGACTTCGAATTCCACCTCGTGGCCAGCCCCTTTCCATGGATTTGTTTAATCAAAACTCACCTAATCTTCCATGATTTGTGGATCTGGTCTGGGGGGTGTCTATGGACCATTCAAGGTCTATAAAACCAACACATGAAGGGTTAGAAACTCTAATGCTTCAAGGGGATTCAAGGGAGGCTACAAGGGTGAGAGGAGTTCGAGTACTGTAGCTGTGAACAGTACTCCGTGAAGAACTCTTCATCCATTCCAAGGCATTCAAGTCCAGATCTGAAACCATCTCAACCTCCAAGGAAGAAGAAGCAATCAAGACTCTCAAGGGTGATCTAAACTGCATCCTTCTTCCTCTTCATCAATTCAAGAGGATCAAAAGGAAGATCAAAGCTACATCCAACACTCTCTCCATCAACTCAAGGTGATTCAAGTTCATATCTCAATCCAGCAACCTCCAAGGAAGAGTAGAAGTAAGAAAGGCTAATAAGGGAGATCAAAGAAGGCTGCAAGGGTGTGTTCAAGGGAGAGGAGTTCGAGTACTGTAGCTGTGAACAGTACTCCGGGAAGAAGTTCTTCATCAAATCTCCAAGTGATTCAAGCTACTTCAAAAGAAGATTCAAGCCCCAGCAATCTCAGACAAGATCTTTTCTCTTTGAGCATATTTCATATCTTGTTTGAGTGTTTTCATATCTTATTCTTTTCCATTTCATTCAAACATTTGGAACTGAAGATCGTCCCTACCGGTGGTTAATAGGAAGGCAATCGGAAGTTGTCCGATTTGCGGTGTTGACGTCCCTACCGGTGGTTAGTAGGAAGGTAATCGGTGGTCTTTCCAATTTACGGTTCAGTGCGTGGCACTAGTGGAGCCTCACCGGATTTGGTGAGGGGTGGACGTAGGACGGGAAATTCAGTCCGAACCACCTTAAAATCTTGTGTGTTGTGGTTTGCTTGTGTGATTGCTTTATGTTAGATGCATGCTTAGGTTCAATATCTATATTACGTAATCATCTTGCCAAGCAAATCATTCGTGTTCTTCGTCAAGCTAGTTATATTCCGCTGCTTATTTCATCATCTAGCTTTAAAGAGGGTTGCATTGCGAAAAGAGGGACAGATCTATTCACCCCTCCCCTATAGATCCGCTGTCCACTACACAACAAGTGGTATCAGAGCCTAATCTCTCATTATGGGGTCCAACGACCTTGAGGGAAATGGTGGATCTGCGTCTAAGGGTTATTTACCTGAAGGACATTCTGTGAATATGCCTCCTTATTTCAGTGGATCTAATTATCCCTATTGGAAACATCGTATGTAGGTGTTCATTCGTGCCCAAGACTACGAACTTTGGCGAGTGATCAGTAAAGGTCCGTATGAGCTTACGGATAATGAAGACTTGTGGACCAAAGAACAGATAAGGCAATCCACTGTCAACTGGAGTGCCAAACACATCATGCAATGCTCACTCCATCCAGTTGAATTCTCAAGAGTGGTGACCTACGCATCTGTAAAACTAATGTGGGACAAGCTAGAGGTAATATACGAAGGAACCACTCAGGTACGAGAAACAAAAGCCAACATTTTAGTTTCTGAATATGAAATGTTCCGCATGAAGCCTGATGAATCAATTCAAGATATGTATGCTCGATTGACTGTGCTTACTAATAGTTTAACTGATTTGAGAAAGAAATATTCAGAGTAAGAAATTGTAAGGAAAATTCTCTGATCGTTAACTCCAGCATGGCACACAAAGGCTACCGTGGTTGAAGAATCGAGAGATCTCGCAACTACCAAGGTAGATGAACTCATTGGGTCATTGATGACCTATGAGATCAACCTCAAGAAAAAAGAGGCTGCGGCACCTAAGAAGAAGTCCCTAGCTCTTAAAGCAGGACCCAGCGGTCATGGCACTTCTGATAAAGGTGAGGATTCGGCAAGTGAGCGAGAAGAGGATGACGTAGCCATGCTCACACGTAAGTTCAAAAAATTCCTGAGAAAGGAAGGTAAGAGCTTCATGAGAGGAAGGTCAAAGATAAGAAATGGTTTCAAATCTAATTCTGAAAACTCTAAGAAATCTGACAAAATCATTTGTTATTCTTGCAACAAACCAGGGCATTTCAAGAATGATTGTCCCGACAGATTCAGAAAAGCTGACAAATGGAAGGGCAAGAAGAAGAACAAGGCCATGGTGTCCACATGGAGCGATGAAGAGGAAAGTGATGACGGAACCAGCTCCTCGGACAAAGAAAAAGAAGATTTCTGCCTTATGACCAAAGGTGATGAAGAAACTGAGGTAAATTCTCCATTTGAAGATTATACAATTGATGATTGGGAGGATGCATATATACAACTCATGAAAAAATATGAAATGTACAAAAAGGAGAATAAATCATAGAAAAATAAAATTAACTCATTTGTGCATGATCATAATATGAATGATAAGAATGCTCTACTTGAGACTAAAATTGAAGATCTTAAGAAAATGATTGAGGATTTGGAGGAAGGAAGAAAAGAAATGGCTGACTTGGAAACTGAAAATGAGGATTTGAGAAATGAGATTGATAGCATGAAGCTCAAAATGTAAAGCTATGAAAAAGATAGTAAATTGAGCAATGAAAAGTATGAAGCTGTCAAACAAGTCAACATTCAACTTCTTCAAAATATTGAAAACCTACAAAAAGAGTTGAAGGATAAACAACAATCTTAAGAAAAGTTTGTGGATGGAAGAGAAAACCTAGATGCTTTGCTAGGTATCAGAATGGACTTCAACAAGGAAGGGTTGGGTTTTGAACCAACAAATAAAAGGCCAATTGGGCTCAAAATTGTCACATTTGTTTCATCTTCCGAAGCTTCCACCTCAAACACAACTCCCACACAAAACTAGCAAAAACAAAAGGAGAAAGGGAAAGAAAAGATTGAAGAGGCAGTCACCAACATTCCCAAAAAGCCTGTCCAAAAACCTAAGAAAGGTCGACCTTCCCCGCAGCATAGGTCAACACTTCCTTGGCCATTGCATGCTCAATCTTTCAGATATCACCAAAACTGGATTGCTCATTCATATAGGCCAACACCATACTTTCGGAGAAATTGAGATTCATGTGTTCATCAATCCTATAACTTTCAATCTCCTAGGTGGCAGAACAATCACTTTCAACCCAAAAATAACCAATGGCCACAATGGGTTAAGAAGCCAACTTCATCAAACTTTCACAAAATCTAACAAAGAGCCTCTAAACAAAAAGGAAATGTCAAGGCTAAAAGAAAAACTAAATCCCTGCTTTAAGCAAACAAAACATGAATGTTAGAAAGGTTTGGATTCCAAAAGAAATGGTTTCATATTTTGAAAATCTTAAGAGTTTGAAGGGACCCAAAATTGGTTGGGTTCCAAATACAATTGCTTAATTGTTTATGCAGGAATGTCTTGCAGCCATGCATAACAGGTGGTATCTTGATAGCGGCTGTTCAAGACACATGACTGGAGATAAAACAAAATTTTGTCTCTTGGAGGAAAAGGAAGGAGGATACGTCACATTTGGAGGAAACAATAAAAGAAAAATCATTGGAACAGGTAATGTAGGTAAGAACCTCTCCAACTCCATTGGAAATGTGTTGCTAGTTGAAGGTTTAAAATATAACCTACTTAGCATAAGTCAATTGTATGATAAATGTCATAAAGTGTTGTTTGACTCTCATGAATGCAGAATTCTTGAACGAAAATCTGACAAGGTAAAATTTTCTGGGAAGAGAGTCAACAATGTTTACACGATTGACTTAGATGATCCTGCTCATTTAAATCTTTGTCTTACTGCACCAAAATCTAAAATTGCTTGGTTATGACATCGTAGACTAGGACATGCTAGCTACAATATCTTACATAAATTGTTAAAGCATTCAATGCTGAAAGGGTTGCCTGAATTATCATTTAAATAAGAAAACAAGTTGTGTGATGCATGTGCCATAGGTAAACAAACAAGAAAATCTTTCAAGGGAAGATCTGAAAATACATCATCCAAACCACTCGAGCTAATTCATATGGACTTGTTTGGTCCAACCAGAAATGCTAGTTTAAGTGGTAGAAAATATGGATATGTCTTGGCGGATGACTTCTCTAGGTTCACATGGGTTTTCTTTCTCACACATAAAAATGATGCTTTTGATGAGTTTCAGGCGCTCTACATGAAGATAAAGCAGGACGGTGTGTTCAAGATCTCCAAGATTCAATCTGATCACGGTGGTGAATTTGAAAACACTGACTTCTATAATCTTTGCAGGGCTGAAGGTATTTCACACCGATTCTCTTCACAAAGAACGCCGGAGCAAAATGGTGTAGTTGAAAGGAGAAACCGAACACTTGTAGAGATGGCAAGAACCATGCTTGCTGAACGGTAACTTCCAAGGAGGTTTTGGGCCGAAGCGGTAAACTCGGCATGTTACATTATCAACCGCTCTGTGGTAAGACCACACACCAAAAAGACTCCTTATGAGTTGCTGAAAGGTAAAAAGCCATCTCTCTCACATATGAAAGTGTTTGGGTCAAAATGCTTCATCCACAACAATGACAAAAGAGACTTAGATAAATTCGTGCCCAAGAGCGATGAAGGTATATTCCTTGGATATTCTGATAGATCTAGGGTTTATAGAATTTACAATATCAAAAGTCAAACTGTGGAAGAATCACCCCATGTTTTCTTTGATGAATATCATGATTCTAACAATGATAACTCTTGCAGGAAAAACGATGAAGATGGGGAATTCCTAAACATGAAGGACAAGAGTGATCCTCCACAAGAAGAAATAAAAGAAGATGGTGACCTAGCTGAATCAAGCAATGCAAGGGATCAAGCTCTAGGGGAAGGTAACGATTCTACAAACATTAGCATTCTTAAGGATCATCCCTTGGAAAATGTCATTGGCAGCTTGAATGACCCACCTAGAACAAGGTCACATTTTAGAATTATGGAAGAACTAGATCAACTTGCTCTCTCAACTTGAACCCAAAAATATTGATGAAGTATTAAAAGATGAAAACTGGATAAATTCAATGCAAGACGAGTTAAACCAGTTTGAAAGGAATAAAGTCTGGCATCTTGTTCCCAGACCTTCATCATAATCTGTCATAAGCACTAAATGGGTCTTTAGGAACAAACTAAGTGAGGATGGCAAGATAATAAGAAACAAAGCTAGATTGGTGGCTCAAGGGTATAATAAAGAGTTTGGGGTAGATTTTGATGAATCTTATGCCCCAGTTGCTAGACTCGAAGCCATCAGAATTTTACTTGCCTTTGCATGCTCCCTTAGAATAAAGCTGTATCAAATGGATGTCAAAAGTGCTTTCTTGAATGGCTTGATCAAAGAAGAAGTCTATGTTGAGCAGCCCCCTAGCTTTGAGAATTCTAACAATGCAGATTTTGTATACAAGCTAGACAGGGCGCTTTATGGACTTAAGCAAGCACCAAGAGCTTGGTATGAGAGACTAAGCTCGTTCCTCATTGAAAAAGGGTACACACGAGGTAAGGTAGATCAAACACTTTTCTCCAAGAAACAAGGTAAGAACATCTTGATTGTTCAAATTTATGTTGATGACATTGTGTTTGGTTCTACAAAATCTGAAATGTGTGAGGAATTTGCTAACCTCATGACTAGCGAATTTGAGATGAGCCTAATGGGAGAACTTCGATTCTTTCTCGGTTTTTAGGTCAACCAAGGAGAAGATGGTTGCTTCATAAGCCAAGCCAAATACATCAAGGAGCTGCTAAAAAGATTTGACATGACAAACAGCAAAATCATTACAATTCCGATGAGCACCTCAACTTCACTGGATTCAGATGAAAATGGTAAATTGGTGGATGCAAAGGTCTATAGAATTATGATTGGTTCTTTGCTTTATTTGACTGCATCTCGACAAGATATCCAGTTTAGTGTATGTCTTTGTGTTAGATTTCAAGCTAGTCCTAGAGAATCTCATTTGACTGCCGTCAAACGTATCCTTCGATATCTTGCCAGCACTCAAGATTTGGGATTGTGGTATCCGTCATCATGTGATTTATCTCTTATATCTTATTTTGATGCGGATTACGCTGGATGCAAGCTGGATCGTAAGAGTACTAGTGACTATTGCCAGTTTCTAGGCGGGTGTTTAGTTTCTTGGGCCTCCAAGAAACAGCACTCGGTTGCCCTCTCAACCGCGGAGGTAGAATATGTTGCTGCAGGGAGCTGTGGCACCCAAGTATTGTGGATTAAACACCAACTCCAAGAGTACTTGGTGGATCTTGGTTGTGTCCCGATTCTGTGTGATAACACTAGTGCTATCAACCTTGCAAAAAATCCAGTCCAGCACTCTAGACTAAGCATATTGAGATTAGGCATCACTTCATTAGAGACGAGGTCAGTAAGAAAAATTTTAAACTGCATTTTGTTGATACTCTAAATCAAATTGCTGATATTTTCACCAAGCCCTTGTGTAATGACAGGTTTTCAACACTCAGAAGGGAGCTTGGTCTTTTCCGACCTCAAGCCAATAAGAAGTTGAAATGATGATCATGTTCAATTAGTTGTGTGTTTTACACGTTGGTATTAATGCATTGTTTATATGTCAATATGTCTTTTTGCATATGGTGTCGCATTACATGTAGTTGCATAATCAAGTTGAATCTATGTTCCCAATGCATTGCATGGTTTGTGTCGCACCATTCTTGCATGGTCATGGTATATCAAATGTTGATGTATGGAAGGGCAGGTTATGCTTGTCTCGAAGCACTCAATATGCGTGAGGTTTCACCTCCGCCAAGTACCATGTGTCAATGTCGCATATAGGCCATATAGTACGGGGGAGTTATCCTTTTGCAGCATTCATGCATATATTTCATATTCATTCTGTGGCATTTAATAAGTGTACAACCATGCGTTGGGTCATACATTTCATTTGTGTCACCTTCATGAGTGACTAGGTCAACCTCCTTTGTCATTCCACTTGATTGCAAACATAACTCCTTCGCGCATCCATTGCATATCCTTAGGGGGAGTTTTGTTGATTCTCTTAACCTCTTGTAAACTACACTTCAGTGGCTTACAGTCTGGTTTGAGTTCATGAGACAGACGGACATATGGTGTAAGAGCTTTCTATTATATGCCCTAATGATTGTCCATTCAATGAAAATGGTTCAGATTTAATGATTTCCTTGTAGTTCTGATATATCTTGTTTGAAATCATCTATGTTCTGTAGTTTTAATAGACTTTCACTAAAGACTGCATGTTATGTCTTGAATGACTACCTTGAAATCTGAAAATCCAGACTTCATGACAATCTTGGTGATACTCTAGAGCTTAGTATTGTTTCTAAACATCTTGATGAGTTGGAATTCTTGAAAATCAATTTATAGAGCAATGATAGTGTTGCACGGAGAAATATGTCACGTCATCAAATCAAGTGACGAATGATATGTCATGATGTGCCTCTGTTATCTCTGTCTTAATTTATCTAGACTCTAGGCAGAGCAATGGCATAGTTGCTGAGAAACATATCTTCTCATCAATGAAATGAGTTTAGATATGTCATGACGTGACTTTGCTATCTCTGTTCATTCTGAAGCATAACCGTCAATCTTGCCATATACCTAGGAATACTGGTGTCTAAACAACGTGTGTTCTTACGGCTTGGAGGCATGTACTAGACTTGATTGCTCGTAAAATATGTGTCATGTGCCTTCAAATTCAAAAGATATTGAAAATCAAATTTGTTGAACTCATAAAATTCCATGCTTTAGTCATGATTGTTTAGCCTCAATACTCATTTTTTTTGTGTTATTCCCTTTGTAGTTACTGAATATGGATATATAAGACAAGGGACGGTTAAACATTGCCATGATATGCACCTTTGGTTCATTTCTATTACATCTTAGATGTAGCTGCTTTTCGAACTCTGTTGATGAATTCGGATTTCATTAGCTTTGAACCATATATATTGCTCACGATCTGTTTCAGGTTTGCATATAATGGCTTGCTCTTAACTCCCTTCAGCTCTGGTCTCACAGACATTTTACTATTATCACTCTTTTTTGCTGTTGGCAAAGGGGGAGAATTCTTTGTGTGAGTCCTTTGTAAGAGCTATATGCGTTATCGCATTGTCATAGGGGAGAGCTTATGTGCTTTGTGAGTTGTCATGGGGGATGGGTGAATGGTGTACGGGGAGAGTCCAAGGGGAGAATCCATTGTTCACATTACATCTCATATGTGTATGTGATGAGGTTTACATAATTGCATAGCATTCATATCATAATTGCCTTCACATGCATTCATATCATAATTGCCTTCACATGCTATTACTATCATGGACCTTGAGCTGCATATGTTACATTTGCTATAACTTGTGCCATTTTAGACATTTCTATCAGATAATGACACACAGTGTTGCCATCATCAAAAAGGGGGAGAATGTTGTGTCCCTGAGGTCATTTGAGTCATTCTGTGGTCACTTGGGTCATTTGACATCATTCTATAGTCATATGAGTTCTGTGGTATTCTTGGTTTTGATAATGGCTAAACACTATTAGTCATTGATATCTTCCACTCTCATGTGATTGACATACGCAATGTTTTTTATTCATGACAGATATGCCAATGAATGCAAATCTCATCTCTCTTACAAGCAAAAGTCGACATTTCATATTCGGCTCGTCACTCATCCAAGGTCAATGTACAAAGAAGTATAGCCAAGAGAATCCAAGGTTAAAGACTCAGTTGATACCTTCTAGACTATCAAGGGTGATGCCACAAACATGCACGGGCTGCTAATGGAGTTGAACGACGGAGCTGAAGCGGATAACAGACCGACCCGGGCAAGCCCGGAATCAACCCAGCTGGCGGTCGACCGCCAGCACAGGGGCGGTCGATAGCCCCAGCCAGCATCCGCTAGTCTGCATGTCTTTCAGCTGGTGGTCGACCGCCAGCCCGTAGCGGTCGACCGGAATTCCCAGTGACCATCCGTCTATAGTGTTTCTCAGTAGCGGTCGACCGCCAGAAGCCACAGGTCGACCGCCAGCCCCGATGCAGCCATGTTTGACTTCGAATTTCACCTCGTGGCCAGCCCCTTTCCATGGATTTGTTTAATCAAAACTCACCTAATCTTCCATGATTTGTGGATCTGGTCTGGGCGGTGTCTATGGACCATTCAAGGTCTATAAAACCAACACATGAAGGGTTAGAAATCCTAATGCTTCAAGGGGATTCAAGGGAGGCTACAAGGGTGAGAGGAGTTCGAGTACTGTAGCCGTGAACAATATTCCGTGAAGAACTCTTCATCCATTCCAAGACATTCAAGTCCAGATCTGAAGCCATCTCAACCTCCAAGGAAGAAGAAGCAATCAAGACTCTCAAGGGTGATCTAAACTGCATCCTTCTTCCTCTTCATCAATTCAAGAGGATCAAAAGGAAGATCAAAGCTACATCCAACACTCTCTCCATCAACTCAAGGTGATTCAAGTTCATATCTCAATCCAGCAACCTCCAAGGAAGAGTAGAAGCAAGAAAGGCTAATAAGGGAGATCAAAGAAGGCTGTAAGGGTGTGTTCAAGGGAGAGGAGTTCGAGTACTGTAGCTGTGAACAGTACTCCGGGAAGAAGTTCTTCATCAAATCTCCAAGTGATTCAAGCTACTTCAAAAGAAGATTCAAGCCCCAGCAATCTCAGACAAGATCTTTTCTCTTTGAGCATATTTCATATTTTGTTTGAGTGTTTTCTTATCTTATTCTTTTCCATTTCATTCAAACATTTGGAACTGAAGATCGTCCCTACCGGTGGTTAGTAGGAAGGCAATCGGAAGTTGTCCGATCTGCGGTGTTGACGTCCCTGCCGGTGGTTAGTAGGAAGACAATCGGTGGTCTTTTCGATTTGCGGTTCAGTGCGTGGCACTAGTGGAGCCTCACCGGATTTGGTGAGGGGTGGACGTAGGACTGGAAATTCAGTCCGAACCACCTTAAAATCTCGTGTGTTGTGATTTTCTTGTGCGATTACTTTATGTTAGATGCATGCTTAGGTTCAATATCTATATTGCGTAATCATCTTGCCAAGTAAATCATTTGTGTTCTTCGTCAAGCTAGTTATATTCCGCTGCTTATTTCATCATCTAGCTTTAAAGAGGGTTGCATTGCGAAAAGAGGGGCAGATCTATTCACCCCTCCCCTATAGATCCGCTGTCCACTACACAACAGGGCGTGGGTCTTCCTCCGACTGGACCGACGCTCGGCCTTCCGAGCCTAATGGCCGCCTAGGAAGTACTTGATGCCGAGTGAACTTATTAGGCTTTTATGCTAAGTGGGCCATGTGGGGCGGTCACTTAGATGAGCTGGGCCTCGTTTGGTCTCGCTGGACCTACTTCGGCCGCTCTTAGATGGGCTACAGAAATCTCCCTCTCCAGGGCCCAATGGCCTAGAATTAACATTAATGAAATGAGATAACGAAATTCACAAATTATGTTAAAATGCTCCTAGATCGGGGTGTGAGCGTTTAAATCATATTGGTCGATTATCGACCATTTCATGTTCGGATAGAAGTCCGTATTGAAAGCGCGATGAAGATGGTGATAAACCCGTACAAATATATGTCGAGTATACGACAAGCTTGATAAGAGAGCGGGATCAGATCCCAGTGGGGATGGGTCAGGTTTGATGAACAATTGGCTCGGGGCAATATCGTGTTATAGCCATGTCGGGACGCTCCCTGAGATCCAAACACGACTTGTCGAGGTGTCGTTGATATTTCCTTCGTACCGAGTCTACGGAAGCGGGGTCTGGAGCGCCCATTATCATGTTTTCGTTGTTTGGTTACTTGAACTATTTATTTAATATTTTATTATTATTATTATTTTTTGAGATGCATGGATGTATCATTTTTTATCATTTTTGGTCATTTATTTATTTATTTATTTGTGTTTCAATTCTTTATTATGTTTACTTAGTAGTAATATTATTTTTCTTGTATTGGCTTTCTTAGGTTTATTCGCTTTTTTTTCTTTCATTTAACATCATTTTGTTCTTGCTTATCTATTTATTTAGCAATTTATTTATGTTGCTAAGTTATCTTTATTGTTTTGATTTGGATGATTTTCTTTGAGGGTGAACAAAATACATAAATTAAAATAAAAAAACAAAAGAGTTTAAATGAGAAGGGGAACAATGATCCCCGCCGATTCAACATTTTGAGTATTTTTGGCATTTTGGGTTAGTTATGTGTGCATTACGTGAGGAAGTGTGTGAATATGTTTGTGAGTGTGTGCATGAGTGTGTTTAGTAGTGTGTGGTAAGCGTAGTGTTTTGTTTTGTTTTATTTTTTATATGATTGGGTGATTGAGGTAAAGAGGGAATGGGGGGGGGGTGCCAATCGACGCACCCCACCACCGCCGCTTGTTGCCTTTTTTTTATGTATTATGGGGAGGGGAAATGGGAAAGGGGTCCACCGATTGGCATCCTTGGGGTGCCAATCGGCGCACCCCACTCCCGCCGATTCACGTTTCATTTGCTTTTTTTTTTTAAACATATACATATAGGTATGTATGGAGATAATGGAGGGGTGGCCGCGTCGGATCAGTGGCCCCTCGGGGTGCCTCATCTGACGAAACCCTCGCCGGATCATGGTTTTAACATTTTTTTTGTGAAAGAGGGTGCGTCAACGCGGTGGGCTTCCGCGTCGACGAAGAGCCACCTGATCCGATGCAACTCCCGTCAATTTAGTTTCTTTTTTTTTTTGTTTGAAAGAGGGTGCGTCGACGCAAGCGGCCCTCCTTTGTCGGATCAAACTTCATTCATTTTCATTTTATTATTTATTCAATTTTTATCTATTAGTTCTTTTCTTGTTATTTTTATCCTGAGCATTTCATCATTCATTTTTCATCACCGGTCTTACAATTAGTCTAAGTGTCCTGGCAAAAATTCGACAGTATTTTCCCAGCATTCGGAGCATTTGGGGTGTAAAATAGAGAGCCGTCCACGAAATACTCTGAGACGACCACCAAATTCTCAGGTGAGCTAGAAACAACTACCCGGTGACCAAAGGTGAGCGTAGAAACCCGAGGACTAGCCTTCAAGGGGTTCTAGTGGCCCACGGGCCACAGTTTCAAAAATTTTTGGGGCATGTGTCCAACATGTCATCAAGTGTATGACCGTTGCTATTCACCCTCTAGATGGGATCCCCTAGAAGCCATACTATGAAGAAGTAAGCTTGTAAAAGGGGCGCTGAGTGATCAAGAAATTAGGAGCATAAGGGAGTATTACTGGCGCCATATATATCCCAAATTGTTACACAGGAGACCCAAAGCTTTGGTAAACGGAAAAGGGGAGTTTGTGCAAACAACCACAAAATATACACAGTGACGTGATAACTCAAGAAAGGAAATTCTATTGTTTTTGTTTTTATTCCCTGTTAGATGGTGCCAGGACAGGCACATGGATTGCACGAGAATGGAAGCGGGTGAAACTAAGAAAACAACACAGAGCTATCAGAGAAAGGAGAACTACATCAAAAGGAGGGAGAAGGTAGAATGGGAGCCACAACACGTATTACCATTGAAGCTTTCCTTTTATTCACTCACAAGAGCAAAGGGATACATGAGAAGCATACATCGCATTGACGGAGAGGAAAAAAAAATAGAGCAAATGGCAGGAAACTTTCAAGAGAACACAATAGTTGGAAGAGGGAGATGGAGCATTGGCTCCTCTTCCCCCTGATCTCACCTCTCTTCCCCTCTTCTCCTCTCCCCCTCACTCTTCTTCTTCTCTTCTTGGCTTCTCCGAGTGGCCCCTTCTCCTTTCTTTGCTTGCCGAACCCCCTTCTCCAACGGAGTTCAACTCCTTTTTATAGGAGGGGGCATGAAGGTTCGAAGCTCCACCTTTCCTTCTCTCTTCACCTTGATCGAAGCCATCGAGTGGCCTACGCGTAGGAAATGACGAGGGTAGGAGAGATGCCACCACGGGATTGGTCGAGGTGACCCGTGGCGATGAGACATTCTATTGTGGTGCTCGAAGCTTTCCATTTTGGGGGGCTTGAGGCGGACAGGCGAACCTGTGCCCCGTTTGTCCGCCGGTTGATGCAGGGCTTCCTTTCCATCTAGGAGTGTTGGGCATGTGTGGAACATACTTGATTCTCTTATATTGATGATGTCTGACTATGACTCATTGATGAGTCTTATTTGCATTTGATGATGTCAACATTCATGCAGTTCAGGTCAAAGTCAGCACTGGCATGTGAATGGTCTGATAAAGATGATCAGTGTGAAGATATCATGCAATAATGTCAGGTGATATGATGCACTGAAGCAGCAGGGCAAGGTTGAAACTCAAGTTGCAAAGGCATAGGTATTCAGGTGAGAACTACCAAGCAGAAAGGCAGCGTCAACCCCACTATAGGATGCGTCAACGCATTTGATCTCAAGAAGAAGAAAATACTCAATTTGGTCTTCAACTTCGTCGACCCCATCAACTCAGGGCGTCGACGTAGGGCTATTCCAAAAAGCATTATAAACTCTTCTCTGAACAGGGCATCGACGCACCCTGCAAATGGCATTGATCCACAAGGACTTCCAGCAAGCCTTCAAGCGAGCATTCATAGCTGCGTCGACGCAGGCATTATGATGCGTCGACCCCATGAGCTTCAATAGTAGGAGGACAGGCTGACAGTGCAGGATGCGTCGACCCTACTTCTGCAGGGGGTCGACGCAGGGGTCTTCCCAGAAGCCGTTTAAAGGCCTATTCTCAACAGATGCGTCGATGCATGGGTGAAGCTGCGTCGACGCACTCAAGACTTCTATGATAAACTCTGTCAGAACTATCTTTTCGAAAACCGTACAGAGAGCAAAAAGATCCAATGTAAATCCCTAAAAACTCAGTTTTTGAGGCATTGAAAAGGTTCCTAGGACAGTCAACTATCCTTGTCATCATTGGTTTACCAAAATTACATTTCTGGTCGGTGGCTCTATCAGTTTTCATATTAGGGAAAGGCCTCTTTCAAGGGAACCCTCCTTTTGCTTTTCCCCAATCAGAAATGTTGTCCATAAGATCCTCCAGGACAGAAGGACATCCTTCCTTCTGCCAACCAATGAGAAGGTGGTGCATGTTTGAATTATTTGAAGAACACTTATTTATTTCAGCCAACCAAATTACAGGCCTTGGAGGGAAATTTCTCTGGTGCTTGAGCCTATAAATTGGACACCCTTCCCTTGCATGGTGCAGCTACTGCCCTTGAAGAGAGCTGAAAGAAAGAAATGGAGGGTGCCTTAGCTTGCAAAAGAAATATCTGAGAGAAGAAGAAAAGGAGAGAAGAGTAGCCCATCATCTGGCCATCCTAGTCCAATGCTATAAGAGGAAAGAGAGAAGAAGAAAGGAGAGAAGAAGAAGAAGAAAAGAGAGAGGCCTTGAGAGAGAGCAAGCTTGCAAATGTCTGAGCTTGAAGAGGAAGATCTTTAGATCTGAATTTGAAGGTGTAGCCACCAGTTTCCAGATCTCTATCTGAAGCCACAGCTGGTGTTTTTCCTTATTTCTATTTTTTTTGTGTTTTTCTTTTGAAACATCAAATCAATTCTTCAGTGTGTGTGTCCGGTGCTCTACTTAGACACTGGAGTAGTTTTTGGCTGGGTTCAGCCGTGTGTGTGTGTGGGGGGGGGGGGGGGGGGGCGTCCCCATTGTGAAGCTGTGAATCAGCAGTGAGGACTGTGTCCTCGTGTGGAAGCTGTGAATCAGTCGTCAAGCTGTGTATTAGCAGTCGTCAAGCTATGTGTTAGTAGTGTTTAAGCTGTTAGTCAGCAGGATGCCTCACCGAGTTTGGTGAGGGGTGGACGTAGGCGTGCTAGGTAGCAGCTGAACCACCTTAAAAATCCTTGTACAATGGGTTGTGATTTGTGTGGTTACTCCATGTTCTCTATCCCCATTCACAGGTGTGTGTGCTAGCCTCAACGCCTACATTTTTAATTGATCTCCAATGCGCACTCAATCATTTTGTTCATACACCCGCCAAGAGTTTAATGAGATCCTTGCCTTCTAATGTAGCAGATCTCTCTAACTGGTGTACTAATAGTGAGCCTGGGTTGACCTCATAGTGAGGGTGCGTCGACCTCAACTATCTCCTAAACTGCAATCCCTTGATCTCTTATACAAGGTGTCTTGCTGTATTATTCTGAACAATCCTTTATGATTTGCTGTGTATTATGATTATGTGTTTCATTTGCATGTCAGCTATAGTATGTGTTTTAATTAGCAAAGTTTTTTATTTGAGCCAAGTTTGTACCAGACCTATTCAACCCCCCCTTCTAGATCTAGTTGCACCCAAGGGACCTAACAATTGGTATCAGAGCAGGCTCTGGTATTATCAGATTTGAAAATCTACAGAGAATAGATCCTAGTGCGCTTGTCATTGTTTTATTTCCCTGAACCTTGCTTATGGATTGCCTACTGGTGTTTGATGGTTCCAACTTCCATACCTGGATAGGTAGGATGTGCAAGTTCGTGATTACTGCTGATCCAAACCTATGGACTTTAATTTCTCATGAGCCACATAAATTGCCTAAGGAGAAATCCAAATGGACTGCGGATCATAAATTGAAAAATAGAGATAATGCCAAGGCTCTAAAGATAATGAAAGTTGCAGTGGATATTACTGCTTTTCCTTCCTTATCTTCATACAGGTCTGCCAAATATATTTTGAATGGTCTAACGGCCATCTATCAAGAAGAAAATCAAAGATGCATGATGGCCAAAGGGAGTGATCAAGCAAGCCAAGAAGAAAGTGAAGAGGTAAACTCTGAATCCCCATCCAATGAAATTTCTTATGATGCTTTGGTAGAGATGTATCATGAATTGTTTGAAAAATACAACAAAATGAAAACTAAAAATTAGAAATTCAAGAAGGAAGCTGAAAACACATGATCTAATAAATCTTCATGTAATGACTGTTCCTTTTTGAAGGAATTGAATGAGAATCTTCACTCTGATCTTGAATGGCAGAAAAATTTAATTGCCTCATTGAGAGAAGAAAATGAAAACCTGCTGGATAAGAAATTAGAACTTGAGCAAGTGGAGGAGGAGCTGGAAGAAAAACTAGGCTCATTACCCGATGTTGAAAAATATGTTGAGGAAATTAAAAATTTGAAAGAACAAAACAAGAAGATCAATGAATTGAACACGCCCATGTCTGATGGATTGATTTCCCTTGAAAAAGGAAAATCTGTTCTGGATAAAGAAGACTCTGAAAAATTGGAAAATCTGGAAAGAGAGATAGAAAGCTTTAAAACAGTCAAGAAAATGTTGAATGAGAAGGCTGCTTCTTATGAGAAAGAAATAGCCAGCTATGAGCTTCACATTTCAAACCTTGAGTCTGAAATTTCTGAATTGAACAACTCTCTAGCAAAATTTGTAGGTGGAAAGGATAACTTAGATAAACTTCTTGGAAGTAAGGTGAACTTCCAAAGAGAGGGACTGGGTTTCAACCCAGTGAACAAAAAGAGTTTTAAAAATAAACTCTACACATCCTTTGTGTGTAATTCTGAATCAACCAATAGTTCAAACCCTCTCATGTTTTAGTTTACTGCCCAAAAGGGTCAGAAGCAACCTGCTACTCAGAAAAATCAGAACCAAACTGAAAAATAGAAGAAGGGTAATAATTTGCAGAACAAGCCCAACAATTTTCATGCTACTACTGTGCATGCTGTACGCAATTATGAGACACACACAGATGCACTCAAGCAAAAATCCCCTTGTCATATTATGGTAGAGTCGGTCATATGATGCATGCATGTCACTTTATGAAGTCTGATGGATTGCAAGCACGCATGAAAACAAGTGGATTCAAAAATACAAAGATGTTTTCAAAAAAAGAAAGGTCATTCCAAAACTCTCATGTGCATGTTAGGAGTGGCTATGTTAAAAATTATGCTGTCCAGAGAAGGATAATTAAGTGTTTTTATTGTGAAAAATCTGGTCATACCATGCATGATTGTTTCATTTTCAAAAAGGATGAATTGAAGGTTTACAGAAAAGCCACTATCCCCAAGAGGGAAAAACTATTTTTAAATAAGAAGCCTTACTCCCATTAATGTGGGAATACCGGCCATACAGTCAAGGACTGTTGGCACTTGAAACGGAAACATAATTTCTATGCCAAGAATGACAGAATTCCTACCAACCCACATGCTTGTTTTTATAAGAAGAATGTGTCCTCGATTTGCTGTCACCATTGTGGGAAGCTAGGGCATGTCATGGATGACTGCTTGATAATGAAAGCTGATGACTTGCATGTTCTGAAATCATGAAAGCACCTGCCAATGGTGTAGCTAACATTGTGGGACCCAAGAGATCTTGGGTACCTAAAAATTAGAAATGTGGAATTATCTTGCAAGGTGCCTTGGAGCTGAACAAAGGATCAGCAGGAAATAAAAGCTCAAGGCACATGTTTGTGAATAAGGTTTCCAACTTTTGATTAATTTTGCATGTTAGGGATCTTTCGGTTATTGCAGTTTAGCTCCTTCCTTGCTTACAATAAATACTGCTCTATCTATGAAACCTCCTCTCTGAACTAAGTGAAAACCCCCCCATGGTTAAGGATGAACATCTGAATTGGTCTACATGATTAACATTGAATTTTCTTCTGATATATTGAATGGTGATGTGTAAAAAGACAGATTAAATCTGTCCAGAACTCTCACTATGCGTGAGTTGGGTCTTTGGATCAATTCCTCCACCTTGTACCAGAAATTGACATTTCAGATGTTTATCCCATGAAGAATCTGACATGTTGATGAAATTGACATGATGATGATGAATTGATGTTAATGCTTCTCAGGTTTGTGGTTTAGCTTCTTACTACTCCCATTGTTAGCTGCCATACGAACTTCCTCTATATCCTTGTTGACCATTGTTTTGATGATGTCTATCATGGTTGTATTCAATTCAACTCATCATTCATGTGGACATAGAACTTGTTGGTTGATTCTTTTATCTTCCATAAGCATTTGACTAAGGGGGAGTCGAAGAGTTTGCACCTCAGCTTAGAATGCATTGCAAATATTTTGAGCTTGCTTATGTGTGTGCATTTTGAACATCATCTTGTGGTCTCATGCACTCCATTGCGTATCATGATAAGGGCCCCAACATTTGCTCCTTGCTTTGCACACTAGAATATGCTGCACCTTCATGTCATGACCCGTTGGTATATAGAATGGTGACTTGTGGAAAGTTGATTTAAGTCCGACGGAAAACTATCACTATGCGTGAGATGATCTTCGGATCAAGTTCTCCGCCCAGTGCCATGGGTCTAGTGTTCACATAAGTCATAGGCTGCATATCCTCTTACTGATTTTTGTGAAAGCATTTTGAAATAGATGCACAAGTTGAGGGGAAGTCATCATTAAAGTCCAGTTAGCATGCTTGCATACTGCCTAGCCCAAATCTCAGGATCACCATGCTAATATCTGATTTCCTTGCATACTCGTAGGGGGAGCAGAATTTGCCTTGATAAAATGCTCACTTTTGCATTTTACATTTCTGTGTGTGCTTCATGCAGTTGAAGTCTTTTGAGGAGAAGCTTAATCGTCTAATAAGATTGCAAACCTATTTTTTGAATGTTGTTGGTTTCAGTTGTCATGCTTGTAGAAAATAAAAAAATGTATCATAATTCATGTTTTAATTATCAAAAATTTGTGCTTACTAAATGCTTTTAGAATCTGGCAAAACGTTATGCCACCTATTCCTTCTTGATGATGATCAGGTCGACCCGAGGTCTACTCAGGTCGACGCCATGGTTGATTCTTCTTAAAAATTACTCTCTGTCTGAACAATGTGTGTCGACCTCTTGTAGTGCCTGCGTCGACGCATCGGTTTCTTGATGCTCCTATGCATTCTTCATATTGAATAAGGCTCATCCTTGTCTAATAAGAATCACCTACCTTGGCTCTCCATGTAACATCTTTGTGAGTCACTCCGTGAGGGGGAGAGTTCATTCACTACCTCCAGTCATCCAGCCAGGTGCACTCTATGTGTGCATCAGCCTATGCCTCATGCTACTTATCCGCTATGTTACATCTTGGGTATGAAATGTCCTGAAATTTTAACTCCCTTGGTGTTTCTAAAGTTCTGCCATCCTTTTCTACACGATCAGATGTCTGACTTCTTTCTCCTTGAATTAGCTTGAACTCTGTAGACACGCCAAAATTGACGTTATGTTGATCAAGTCTCATGTCATTATATAAATGCCCCAAGTGGACTTCAATATTCCTATAAAATGAAGTTTTTCTATTTTTGTGAGTTTTATGCATTTTTCCTGCATTTTCGTGATTCACGACCTGAAGAAGGGCGTTATTTTCAAAGTAGCGACCTATCATAGGGCGTTTTCAAAAGAAGAGACGACCACGATAGAGGGCGTCCATTCCTGGTATTATCCGTTAATTTCTGGAATTATCTATTTTCAAAATAAAAAGCATTTTGTGAGTAACGTCCTTCCTCAGGGCGTGTTTTTGATAAACGCCGTTACCTTAGGCGTGTTCCCTTAATTTTTAAACAGAGAAAGTTTTTATTTCCAAAATTAAATCCAGGAAGAAACGCCCTTTTCTAGGTCGTGTTTCAAGAAACGTCTCTGTGAAGGTCGTCAATTCATGATTTGACGCCCTGTCCTAAGTCGTGTTTTACTCCAGAGTCCTTCCTTTTTCCATCTTTCCCTCACAGTTCCCTACTATCATTTGGTCTCTTACTCGATCTCGATCCTTCCTTGGATGCCTCATTGCCCGTTCTTATCTTTCCTTAGTTTGATCACATCCGCTTGAGGCACTATAAAATGAAGTCTTGATCGATCGTGTTGAAGGTTAAGCACTCATAAGATTGAACTTCCAGAACGCTTATTGCAGGTCACGAGCTGCATCCTCTGCATCCTCCGTTGGGCTGCATCCTGCTTCATCCATCTACTTCCATCACCATATTCACTCGGTTTTCCCCTTTACTGTCGTCAGGGACAGCAGGGTCTTCATCTTTTATATCTGTTTTGTTTTTACTTCGTTCGTGTCTTATATCCCTCCATTCTTCACATCTGTTCACCCTTCGCCTGCGTTCACATCTTATTGCATCTTTCTTTTATCATCATACTCTCCCTTCCCTTAAGTCTTCTTAAGGGGTTTAAAAACAACAAAAAAAAAGAAGGTACGCATGTCGATGTCCTCTTCCCGTTACATATTCTATTTGAATTGATACTATAGCACTTTGGCTGATCCCTTTCTTCTTGTTTGTTTTACTGTCTGTCTTGCAAGGTAATCAAAAAAAGAAAACCCTTCTCATCGGCCGGCCGATTGAAGAAGGAGGAAGAACTCTACATCATCCCGCGTTTCCATTTCCACCAGGTAAGTGCGATCCCTTCCCCGTTCTCATCTCCTCTTGGGACCCTCGCGTCTCTGGCGATCACATCATCTCCACATTAGCACCTCGTGCTATTTTTATTGCATCTTATGCATTTTATTTATTCATTGTTACATTTTAATTCCTAAGTGTGGATTTTAATCCAATCTACAAATTGGCGATCACGGTGGGACTTCCACTGTTTTCTTTTTGATTACCATCTCCATTGGCACCCTCGCGTGCCCTTTCCCCTTGGCACCCTCGTGTGCCCTTTCCCCTTTGGCACCCACGTGTGCCCTTTTCCCCTTGGTACCCTCGGTACCCTTTCCTTTGTGCCCCTCGGCACCCTCCACTGTGCACACTGCACACTCCGGGATCAGCCAGTTAGTGTTTGGATATCTCCCAGAATTAACGCCTTCCACGAGGGCGTGTTTTGATTTCACGCCCTTCAGAAGGGCGTGTTTTAGTTGATTAACGCCTCTTCCATTGGGCGTCTTTTGCATATCTCCTGTTGCTTTGCCGCTTAATTATTTTATCTGAGAATTCACGCCCCACCCCAGGGCGTGCCATTTCTTTTTAGCGCCTGTCATCAGGGCGTTTCATTCATTTTTCCTGCTTTATTCATATCTTGTTGCACTGTCTGAGAATTCACGCCCATTTGCAGGGCGTATTATTTGTTATTAACGCCTTCAATCAAGGCGTGTTCTTTTGATTTGACGCCCTCCTGTGTAGGCGTCCTTTCCTGATAACGCCTGACCCCAAGGCGTGTTTTTGTCTCTTCCTGTGAGCCCCTCACAGGATTCACGACAGCCACGCTGCCGTTTCCTGTTTGGTAGCGACCTCTCCCAGGTCGTGTCTTTCCTGAGTTTTCACAGAAATTGCTTACTGCCTTATTTGTGATTCGTTGTTTGGCATCTTGATCTGTCTTGATATATTGCTGTGATTTACATTGACTTCATTTTACTTGTGGGTTTTTTTGGTTGAGAGACCTCCTCTCTCTAGCCTAGGATTCACACACCTTTCTTGGAATCGGGACAACCCTCCATTGAGCATTCCGTCTCTTTGGACCGGAAATCCCTTTTCCAAGACCTCCATAAGTCCCCGCACCCGTGGATTCCCTCACGGACGCCGGGCTGGTTGTACCCTCGAAGTACCCGGAGTTTAGATATCCTATTCGTTGGTGAAGAGAGAGAAAACCTAGTTGACCCGGAGGTCACACTTGGATCAAACTAGGTTTCATTTGGCAAAAGAGTGAACTATTCACAAATAATCCACTTTAATCTCAAACATCCAAACATTAAAATCTTCCGTGCTTTCCAACATTGTTTGCATAACTTGGTTGGGTTGACTTGGTTGAATTGTTTTGATTAAAGTGCTTTTTTGGAAATTCCTTCATTAAACATCCTCTCTCTTAAGTATGAAACTCCGTTCAGGTAAAATCATCAACATGTCAGGCAACGGGTACTCTTATGATGATGAGGATGAGAATGTATTTGGTCAATATGGTGACCCTTTCCAAGATTCGGTTTATTATGAGGGAAACTATCTCCCTCCTCATCCTCATTACTCACAAGTTCATGTGGTTGATACCACTATTCATGAGGCGGACCCTTCGTCTCAAGTTCCATCTTCCAACACCTCGGGGAACCCTTCCCCATCCATTAATGTCACAGATTTGATCCAAGCTCTCTCCCAGTTGGATGACTCCCAGCGGCAAGCCATTCAGGCCGCTTTGAAGGGGAAATCCGTCCCTTCGTCTTCCTCTAATCCCCCTCCGGCCGTGAGTGGCCATCAGATTGTTAATGACCAGGCGGTCTTGCATCCCCCCTCCTCTCGTCCACAAACGCCTACTGCGGCCATGCCGGCCCAGCAGGCGAGCTATTCAGCGGTTAGGCACCAATCTTCCCAACCTCCTCGGATTCTACGAACGCCTATGCCGCATTCTTTTGTTCAGAATCAGGCCCCGGTCGAGCCCGATACCAACACTCTCTTGCTTCAGAAGCTGGCCAGCATGGAGGAGCAGCTCAAGAAGGTTACAGCGACTAAGAATGCTCCGGAAATTTCTCTTCCTACGTTGCCGGTGTTCCATTTACCACCTTCTGAAATGCCGAATTTTCGGCGATATAATGGGACAGGCAACCCATTCATTCATTTAAAGGATTTCCGATATGAGACTTCCTTCTGGCAAGACAATAAGGCCTCCCTGGCCTACTTATTCAGGAGATCTCTTGAGGGGCCAGCCCTCGAATGGTTTTATTCTCTGGAGCCAGCTGATGCCGGCGATTTTGATGTTATTCAAAGAAAATTCTTGCAAAAGTACAGAGACCGGGTGGGACCTTCCCTTTCTGTTACAGATCTAGTCGCTGAGAAAATGAAGCCCGAGGAGGACTTCATCGTATTTGCTGATAGGTGGCGGTCTATGGCCGAGAAATTGAAGGACACTTTGTCAGAACAGGAGCAAGTGAAAATGGTTATTTCTAACGCAACTCCTCAATTCCGGCATATTTTGGCCATGAATCGGCTGACAACTATGGAAGAGCTCTATGAAAGAGCTCGTTATATACAAACGCAAATGAAGGACTCGCCCATCATGGGCATGTTTGAGCCGAAGCCTCGGCTATTTAAAAAGAATACAAATGTCAATAGCGGGTCCACGACTGAGGGCACTGTCACAAATGAGCAGGTTGGCGTAGTTGGCCACCCCCACCACCAATCAAACCCACGACCTCCGCCACCTCCACAGCAAAACCCCCATTTTGCCTCCGCTCCACAACACCACTTCGCACCCCAACCTTCTTTTGCTCCACCACCAAGCCAAGCGCCCCGCACCGACCCTCCAGCACCACCACAATACCATCAAGTCCCTCCGCCTGCCAACTACTGCCAACAACAACGGAGACCACCACTTGGCCCCAAGAGGGACCACTATCCTCCACTCCCTGAAAGTCTCCCTGATATTTTTAATGCCTTGATGGCTGCCAACTTGCTCGTCCTACCAAGAAAGAACCGTGTGGCCCGCTAATGTTGACACATCCCGTTACTGTGCTTTTCACCGCGCCCCTGGTCACAACCTTGATCGTTGTTTCCACTTCAGAGATCATATTTATGATTTGAATGACCAGGGTGGCATTAATTGGGATGAAATGAGGCAATTCATCGCCACCATGAAAGAAAGAAGGCCTCCTCGGCAACAGCAAAATCAGCAACAACAGCAGCCAGCTCCGCAGCAAGTTCAGCCACAGCAAGCTCCAGCACCCCAGCAGGATATGGGGATCGTCCGTAATCCATTGCCGGAGCACGCTCCTAATCAGCACGTGAACCCTGTCACGTCTCTCTACGAGGTGGAGAGAGGGCAGGGATGGCACGAAGAAAACGCCTCTGTCGGGGCATTTCACCATGATCCAACTCAAAATCAAACTCCGCGCCTTTTGCGCACCCCTCCTTCTTCTTCTGTCAATCTTCAATCAGGACGTTCTCTTTTACGCCCCGTCAATCCATCTACCCCCACCAATTCCACGGCCTTGCCGGCTCGCTCTCTTCTTACCCGCCTACCACCTCCACAACCTACCGCACCACCTTCCACCACCAACTCTATACCTCCGCCATCCAGGCCACTCCTACTTCGCTCACCTCCAGCACCCGCTACCCCCTCTACCACTCCTACACCGGCAAGGGTTCCTCCGTCATCAGTTCAACCACCTTTTGTGCCACGATCTCTCCTTATTCCACCACCTGCCAATGCTCCTCGCATTCGGATATCTCTCCCTTCTCCCACGCCTCCTGCGCGGGCGTCTTCGTCAAATACTTCTCCCATGCCTCCCGCGGGGGCATCTTTGTTAAATGCCACTACCACGTCTCCTACGGGGGCATCCCTTTCATTGAATTCCCCTTCGATATCCCCTAGCAGGGTTTCTGTTACCAACATTCCTTCTTCTTCTTCCAACCCTCCTCCTATTTTTGCCCCGATAGAGGCGCGTCAAGGCGTGGCGCCGCTCCGCAGTGGACGGATATTCCATCGTATTTTCCCACAGAGAGAGCTAGAACCCGTGTAGGGGCCGCAAGAGCAGGAACAGGAACAAGAGTCAGTGCCAGGGACTCACTATGATCTGTTAAAGCACTTGGACCGCACTCCCGCCAGGATTTCTATTCTTGAATTGATCAAACGGTCCACCACTCATCAGATGGCTTTAAAGGAATATTTGCAGAAGGTCATGGTCAACGAAGACATTCCGGTCGAGCAAATAGTTACGGTCTTGACACCTGCTAGCAATCAGCCGGCAATCACCTTCCATGAGCATGAACTAGCACCTCTTCAGGCAAGAAAATATGCTCTTTGTATCACAGTCGGCATCAACAAAGTGGCTGTCAAGCAGTGTTTGGTGGATACTGGGGCATCCATCAATGTTTTACCGCCGAGCACTTTAAGGCTGTGCGGCATTTCGGAAGATCAAATTCGGCCATCCACTATAACGGTCAGTGCCTATGATAATACCAAGAAGCCCCCTCTAGGCATGATCACTTTAAAAGTAAGTTTGGGTCCAGTTCCATAACAGCAGATTTTCACATCTTGGACATGGATCCAACATTTAACGGCATTCTGGGCCGCCCCTACATACAGCAGCTTGATGCGGTGCCATCTACAAATCATCAGTGTATTAAATTCCCCCACAAGGGCCGCATTATCAAGGTGACCAGTATGCCGATCCTGCCAGAGGAAGATATTCATGCAGCTTCATCAGTTCCTTCCATTTGGCCAGCCAACAAGCCACTTTTGTCTGTGCTGGACGTCCCTCGTCTGCAACCAAGGCCGTCTGAGACCGTCACCGTAGTTGCTATGACGCCCCTGCCTTCTAAAGGGAAGAAGAAAAAGAATATGATTAATACCCCTGGTTGGAACATTCTGTTGAAAATGGGGTATCAAGACGGCAAGGGCCTAGGCGCCAATTGTCAGGGCAGGATTAGGCCCATTAAGCCGTAGAAGTTGCCTGTACGAGGCGGCTTGGGCTATAAAGGGCCCGGTAAAAATGAAGAAGAGCCATGGGCTTTTATGACTTCTACTTTAAAGCCAGATCGCCAGCCACTCACCTGGACATTAAAGACACATTTTGTCACGGGTGGCATTCATAATGATGAGCATACGACTATGATTACTTCATTGCTGGATTGTCAGGATGTTCACGCCAGACAGTTTGCTCGTCATATTGCACCACTGGCTACCTACAAGGCCCTGGAGTCTTTAAGGCTAGACAAAAGAAGGAAAATGGACGATCCGGAATGTGATTGGTACAGGTGGTTCGACCTGAATGACATCACTATTTCTTTAAGCCGCCTGTTCATGCCGACAGATCCGGAATGGCCGCCACTCATACAAGAATTGATTGAAATGCCAGCCGCAATCACAGACAAGAGACAGTTGCTAAGTGACTACACAGATACTGGAGAGCCAGATGTCCCCTTTGAAGAAGGTTTTACCGTGGATAGGCTGTGGGCCGGCCTCTTCTCCCTCACTTCTGTGCATCCGTCTGTGTTGGCTTCTCTCTGTTCCCGTTGGTTTGGTCACGTGCCGCGACCGCCACCGATTACCATCAACTTGTCTCCCGCTTCAATTCAGATTTCCCTCCCGATTCCTCCTTCGCTCCGTGAGCGATTTTCCACACTCTCCATCTCGCCCCCGCGTGGGCCATCACTAATTGAAGCTTTCTCTGATCTTGCAATTTCCACTCACCCTGCTATTCTCCCCTCATATTGCTTCCTACTGGAAAAAGAAAATAAAAATAAAGGAAAAGATAAAAATGAAAAAAAAACGCCAAATCTCCAACATTCCAATCCTCCATTTCTATTGAGGAGACCTCCTATTTTTCTCCCGAGTGCGTCCCGACCCAGGGGCCGCTCCTTCAGGATTCCTTGATCAATCTTTTCTCCCCCTCTGGTGAGGGGTCCTCCTCTGTATCACCTCCTGTATCCGCTTTTTCATCTCCTTCCCCTGATCAAGCTAGTTGTTCCTATTCTTCCTCCTCTCCCTCTAATAATAAAAATCAGGGGATAGTTCCACATAAGAAGGCCAAGGGTAGGCAGATTCCCCGAAGATTTTTGTTGGAGTTGGCCATCAGATGCCAAGCTTGTTTAGCAATCCCTGAGTTTGTGGAAGATCCAATTATCCTGCCAGAGTTAGAATATGAAGATGTTATTGCTTCTTATGAGGGTTTGGGTGTTTATGAAATTATGAATGATGAAGACCCTATTGAAGAGGGGGACGAAAATTATGAAGAATATGAGGACGAGGCTGATGCTTTTGCTAGTGGAATGAGAAGATTCGACGAACCATCAGCCTCCGTAGAAGAACCTACCAAAGAAATTAATCTGGGTACCGAAGAAGACCCTAGGATTATCCTCATTAGCAAGAATTTGCCGCCCTCCGAAGAGGAGGCGCTCATTTTAGTTCTTCAAGAATACAAGGACACGTTTGCTTGGAGTTATGAGGATATGCCTGGATTAGACCCTGCGCTCGTTCAACACCGCCTTACACTTAAGCCAGGGTCTGTCCCGGTCAAACAACGGTTGAGGCGTTTCCACCCTAACATGGCTTTGAAGATGAAAGAAGAGGTCGATAAGCTCCACAAAGCTAGATTTGTTAGAGTTGTCCTTTACCCCAATTGGGTGGCTAACATTGTCCCGGTTATGAAGAAAGATGGGAAAGTTCAGATTTGCATAGACTTCCGGGACCTCAATCGGGCGTGTCCTAAGGACGACTTCCCCCTCCCTCATATTGATGTTCTAATCGATAACACGGCAGGATTTGAGACTTTCTCTTTTATGGATGGCTTTTCAGGTTATAATCAAATTCGTCTGTCTGAGGAAGATCAAGAGAAGACTTCATTCACAACACCATGGGGCACTTATTGTTATGTGGTCATGCCCTTTGGACTTAAGAATGCTGGAGCCACTTATCAGAGGACTATGATGGCTATTTTTCATGACATGATTCACATCTATATTGAGGTGTATGTGGATGACCTGGTAGTGAAATCAAGAACAAGGATTGAGCATCCTGGGGTTCTAGCTAAGGTTTTACAAAGGTCGCGGGAATATCAATTGAAAATGAACCCCAAGAAGTGCGTATTTGGCGTTTCTTCAGGGAAATTGCTTGGTTTCATTGTTAGCAAGAGGGGAATTGAAGTTGATCCCAACAAGGCAAAGGCCATTAGAGACATGCCTCCTCCAAAGAATTTGAAGGAAGTTCGAGGATTAAAATGGAGGTTGCAATTTATTCGCCGCTTTGTCTCCCAGCATTCACAGAGATGTAGGCCGTTTTACGAGCTCACTAAGCCAGGAGTCAAATTTGAATGGGATGACAAGTGTCAGGCAGCCTTTGACGGATTAAAGGATTATTTGGCCAATCCTCCTGTCCTGAGGCCGCCAGTTCCAGGCAAACCACTTGTTCTTTATGTTTCAGTCCTGGATGACTCTGTAGGTGCTGTTCTAGCCCAAGTGGATGAGGAAGGTAAGGAGAGGGCAGCATACTACTTGTCTAAACTCCTTAACCCCTGTGAGCAGAGGTACTCAGCCATGGAGAAGACTTGTGCAGCTTTGGTTTGGGTAGTTCAGAAATTAAAACACTATTTCCTAGCTCACGAGGTTCACCTCATTGCACGCATGAACCCAATTAAATTCCTCCTTGAAAAATCTGCCCTCACTGATCGATTAGCACGCTGGCAAAGCTTCCTTTCTCAATTTGACATCACTTACATCCAGCAGAAAGCTATCAAAGGCTACGCCATTGCCGAACACCTTGCTCATCACCCTCTCCCCCGTTTTGATCCGGTCAATTCAGAGTTCCCAGATGAAGAACTAATGTCCATCAATCAACCCCACGATCCTATGTGGACATTACATTTTGATGGAGCTCTAAATTCTCAAGGAAGAGGGATCGGCATGGTTCTTTTAACACCTGAAGGGGTCACCATTCCATTTGCTGCTCGGCTCACTTTCCCCGTCACCAACAATATAGCTGAGTATGAAGCTCTTTTGGCCGGTCTTCAAACTGCTCATCGATATGGCGTCACCCATTTGAGGATTGTCGGTGATAGTCAGCTCATCCTGCGCCAGGTGTTGGTCAAGTGCCGCACTATTAATCCTAAGCTCAAGCCCTACCAGGAACTCGCTTCAGCTTACGCCAAACTCTTCACTAAATTGATCTTTGTTCATGTCCCGCGTAGCCAGAACATCTTGGCTGACGCACTTGCTTCTTTAGCTTCCGCTTTAGTCTTCCCTCCTGAGCGTGATTTTCATGTTCCCCTGATTCATCAGCGTGACACTCCAGCTATTAGGGATCGCGCATTCCTTGATATTAGGGATCAAGTGCTTGAGAAGGTTAAGCAGAAAGAAGCTCTCAAAGGCAAAGAGGTCATGCTTCTGGATTGGCAAGAAGAATTGGCTGACGAAGAAAAGCCTTGGTATTATGAGATTGCCAGGTATTGCAATGATCAGTCCTATCCCGAAGAAGCCACTGCAGAAGAGAAGAAAGCAATTAGAAGAGTGGCTCAACGTTATACTTTGGTTGGAGGTGTGCTCTATAGAAGAGGGCTCACCGGTGTTTTATTAAGATGCCTCGATGATGATGAATCTTGGAAAGTTGTGGAAGAGGCGCATTCTGGGGTGTGTGGTGGTCATGTGAACAGCCAGATGCTAGCTAAGAAGATTCTTAGGCTAGGTTTCTATTGGCCCACTCTAGAAGAGGATTGTTCTATCTACGTTCGAAGGTGTGTTAAGTGCCAACTGCACGCCGACAAAATTCATTCCCCTGCTTCTTCATTCCATCCTACTTCCTCCCCATGGCCTTTTTCCATGTGGGCTTTTGACATCATTGGACCTCTTGGTGACTCGAATCTCCTCACGAAGCAAAAGTCGTTCATCCTGACGGCAACAGAGTACTTCACCAAGTGGGCGGAAGCAGAAGCTTACGTGGAAATCAAAGCGTCAACTGTCTGCAAATTCATCATGAAGAACATCATCACGAGGTTCGGCATCCCGAATACCATCGTCACCGACAATGGACCTCAATTTATCTCTCAAGATCTCAAGGATCTCTGCAACAGGTACAACATTGCATTGCATCATTCTTCTCCCTATTATCCGCAGGGCAATGGCCAAGCAAAGGCCACTAATAAAACCTTAATCAAAATTGTTAAGAAGACGTGTGAGGCTAATAAATTTGCGGACTGGCCAGACAAGCTGGTTGAAGCTCTTTGGGCCTACCGCACTTCCATTCGAACTCCCACTGGGCAAACTCCTTTCACCCTTACTTATGGAATGGAGGCAGTAGTCCCTTATGAGATTCTTATTCCCTCTCTGCGAGTACAATTGGACAAGGAGCTCTCTATTGATGAGCGTCGTGATTCACTCCTTGCCCAGTTGGAACTCCTTGACGAGAAGCGTCTGGTCGCCGCTGAGCATGCGCGCGTTTATCAAAACAGGCTCTCACGTTTTTATCAAAAGAAGGTAATTGAGAGAAAATTTAAGGTCGGTGAAATGGTAATCAAAAGAATTTTTGTAAAACCCGGTGGCCCTCGTTCAAAGCTCCAACCAAATTGGGAAGGGCCGTTCGTCATAAAAAATGTTTATCCCGGCAATGCTTATAAACTAGTTAATGCTGAAGGAGAGGAATTGACTCACCCATGGAATGGTTTGTATATCAAGAAATATTACCCCTGAACAAAAATCCAAACAAAAATTGAAAACTTCAAAAAAATCTAAAGAAAATAGAAATCTCCCAAATAATCTAAAAAAAATCAAATATTTTTCAAAATCAAAAAGTTTTCTTTCATGGTTTTCCTTTTGGGTTGACATGGCATACAAGGGTCCACGGTCCGAAAGGTCAAAATTCAGAATCCATTCATCAGTCTTGCTAATTTAAAATGGGAGTTGACCCCGCACACACTACACACTTTACTCTTGAGCTCAAGCAGTGCAAAATCTGATGGAAAGTCAAAACCGGACTAAAGGCGAAAGACGATATCCATTCTTTTCTTCTTCGGCCCACAAGGGAGGAAGGGAGGTCTCGAGGTAGACACGCCAAGCCTATCCGCCGCCCTAGTAGGAGGAAGTCAGGGCCCAAAAGGGAACAAATGCCACAAAAAGCCCAAGTACAATTAGGTTTATTTTCATCAATGCAAATCAATTCCAAAGTGAAAGTCAAGTTATGAAAAGAAAAGCATGTCAAGAGGGCAAAGTCCCCACAAGGAAAACCTTGGGCGTATGAATGCAATATAACAAGGGCATAAGGGCAATAAGTTTTCCCTACGCCAAAGACCGAACCCCAACAGGCATAGGGTAGGGGAGGTAACTTTGCCCTGAGCATTCCAGAATCCCTTATGGGCTTCCCTTGTATTTTCTTCCATCCCTTCTATGCGGTGAAGTCACGAACTGGCAGAATGGTCGAGACAAACCGAAGAGAATGCACTGCACGAAATCTTGTGTATAAGTTTATTTATATGCACGCCAATCCCCCTTTTAATTATTCAAGAAAGGTTAATGGATCTTAGATGATGTCCAAGTAGGACCACCACCTTAATGGCTTTATCAGCACAATTTGGGAAGAATAAAAATTAACGCCTTTGTTCAAGGCGCGTTCATGTTAATTCACGCCTCGCTTATAGTCGTTTATTTAAATAGTAACGCCTCTTGGAAGGTCGTGTTTTCAACAAAATTCAAAAATCTTTTCAAATTTGCGCCGCCTCCGAGGGCGTCTTTTACTAGAGTAACGACCTAATCTAAGGCATGTTTTTCAGAAAAATCCCAAAAAATATATATATAGATAATGAAAAGAACAAAAATAAATTCTTCATGTTGCATGAATTGCACTCTTGCCTAGACATCTTTTAATTATTGTTTACATATGTGTGATTGCATGAGGCATCTCCCAGTTTTGGTTATTTCATTTTGCCTTATTTAATTAAAGGCTTGGCCCCTTGACCCATTATTAAGGTCAGAATATTGACACCCCTTGCTCAACCGGGCAAGGGGCCAAGTCGAACAGATGAATTAACCGGTTTTGTTCAGAAGCATGAACCACAGCTGCAGATACAAGGCAAAGAAAACAAACATGAAGAGCGTGGAAAGAAAAAGTATACAAACACAAGTCCACAACCACACAAGTGCTCAGGTAACAAAAATCTAAATCTCATGTATATATATATGTCATGTCAAAATCATGTACAGGTGTGAAGGTGGAGGAGTACAAGTAAAAGGCCCTCAGCTCTCACCTCCACTCTCCTCTGGTCTACTCTCTGCCTCACCCTCGGCATCCCGAGGCGGTGCTGGTGGAGGGGGCATGGAGCCCCGTGACGCTGCTGGACCTCGCGCCTGGTCCCCTGCCTCGCTCCGCGGTCGGAAGGAGGAACCCGCCACGTAAGAAGAGCCGCCAAGACTGAACCCTGCAGCTCGCGCCCGCTCCCGGCCTCGCTGCAAGCACTCCTCGGACACTCGCTGCCGCTCTTGGGAAAGGACCAGCTGAGTCCTCAAGTCTGCCAGCTCTCGCTCCCGCGCTCCAGCCAGCTCCTGGTAACGGGCAAGGTCCGCCCGGTGCTCCTCACGCTCGCGAGTTCGCTCCTCGCGCTCCTGGACAAGGTCCGCTCGGTACTCCGCACGCTCCCGGGCACGCTCGCGCCTCTCCAGCTCAAGGGTCACCCGCAGCTCCGCCACGTCCTGAGGAAGCTCCTCACGACGCCTCGCAGAGCGCTCCAACTCTGTGATCCGCTGCTCGCGGATCGCCAACTCGGTACGCGCCGCTCGCAGCTGTGCACTCTGAAAACAGGCAAACAAATCATCAAGATCGACAATTCAATGAAGCAAATAAACAACACATGGTTGAAGGTAAAACACTCACCTGCAAGGACGTAGCCTGCTGTCCCTCACAGACACAAGCAAGGGCGGCTCAGAGCTCCTCAGTCTGCAACACAACTTTTATCAGTACACAATGCCATATTTAATCAATAAATGAACTGACTGAGTTTGAGTTCAGAATTTACCCGCGAGGCGAGATCCCGCTCTGCTGCCTCAGCCCGTGCAACCGCTCCAGCTAGCTGCTCTGATAGCGCGGTCACCTCCGCGCTAGGTCCCCTCGAGCTGCAGGCCTCACCTGGGTCTCTCCTCACCGCTCCCTGCTGGGCACGCTACATTCATTAAGACCGTCAGTGGCTAATCATTAATTCAACAAAAATCCATTTGCATATAGGAATAATTTAAACACTCACCAGGGCCTCCAGGTCTGCCCGTGTGGCGGCTAGCTGGTCCTCCAGGCCGTGTAGATGGGCCTGGGCATCCATAGCCGCTATATCTCGCGCATCCTACATTCACCACATATTAGTTGCATAATAGACATGTATAAGCATAGGCATTTAGAAATAATTGCATTCATACATACCCCTAAGACCTTCATCTGAGGTCTGCCAGCGTAAACCTCCCAGTAGCGCCGGAGGTACTCGGAGCTGTCTGTCGCCTGAGAGGTGACTCGGGTCCCGCCTCGCTGCCAATCTCCGTACTGCTCCGTGAACTGAACCCTCCAGTCGATCGCTTTTGTGCGACCGCGGGTCTTCCTACCAATCCCTCGAGGCTCCCCGACCTCGATCCATTCCTGGGGCAGGCCCAGGGTCCTCATCACCAACCTGAGCCGTAACGGCTCGATCTCACTCAGGCAGTGCAGCCACAGCTCATGCCCAAAGCGAGGTCGCCCCGATACGACCCAAGGTTGGCCCTCATCCGTCATATCCTCGTAAGGCCTCCACTGCACCTGCATTCATACATATCATTGTCATTTCATCATAATCAATTCAAATCAACTCAAAAGAAATGCATATCATTTAGTCATACATACCAGCGAGGGAGGGAAGTCGTGGAACTCTCTCCGTAGAACCCACAACTCGTAGTCGAGTGGGGCACCGAAGATGACTGGTAGCCAGCATCGCGCCAGAGGGAAGGATCCCTCAGCTCCTGGCCGTGGGTCGACGCGCCCCATCGGCATGTACAAGTGGCTCCACACCTGCATCCATGCATTGCATTAGTAAGGCATTCATTTGCAGAAAAAAAAAAAAGGGAAAATAAATACCTGAAGAAAAGGTGAGAAGCCACTGACGGTCGTCTCACGTCCTGTCCCCGTGGACAGGTCCGCCAGCAGGTGTGCCAGCAGCGCTGCACCCCAAGCATAAGTGCCAACTGTCTCCAGGTCCTCAAGGATGCCCAAGAAGCGGCAGTTGATGACGTCGGCTTTCGTCCCCAGCAATAATCTCCCAAACAGCAACAGCAGGAACCTCCTCAGGTCTCGATCCGCTCTTTCATGGTCAGTCGGGTCCTGGCAGCATACCGCTCTCACCCCGTCGGTCAGCCTCTGTGCAAACTCACCTAAGGTCTCCCCTGACCTGTGCCTGGCATCTCCTAAACCCATCACCGTAGTCAGGTCTGTACGGAAGATGGTCCTACACTCGCTCGGTACCTCATAGACCATATCCAGCCCTAGTAACCTCTGGGCCATCTCCGTGTAGTCAGGATAGGTGAACCCACTCACAGCCTCACCATCCACCCTCAACCTTGTAATCCTAGTCACATCCTCTAGGGTAGGAACCATGTGCCCCCAGAGCATCAGGAAGGACCGGCTCACCCTATCCCAACGTTCCCGTAAAACCTGGATAAGTGCTAGGTCGGGTCTAAATGGCTCAATGGATAGGAAAGCCCCGAACCCCATAGCATCTACCCTAACCCTCTGGAAGTCGGGGAGACCCTGATATGCTGCCCAGACCATGACCCATGAGATACGGGTCCTCATCAGCCCCTGCACGCATTAAAAGAGAAGAATTTTGCTTAATTGTTTGGTTAATCATGTGTAATTGCATTTGGTTTTGCCTGGGCATTGATTTTAATGTTTTGGAAGTCACGACCCTCCTCAGGTCGTTTCTTAGTAAATTCACGCCCCTAAAGGGGGCGTTCTTCTAAATGTGGTTTTAAGTAATGTCCTGGGTGAGGGCGTTTTCCATCTTTGAAACGCCTCTGTGAAGGGCGTGAACATGTTGTTAATTTCTAAAATCCTAAAATGTTTTTCACATCACGCCCTCGGATGGGGCGTTTTCCACTTGGGACCGTTCAGTTTAAATAGAGAAGTAATGAAGAGACGCCCTCTGGTTTGGGCGTTTCTTGTTAAAAATCACGCCCTGGTGAGGGGCGTGGCCTTCATATTTTTCAGATAATTCAAATAAGAATGACAGCATGCGAAATAATTAATGAAAAAACATTTAATGGGCATGGAATTAATGAAAAATCATAATTTTGAAGAAACGACATGCTACAGGGCGTTTTTCATGGAGGTTAATTAATTTTCAGAAAATAAAAGGAATTTACGCCCTGGGCAAGGGCGTTTCGTTTGTGAATTACGCCCCCATGGGAGGCATCTCTTTTCTGAGTTGCAGGTTTCGTGCCCGAGGGCTATGGAAAATAGAAAAAAAAAGAAAAGAAAATGAAAAAAATGAAAAAAATGGAATTGGGGAGGGGAACCTACCTTTTGTGCTTCTGGGGTTGTGGTCGAGGCAGTGGCCGTCTGGGCCGCCGGAGTTGACCCCGGGGAGCAACCGCCGCCATCGGCGGTGGTCCTCCGTCCTCCCTTTCTTCTTCTTCTTCTTCTTCTTCTCCACCGTCTTCCCCTTCTCCGTCTTCTCCTCCTTCTTCTGTTGCTGCTCCTTCAGCCTCGTCGCCGCCGGCCACCACCGGTTCTTCTTCAAAGGCCACGACGGCGAGTTCCTCGCGGCGGCCTCTTCTTCGGCATGGGTAGCATCGAGATCAACCACCTCTGGAGCGGCCACCCTTTGGCGTTTGGCCATGGCTAGGGCTAGGGGGAGGGAGATTGAGAGAGTGAGAAAGGGAATGAGAGAGATGGGAGATTGAGAGAGAGGCTTCGGGGGGAGGGGGGGGTCTTCGGTTAGGGTTTGCAGAGAAATGGGGGAGAATGAGACGAGAGGAGGAAGAAGAAGGGGGGCTGATGACTTTTGGGTTTTGAAAAGAAGACACGCCCTAAGAAAAGGCGTTTCTAATGGAATTCACGACCAGGCCTTGGGCGTTTTATAGAGATAGACGACGTTTATTAGGGCGTTAATTTGTTTTGCATGGGGAACGATAACCGTCGTCAGACGCATTGAATGGGCGTTGATTGATGTAATGAAAGTCATCATTGCTGGCTTAGAGTAACGCCTCTGTTGAGGGCGTGTTATTCTTGATAAGTGACTAAGGAAAAGGTGTTATTTTTGATGATTCAACGATTATATTCTTTGAGATTTGAATAGATTAACGCCTTGTCTGAAGGTTTTATTTAATTAACGCCCTTTCCTGCGGGCGTCAAATTGAAAAGGAGACGCCCTAGGATACGGCGCCTTTCAGTTGATTCACGTCCTTCTTTGAGGCGTTATTTGCAACAGAAACGCAGGTTTTGGATGATTTTGATCATAATCACAGTGATAATTGGCTCAATCAGAAAGCAATCTTTATTATTTGAAAGAAAGGATTACAATGCCTAATGAGCCACCTTGGGCTTTAATTTCCTCAGTGCTATCACATAATTTTTCCACTGTTCTTTGGCTTCTTCTAAGTCTTCTACAGGGTGATGAAGCTTGCTTAGCTTCCATAGAGTTTGAATGGTGATTGCCTCCTCTCCATCTTCATTGCTGCCTAGATGCCTTGATTTGATTGGAGGAAGATGGGAGATGTCTTCTAGCACTTGCCTTGGAAGACCGAGCTGAGGAAGGCACCGGTGTGCATTGTACAAGATGAACTCGGATGCGCCAATAAGTCGAAGGTCCTTGCCGATGGAGAATCTTGCGCGAAGTTCCTGCATTTTGAGTATTCCCGGAGAGCAAGTAAAGAGGTTTTTGGGCATTACCTTAAGGTGTTCTCTCCACTCCGCCCTTTTCTTGATTTGAGGAATACGGTTCGTCACCCTATTGCTTATTCCCAACGAGCCGGTGATATAAGAAAGCGGACTTTTGGAGAAGATCCTTGACGATTGTTGGGCTTCATGGCATGGATCAAATTTAAAGTGGAGGTCCACCCAGCTTGAGAAGGCTAGCATACAGCCGTATATGGGCCGCCCCATGGCCGCCGATGTAAGCCCGCTGTAGAGGTAAGCTAGTATGGCCGGTCCAACTCTTTCACCTTCCCATAAGCTCACCACTGCACTTATTTGACTCTCTTCAAGGAAGTCCTCCGTAGATGGAAACAGTAGTGCGCCTGCTATGCACACCACGAAGGCCTTTGTTATTCTTTCTATCTCCTCCTCTTCCTTGGCTTGATCTGCTCTTTTGTATACCCATGAGGCTAGCTTCAGGAGGTTGATTCCCTTGGTGATCTTGATCTGATTCACTAAGTTTGGGTTAGGAATAAGGTTGGTTAAGAGCTCATGAGAGGAGGTGGGTCTTGGCATGATGGCCATATGTTCTTCTTCACTTTGTTTCATTCTTTTCAAACCCAAGATCATCTCTATTTCTTCCAATAAAATGGTGGCTTCAAAAGTGGAGAAGAGAAAGGTGTGGGTGGAAGGATGCCATATTTCTATAAGAGCTCCTATGGCAGCCCAATCTAAGTGGATTTGATCATAATGCTTGGCATGGGTTATTAAGCCTAGAAGATGCCACCTTGCTACAAAGACCCTCATGTCAGAAGAGAATTTAGAGAGGAGGAGGGGCAGCCACTTTATCTTTGTGAACCTCCTAGCTCCGGGCATATTTGGATAGTCCTGTGGAAAGCAAAAGTAAGAACAAACAGAGCAGAAGAGATGAGAAGAAAGAACAGTGATCATATAAGGATGAAAGAACGAACAGAAGCAGTTGGTTTACCTGGTTTAAAGCTATTCGGCTGCTTATATGCCCGTTGATCTCGGTAAGTCCGGGAGTAGAAGCCTTCGACCTCTTGATAGCTCTGTCCATAGCCGCTGCGGAAGAAGTTCGAACGACAGAACCTGCAGGCAGAAGCAATAGCAGAAGAATTCAGAGGATTTGATTTGATTAATTCTTGAGGAAAGCTTGCCTTTAATATAGAAGGTTGAACCCTAAGTTTGTTCGGAATTGGAGTGTTTAATTGGCATTAGAACTGTGTTTTGCTCTCGATTTGGAAACGGAAGTTTGTGGTTAATTAACGCCGTTGGTAGGGGCGTCAATTTATTAAATTGATGACCTTTCTTAGGTCATTTTTTATGTAACGCCCTCTCATGGGACGTTTTCTTCTGGAGCTATGGTTGCTGTTAACGCCTTTGTGAAGGGCGTGTTTTTAAATGGACGCCCTAATGTCGGGCGCTTTTCATGATTTTGACGCCGTTAGATGCAGGCGTATTCTTATGAACTTATGGTTTGGTTTTCCTATATATGCCTTGATGAACTTAAGTGCTGTTATTTTATTAAAATTGTTTTATTTGAGCACTTATGATCATTCTTTGGAGAATCAAGATTATTTATGATCATGAAAGGACTGATGAGTATTGAGTACAGAAGTTTTGCAGGTTTAGAGGTGCTTGGATATGTGGGAGTACCATTATGATGTTCTTCTATCATTTTCCTGTAAGCATTGTTACTATATGATATCTACATTATTATAGTATGTCAAGGACCTTGTGGTTCTGATGAACCTAAAATTCGAGTTCCCCTTCATCAAAAACGATCACACTGATAGGCCGTTGAGTTGTTAAAGGTTTGGGACGATGGTTCTACTTTCTGAGTTGATGTGCGGACAAACGGGCTTCGGCTTAGTGTTAGCTCAGAGATGTGGATTCTTGACCAAATCTAAATGGCTTAGCAATATTATCCTTGATTATTTTCTATTTTAGTTTGTTTTAATCTTTTCTTTTAGCCCAGCATGCATCATGTAGGACTTTGAGTTTCATGCTGAAAATCTTCATATTATGGCAATAATGAAGTTCACTCGCTCTTGATTGAGTTGACATGAGATATTCCACTTCAAATCAAGTACTTCGTTCTATTTGAAGCCGTTCAGGCTGATTCCTTGAAAGTGTCCCTTTTGTTGGATCTCTATCCCAATTCTCTTTACTTTTCTGCAAAATTTACCTTGGTTGAAGCACGTCCACGTTGGCTGGTAATCGCTCTCCAATGGTCTTTCCCTGTCGTGCCCACGCGCACACCCTTTATTTACTTAGTTTAATCTCCTTTTATCCAACAAATCGATGTTTCCTTGGAACCACTCAGAGTTGTTTCACTCAGAATCTTGGAAAGATTTCAAATGCTTGGTGTCTGAGGCGTGTCACATCACACCTTGGCGTCTCCTTATCAGTTTACTCCACTTCATTCCTTTCATTACACTTCACTCCATTCCGTCTCACTCCCTTGCAAAGCAGACGCCAAGGCGGGGCAGCTGTAGACACGCCAAAATTGACGTTATGTTGATCAAGTCTCATGTCATTATATAAACGCCCCAAGTGGACTTCAATATTCCTATAAAATGAAGTTTTTCTATTTTTGTGAGTTTTATGTATTTTTCCTGCATTTTCGTGATTCACGACCTGAAGAAGGGCGTTATTTTCAAAGTAGCGACCTGTCATAGGGCGTTTTCAAAAGAAGAGACGACCACGATAGAGGGCGTCCATTCCTGGTATTATATGTTAATTTCTGAAATTATCTATTTTCAAAATAAAAAGCATTTTGTGAGTAACGTCCTTCCTCAGGGCGTGTTTTTGATAAACGCCGTTACCTCAGGCGTGTTCCCTTAATTTTTAAACAGAGAAAGTTTTTATTTCCAAAATTAAATCCAGGAAGAAACGCCCTTTTCTAGGTCGTGTTTCAAGAAACGTCTCTGTGAAGGTCGTCAATTCATGATTTGACGCCCTGTCCTAAGTCGTGTTTTACTCCAGAGTCCTTCCTTTTTCCATCTTTCCCTCACAGTTCCCTACTATCATTTGGTCTCTTACTCGATCTCGATCCTTCCTTGGATGCCTCATTGCCCGTTCTTATCTTTCCTTAGTTTGATCACATCCGCTTGAGGCACTATAAAATGAAGTCTTGATCGATCGTGTTGAAGGTTAAGCACTCATAAGATTGAACTTCCAGAACGCTTATTGCAGGTCACGAGTTGCATCCTCTGCATCCTCCGTTGGGCTGCATCCTGCTTCATCCATCTACTTCCATCACCATATTCACTCGGTTTTACCCTTTACTGTCGTCAGGGACAGCAGGGTCTTCATCTTTTATATCTGTTTTGTTTTTACTTCGTTCGTGTCTTATATCCCTCCATTCTTCACATCTGTTCACCCTTCGCCTGCGTTCACATCTTATTGCATCTTTCTTTTATCATCATACTCTCCCTTCCCTTAAGTCTTCTTAAGGGGTTTAAAAATGACAAAAAAAAAGAAGGTACGCATGTCAATGTCCTCTTCCCGTTACATATTCTATTTGAATTGATACTATAGCACTTTGGCTGATCCCTTTCTTCTTGTTTGTTTTACTGTCTGTCTTGCAAGGTAATCAAAAAAAAAGAAAACCCTTCTCATCGGCCGGCCGATTGAAGAAGGAGGAAGAACTCTACATCATCCCGCGTTTCCATTCCCACCAGGTAAGTGCGATCCCTTCCCCGTTCTCATCTCCTCTTGGGACCCTCGCGTCTCTGGTGATCACATCATCTCCACATTAGCACCTCATGCTATTTTTATTGCATCTTATGCATTTTATTTATTCATTGTTACATTTTAATTCCTAAGTGTGGATTTTAATCCAATCTATAAACTCTTGTGAGTGTTTCGGTCAGTTTGCTAAAATTCATTTATCAGAGTTTATCTTAAAGGAGAATCCTCTTTTATGGAGTACCTTGACTGCCCTAGACATGAAAGCTGTTGGCTTAAATTTAATGATTTCTTGAGCTTTTAATCTAAATAGTCTTGGAAATGGCTGTATTCGGACTTAATGGACCTAAACCAGTTTTTCATGTTCTGAGATGTTATGCCTTCTTAAATTTGAAAGTTTATTTTTAGTACAAAGGCATCTTTGATTGAGGAACTTCATTCTTGTATTGTTTTTAAACATTTGTCAAATCTGAAGATTTCAAAAAAAAGGGGGGTACAATGAAAGCAATGGACTTCAGTCATGCTGAGTAACTGGGGATATTAGCATTAGATAAACGTATATCCTTACGTAAAAAGGTGTGTACTGAGTTCAGTGCTCTAAGGCAGAGCAATGGTAATTGTTTCACTAAGAAACCGAGTCTCTTCATCAATGAAGTGGAGTGGACTAAGTCATGAAGTGCCTTACTACCTCTAGTCTAATTGAAGTAGAATGGTGAGCTACATTGAGTAACTGGGGATGTTGGCGTCTGATCAACGTGCATCCTCATGTCAAAAGGTGCATGCCATACTTGAATGCTTATGAAAAATGAAAAGCAATAATGTTTGGAATCAAGTGAAAAATAGTGGCATTAAAAGAAAAATCTGAAAATGTCTGTACCCCATGGATAAAATAAAAAACGTCTAAGTGTTTAACATCAATACTTTTATCGTTTCTTTCGAGGGGCTAATGGAATTGAATGAGTAGGGTGAGAGGAGGTTAACTTGGTCTCTATATGTAATTTTGGTTCATTTTTATTAATTTTGAATGCAGAAATTTTTAAATGCTTATTTTTTGAGAAACTCAGAATTCATCAGATTTAAACCAATCTGAAGATAAGGGCTTCATCATTAAAATTCTATAACTGAAGATTCTGAATAATCTCTAACTCTGCATTTATGAACTTGGCTTCAGGTTGAAGTACTCCCATTCAAAGATTTATTAGATTTGGCTCTTCTAAAATTCCAAGTGTCAACTCCAAGGGTCGACCCCTTGTGTCCAGACTTCTATATGGCTGTCATGGCATTTGTCCTTAAGACAAATTAACATCTTGATGATATATGCTCCAATGTTGTCTGCTATCTCTGGACCATCTGCAATAAACTTTCCTGGCTGCTATGAAAGCATCACCTCTCTAAACAATTGGTAATCAAGTTTCTTCGTGTAATTGGTTGGTTTGCATTTCCTTCCTCCATGCATTGCATAGAAAATATTAAAAAAAATTGAAAAACAAAAAACCAAAAATTTGAAAACCCTGAAAACCAAATGAGTTCTTTGGCTGTCGATCTAATCTCAGATTGCATCTCTTGGATGTCCAACTATCTTGCATGTACTTGCCTCATCTAATCCTGGACATTTCTGCACATACCTCTCATGATTCACTCTATGATGCTTTTCTGTGACTTCTTGGCATTCAATGCTAATTTGTGTGGTCTGTTTATGCCAAGCTAAGGGACCTTACAATTAGAAGGGAGCCAACAATCTGCTCGCTTGTTTGAGTTTTGCATTTAAATCTTTATCACACTATGTCCTCCAGAACTCATTGCATGTAACATCATAATGACTCATAGTTGCATATTCTGACTTTGCAATTGTCTTTAATCTAAGCCCTCTTTGCTGATGGCAAAGGGGGAGAAGTTGTGATGAGTCATTGTCTATTTCATGACTATATTCCTTTAAGAAATGACTCATAATGACTCTTAATGACTCATAGTTTCTATCATCAAAAAGGGAGAGAATGTTGGGCATGTGTGGAATATGCTTGATTCTATTATTTTGATGATGTCTGACTATGACTCATTGATGAGTCTTATTTACATTTGATGATGTCAACATTCATGTAGTTCAGGTCAAAATCAGCACTGGCATGTGGACGTTCTCATAAAGATGAGCAGTGTGAAGATATCATGCAATAATGTCAGGTGATATGATGCACTGAAGCAGTAGGGCAAGGTTCAAACTCAAGTTGCAAAGGCATAGGTATTTAGCTGAGAACTACCAAGCTTAAAGGCGGCCTCGACCCCACTATAGGATGCGTCAATGCATTTGATCTCAAGAAGAAGAAAATACTTAATCGAGTCTTCAGTTGCGTCGACCCCATCAACTCAGGGCGTCAATGCAGGGCTCTTCTAGAGAGCGTTATAAACGCTTCTCTGAACAGGGCGTCGACCCACCCTACAAATGGCGTCGACCCACAAGGACTTCCAACAAGCCTTCAAGCAAGCATTCATAGCTACGTCGACACAGACATTATGATGTGTCGATCCCACGAGCTTCAACAGCAGGAGGACAGGCTGACATCGCAGGATGCGTCGACCTTACTTCTTCAGGGGGTCGACGCAGGGGCCTTCCCAAGAGCCTTTTAAAGGCCCATTCTCAAAAGATGCGTCGATGCATGGGTGAAGCTGCGTCGACGCACTCAAAACTCCTATGATAAACTCTGTCAGAACTATCTTTTCAAAAATCGTACAGAGAGCAAAAAGATCCGATGTAAATCCCTAAAAACTCAGTTTTTGAGGCATGAAAAAGGTTCCTAGGACAGTCAACTATCCTTGTCATAATTGGTTTACCAAAACTACATTTCTTGTCGGTGGCTCTATCAGTTTTCATATTTGGGAAAGGCCTCTTTCAAGGGAACCATCTTTTTTCTTTTACCCAATCAGAAATGCTGTCCAGAAGATCCTCCAAGACAAAAGGACATCCTTCCTTCTGCCAACCATTGAGGAGAAGGTGGTGTAGGTTTGAATTATTTGAAGAACACTTTATAGGCCTTGGAGGGAAATTTCTCTGGTGCTTGAGCCTATAAATTGGACACCCTTCCCTTGCATGGTGCAGCTACTGCCCTTGAAGAGAGCTGAAAGAAAGAAACAGAGGGTGCCTTAGCTTGCAAAAGAAATATCTGAGAGAAGAAGAAAAGGAGAGAAGAGTAGCCCACCATCTGGCCATCCTAGTCCAATGCTGTAAGAGAAAAGAAAGAAGAAGAAAGGAGAGAAGAAGAAGAAGAAAAGAGAGAGGCCTTGAGAGAGAGCAGCCCTGCAGATGTCTGAGCTTGAAGCGGAAGATCTTTAGATATAAGTTTGAGGGTGTAGCCACCAGCTTCCAGATCTCTATCTGAAGCCACAGGTGGTGTTTTTCCATTGTTTCTATTTTCATTTTCTATTTTTCTTTTGAAACTTCAAATCAGTTCTTCAGTGTGTGTGCCTGATCCTCTGCTTAGAGATCGGAGTAATTTTTGGCTCGGTTCAGCCGTGTGTGTGTGGGTGGGGCGTCATCCCCATTGTGAAGCTGTGAATCAGCAGTGAGGACTGTGTCCTCATGTGGAAGTTGTGAATCAGCCGTCAAGCTATGTATCAGCAGTCGTCAAGCTATGTGTCAGTAGTGTTCAAGCTATTAGTCAGCAAAAAGTCTCACCGGGTTTGGTGAGGGGTGGACATAGGCGTGGTGGGTAGTAGCTGAACCACCTTAAAAATCCTTGTGCAATGGGTTGTGATTTGTGTGGTTACTTCATGTTCTCTATCCCCATTCACAGGTGTGTGTGCTAGCCTTAACGCCTAAATTTTAAATTAATCTCCAATGCGCACTCAATCATTTTGTTCATACACCCGCCAAGAGTTTAATGAGATCCCTGCCTTCTATTGCAGCTAAAAATATGTGGAACATTGTCCATGGCTCGTCTTTATGGTCGTGACATGCTATGTAGAGGTTTATCAAATATGATGTCTTTGATGTTAGTAAGCCTTTTCCGGCAGGGATATCCAAAGATGTTTTTCTCCAAGCTAAAAATATTATTCTCAATAATTCACGATGGATTATTGGGAATGGGTCTGAGGTGGATTTCTTTAGAGATAACTGGAGTGGCGATGGACCAGTTTTGAAGTTGATAGACTGCAGCAACAATGTCAGTTTCCAAGATTTTCCATTGGCTTCTGTGAGAGAGGTGTTGTTGGACTATAATCACGCTACCTGGAGCATGTTAAGTCATGATCATGTGCTATTCTATCCTACTCTGAACAAGGAGAAGGACGTCTGTGTCTGGGTTGGCAATGCTAGAGGTAATTTCTCTGTCAAGTCGGCTTGTGATTTGCTCTGCATGGATGGCAACATTAGGCGATCTTGGTAGAAGCTCTGGCATCCCTCGATTGCACCGAGGGCTGCCATGTTTACTTAAATCATTCACAGAGTAGTGCCGATGGATAGCAGGGTCACTGACTGTGGTATCCCATTGGTCTCTAAATGTGAATGCTACTGTCAGCCTTCACCGGAAGATATGAATCATCTGCTCATTGAAGGTGAGGTGGCGTCTGAACTGTGGAAGTGGATTTACCCATTAATTAGAAACAACGTTAACCTGAGTAATCAAATCACTATTCACTACTAGAGTCTACTCTTTAATACAAATTTTCGTTCAGCTTTCAGTCTTATTGGCTTCTATGCCACCATTTTGATGCTATGGGAAGTCTGGAAGTGTAGATGTTCGCAGAGGTTCGAGGGTCAGCGGAGCAGCCTGGCTTTCATTAAAAGAACCATCTTATCTTCTGTTGCTACTACCCTGGATAAAATGACCTTCCATTCTCCCATATCTCATGACCAAGCAGCATGCCTGAAGATGTACAACCTTAATCCTCGAGTGAAGATCAAAATGCCATTCTTGGTCACCTGCAGCCTTGCCATGAAAGACTTCACTCTACGTGTGGATGGGGCATCGAAGGGCAATCCTGGACTGTGTGGGGGAGGGGGTTGCATCCGTGATCCACCTGGTAATATGCGACTCGATTTTGCTTTCCACTATGGTGTCGGCACTAGTACTCTCGCTGAAGCAAGGGCACTGCATGATGGATTGTCTCTGGTTGTGAGAGGGGGTCTCACACTGTCGGTAGTGTTTTTAGATTGTTCTGTTATGGTTGAAGCCATTCGCAAGGATGTAGCTCCTAGTTGGGTAGTTATACCATGGTGGAGGGAGATCATTAGGCTGATCTGTGTCATCAACTGTCCGGTGCATCATACATATAGGGAAGGCAATCAGGTAGCGGATGCTTTGGCGTCATATGCCTACGGATGGAAGGACAATGCGGTATATGTTCATAACAATGACCTACCTCAACCTGCAAGGGGGGCGCTCATTCTGGACAAATCCGGACTGCCTTCTATTAGATGTCCTCATTAGTGAAAGAGACCTTGTGTGAACTCTTGGTAGACTGTTATTTTTATAAGTGTATTTCAGGGGTATCCCCCGTAGATTATGTACTCAATTATTTTATGAATAAAATCCTCTGGCCATAGGTGCTCACCTGGGGGAGTGAGCACATTCCCCCCCCCCTCTGGGAGAGAATGCACTCGACCAGTGGTTGACCCTATGGTCTCTTTTATTTAAAAAAAAATACAGCAGATCTCTCTGACTGGTGCACTAATAGTGAGCCTGGGTTGACCTCATAGTGAGGGTGCGTCGACCTCAACTATCTCCTAAACTGCAATCCCTTGACCCCCTGTACAAGGTGTCTTGCTATATTGTTCTGAACTATCCTTTATGATCTGCTGTGCGTTATGATTATGTGTTTCATTTGCATGTCAGCTGTAGTATCTATTTTAATTAGCAAAGTTTTTTTATTTGAGCACAGTTTGTACCGGACTTATTCAACCCGCCTTCTAGATCCGGTTGCACCCAAAGGACCTAATAGGGAGTCCCCTCGATGGCCCAGTGGGCTGACATCAGATGCCTCGTCGGAGGTCGACAGATAGAACTCCTTCTCCTCCTGCTACTTCACCTGAGGTGCTCACACGGGCAAAACAGGGTACCATGGGAAGGACGGGATGCTTCTCCTTGCACCAGTTAAGGTGGAAAGGAGATTTGCTGCGCGCCAGTTCAAGGCAAAAGGGAGGCTTTCATGTGCGCCGTTTTGAGTTGCCAGAGGGGCCATGATTGCGCCGTTTCAGTCAAGGGAGAGGGCGTCGATTCAAGTGGCCGCAAGGGCCTTTGCGCCATATCAAATGGCTTTGGTGGGCTTTGTGTGCCATATCACTTGGCAAGGGGCTTGCTTTTTGTGCCATATCACTTGACAAGGGGGGTATTTTGGTAAACTTTATATTCTTCTTTGCCTCGTTGACTCCGAACTGGCTCAGACGAGTGCCTGACATCCAGTACCGCCTTAGTTTCGGTGAACCACTTCCGGAGTGTTTATTTCGAGGCTCCCGGGCTTCAGTTTGCAATTCTGAGTTATTTCCAGCACGTGCTAAACCCGCATCAGATTACTCGGGTTTCATCCTGATTCTGCCTTTCTCACTATGAATTGTTTCCTTAAGCCTGCTCCATGCATGTGGAGAGCGTCTTCATCAAGTGGGTAATCACTAAAAGTGTTTTCGCCTTCATTAGGTAGCTCTTCGACCTCCCACGGACCTTTTTGGCATAGTGTGTGCCCCGATCAGGTCACTAGGGTTTTATGTTGATATTGCCTTCGGCACCCTGTCTTAAAGGACCAGGGATATATCTTCAGCTCGGGATGCCTCCTTATCAGGTGGCGGACCACCATGTGTGTTTTCGTCCTGATCGGATGAGTTGTAGGGTTTGTTCGGCCTTTCCACTCTCGATCAGCTGTTCTTTGCTGCTAGGGCGTGCTTGCCATGCAGTAATTTTTGGATGTCAACACACTCCCATTAATTTGGATCCAGTTAACAACAATCCTCCAGTAGATATGGTTCAAGATGTGACTCTTGGAACTCTCATGAGGGAGAATCAACACTTGAAGACCATCCTGTAAAATCTTCTTCAGGGACGGGATCCTCACCCTCAACATCCTGCTAGGCCTCCGGTCGAAACGTAGACATTACCAGCTGGGCACAATGGTGCCAACGCTTCGACAACAGCTGCCAGAGCCCCAACAATAGCTGGATTTGGCACACCGCCAGTAGAATCCAATCCACGAGCATCAAACATGCCAGTGCCAGAAAGTCTCATAGCGTAACGACAGATGATCGAGTGGATCGTCGAGATGAAGCTCACCCAATATGGGGAAGGGGTCGCCACTGTAGATCTTTATAATGTGCCATACCCACTGCACCACCAATTGAAAAAGTTTCCCCCGTAGTATGCCAAACCCTCAAAGTTATAGAAGTTCAACGGGCAAGGGTCTCTACATGAGCACCTGGCATATTATATGACGGCCATGAGCGAGCAAGCGTTGGATGAGTCTTACCACCTCTATTACTTCGCCACTTCACTTACAGGAACCGCCTTCCAATGGTATTCCTACCTGAAGCCCAACTCACTGATTGATTGGGCATATCTCAAGAAGAAATTCCTTGACCGCTTCTAGACGGCCGAGAGCAAGATCTCCCTGGCTGAGCTTTGCTCTCTTCGATAGAAGAAGGGTGAAAGTGCCCTCGACTTCATCCAAAGATGGAGAGACCTCAGCATGAGGTGTATCAACCCTGTTGAGTAGTGGATGGCGGATCTAGAGGGGAGGGGTGAGTAGATCTACCCCTCTTTTCGCAGAACACCTCTCTTTAAAGCTAGATAAAGAAAATTACAGCGGAATACAACTAGCTTAACTAAAGACACAACAATTTGCTTAGCAAGATGAGCAAGTAAAATAAAGATTGAACCTAAGCATGCATCTAGCACATAGCAATCACACAAGCAAACCACAACACACAAGATTTTAAGGTTGTTTGGACTGAATCCCCAGTCCTACGTCCACCCCTCACAAAACCCGAAGAGGCTTCACTAGTGCAGCGCACCAAACCGCAAATCAGAGAACTTCTGATTGCCTTCCTACTAACCACCGGTAGGGACGACAACACCACAGATTGGAACACCTTCCAACCACCTTCTTACTAACCGCGGTAGGGACGATTCTCAGTTTCAATAGCTCGAACAAAATGAAAAGAGAGCAAGATGAAAATGCTCAAAAAGGATATGGAGATTTGCTAATATCGAGAGGATCTTGTCTGAAATAGAGGCTTCTTCTTCCTTGCAAAGCCTCCACGCAGCAACGGTTTCTTCTTCCTTGGAAAGTGATCTTCCTTGGATCCCCTTGAGTTGATGAAGAGGATTATGGATGCAAATTTGATCTCCCTTGAAAACCTTGCTTGATTCTACTCTTCCTTAGAGGTTGCTTGCTTCAGATATAAGCTTGAATCACCTTAGATTGGAAGAAGAACTTTTGCATGAAGTACTGTTCACGGCTACAGTACCTTGTTCTCCCTTGGACCTCCTCTAGCCTCCTTTGATCTCTCTTGATCCCTTTTGATGCATTAGAGTTTGTAACCCTCTTGTGTTGGTTTTATATCTTTTGAATGGTCCATAGACACCCCCCAGACCAGATCCACAAATCATGGTAGATTGGGTGACTTTAGGATTAAACAAATCCAAGAAGAGGGGTTGCCCACGAGGTGGAAAACGAAGTCAAAAATTGCTGCATCGAGGCTGCCGATCGACCGGAGGTTGGTGGTCGATCGACCAGAATTTTACAGGTGTGAACCAATTCGTTGCTAGAAATATTGGTCGACCGGTCTGTGACCGGCGGTCGACCGGACCTGGGGCGGTCGATCGGACCTTCTGGGCGGTCGACCGGTTCCTGAGAATTTTTGTAACTTCTCGTCCCTGGAAATTCTGGTCGATCGATCCATGACCGGTGGTCGACTGAAACTTGGAATTTTCCCAGTTTTGCTTCAATTAAACCCTTAAACCTATTTGTTGTCCCTTCAAGTCTGTGGCATCAAACTCTTTAGACTTTTGGACGTTGAAACCAAGTGTGCACGGCCCCATGTTGTCTATTCTTCATTGTGCATCGACCTTGACTATGTGAAGTGTCGACTCTTACTTTTTGAAGGGATTTTCATCCTTGCTTGGGTGCGATCATTGGGCTTTCACTTTTGCCATCTCCACTCCATTCCTTGGCTTATCTGTCATGAAAAGGCATCAAGTATTTCAGTCATATGAGAGTGGGAAACATCAATGACTTATAGTGTTTAGCCATTATCAAAACCATGAATGTCAAATGACTGAAATGACCACAGGGGCACAACAAACCCTCCATCCCAGGAAGATGCCATCACTATATGCCATAAAGGCCTAGCAGCCGAGGTTAGTGAAAAACTCTTCGCCACCAACATCGAGGGCTTCGACTAGCTAAACTCGGCAGTTGCCGAGATAGAGATGTTCTTTGCCGACAACCCATACTATACTCTAGACAAGGGAAAATAGGCACGAGAATGTCAGTGTCACGTCCCAAGATTATGCAGCGGAAACAATCGGGAACGCGAACATGAAGTTCCGTGATCAATGACACCAAAGAGGGGGGGTGAATTGGGTGATTACAAATTTTAAAAACCTTTACCCGATTTAAAACACGTTTAAAGAGCAAGCAACAAACAAGTATAGATCTGATGGATTACAAAATGAATATGGCTTAATCAACCCCTACATCAATTCTTTGGTACCAGGCGGAGTCTGGGAATCTGAAGATTCACTCACATAAGGTATTTTCCTTTTGACATGAGTAACCTTGTCGATCAGAAACTACCTTTTGATATACCAGAGATCTCCCGTAAAAAGGTTAATAAAGCTAGATCTAAACAAAGAAACTAGATGATGATGCAATATGCAAAAGAGCTAGAGAAAAATGAAGGTAGAAGATAAGGAGCAAACCACACAGAAGGATAATTTTTAAGTGGTTCGATTCCAATAATGGCAACCTACGTCCACCCATAATAGACTATGAGGATTCACACACTATCTTGTAAGGGATTACAAGATCAAGGACACACACACACACACACACACACACACACACACACACACACACACACACACACACGTGAGGAGTATGAACTCTCATGAAGGCGCAAGAGCATCGACTCACAAGAAATGTGAAGAACACGGAAATCACTCTCACACACACATGGATCTGCGTAGATCCACACACACACAATTGTTTGAATATTATAAGAACACACAAATAAAGCCCAGTAAGAATGGAAGGAGAAAATAGGAAATGAAGACACAAAATCAAGCTCCCCCTTAGTGGATGAAGATGGTATTTGATGAAGCTAGCTCACAGCTCGATCTCCACTTGAATGGCCTGCAGATTGCTCTTGAGATCCTAGCTCTTGGATGAAGAACTCTTCAACGGATCACTGTTCACGGAGCTACAGTACCGCCCTCTTTCTCCTTTGATTTGCCTCCTTGAACCTCCTTGAGTTCTACTAGGGTTTTTGACCCCAATGAGATATATTTATAGACCTTGGGTGGTCAAGAGACATCCCCCAGAATAGATCCACAAATCATGGCTTGGTTGGGGGCATTGGGTTTAAACAAATGGGAGATAAGGCCTCTCCCCGTGCTTGAACCAGAAAGTGAAAAAGAGCTGCCTCGGGGCTGGCGATCGACCGGCAAGAGCAGGCGGTCAACCAAAAATTTACAGAGTTTCAACTTTTCATTGCTGGGAAAACCAATCGAACGGCTACTGCCCATTGGTCGACCGTTTTAAGAAAAACTATAGATTTTTGAACACTGGAAAAATTGGTCGACCAACCCTTGTCCCTTGGTCGACCGAATTGTTAAAAACCTGCAATAATGAAGTGTTAGCCCTATGAAACATATCCATATGACAATGGCTTTATGTCCTTAGCTATTTCATGCATTTTGGGATTTGTTTTGATTCTGTTTATTCAATTAGAAATGTTGAACCATTTTGAGAATGGAGCTTTACACAAGATGTTCTGAAACTAACACTTAAGCACACTTAATCCGCATTTTGACTGCATTGACATGGCCTTAGATAGAAACTCAATTTGGGGTTTTGTTATCATCAAAATCATGCAGAGAGACTCAACAATCTCTCCTTTTTTGATGATGATAAAACTCTAATAGGAAAGTTCATAAGCGTGCCGAACAAGAATTAGATAAATCCAACTCATGCAATCCATCCAAAACCAATTCAATCATTCATATGCGCCCAATTCTTTGAAGTGAAATAAGACCAATATAAGTGCCAATACAAAGTGCATTTCATTCATTGAAGTTTAGTTAAGTCAATTTCATTCATCTACCCAGGTTCAATTAAGTCACTCACACCACGAACATAATCACAACTCGTCATGGCTGTGAAAGTGGCCTCAGCTTCACCATGGCCAAAAGTCATATCGGCACCCCTGGCGGAAACTCATAAAGCACATTCAAACTGTTCTGGAGTTATGTGAAGCTCAATACCCTGAACCACCGTATACAACTGTTCATTTCTATCAACCAAATTTCCATAAAACTGTTGCACTAGATATGGATAATATCTGGGATATCTGGTGACAAAATCGGTCGAACCCGGTTGAATCTCAAAAACTGCACAAATGTCGGGCATGATTTCATTCACCTCATTAAAATCGACAAGATGAGGGCCTTGGAGGCAACCGAGGTGCATGAGGTGGTGCCAGAGCCTGCCATGGTGGAGGAACCGGAGCCTCACGTCTCTGAGCGCCAGATTCCCCTTGAGGAGGACGCCGAGAACTTCTTCTCGGCAGCATCTTAGTCTAGTAAACCCTTGAAGAGAACGATCTCGACCCTGGGTAGAAGATGGTCCAAAGGACACTCGGAAAGGCTGGATGTGACCTTTTCCACACTCTGGAAATGGAGGAAGAGCTTCACGATCCCACGAACGACCGCGGAGAAGTCGTCCCGAATCCGGGACGAATCTGCCGGATGATGTGCGGATGGACAAGGGATGAGGTTTTAGGGCTTGGAGAGGGGGGGGGGGAAATGATGTTCTAGGGTTAGGAGGATATGTGGGAGAGAGAGTGGGTGGAATAGAATGAGGAAGATGAGGGAGAAACCCTCTTAAAATAGGGTTCGGCCAAGGGTCGGCCGGCCGGTTTGCCGCAAACGGTCGACCGGACCGGGGGCACCGATCGACCAGAAAGGTCAATTTGCCCCTTCAAACCCCAGAAAATGAGTGTAAAACTCCACTAAGCCTCCTTTGAAGGATGTTGAGCTCCATTTGTCTTGCTGGCCAGTATTCTCATCCTTCCTTTTTTTTGTTTTTTTTTATTTTCCTTTTTTTGTTTTTCTCTTGGGGAAGAGATGGAATGATATGGCTTCTGACATGTATCGATCTAAGAGTATTTCCAAAACTCCCCCTTAGTGACTGCCTAGAATCCCCAGGTTACTGGTCCACATTTATTTGTCAAGGAGTATTGGGCCTTTAGAAATTTTTCAAATTTATCAAGAAAAGGCATATATATATAAGTACAAGCACGCATACAGGGTAATGTCAAGCACAAAAAAAAGAAGAATACACACAACTTATGCATGATGCATGCATTATACACAATCTACCCTTCATGCTTCTAATTATTTGTTCAACGTAATGCATTACTAATCCTAGTGCAGACCTAAGTATCTATGCCCTCACCCTTGCACATGCCATCTTCTCTCCTGATTTTAATGAATTGTTCCTGGTTTAGGGGTTTTGTGAAGATGTCTGCCAGTTGATTGTGGGTATCAACAAATTTTAACTCAAAATCCCCCTTGCCTACATGATCTCTCAGAAAATGATGGCGAATGTCAATGTGTTAGGTTCTGGAGTGTTGAACAAGATTTTTAGATAAGTTAATAGCACTTGTATTGTCACACAAAATTGGCACAGAATTTACTTCAACATTCAAATCAAGCAATTGATTTTTGATCCAAAGTACTTGGGCTCCACAACTTCTAGTGGCTACATATTCAGCCTCGGCCGTTGAGAGAGCTACTGAATGTTGTTTCTTGGAGGCCCATGAAACTAGGCATCCACCAAGAAACTGGCATTACCCACTAGTACTTTTGCGATCAACAATGCATCCAGCATAGTCAACATCGGTATATGCAATTAAATCAAATGAGCTACCAATTGGAAACCACAACCCAAAGTCTAGTGTGCCAATTAAATATCAAAAAATCCGTTTAACAGCCATTAGATGAGATTCTTTTGGACATGACTGAAAATGAGCACATAGACATACACTGAATTGAATGTCAGGGCGGCATGCTGTTAAATATAGTAGTGATCCGATCATACCTCGAAACAGTGTAGGATCTACTATTTTACCATTTTCATCTTTATCCAGCTTCGTGGTTGTGGCCATCGGCGTTGATATGGGTTTTGCTTCCACCATCCCGTATTTCTTTAACAACTCCAGGGTATACTTGTCTTGGTTTATGAAGATACCTTCGGGCATTTGTTTAACCTGCAATCCAAGGAAAAAATTAGTTCTCCCTGTTGGGTTCTATGCGCCCCCTCGTTGTCTTTGACAATGGTTTTGATGATTCTAATATATTATGTGTTTTATGCTTAATGGCATTTTCATTATAAACAAGCTAACACGATGGAATCTTGTTTTGTAGGTGGTTCAAATACAATGCTCCTTCATGGATATATCCTTATGTTTTCCCTGAACTTCATTTATAACCCATGTTTATCAACTGATCTTAGCTAGCAAGAAGGTTTGATTGAGGTGCTTTGGAATGTGCTTTATGTGACTTCAATATGCATTGGAATGTTTAAAGTAGTTTTTCATTCCTCTTGGAATGGGTCGACCCCATGGGTCGACCCCTGGCTCTTTGAGCTTTATTTTTTACTTTGTTAAGAAGCATGGTCCTTCATGTATATATCATTGATGTTGACTATTGCATTGGTGATTTCATGTGAAAACTATGACTCTCAGTGGATTGTCATATGGCATAATCAAATTGCTTAAGATGGTTCTAATCATGTGAGTGCATGCTTAGGACTGAATCTTGTGAAATGGATTTGTGTCTACTTATACTGCCTGTGAATCACAGTTAAGTTTAAATTGCGTTTGATTGTGCTTGAATTTATTGGACTGCAACTGTGATTCTTCTGTGACTTGAAAATGGCTTTCCCATGCCTTGGAAGACTCATTTGATCATTTGGCAAGTGCTATCGCTGTTTCAGTTATGGCTGTGATCATTCCTCTGCAGTCTGTGGTATGAGTGCACTTTGCTATGAAATTGATGTATGACTTCATACATAGATGGAGTTTGTGTGTGGTTGTGTTTAAGTTTGGCTTGTCATGCCTCAATCTTAACTAAAATGAAAGCCTGTGGTTTCATGGTTGGCCATGTGAAAACCCATCCTCACACATGGTTATTATTCAACATGTTTTATATGCAAGTTCAGTGGCTTGATCTTGATAGACTGACTTAAGTGATTTGTTCACATTAAGTGCAGGTTCATATAGTCCTCAAAGGGATGGATCCATGGCAAGACCTTGCTTCTGAACTTGATTATCTATACCTTGATTGGGCTTGAAATGGTTCTTCATGTATTCGGTCTACAAGTGTTTTCATGCATATTTGTTCTTGGATATCCGTGGTAGTTAGTGTGTTGTTCAACTTTGTTCATTTTTCTCTAAATGAATCCAAGGTTGTTTGGTGTTTTTAAGACCCTCTAACCATGTCATTCATGTGGCAATTTCATGTTTTCATAAGAGGGGGTTGAGGGTGTTATTAATTCTAGAAGTGGTTTGAAATTCAAGGTGTTTAACACCTTCATTGTTTTGTGCTCTTAAAGACCCTTCATTGCATGTCATTCTATTGGCATATATTGTGTTATTTATAGGGGTTTGATCTTGGTTGAAGGTTTTAGGCCTTCATTATTGGTTTAATTAAGTTTTCATTTCTGTCAGGAAAAGTATCGACTCTAGGAGTCGACACTTATTTTGTTCTGTTCTGTTTGCTACGTCTTTCACTTGTCCAGACAGAAAGTGTCGACTCCAAGAGTCGACACTTTCTGGCCAGCCTGCTGGCTGGACACTTCTGGCTGAAAGTGTTGACTCCTAGAGTCGACACTTACAGGCCGGAGGTATGTTTTCAAAGAAAACAGAACCTCGGGTGAAAAGTGTCGACCCAATGAGTCGACACTTTCACCCGTGTCCTATTTTTATATAACAGGATAGCATGTTGTGAGAAAAGTGTCGATTCCATAGGTCGACACTTTCTCTGGTTCATCCGGATCGAGTTTTCTGCATTGATGTCGAAAACCCCATTAGATGATCCGTTTGCCTGGGGCTTTTTACCCTAACGCCCCTAGGGTAACTCCTACCCATTGGGTGTTGGATTGGGAGATTTTTACATGGGGCTTTATGTCCTTTGTTGAGTTTTCTATCTTGTATATGAAGTCGACGATCTCCATCGTAGGAGAATATCCTTGCACCAATATTGCCCTATCTGCTTGCAGGGAAAGGAGGAAAAGGGGGCGACGCCGCCCCACCTGGAGGAGGAAGAAGAAGAAGAGGAGAACGCCAAGAACGAGGAACAACTGTCGATCTGATTCCACCTCTGAGTATTGATGCTGAAGATTCTATCTTGGGCGGCTCCTGTGGTGAAGAAGAACAAGGAGGAGGCGTGCTTATCTATTGGAGGAGGAAGGAGAAGCCGGAGAGGTCGCATCCACGAGCCCGAGCCTTGATCCGGAAGTTACTACTGCTGCTCTCCATGGTCTGCGGTTTTGGGCAACTCAATCAACAAGGCCGGCTGCTTCCACTCTATGGTTCATCATTTTCAGCGCACCCCACCTACTGATTCAAGGGATTCATGGGATATCCAAATGGGAAATACTATATATCTGTTATTCATTTAATTGTGATGTCCCTTTTTAACCAATGCATAGTTGTGAGCATATTGATTCATTTGTTCTTGGTGGTTACAGATATGTTCGGAGCTTGGATTTGAAGGAACTTCATTGAAACTTCAAGAAGGAAGACCGTTTACTGCGACATCCTGCAAATTCAATTCTCTCCAACCAAAGATTCAAGAAAGATCTTCTTATAGCTATTGGAGAACTAAAGGGAAAACTTTCCATATCTCTTACCCATTTCTTTGAGATGGTTTTCTTGATATATATTTTGCAGTGAGCACATATTGTATATCTTTTTCATACTTCTGAACATACAAACATCTGTGTGTGTGGACGGAGCTGCGTCTCTGTGTGGTTTACTGTCCGGGGTGTGTTCCCCGACTGTGTGTGTGTGTGCTACAGTGGCAGCGTGTTGAAGCAAGGCCTCGTGTGTGTATTGCTGCGGAAGCAGCGTGTGTGTGGTTGGGGTTCGTCCCCGTGTTGCTACGAAAGTAGCGTGTAGTGAAGCCTCACCCGGTTGGGTGAGGGGTAGACGTAGGGAGCGCATCGTGGTCCCGAACCACCTAAAAATCCTTGTGCCTTGTGTGATTGCCTGTGTGACTGTCATTTCTTCTATCTCCGTTCACAGGTACATTATATAGATTTTTACTCACTGCACCACTGCACATTGCTACCTCCGTTATCCGTGTTAGACATAAATTCATCTGTCTGTTGCACTGTTATTACGAGTGAGATCGTAAGATTGAGAGAACTTTTTAGATCTCATGCTTGTTTAGGCTAATCAACGTAATTTGTTTTAATTCTCTTGTGTTTAGTTAAAAAAGATTTTAAAATCCGCCATCTCAGCAAGGGGACAATTCAACCCCCCTTTTTGTCCGCCATCTCTCTGGACCAACAATTGGTATCAGGGCCTCGTCTCTGATTTTTTTGTCGACCTTGCGGTCGTAGAGTAAAGATCTTTTCCATGATGGCTAGTGTGAATTCTATTCCTATCTTTGATGGTTTTGATTATTCTTTATGGCTAGGAAAATTTTGTGTTTGGATTACTAGCATTAATCTAAGCTTATGAGCTGAATGACTCATGATCCTCATGTGTTACCCAAAAATGAGTTGAGATGGACCGATGAGGATAAGAGAAAGAATTCTGATAATTTGTTTGCTTTGAATGCTCTTAAGGCAGCAGTAAACATCAACAAATTTCCATTTGTTTCCAACTGTAGGTCTACCAAAGAGATTTGGGATGGGCTAAGAGAAGCCCAAAAAGAAAGCTCCAACGACAGTGACTGTCTAGTGGCAAACAAAGAAAATGAATGCCAAAGTGAGGAAACCTCCAAGGTAAATTCTAACTCCGATTTTGAAGATGATGATGAGTTGAGCTATGATGAATTGTTAAATGCCTATGATGAACTGTTTGATAGATATAAGGCATTAAAATCTGAAAACAAAAGGTTGAAAAAGAAACATCACAACTCTTCATGTGAGAAATGTATTGAGCTTGAAAAATTAGTTGAATCTCACATGCTTGTTGAAGAAGAACTCAAAGAAATGATTGAAAATCTTAGATCTGAAAACAAATTATTGTTGGATAAAATTTCAGAATTCCAACAAATAGAAAAAGATAATGAAAATATGAAAGAATTGAATGGTGCTATGTTTGAAAAATTGCTTATCCTTGATAAAGAAAAATACATGTCTGTTGATAAATCTGAATGGTTAAGGGAGCTAAGACATGAAATTGAAAGCTTTAAAAGCCTGAATGACAAATTTGAATGTAATGAAACCATGAATAAAATGATTGATGAACATGTGAGTTTTCAAAAGAATGAACTTGAACATATCTCCACGACTGAAAATTCATTTGAAAAACTTCAAAATGAAAAACTTGCTGAAGAGATTCAAAAATTGAAAGATCAAAACAGTCTTCTGGTTGATAAAATCCACATGTTTGAAAAAGAAAAATATGTAGTTGTTGATAATCTTGAAAACTCTCAAGTTTTAGAAGAAGAAATTACAAGCTATAAAACTGTTAATTCTTTGTTGAATGAGAAGCTTGCATTGTCTGAGAAAGAAATTGTTGAATCTAACTTGCATATCTCATCATTGAAAGATGAGATCAAGAATTTGAATGAATCCCTATCGTTGTGTGATAAGCAAAATGAAAAATAGAAAAAGGATGTTGACCGTTCTTGTATGCATGTAGAGCCCTCATATGATAAACACAATCATGCTTCAAGAAAAGGAAGAAATATTTCATATTTTTATTGTGGGAACTTTGGTCACGACATGTACGATTACTTCTTAATGAAGTTTGATGATGATGAAGCTTTAAAATCAAGAATGAAAATGAATGTTGATTCTAAAAACCATGAGAAACCCATGAAGAAAACTCAGAATACTCACTGCTTTTATTGTGGTATGCATAGTCATGTTTTTAAAAATTATTTAACAAAGAGAAATGATGATGAGTGGTCTTTCATGAAAAACATCTCTTGTCATTACTGTGGCCTGAATGGACACTTAATGAATGATTGCTCCATGATGAGGGCCAATGATGAATGGTATGAGAGGAAAAAAACAGAATACATTTGGTTATGTTAGAATTAACCCCTCGGGACCCAAGATGGCCTGGGTACCCAAATCACCAAAATGAGAATTTATTTTGTAGGGGCGCCTTGAGACCAAGGATTGATAATAAACAAAGGGCTCTCAAGGTGAGAAAGAAAATTGGCATGGAATTGAAATTCAATCTGCTTAGGTTGATTTTCAAAGACCTACAAAGGTAAAAACTTGGGTTTGGAGCTATTTCACATCTTATGAGTAAGTTTGTTTTTGAATGCTTCACTTTGGATATACATAGTTAGTTTTCATACACACCTTCACTTTTGCTTCGTAAATAAAAATTTGATTTTGATTACTTTACACTGTGCATAAAGTCTTTCATACTTTTGATCACTCTTTGCAAATAACAATTCGCTTGTGCATACATAGAACATATACTTAGCTGCATGATACTCATTACACATATCATACACATCTTTACATACTTGGAATTGGAATAATTTTTCAATCATATTTTCAAGTTACATGCATATACTTGCATATACTTCATACTCGTGTGCTTGAATTCCATGATTATCCGGTATATCAAATGATGATTGTGGAAGGTTGGATTATGTCCAATTGGAAACTTTCTTTACGCATGATGGTGGTCTTTGGACCTACGTTCTCCTCCACATACCGGTAATCAACTTGGTTGAAAAATTCAGTTTAGTGCTTGTTTGAATATATATAATATACAACCGCTTTTTGACTCCTTCTATGACTCATTCCTTGCTAAATGAAACTGCATTGATTTAGACATGTTTGCTACATGGCATATATTAAGAGGGATATTTTTTATAACTGTGCATACATTTAGGGGGAGATATTACTATGATAAAGCTAATTCATCTTTTACATTCAATATAACCACCCACACAAAATGCACCTTTTTGAGATAATGATTCATCTAATAAGGATTATGGTTTTCTACTCTACACTTTTAAGGACCTTTGATTCTCTACATGAAAATCACACGTCTCGTAAAGAAAAAGTTGTTCACCCCACCAAAAAGTTGTATAAGTGGAACGTGGATCCGAGTAGCTGGGAATCCACCTGGAATAAAAGAGGAAACTCGCGTCGAAAGGAGAAACTAATCCATATTCAAATAAGTGTGATTTTCCACCGAGTAGTCGGGAAGTGCCCCTGAGACAAAGGGTACAACTCACGTCGAAAAGTGTCTCATCCACATCATAAAAGTGACGAAACTAAGTAACCAAAAATTGCCCCTGAAACAAAGGGCATGACTCATGTCAAAAGGTTAGTCACATCATTTTTAGTAATTAAAATTTGGGGTCATACGGAGCTACCAATATTCGAGCATCGTGTATGAAAGTGTATGGATAATAAGTTCCTTCTAGTGTTCCTTAGAAAATCTGAATATCAATATTGTCTTGCAATTCATTGCTCAATCCTCACTTATTCACATTGGGTTTGATTGTGTGAATGTCCTTTATGAATCTGTCAACTTTCATGATTTATGCAGTACCTTATTTATGTAAGCACGACCCACTTAGTATTGCTCATGCACATCATGTTCTATAATCGATTGTATTATCTTACACCCATCCCGAAGGGACTTGCATGAGTCTATAGCTTGTTATGCATGCTTGAGTGCCTGACTGCTTGATCCGTCTTGATCATAACATATTTCATCCACATGCATCTATAGGTTATACTTGTAAATAACATGTTAAATAATCCATTGTCGGTTGGTTTTTGGTACTTGACAATTGGGGAAGAATAACGTGCTTTTTAGCACTATACATTTTGTGCATAGCTAGGTTTCACAGTTTGCATATAAGTTAATTAAATAAATACACTTATGAATAATTAGTCATACATATAGCAAAAAATTCAAAAATTTGAGCACTTGCACTTCTTTCACGCATCTGCTGATTGCATATCAAATTCCAAACTTTTGCTTGGTTCTCAGTTCATACACCTTCCCTTCATGGGAAGTTAATTGCTGGGTTCATGCGCTCATATCTCATTCATTTTTGAAATCTTAACAATTGATCCTTAGTCCCCCATTTTTTGATAATGCCAAAGGGGGAGAGAACTTTGAACAGTCACAATATATTATCATCATCAAAAAGGGGAAGATTGTTCGGTTCTATGTGCCCCCTTGTTGTCTTTGACAATGATTTTGATGATTCCAATATATTGTGTGTTTTATGCTTAATGGCATTTTCATTATAAATAAGCTAACACGATGAAATCTTGTTTTGTAGGTGGTTCAAATACAATGCTCCTTCATGGATATATCCTTATGTTTGCCCTGAACTTCATTTATAACCCATGTTTATGAACTGATCTTAGCTAGCATGAATGTTTGATTGAGGTTCTTTTGAATGTGCTTTATGTGACTTCAATATGCATTGGACTGTCTAAAGCAATTTTTCATTCCTCTTAGAATGGGTCGACCCCATGGGTCGACCCCTGGCTCTTTGAGCTTTATTTTTTACTTTGTTAAGAAGCATGGTCCTTCATGTATATATCATTGATGTTGACTCTTGCATTGGTGATTTCATGTGAAAACTATGACTCTCAGTGGATTGTCATATGGCATAATCAAATTGCTTAAGATGGTTCTAATCATGTGAGTGCATGCTAGGACTGAATCTTGTGAAATGGATTTGTGTCTACTTATACTGCCTGTGAATCACAGTTAAGTTTAAATTGTGTTTGATTGTGCTTGAATTTATTGGACTGCAACTGTGATTATTCTGTGACTTGAAAATGGCTTTCCCATTCCTTGGAAGACTCATTTGATCATTTGGCAAATGCTATCGCTGTTTCAGGTATGGCTGTGATCATTCCTTTACAGTCTGTGGTATGAGTGCAGATTGCTATGAAATTGATGTATGGCTTCATACATAGATGGAGTTTGTGTGTGGTTGTGTTTAAGTTTGGCTTGTCATGCCTCAATCTTAACTAAAATGAAAGCCCGCGGTTTCATGGTTGGCCATGTAAAAACTGATGGGGACATCGAAGCAAGACCGTCCACATTTTGTTTGCATTTATGTCCTTTTATATTTGTATGTATACCCTTGTGTTATATGGGTACGCAATTGTAAGTCTTAGTGGGTTTATATGTAAAATTCCAGTAGGCCCAAGCAAGGGGGCCCACAGCCCTTTCCCATTGGTCCACCTAGGCCATGTGGGGCTGGTCAAACCATCCTAGGTGGCCATCTAGAAGGTTTGAATGTCAATTGACCACATGGGAGACAAGTGGATTAAAAATTCAAAGGTAGGCTACCTACCTCACCTACCTTGTCCCCCCATTAGAATTAATTAGGAATTTCATTTTTTTTATTTTATTTGGATCAAATATGAAGCCCCTTAAATGCCCCTCCAGATCCTAGATCTAAGGGTATTCATGGTCTTTTTTCATTTATTATATAAGTCATGTATTTCTATTATTCTACAATGAATGAAAGAGAAAAAAGCATTGTGCAAGAGCCCCCCCTTGTGAGAATTTCGACCCCCCCACTCTCTCCCTCTGGTTTTCTTCATCCCCAACCCCATTTCTAGAGTGGTATCCCTTCTATCATCCCCTCTTCACCTCCGGTAATCATCTGTGCCGCCGCCGCCGCCGTTCGTGCCGCCATCGCGCCGCCGCGAAGCTATCGTCAGTGTTCTGTCCATCCTGGATAGAGGTGTCTTCCATGAATTTCTGAAACCAACCACGACATCCTTTTGAGCTGGGATTTTGAAGGCATGTTTCAGAGGTCCCCTCCAGCTTTCAAAAAAATTGGTTTGGTCTCCCGATACCGAAATCCAATTTTCCATTTTCGTTCCCCATTTCATTTCAGATCTGGCTGCTTTCTGTCCAGATCCCCTTCCTTCCTGAGTTTCTAGTCTTCAGACCTCATTTTGATTTTTTCAGGAGCTCCCAAATTTACTGGGAGTTCTATCCACCATTCTCTCCACCTCCAATTTTTTGTGGAATTTTGAAAGCTCATTTCATATTTTTAGAAATTCTCTTTCTAAACCATCTACAGTTCTGTCAGCCTGTTTCCAGATCCGACCACCAGTCAGTCCAAAATCCATAACAAATCGTAGCCTCCACCAATCCTTTCACAAAAATTATTGCCGTTTTCCTTGTTCAAATCTCTACAACGTTGATGAAAAAATCAGGAGCTGAATTGGACATTTACTTCACTGTCAAAGGCAACTGTCAGGAAAACTCCCTACTATTCTGATAGTTCGGGTACTGTACAACAGCAGCTTCAACAATAGTTAAGGCCCAGATCCGTGAATATCCAGCTTCTCTCTTTAGCCCTATCTTGAAGTATTTCGAAAGAGCTTTGCAACGGTACCTTCTGATCGTCGATCGTACATCGGGATTGGTCGCAGCAAGTGATCTTACCGGGTCGCGCGTCTGAAAATAGCAAGTGCAGATCCGTGGGAAGCTTATCCGACCGGCGCCGATCGGAGCCGCCCGGCCTCCGGCCGGTGAACCAGCGTGTCGCCATCCTGGGGAGTGCTTCCCCAAGTGTCCCCACCACAGTGGTGCCGCCCCGGTCCCACACGGCCCCTCCGGCCAGCACGCGGGCCCCACGGGCGCGAGTACGCGTGCTGCCGAAGCTACGCGAGAAGCTGCCCGTCAACCCGGAATCGGTCCTCCCGGGACAACTTGTGTATCCCTTTACCTCCCTGCGTGGAGTGGGCAGTAGTTGGTGACTGTAACAATTGTGTATTAATTGCCCCGGGAGTACGAGTTCGGCCGGGTCCGTCTTCCCCACGTCGAGAGCGTGGAGGTATCGTGTTCGCTCCCTTGACTTGGCATTTACTTTATTCATATATACTTGTTTATGCTGCTGCTAGATATCATGCTAGGATCATAGCTCATTATATATTGTGATATCACCACTGCTGCGAGAGAGAGCGTGACCATCCCGTGACCCGATCCGGGCATAAGAGAGAGTTGACCACCCTGGCTCACTACCGGTTTCTCAACTGCGCACGTCCGACGCTTCCCTCGCTAAGGGACAATCACGAGCTCACCTAGAGTCTGAGGATCACATATCATTTCGGAGTCGAGTCCGTGGTCCGTCCCGCATCAATTTGGTATCATAGCATGGTTGAGTCTAGGGTAGTCATTTGTAAAACTTCAAAAAAAAAGTGTGTCATTTACGTCTAGTCATTGTCTAAGTCGGTCTAAGGTTGCATCCCCATACCATTGTTCGATATATAAAAAGGTGTTGTCCGAACGTTAGGCTATACCTATCGGGAAGGCCGCACACTTCCGCGAGTGATCTTCGGATCGATTAACTCCGCCACGTACCGAATCTTGGTTTTGTCTAGGTGTGTAGTCGAGTCTCATTTTAACTTTGCATGTGCATCTCATTCTAAGTCGGGTCTAGGTGCTTGCATTAACAAAAACAAAAAAAAATGGCCTTGCATATCCATTCCTAGGGGACCCAACCCCATCTTTGCAACCATGGCCGCATCCCGAGCCTATAGTCCCGCTGAGGTGGGCGCAATGTTCCAAGCCATGATGGGACAAGTGCAAAGGTTTAGTACAAGCCTAGATCGGTTTAGTACTAGCCTAGATCGGTTTACTATCGGGGTAGATTGGTTGTTCCCGGAACAACCCCAAGGACCCCTTCTCCACGAGAAGGACATTCCTTCCTCACCCATGAGAGCTCCAATGTCATCACTCTCGATTTCCGAACTTGATTCGGAACCACCTCATTTGGAATTACCAAAGCCCGAGCCACCCGTATTTCTAACGGGTACTCTTTATATAGCCGAGCCACTTCTTAGATGGCTCAAGGAAGGCTCGGTCCCACCTCCCTTCCCATCCATGGACCCCATCCTATCTTTAGTGCCGGTCAACTCATTCCAAACCACATTTCGATCTAGTTACCATGTTGACACGTTGGACGATCTTGTCATGGGATTAGATTCACAATGGAAGTTGACGCACCTACTGGCCCGAGGCTTTGACCAACCCGCTAGTCTTAGCTTCACCCATCCGACCTTAGGGTCCATTACCTCCGAGTGCACCGTGGGTTGTGTCACCACGGAGATTCTATTATTCCTCCCTATGTCGGCCGAATCCGACTTCATTCCCTTTTGCCCAAGGGAGGAATCTTATTTCCTACACATGTCCGTCGTCCCACCGATCATATAGTATGGCGGTGGTTATGAATTCCAAACTTGGGACCATGTCATGTTGGAACCCATCTCACGGGGTCATACCTTCTTCGACCCTTTTGACCCCCTCACTAGTGAATCTCCCGAGCCTCCATCTTCACTCCACTTCCTCCGTGGAGTTCACTATCACACCTTTTCCACTCGGGCCAAACAATCTCTACATAGCCATAGGTCCGAACCATCATTTAGGGGTAATGAAGACTTTGGTTTCCCCGATCCATCTAAACCACCCGCACCTCCCGGACTTCCCACATCCAAGCCCAATGTCCATGATTGGTGCATCGTAGGATGTCTAGGAGTTCCCCATGATGATAACCTCCGGTTACGTCAACTGCATGCATGGCACACATTCGGGTGTCCTGGCCCGCCGTCATCCATGTACGGGACAGACTAATAATAGGTTTGTCTAGAGTCATGCATGAGTCCGTTTCTTATTTGTGTGGTTTGCATGGTGAGTCTGCATGTGTCTTGTGTAAGCTCGTTGTCGATCTCTTATGAGTAAGAGGCGAGTGGACTCGCTCGATGAGTATGGGATCGGTTCTACATCTATACCCGGATCAGTCACCTACAAGGACTCAGCGGTGATTCCTAGTGAGTCTTCAAGCCGCCTCCTCCCATTTTGAGAGTGCCCCACCCGGAGTGTCCACCTCTAGCCCACAGCAGCTTGTGCATATCGGGTATATATGGAATGAGCAGGTGACGGTCACTTGGAGTGGAGCATACCCGCGTTACTTGGCACGGTGACGGATCCGCCGGAGTACTCGAGCATCCATACCCCTACTCGACGGGGTCTAGTTCCTCCCACCCGAGGAGAATTGATGGGGACATCGAAGCAAGACCGTCCATATTTTGTTTGCATTTATGTCCTTTTATATTTGTATGTATACCCTTGTGTTATATGGGTACGCAATTGTAAGTCTTAGTGGGTTTATATGTAAAATTCCAGTATGCCCAAGTAAGGGGGCCCACAGCCCTTTCCCATTGGTCCATCTAGGCCATGTGGGGCTGGTCAAACCATCCTAGGTGGCCATCTAGAAGGTTTGAATATCAATTGACCACATGGGAGACAAGTGGATTAAAAATTCAAAGGTAGGCTACCTACCTCACCTACCTTGTCCCCCCATTAGAATTAATTAGGAATTTCATTTTTTTTTTATTTTATTTGGATCAAATATGAAGTCCCTTAAATGCCCCTCCAGATCCTAGATCTAAGGGTATTCGTGGTCTTTTTTCATTTATTATATAAGTCATGTATTTCTATTATTCTAGAATGAATGAAAGAGAAAAAAGCATTGTGCAAGAGCCCCCCCTTGTGAGAATTTCGACCCCCCCTCTCTCTCCCTCTGGTTTTCTTCATCCCCAACCCCATTTCTAGAGTGGTATCCCTTCTATCATCCCCTCTTCACCTCCGGTAATCATCTGTGCCGCCGCCGCCGCCGTTCGTGCCGCCATCGCGGCGCAGCCGTTCGTGCCGCCATCGCGCCGCCGCGAAGCTATCGTCAGTGTTCTATCCATCCTTGATAGAGGTGTCTTCCACGAATTTTTGAAACCAACCACGACATCCTTTTGAGCTGGGATTTTGAGGGCGTGTTTCAGAGGTCCCCTCCAGCTCTCAAAAAAATTGGTTTGGTCTCCAGATACCGAAATCTAATTTTCCGTTTTCGTTCCCCATTTCATTTCGGATCTGGCTGCGTTCTGTCTAGATCCCCTTCCTTCCTGAGTTTCTAGTCTTCGGACCTAATCTTGATTTTTTCAGGAGCTCCCAAATTTACTGGGAGTTTTTTCCACCATCCTATCCACCTCCAATTTTTCGTGGAATTTATAAAGCTCATTTCATATTTTTAGAAATTCCCTTTCCAAACCATCTACAGTTCTGTCTGCCTGTTTCAAGATCCGACCACTAGTCAGTCCAAAATCTATAACAAATCATAACCTCCACCAATACTTTCACAAAAATTATTTCCGTTTTCCTTGTTCAAATCTCTACAAGTTTGATGAAGAGATCAGGAGCTGAATCGGACATCTACCTCACGGTCAAAGGAAACTCTCAGGAAACCTCGCTGCTGTTCTGAGAGTTCGGGTACTATACAACAGCAGCTTCAACAATAGTTAAGGCTCAGATCCGTGAATATCCAGCTTCTCTCTCTAGCCCTATCTTGAAGGATTTCGAAAGAGCTTTCCAACGGTACCTTCTGATCGTCGATCCAACATCAGGATTGGTCGTAGTGAGCGATCTCGCCAGGTCGCGCGTCTGAAAACAGCAAGTGCAGATCCGTGGGAAGCTTATCCGACCGGCGCCGATCGGAGCCGCCCGGCCTCCGGCCGGCGAACCAGCGTGCCGCCATCCCGGGGAGTGCTTCCCCAAGTGTCCCCACCACAGCGGTGCCACCCCGGTCCCACACGGCCCCTCCGGCCAGCACGCGGGACCCACGAGCGTGAGTACGCGTGCTGCCGAAGCTACGCGAGAAGCCGCCCGTCAACCCGGAATCGGTCCTCCCGGGTCCACTTGTGTAGCCCTTTACCTCCCTGCGTGGAGTGGGCAGTAGTTATTAGCTGTAACAATTGTGTATTAATTGCCCCGGGAGTACGAGTTAGGCAGGGTCCGTCTTCCCCACGCCGAGAGCGTGGAGGTATCGTGTTCGCTCCCTTGACTTGGCATTTACTTTATTCATATATACTTGTTTATGCCGCTGCTAGATATCATGCTAGGATCATAGCTCGTTATATATTGTGATATCGCCGCTGCTGCGAGAGAGAGCGTGACCTTTCCGTGACCCGATCCGGGCATAAGAGAGAGTTGACCACCCTAGCTCACTGCCGGTTTCTCAACCACGCACGTCCGACGCTTCCCTCGCTAAGGGACAATCACGAGCTCACCTAGAGTCTGAGGATCGCATATCATTTCGGAGTCGAGTCCGTGGTCCGTCCCGTATCAAAAACCCATCCTCACACATGGTTATTGTTCAACAGGTTTTATATGTAAGTTCAGTGGCTTGATCTTGATAGACTGACTTATGTGATTTGTTCACATTAAGTGCAAGTTCATATAGTCCTCAAAGGGATGGATCCATGGTAAGACCTTGCTTATGAACTTGATTATCTATACCTTGATTGGGCTTGAAATGGTTCTTCATCTATTCGGTCTACAAGTGTTTTCATGCATATTTATTCTTAGATATCCGTGGCAGTTAGTGTGTTGTTCATCTTGGTTCATTTTTCTCTAAATGAATCCAAGGTTGTTTGGTGTTTTTAAGACCCTCTAACCATGTCATTCATGTGGCAATTTCATGTTTTCATAAGAGGGGGTTGAGGGTGTTATTAATTCTAGAAGTGGTTTGAAATTCAAGGTGTTTAACACCTTCATTGTTTTGTGCTCTTAAAGACCCTTCATTGCATGTCATTCTATTGGCATATATTGTGTTATTTATAGGGGTTTGATCTTGGTTGAAGGTTTTAGGCCTTCATTATTGGTTTAATTGAGTTTTCATTTCTATCAAGAAAAGTGTCCACTCTAGGAGTCTACACTTATTTTGTTCTGTTCTGTCTGCTACGTGTTTCACTTGTCCAGACCGAAAGTGTCGACTCCAGGAGTCGACACTTTCTGGCCATCCTGCTGGCTGGACACTTCTGGCTGAAAGTGTTGACTCCTAGAGTCGACACTTACAGGCCGGAGGTATGTTTTCAAAGAAAACAGAACCTCGGGTGAAAAGTGTCGACCCAATGAGTCGACACTTTCACCCGTGTCCTATTTTTATATAACAGGATAGCATGTTGTGAGAAAAGTGTCGATTCCATAGGTCGACACTTTCTCTGGTTCATCCGGATCGAGTTTTCTGCATTGATGTCGAAAACCCCATTAGATGATCCGTTTGCCTGGGGCTTTTTACCCTAACGCCCCTAGGGTAACTCCTACCCATTGGGTGTTGGATTGGGAGATTTTTACATGGGGCTTTATGTCCTTTGTTGAGTTTTCTATCTTGTATATGAAGTCGACGATCTCCATCGTAGGAGAATATCCTTGCACCAATATTGCCCTATCTGCTTGCAGGGAAAGGAGGAAAAGGGGGTGACGCCGCCCCACCTGGAGGAGGAAGAAGAAGAAGAGGAGAATGCCAAGAACGAGGAACACCTGTCGATCTGATTCCACCTCTGAGTATTGATGCTGAAGATTCTATCTTGGGCGGCTCCTGTGGTAAAGAAGAACGAGGAGGAGGCGTGCTTATCTATTGGAGGAGGAAGGAGAAGCCGGAGAGGTCGCATCCACGAGCCCGAGCCTTGATCCGGAAGTTACTGCTGCTGCTCTCCACGGTCTGCGATTTTGGGCGACTCAATCAACAAGGCCGGCTGCTTCCACTCTATGGTTCATCATTTTCAGCGCACCCCACCTACTGATTCAAGGGATTCATGGGATATCCAAATGGGAAATACTATATATCTGTTATTCATTTAATTGTGATGTCCCTTTTTAACCAATGCATAGTTGTGAGCATATTGATTCATTTGTTCTTGGTGGTTACAGATATGTTCGGAGCTTGGATTTGAAGGAACTTCATTGAAACTTCAAGAAGGAAGACCGTTTACTGCGACATCCTGCAAATTCAATTCTCTCCAACCAAAGATTCAAGAAAGATCTTCTTATAGCTATTGGAGAACTAAAGGGAAAACTTTCCATATCTCTTACCCATTTCTTTGAGATGGTTTTCTTGATATATATTTTGCAGTGAGCACATATTGTATATCTTTTTCATACTTTTGAACATACAAACATCTATGTGTATGGACGGAGCTACGTCTCTGTGTGGTTTACTGTCCGGGGTGTGTTCCCCTACTGTGTGTGTGTGTGTGCTGCAGTGGCAGCGTGTTGAGGCAAGGTCTCGTGTGTGTATTGCTGCGGAAGCAACGTGTGTGTGGTTGGGGTTCGTCCCCGTGTTGCTACGAAAGTAGCGTGTAGTGAAGCCTCACTCGGTTGGGTGAGGGGTGGACGTTGGGAGCCCGTCGTGGTCCCGAACCACCTAAAAATCCTTGTGCCTTGTGTGATTACCTGTGTGACTATCATTTCTTCTATCTCCGTTCATAGGTACATTATACCACAACACATTGCTACCTCCGTTATCCGTGTTAGACATAAATTCATCTGTCTGTTGCACTGTTATTACGAGTGAGATCGGAAAGATCGAGAGAACTTTTTAGATCTCATGCTTGTTTAGACTAATCAACATAGTTTGTTTTAATTCCCTTGTGTTTAGTTAAAAAAGATTTTAAAATCCGCCATCTCGGCAAGGGGACAATTCAACCCCCCTTCTTGTCCGCCATCTCTCTGGGCCAACACTCCCATTAAGCTCATCTCAAATTCTCCTTGCATAATTCCTGCAAATTCATCACATAGAATATTATTAGTAGCTCCAAAAATTATGTCATCAACATACACTTGAACTACCAATATGTCTTTACCTGATTTTTTTATGAAAAGTGTTTGATTAACCTTACCTCTTTTAAAGCCATTCTCAATCAACAATGAAGTAAGCCTTTCATACCATGCCCTTGGAGCTTGTTGCAATCCGTACAGGTCCTTCTGCAACTTGTACACATGCTTTGGATGTTTTGAGTCTTCAAAACTTGGAGGTTGTTCTACAAAAACATCCTCTTTGATGTACCCATTTAGAAAGTCAGATTTAACATCCATATGAAATAATTTAAAGTTGAGGGAGCAAGCAAAGGATAATAAAATCCAGACTGCTTCTAGTCTAGCAATCGGGGCAAAAGACTCATCAAAATCAATACCCATCTCCTGGCTATACCCCTTGACTACAAGTCGGGCCTTGTTCCTAACAACCAATCCCGTGTCATTCAACTTGTTTCTAAAAACCCATCGGGTTCCTATCACGGGTTGACTCCTAGGACGCGGCACGAGAGTCCACACCTCGTTTCTTTCGAACTGGTGCAGCTCTTCATGCATAGCCTTGATCTAGGATTCATTTTAAAGAGCTTCACGAATATCCTTAGGCTCTTCTTGTGAGATCAAAGCCATTAAATCTTCCTCTTCTACTTTCCTTAATGAGATCTAGTTCTTACCCCATCCTCAGGATTACCTATGATGTTTTCAGCTTGATGATCCTTTAGGAAAGTAGAAAAACTAGGCAGGTCGGGATGCTGCACTTGTTGCCCTTACAATGTCTCAATTAAGGGATCTCCATCCTCTTCACTTTTACTGGGTATCCCATCAATTGGTTCATCCTTGGCCTTAGCACCATCTGGACGTTTGTGATCTTCATCTGCATCCACAATTGGAATAGATTGATTGGTTAGCTTTAATTCAGATTCATCAAAAATAACATGAGGACTTTCTTCAACAACCAGGGTCCTTTTATTGAATAGTCGATAAGCTCTAGAGTTAAGTGCATAACCTAGCAAGATTCCTTTGTCACTTTTCTCATCAAACTTACCTAGGTTGGGCTTACCATTGTTCAGGATGAAATATGGGCATCCAAAGGATTTAAGATTAGAGATATTCGGTTTCTTACCCTTGTAAAGCTCATATGGAGTTTTGTTCAAGATAGGCCTTACCATTGCCCTGTTGATGATATAGCATGCCGTACTTACTATCTCGGCCCAAAAATATTTAGGTAGGGAGTTCTCTCTTAACATGGTCCGTGCCATCTCTATCAAGGTTCTATTTTTTCTCTCCGCTAATCCATTTTACTGGGGCGTCCTTGGTGATGAAAAGTTATGCGTGTACCCCTGCTCTTCATAGAAGTTGCTGAACTCATGATTTTCAAACTCACCACCATGATCACTTTGAATGGTAGTAATAAGGTAGCCTCTATCATTCTGTATTTTCCTGCAAAACACTTGAAACTCCGTCATTGCATCACTTTTATTGGCTAAAAATAACACCCACGTAAATTTAGAGTAATCATCAACAATAACAAATGTCACGTCCCAAGCCTTTATGACAGCGGAAGACTCGCTCGAGAAACGTGAACAGTCGACATGATAAGCCTCTTGCAAGCAAGAATGATCAGAGCGTAAGACAATCACACACATAAATGTAATTGCACAATAATTTAGTCAAACTCCAACTTTATTTCATAAATGATCAAAATATTCTTTTACAATAACCTTTTTATCATTTTCCATTCCACTAGACTCAAGAAATGAGAAATTACGTAGACTCGATCTAAACAATATAGACTTTCCTAAGTCTTCACTCTCCATTTGATATGACTTTCATTCGCTCTTGGACCCGCTACTTATATAGCCCGAATCCAAATTTGTATCACTTTCATTTCCTGAAAAGAATGGAAATAGGTAATGAGCACACTTGCCCAGTAGGTATCTTCGCATCAACATGAAGATATAATTAAAGTAATTAACATTTTAGCTCTAAAGAAATAAGGTAAAATCATACAAATGCGATCAATCACACTGTTAAACCAAAGTAACAAGATGATCATGTAAGATAGAATGAGAGCAAGAATGTAACAAGAACATGTTATTGGCCTTTCATGAACAAGAATGTATCGAGAATGTACTAGCAAGCCACATAATCATCAATCCAGTATCTTTTGCTTATGAACAAGTACTTCGTGAATTTCTGTGGAATATCAAGTCATGTACAAGAAAGTCATGTCGTGCCGTGGATCTTCACTCATTAATAGAGAAAGTACTCCCAGTGCAATGCGTCGCCAGTAGCATCATACCCCATGGTTTATAATAGTATGTTTCCGACAATCAGCCGAGGGGACTAGCATAGAGCCCTTGAATACAATCAGTGCTCGATCGCATCTTCAAGTATAAATCAAGCTACTTCCACGCATGTAACAATAAAGTATGGCCAAGAATGTATAATTCAATAAGTTCATGATAACACTATTCAATGAATGAACGCTTCAATTTAATAATGCGAGAGTCAAGAATGACTTAAACAAGGTTATGCTTATGGAAATAAATCGACAGCACAACGATACGTTCTTTATTTTCCATCAATTAAATTAGGTATCTTGAACTAATTTTGAAAGTCCTGGATCATCATTAATCCATCTAGATCTTTGGAACATCAACCCTTGGGTCAAACCTCGGGTTAAGCACTCAACAATGTGACGGTCAAGTACTGGGCCGTTACACTCATGTGACGCACCAGTAGTGGGCCGTTACAATGGTCTGAATCCCGAACAAAGAAAGTAGACTTAGTTCAATGTGACGGTCTTGTACTGGGCCGTTACGTTAACTTGACGGTCGAGCCTTGATCCGTTAGAAAGATAGAATCCAGAAATAGTAATTGGACTCAGCTAAATGTGACGGTTGTATATTGGGCTGTTACATGGGTCTGACGGTCCAATATAGGTCCGTTATATTGCTAGAACCAGAAAATATCGATAGTACTTTCTAATCAATTGGATTTTAATGGTACAACCAACTCGACGTCCTAGTGGGAATCCCAGGCTCGCAGAGAATTATAGAGGCTTTGAAACAAGATTTCCTTGTCCATTGGATGGAATATCCAATATAGAGGTCCTCATGTCCAAGAATAATATTCTATTAGTACAAAGTGTGAACTAATGGATAACATACCGGAATATGTGCCATGTACTTAAAGAAAATGACTCTATTGATAGAGAGAATGTGTAACAATATGAGATCATGATAAAACTCCGTCAATACATCATTTAAAATCATGGAGTTAATACAAACTATAGTGCTTTGGAATGAAATTAACATAACTTAAAATAACTTAAGACACCTTAATCATGCACTTTCAATTATGAATCAGTAACTAAACTTAAAGTCATGATAATAGGACCAAACTTAGCTATCTAAGCTTATTTATAGGTAAACTTTAACTGGTTATCATTCTACCTCGGGCTGACAGAACACAGTGTCTGACGGTCTAGGATAGGCGCATTACAGTCTTGTGACGGTTTATCGTAGGGCCGTTACAGTAGTGTAACGCTCCTGTTATGGTGCGTCAGAGACAACAGAACAATTTAAATGCAACAGAGGGTGTGACGGCTTGTCGTAAGGCCGTTATATCATTGTAACGGTCTTACCTTAATGCGTCAGATAGTCTGTTGGCAGTAAAATAAAGTAAAGGTTTATGAAAACATAACATGCCTGGAAATCAAAATACTATGACTATTCCAGACATGATAAATGAAGTATAGGCCAACTATATGCATGGGCTTTAGTGAATAGACAAGATAATATCTTTTATTTTACATTTAAGGCTAAAGAGATACATGAATGTATATAACTATTAAAACATGAAATTTATGATCTATCATGCATGAAATCAATCAAAACCAGAGGACTTTTATCCCTAACAAGATATTTTTGCCAATCATGAGATGACCTACCTCTTAACTAGTCTTTAAGCTTCTAATTTGAGTCTGAAAACCGTGCCCTAGTTCTCCTTTTCTAGTGATTTTCCAGAAATTTTCCGCTGCTCTAACTCCACGACCTCTTGACCTAAAGATGTGAAATTTTGAGGGTAAGAAGCTGAAACTAAGGTGAATAAAAAGTTCTAAAGGACTGAACTCTAATTACTTCGTTTAGACGTCCTAATCTCTTGATCTTCAGGGGTCTTTTGCTCTGAACTCTAGGCTGCTATGACTGAATCAGCAACTTTGGAAGCTTCTATCTCCTTGGTTGGTTGATCTCCTAGCACGAAATTTAGAGAACTATTAGTGTAAAGTATACTAAATAAAATCTTCTAAAGAACTTACCCGAAATTATGACTCCTTACCTTGTTTCTTCACGAGCAAAAGTAAGGGCTGCTCAAGTCAAAACTAGGTCCTATTTATAGGGTTTTGGCTAGGGTTTGAAGATTAGATCGATTCTAGAGTCCTTAATTTACCCGAACTTGATCCCTAAGAGTCCCTAGTAACCTTACAAGTTCTCCCAATTAGGTCTCTTGTAGATAGGATCCCAAAGATCCAATCTTTCTACTCGTTCTTCCATTCACGGAACTGTCAGGGTGTAACGCATCAAGACTGGTGTGTTACATCGCTGTGGCGGTCGCACGATAGACCGCTACATCCAACGTGCACAGAATTCAACATAAATCAAACTCTTTTGTTAATTATCCATATTATTATCCATAAAATACGTAAATAAGCTAAATAACCTTCTAGAATATGGGCCAAACTTAATGGGCTTGGTCCTCTAACCTATTGGGTTTTAATTATCAAAACTAGATTAATTACTCATCATAAATTGAGCCTTATAATGATTTATTTAATCTAATATCTATTTATTAATCTATTTTGGGTCTTTAAAATTCCAAGAAAATAATTAAATATACCAAAAATAATTTATAAAATTTGGGCCTTACACCCTCCCCCACATAAGAGAATTTGGTCCCCAAATTCAATACATGGATTATGGAGAGTGTACTTACAGTTGAATAATTCTGAAAATCTTTTCCGCATGGCTACTTCGGTTTCCCATGTTGCTTCATATGGCCATGTTTTCTTCCATTGAATCTTGACCATAGGAATAACTTTATTTCTTAGTTGACGCACTTCCCGTTCCAGAATCTTTATTGGCGTTTGGTCGTACAGCATATCCTTCTGAATCTCCAGATTGTCATAAGTGATAATATGGTCAGGATCATATACATATTTCTTCAGCATAGAGACGTGAAATACGTCATGAACTCCTGCTAATTGTGGAGGTAAAGCCAGTTTGTAGGCCACTTCACCGACCCTTTCAAGAATTTCAAACGGGCCAATGAACCTTGGAGTTAGTTTGCCCTTAATGCCAAATCTCTGAATACCACGACCTGGAGAAACCTTGGGATATACATGGTCTCCTTTTTGAAATTCTAAGTCGCGTCTTCGATTATCAGCATAAGACTTTTGCCTATCTTGTGCCATATATATCCTTTCTTGAATAAGCTTGATCTTCTCTATAGAATCTCTAATAATATCGGGGCCTAGGAATTGTCTTTCCCCTATTTTACTCCAACATATTGATGATCGGCAACTTTTTCCATATAGAGCTTCAAAAGGTGCCATTTGTATGCTAGCCTGATAACTGTTGTTATAAGCAAGTTCTACTAGAGACAAGTGATCATGCCAACTACCTCCAAAATCAATAACACAAGTCCTGAGCATGTCTTCTACCACTTGATTCGTTCTTTCTATCTGACCATCGGTTTGTAGATGAAAGGCTGTGCTGAAATTCAATCTAGTCCCTAGTGACCGTTGTAGACCTTTCCAAAACTGTGATGTGAATCGAGGATCTCTATCAGATATACTAGTGACTGGGACACCGTGTAATTTAGCAATTTCTCTTATGTATAATGCTGGCAGGATATCCACAGACCATCGACTTTTGATTGGTATGAAATGTGCAGATTTAGTTAATCGATCTATGATTACCCATATACCATCATGTCCACCTCTTGTCTTAGGTAACCCCAAAATGAAATCTATCCATATACTCTCCCACTTCCATTCGAGAATATTCAAGGGATGCAGTTTACCTGTGGGTCTAAAATGCTCAGCCTTTACTTGTTGACAAGTGAGACAGCGAGACACGAAATCCGCTATTTCCCTCTTCATGTTGGGCCACCAGAAGTTTCTTTTGAGATCTTGATACTTTTTTGTACTACCTGAGTGAATGATATACTTGGATTTATGTGCTTCTTCTAGAATCAATTTCTTCGTATCCTCATGGTCCTGTACACATAATCGGTCTTTAAATAGCAATCTTCCATCCTTAATAGAAAAATCCGGCCTTTGTTCAACATTGGCCTTGATCTCCAATAATATTGGATCATCATTTTGTAGCTTGACCAGATCTTCTATCAATATAGGTTGAGCTCGAATATTAGCTAGGAAACAATCCTCCTTCATGTCACTATCTAAGTTCAACTGAGTAAATTGAGGAATAAGATTAGTCATACTAATCATGAGACTTGATAGCATACCCATTGGTTTTCTGCTGAGTGCATCCACAACAGTATTAGCCTTGCCAGGATGATATTGAATAGCAAAATCAAAGTCTTTGAGATATTCTAACCATCTCATCTGCCTCATATTTAGCTCTTTTTGAGAAAATAAGTACTTCAAGCTTTTGTGGTCCGAGTAGACCGTAAACTTTTCTCCATAGAGATAATGGCACCAAATTTTCAAGACGAAAATGACAGTTGCTAATTCCAAATCATGCATAGGATAGTTTTCCTCGTGACGTTTCAATTGTCTTAAAGAATAACAGATTACTTTTCCATTTTGCATGAGGACACACCCTAAGCCAATACTTGATGCATCCGTATATACTTCGAATCCACCACCTTCCATCGGTAGTGTTAGAATAGGAGCTGTAGTAAGATGATTCTTAAGAGTTTGGAAACTCTTTTCACATTCCTCTGACCAGACAAAGAGATTTTCTTTTCTTGTGAGTCTAGTTAAAGGAACTGCAATCTTTAAGAAATCCTTAATGAATCTTCTATAATAACCAGCTAGACCCAGAAAGCTTCGTACTTCCGATACGGTCGTTGGCCGGCTCCAATTCTTAATGGCTTCTACCTTAGAAGGATCCACGGCGATACCTTCTTTTGAAATAATGTGGCCCAGGATTGAAACTTCCTTGAGCCAGAATTCACACTTATTAAGCTTGGCATAAAGTTTATGTTCTCTAAGTATTTGTAAGGCTATCTTTAGATGTTATTCATGTTCTTCCTTTGTCTTGGAATATATCAAGATGTCATCGGTGAAGACGACGATGAATTGGTCCAGCTATGGCTGAAAAACACTGTTCATAAGTTGCATAAATGCTGCTGGGGCATTAGTTAACCCGAACGGCATTACCACGAATTCATAGTGGCCATAACGACTTCGAAAAGCCGATTTATAAATGTCCTCTTCTTTAATTCTAAGCTGATGATAACCTAATCTGAGGTCTATCTTAGAAAATTATTCTGCTCCGGAAAGCTGATCGAAGAGTTCATCAATACGCGGCAACGGATACTTATTTTTAATTGTAAGTTGATTCAATCACCGGTAATCGATGCATAGCCTGAAAGAACAATCCTTCTTCTTGACAAATAGAACCGGCGCACCCCAAGGGGATGTGCTAGGTCTGATAAAGCCCTTATCTAGTAGTTCCTGCAATTGCTTCTTTAGTTCTTTGAGTTCTGTGAGGGACATCCTGTAAGGGGTTATAGAAACAGGTGCGGCTCCTAGAATGAGTTCAATAGTGAAGTTCACTTCCCTCTCGAGTGGTAAACTGGGTAATTCGGATGGGAACACATCGGGGAACTCTTTTACAATAGGAATGTCTGCTAAGATAATCTCCTTGGATTCGGTAACAATGACAGAAGCAAGAAAAGCTTCACATCCTTGCGAGATAAGTTTGCAAGCGTGAAGAGAAGATATGATAGTAGGATGCTTCTTGTACTTGATGCCAAGAAAATAGAATCTTGGAAGACCGGGTTTTCGAAAGGATATAATCCTATTTTGGCAATTAATATAAGAATCCTGATCTACAAGCCAATCTACCCCTAAAATTGTATCATAACCTTTCATGTCAAGGCATACTAAGTTTGTGGGGAGATTATGACCTTCTACTATCACTTCACTATCAGGATAATATTCGGTAAGCTTTGTTCCAGAATCTAAGGGTGTGGTAATAGCGAGATCTGAAGGTAAGGGAACTGATGTAATTGATAATGTTTTTACAAAAGTAGTGGAGATAAAAGAATGAGAGGCACAAGTATCGAATAGTACGAATGTAGGACGAGAACAAATTTGAAGAGTACCTTCCATAAGCCCACCATCCCTAGGCGCTTCCTCTTCTTCTAAAACGGCATTGAGGCGAGCCTGCCTCCTATGTCCTCCACCAGACGATTGGTCTTTCATAAGGGGGAAATCTGGCATGCGATGCTCCCTGCTTCCACAACGTAAACAAGCACCGAGGCACTTCTAGCATTCCTCAGCCGAATGGCTGAATTTTTCGTAAAACGTGCTAGCTGTAGTAACTTGCTCCTTCTCTTCCTTGACTTTCTTTTGCTTATGGGAATTTTCATCATTCCCATTCCTGGATCTTTTCTTACTATCATGGCTTTTATAGGGCTCCGTGATGTTGAACTTTTCTTTCTTATAATGCCGATCTGAGCGTCGGTTGGATTCTTCTCCTTTCCCTTTTAATTTTTTGACCTTCTCTAAGGTCCTTTCGCACAAATATGCTCGTTGAACCATTTCCGCATAAGTACGGATGTTTTGGGTCCCGAGCTACTGAATGAAACCGGGCCGTAACCCACCCATGAACCGATTTGCCTTCAATAAATCGGTGCTGATAAGATGTGGTGCGTAAGGTGCAAGCCTTGAGAATTGCAGTTCATATTCGGCAACCGTCATCATTCCTTACCGAAGAGTGGCGAACTCCATAGCCTTTCTCTCTTTTACGTGCTCAAAAACGTACTTGACATGGAATAGGGTAAGAAAATCATCCCAGGTATGAGGTGCATCGGCCGGAGGTGTCGGAATCAACTTCCACCATGTGCGGGCATCTTTGTTGAGTTGAAAGGTTGCGAGACGCACCTTCTCCTGATCAGTGCATTGGATAACATCAAAGATACGATCCATTTCATCTATCCAGTTCTCTGCCTCGTCAGGATTAGAAGAACCATAGAAACGCGGAGGGTTTAAACTCCGAAAGTTACGATGCAAATCACCGTTTGTAATGTCTGAGTGAGGCCAGCAACCGTTTGTTACATGCCATCCCAATTTACGCGATGAGCCATGGTAATAATAGGGTACCTGAGGAAAAAATAACAACTTGTTATTTCTCGTGAAACTGGAAGGAAAATCAATCTTAAAACTAATTAACTATCTTATCCCGGGTTCTACCCAATTCTCACATGGGTGTGGAAATTTCCTCATAAGTTCATAGGTAGGGGTCCTTAAACCTTAGACTTATCCTATGACATGACTCTTCTTCCTAAGTCCTGAGACTTAGGCTCTGATACCAACGTAACTGTCACGCCCCGAGCCTTTATGACAGCGAAAGACTCGCTCGAGAAACGTGAACAGCCGACATGGTAGTCTATTGCAAGCAAGAATGATCAGAGCGTAAGACAATCACACACATAAATGCAATTGCACAATAATTTAGTCAAACTCCAACTTTATTTCATAAATGATCAAACTATTCTTTTATAATAACCTTTTCATCATTTTCCATTCCACTAGACTCAAGAAATGAGAAATTACGAAGACTCGATCTAAACAATATAGACTTTCCTAAGTCTTCACTCTCCATTTGATATGACTTTCATTCGCTCTCGGACCCGCTACTTGTATAACCTGAATCTAAATTCGTATCACTTTCATTTCCTAAAAAGAATGGAAATAGGTAATGAGCACACTTGCCCAGTAGATATCTTCGCATCAACATGAAGGCATCATTAAAGTAATTAACATTTTAGCTCTAAAGAAATAAGTTAAAATCATACAAATGCGATCAATCACACGGTTAAACCAAAGTAACAAGATGATCATGTAAGATACAATGAGATCAACAATGAACTACCAAGAATGTAACAAGAACATGTTATTGGCCTTTCATGAACAAGAATGTATCGAGAATGTACTAGCAAGCCACATAATCATTACTCTAGTATCTTTTGCTTATGAGCAAATACTTTGTGAATTTTTGTGGAATATCAAGTCATGTACAAGAACGTCATGTCGTGCCGTGGATCTTCACTTATTTATAGAGAAAGTACTCCCAATGCAATGCGACGCCAGTAGCATCATACCCCATAGTTTATAATAATATGTTTTCGACAATCAGCCGAGGGGACTAGCATAGAGCCCTTGAACACAATCAGTGCTCGATCGCATCTTCAAGTATAAATCAAGCTACTTCCACGCATGTAATAATAAAGTATGGCCAATAATGTATAATTCAATAAGTTCATGATAACACTATTCAATGAATTAACGCTTCAATTTAATAATGCGAGAGTCAAGAATGACTTAAACAAGGTTATGCTTATGGAAATAAATCAGCAGCACAACGGTACGTTCTTTATTTTCCATCAATTAAATTAGGTATCTTGAACTAATTTGGAAAGTCCGAGATCATCATTAATTCATCTAGAACTTTGGAACATCAACCCTTGGGTCAAACCTCGGGTTAAGCACTCAACAATGTGACGGTCAAGTACTGGGCCATTACACTCATGTGACGCACCAGTAGTGGGCCGTTACAATGGTCTGAATCCCGAACAAAGAAAGTAGACTTAGTTCAATGTGACGGTCTTGTACTGGGCCGTTACGTTAACTTGACGGTCGAGCCTTGATCCGTTAGAAAGATAGAGTCCAGAAATAGTAATTGGACTCAGCTAAATGTGACGGTTGTATATTGGGCCGTTACATGGGTCTGACGGTCCAATATAGGTCCGTTATATTGCTAGAACCAGAAAATATCGATAGTGCTTTCTAATCAATTGGATTTTAATGGTACAACCTGTTACTGTTGGTGTGCTACAGGCCAATTTCGAGTCGGGTAGGCCCAATAGTTGTACGATCTTGTTCATTATTAATAAAGTGGTGTTTGAGTGTAAATATGTGATTATGTTACTTTACGTTGTCCCTAGGATATGTGGTTGTAAAGTCAGCTCGAGATGGGATCTCGAACATGAGACTTACTTTACATGAACACATACCTTAAACTGTTCCTAGTTGGAGGGTAATCACTCGGGGACTTTGATTACCTATTAAACCAGTACACATGATGTGTCAGTGACCAGTCTCATGGTCATTGGTGCGGGGCACCAACACATATGTGTAGGTGTATGTCCTTGGAGGATGTGCACTGAACTGATCCGCTATTGGATCTTCAGATGGTTGATTATACCTAATGTCAACTGAAGATCCAACTGTCTCAGTAGCATCGTTGGTCCTTTGACCTGAGACATTGATCGGATCTTACACGAGGACTAGAATGGTTTAATTACTTCGCTATGTGACTTTAACCATAAGTCATGAGTTGCCGAGTCATTAACCACTCCAGGATACGTGTGAAGATCATCAATGGTCAAGAAGGGACCGCTCACTGTCGGGTATATATCAGACAGTTAATAAGTCATGACATTGACGCTCCGTTAAATTCCTGGCCAGGGTCGTGTGAGTTCGTTTAGAACGGACGTCATACACTTTAAAGAGGTCATAGTCAAATGGCACGATCATGGGGTTTGACAGAAACCATACCCTCAATCGTACCAGACTCATAGAAGGAGCGAGGGATTATATCGATGCGATAACTGTGGACTTACAGGTACCAGACAGGCTGGTTTTAACCCGGCGTCCTCTAGGATCATGCGGATTTGCTTGACCCAACGTGATCGAAGGTTCGGAATAAATTAAACTATTATTCGGCTCTTGTAGAAGCGAAGAATATGTTTAATTTACTTCTAATTGGGAATTAGAAGTTAATGGGCCTTAAACTAGAGTGACTATGGACCTAGAGGATCACACACAATGGAATCTTGGGGGACGGATTATTATTATACAAGTGTATGTATTATTTCCATTTAATTCCTTTTGGAAAGGAGTGTAAATGGAGCTTAATACATATGTATAATATGAGATAGGACATATATACAGTTTTGGTCCTTTGGAGGTCTTTAGAAAAGGTCCAAATCTCTATATATAGCCAACCTACGTGAGTTCATTAGAACTCTTCCAACCTCTTAGGCTTAAGTAAGCACGTAAGCTTAAGAGAGGAGGATTAGCCTCCCCCCTTTCTCCCCCTTGCTCTCTCTCTCTCTAGAAGGTGATAGAGTCGGGGAAAGTTGTGCCGGGGAGGTACCGTCGCTACGTAAGGGTCCGTGTGGATCTGCTCTAGAGGCCGTACAACTGTGCGGCTCGATATTCTGCATCGGGCATCGCGGACAGTGTCGTTCCGCGCAAGGTGATACACGTAACCCATAATTAGGGTCTTAGAAACACCGATTAGAGCACAGATTAAGCTTTCCATAACACCGGGATCGGGCAAATGAAATTTTTGTTATCCGATGGGTCGCCCGTAGGTGTTGTGCGAAACCTTACAGTGGTATCAGAGACATGTTGGCGCTCTGATCGGTGTTTTTATCGCCGTTTAGAACCATATTTTAGGGGCAATCAAAATCTAAATCTTCAATTATTATTTGGAGATAGGAGTGCTGGGCATTTCTGTTTTTCCTGGATGCTGGGCATCAGCAGAGCAAATTTTTTTATAAATTTTTTTTTTTTTTGCATGCCCGGTTTGGGCGCACTGCGCCCTGAGCGCGGTGCGCCCAGGGCGCAGTGCGCCGGCGGGCGCACTCGCGTGGGCGGGCGCCGCCCACGCGGGGCAGCCGCGTGGCGGGCGCGGCCCACGCGGGTCACCCGCGTGGCAGGCGCCCGCAACGCGGGGCGCCCGCGGGCGGGTCGCGCCCGCAACGCGGGGGTCAGCGCCAGCGGGCGCGGACGCCGCCCACCCGCGCGGGGCTGGCCCCGTCACTATTTTTTTTTTAATTTTCAAATAAAATTGCTTTTTTACTCTTTTTAATTTATTGTGCTTAGAATATATAAATATATATATAGGATATATATATATATATGAAAATGCACAGTAAATTGAATAGAATTTTATCGGGTAAGTTAAATAGTGTTATCTCAAAAGTAAATGTCAAATGTTAAATTTTATTTAATCGATTTGAATTTACCGAGATGAGATAATTACTATTTATCTTGAGATAAAATGGTAATAATTGAAGTTGCTTCAGTAAATTTTAATTTTTGAATTTTTAATTATTAGATAATTAGAAAATTCAAAATTTAAATTTTATTGAAGTTAAATGTGAAAATTTCAATTATTTGAATTTTAATTATTAGATAATTGTTAAATTCAAATTTTGAATTTTAGAAAATAGCTAATTGAGGATAATTACATTATTTTAAATTTACTTTCAAACAAAATTATTGGATAATTAGTTTGAATTTAAATTTAAATTATTGACATGTTTAAAATTTGAATTTAATTTGATTATTAGATAATTAAATTTAAATTTAAATTTAATTAATTATCTCAATTGGATGCCCCTGTAGAAAATGATAGTTCTTTACGTGCTTTACTTTATTTACCTTGTATTGGCCTGCTTGTATGTTTAATTTTAGTTAATCATGCTTTGATTTTTAAAATTAAACAAAGCTGTCCTGTTTTTGTTTGCACATCCCATTTTTAAATTCAAAAGTAAGGATTATTTTTAGAAAATAACCCTTGATTGATTTTATTTGAATGGGTTGGCAAGTGATCATGGACTTGGATTAATGTAATTAATTGGGGTCTGCAAACCTCCTTTCTCTCTCTGTTAAAATTCTAATGTACTTCTATCTTCCTCCGTTGTTGTACTCGCCCTAAGGGCTGCTGGAATTTGAGTCACATGTAATTTAATTTTTTCGGTCTGCGTGCCGTGTAAAAGTTGTAATTGATGCGCCGTCGGAGTTTGAAAGCGCGGAGCACACCTGACGAGGACGATCCAGCTGCTTCGGAAGCGGGCCGGATGTCTTAGTTACATTAGGGTTAAAGTCCATGATCACTTGCGTTTAATTTTGCATTGGATGCATTCATTTTGTGCAAACTACTAGGTACAGTAAATATATTGGATATATTTATATTACCACCTAGGGTGAGATCAGGATAAAATTGAATTCCCTCGCGCTTAAATTTTAGATCTGGTAAGCGTGGCTCTAGGAGTCGTCGTGGCCCTCCATCATTATGGAGTGAATGAACATCTTCATTTCATGGATTTGTTGTGCTTTCCACAAGGTCCATGAGTTTGGGGGTGGGATTAAACTCCAAGGCTCGGCCTCAATGGGGTGAGGAATTGAACTCGGCCTTATTGTGCTTTCCACAAGGGTCGGGTCATGAACTCATTGCTATGTAGTAATGATGGTTAGATCTAACCGAGAATATCATTTATTGTGCTTTCCACAAGGGGATGATTTCTCAGGGGCCGAATATCAGATATTGCATTAGATGCAAGTGCCTGTTGACTGCCCTTGAGATGGTGTATGGCTTGTTGTGCTTTCCACAAGGTCGTATATCAGTCTCGTTGGGATTCCGACCCGCTAGGTTGATCTCGTTGATCTCCCGTTCTATATACTGAGGGTTATATAGTTCGATCGAAAAATAGTGGGACTAACTAAGATAGAAAACCACATCTAAGTTAGAATTTGAACACATGCTAAGTTGTCTTTTATTTCTTATCCAGATTACAATGTCATCGTCCAACCCCCTCCGCGGCATCTTGGATGCAAATAGATTAACTAGACCGAACTACTCGGATTGGCTGCGTAATTTTCGCATAGTCCTTACCGCCGAAAAGATTACGTACGTGTTGGACACGGTTCATTCTGAGCCAGCTCCTGATGCTGACGAGGGCGAGTTACTCGCTTATGCCAAGTGGTCTGAGGACTCATCCCTAGCCCAATGTTACATGTTGGCCTCTATGGCTCCCGAGCTACAGAGGTAATTTAAAAGACTGATTGTAGAAGTATACTTCTCAATCTACGCCAGCTCTTCGGGGAGCAGGGTAGGATTGAGAGGTATGACATCTCCAAAAGGCTTTTCAGGACACGGATGTCTGAGGGTTCATCAGTACAGGCCCATGTACTGAAAATGATGGAGTGGATTGAAAGACTCAATGCATTGGGGTTCAAGTTGGATCTTGAACTATGCATTGATCTTATACTCCAGTCATTGCCCGATTCCTTTTCTTCATTCATCATAAACTTTAACATGAACAGGATTGAAGCAACTCTCCCAGAGCTGCTCAATATGTTAAAGAGTGCTGAAGGAACCATGCAGAAATATAAAACATCTTCGTCTGTAATGATTGTTGGCCGGGCCAACAAGAAAAGGAAGGCCTCTCAAATATCCACCACGAGTAACAGAGGAAAGGGAAAGAAAAAGGCCAACGGTAAGCAACTCGCCAAAGTTGAGAAAGGGAAGGGCAAGAAGAATGAAAATGAAGACAAATATTTTCGATGTGGGGAAACTGGGTATTGGAAAAGGAATTACAAGGCAATTCTAAATGAAGGTATTTTTATCATAGACCTTAATTTTTCATATATGGAATCCACATCATGGGTATTGGATACTGGATGTGTATCTCATATCTGCAATTCTGTCCAGGTGCTGGCAAATAGAAGGTGATTGGGCAAAAGGGAGATTGAACTGAGGATGGGCAATGGAGCTTTAGTTGCGGCCAAAGCTGTCGGGACTACACCCCTCAGTTTACCTTCAGGAGTCATTCTGGAGCTGAATGACTGTTATTATGTTCCTAATATTATTAAGAACATTATTTCAATCTCTGGCTTGTATAACATTAGATATACATTGGCTTTTAATAGCAATGGGTGCTCTATAATGAATAATGGTTTGATTATAGTCAATACTTCATTAGTCAATAGTCTTTATGTATTAGATACACGTTCTGATGTTATGCAAGTTTCCAATGCTGATGAAGTGAATTCTGCATATCTATGGCATTACAGACTTGGTCATGTAGGTGAGAAAAGAGTCTCTCACTTACACTCAAATGGGTATTTGAATTCGTTCGAATACAAGCCATTTGATACCTGTGAGTCGTGTCTCATGGGAAAAATGACCAAGGCTCCCTTTGGTGGACATGGTGAGAGGGCTATTGACCTTCTCGAGCTCATACACTCGGATGTGTGTGGACCCATGTCCATAGAAGAAAAAAGAGGTTATCTCTATTTCATTTCTTTTATTGATTACTTCTCTAGATATGGCTATGTGTATTTAATGAGACATAAGTCACAAGCCTTTGAGAAGTTTAAAGAATACAAGAATGAAGTAGAGAAATAGACAGGCAAAAGTATTAAGGCTCTTCGATCGGATCGAGGAGGTGAATACTTAAGCCATGAATTCACTTCTTATCTTAAAGATCATGGAATAGTTTCTCAGTGGACTCCACCGTATACACCACATCACAATGGTGTATCTGAGAGCAGAAACAGGACCTTGTTAGACATGGTCCGATCCATGATGTCTATGTCAAGACTACCCTTGTCTCTCTGGGGCTATGCATTAGAGACTGCAGCATATTTATTGAATAGGATCTCAAGTAAATCAGTTCCTTCTATACCATATGAGATATGGAAGGGCAGGAAACCAAATTTGAATCACATTAAAATTTGGGGGTGTCCTGCTCATGTAAAGAAGAACGAGAGTGATAAGCTTGAGTCGAGGACCGATAAGTGTAGGTTTGTGGGATATCCAAAGGAGACGTTTGGATATTATTTCTATCACCCTTCTGAGCAAAGGGTCTTAGTGGCCAAGAGAGCTGTATTTCTAAAAAGAGAATATCTACTCCAGAAAAATAGTGGGAGCCAGATAGAATTGGACGAGGTCCAAGAACCACAACCCATAGACACAAACTCATTAGATGAGACTGTATCGGTTGATCCTATTCAAAGTGAAACACTGACACTACGGAGATTTGGTAGACTACCGAGAGAACCTGAGAGATATGTTGGACATGTCTCAGACGGGTCCTCTAAGGTATGTATCGATGAGGATGATGATCCTCAGTCGTACTAGGAGGCGATCCGTAGTGTAGACTCCGAGAAATGGCAAGAGGCAATGGATTCAGAAATCCAGTCCATGTACACCAACAAAGTTTGGAACTTAGTTGATGTACCCGAAGAGAAGGTCCCTATCGGCTGCAAATGGATTTTCAAAAGGAAAATCGGTGCAGATGGACAGATTGACACATACAAGGCTAGACTAGTGGCGAAAGGATATCGTCAAAGGCAAGGCATTGACTATGACGAGACGTTTTCACCGGTAGCCATGGTTAAGTCAATCAGAATCCTCCTTGCCATTGCTGCATACCTAGATTATGAGATCTGGCAAATAGATATGAAGACAGATTTTCTTAATAGAAATCTGTCAGAAGAGTTGTACATGGTACAGCCTGAAGGATTCACCTCCAAGCTACATCCTAATAAGGTATGCAAACTTCAAAGGTCCATTTATGGATTAAAGCAGGCATCTAGAAGCTGGAACTTAAGATTTGACGAGGCTCTCAAATCTTTCAACTTCATTCGGAATGAAGATGAACCCTGTGTTTACAAGAAGGTCAGTGGGAGCTCTGTGACCTTCTTGATCCTTTATGTTGATGACATATTACTCATTGGGAATGATGTAGAGATGTTGACATCAACTAAGTCTTGGTTGTCCAAGACTTTCTCCATGAAGGACTTGGGAGAAGCATCCTATGTGCTGGGCATAAGGATCTATCGAGATAGATCTAAGAGGATGCTAGGATTATCCCAATCCATGTACATAGACACTATCCTCAAAAGGTTTAGGATGGAAAATTCCAAGAGAGGTCTCATTCCCATGAGACATGGAATTTGCCTATCCAAAGGGGATGAGTCCGAAAACTTCTGATGAGGTGGCACACATGAATAAGGTACCCTATGCTTCGGCGATAGGGTCAATCATGTATTCAATGCTATGTACACGACCTGATGTTGCCAATGCTTTAAGCATTGTCAGTAGATATCAGGTAAATCCAGGTGAAGAACACTGGAAGGCAGTAAAGGGTATCCTTAAGTACCTGCGAAGGACCAAGGATCTTTTTCTGCTTTATGGAGGAGAGGACCTACAACTTAGAGCTTACACAGATTCTAGTTTCCAGTCAGATCCAGATGACTGCAAATCCATGTCTGGATTTGTATTCATGTTGGATGGAGGGGCAGTCAGTTGGAGAAGCCGTTTGGATGAAGAAATTCATCTTGGAACTTGGCGTAGTTCCCGAGATATCAGCTCCCATCCCATTATTTTGTGATAATAATGGGGCCATCGCCCAGGCAAAGGAACCGAGATCTCACCAAAGGTCAAAGCATATTCTCAGGCGCTTTCACCTTATTCGGGAGATTGTTGATCGTGGAGATGTGACGGTAGAGCGTGTACCGTCAACAGACAACATAGCAGATCCACTGACTAAGCCTTTGACACATACTGTATTTGAGCGTTATCGGGATAAGATGGGCCTCAAAGTTGTGGGCAATTGGCTGTAGTTCAAGTGGGAGATTGTTAGTGTTGGTGTGCTACAGGCTAATTTCGGGTCGGGTAGGCCCAATAGTTGTACGATCTTGTTCATTATTAATAAAGTGGTGTTTGAGTGTAAATATGTGATTATGTTACTTTACGTTGTCCCTAGGATATGTGGTTGTAAAGTTAGCTCGAGATGGGATCTCGAACTTGAGACTTACTTTACATGAACACATACCTTAAACTGTTCCTGGTTGGAGGGTAATCACTCGGGGACTTTGATTACCTATTAAACCAGTACACATGATGTGTCAGTGACCAGTCTCATGGTCATTGGTGCGGGGCACCAACACATATGTGTAGGTGTATGTCCTTGGAGGATGTGCACTGAACTAATCCGCTATTGGATCTTCAGATGGTTGATTATACCTAATGTCAACTGAAGATCCAACTGTCTCAGTAGCATCGTTGGTCCTTTGACCTGAGACATTGATCGGATCTTACACGAGGACTAGAATGGTTTAATTACTTAGCTAAGTGACTTTAACCATAAGTCATGAGTTGCCGAGTCATTAACCACTCCAGGATACGTGTGAAGATCATCAATGGTCAAGAAGGGATCGCTCACTGTCGGATATATATCAGACAGTTAATGGGTCATGACATTGATGCTCCGTTAAATCCCTGGCCAGGGTCGTGTGAGTTCGTTTAGAATGGACGTCATACACTTTAAAGAGGTCATAGTCAAATGGCACGATCATGGGGTTTGACAGAAACCATACCCTCGATCGTACCAGACTCATAGAAGGAGCGAGGGATTATATCGATGCGGTAACTGTGGACTTACAGGTACCAGACAAGCTAGTTTTAACCCGGCGTCCTCTAGGATCATGCGGATTTGCTTGACCCAACGTGATCGAAGGTTCGGAATAAATTAAACTATTATTCGGCTCTTGTAGAAGTGAAGACTATGTTTAATTTACTTCTAATTGGGAATTAGAAGTTAATGGGCCTTAAACTAGAGTGACTATGGGCCTAGAGGATCACACACAATGGAATCTTGGGTGACGGATTATTATTATATAAGTGTATGTATTATTTCCATTTAATTCCTTTTGGAAAAAAGTGTAAATAGAGTTTAATACATATGTATAATATGAGATAGGACATATATACAGTTTTGGTCCTTTGGAGGTCTTTAGAAAAGGTCCAAATCTCTATATATAGCCAACCTACGTGAGTTCATTCGAACTCTTCCAACCTCTTAGGCTTAAGCAAGCACATAAGCTTAAGAGAGGAGGATTAGCCTTCCCCCTTTCTCCCCCTTGCTCTCTCTCTCTCCAGAAGGTGATAGAGTCGGGGAAAGTTGTGCCGGGGAGGTACCGTCACTGCGCAAGGGTCCGTGTGGATCTGCTCTAGAGGTCGTACAGCTGTGCGGCTCGATATTCTGCATCGGGCATCGTGGACAACGTCGTTCCGCGCAAGGTGATACACGTAACCCGTAATTAGGGTCTTAGAAACACCGATTAGAGCACATATTAAGCTTTCCATAACATCAGGATCGGGCAAATGAAATTTTTGTTATCCGCTGCATCGCCCGTAGGTGCTGTGCGAAACCTTACACAACCAACTCGGCGTCCTAGTGGGAATCCCTGGCTCGCAGAGAATTACGGAGGCCTTGAAATAAGATTTTCTAGTCCATTGGAAGGAATATCCAATAGAGATGTCCTCATGTCCAAGAATAATGTTCCTATAGTGTAAAGTGTGAACTAATGGACAACATACCGGAATATGTGCCATGTACTTAAAGAAGATGACTCTATTGATAGAGAGAATGTGTAACAATATGAAATCATGATAAAACTCCGTCAATACATCATTTAAAATCATGGAGTTAATACAAACTATAGTGCTTTGGCATGAAATTAACATAACTTCAAATAACTTAAGACACCTTAATCATGCACTTTTGATTATGAATCAGTAACTAAACTTAAAGTCATGATAACAGGTCCAAACTTAGCTATCTAAGCTTATTTATAAGTAAACTTTAACTGGTTATCATTCTGCCTCGGGCTGACAGAACACAGTGTCTGATGGTCTAGGATAGGCGCGTTACAGTCTTGTGACGGTTTATCATAGGGCCGTTATAGTAGTGTAACGCTCCTGTTATGGTGTGTCAGAGACAACAAAACAATTCAAATGCAACAGAGGGTGTGACGGCTTGTCGTAAGGCCGATATATCATTGTAACGGTCTCACCTTATGCGTCAGATAGTCTGTTGATAGTAAAATAAAGTAAAGGTTTATGAAAACATAACATGCCTGGAAATCAAAATACTACGACTATTCCAGACATGATAAACGAAGTATAGGCCAACTATATGCATGGGTTTTAGTGAATAGACAAGACAATATCTTTTATTTTCCATTTAGGGCTAAAGAGATGCATGAATGTATAGAACTATTAAAACAAGAAATTTATGATATATCATGGATGAAATCAATCAAAACCAGAGGGCTTTTATCCCTAACAAGATATTTTTGCCAATCATGAGATGACCTACCTCTTAACTAGTCTTTAAGCTTCTAATTTGAGTCTGAAAACCGTGCCCTAGTTCACCTTTTCCAGTGATTTTCCAGCAATTTTTCGCTGCTCTAACTCCACGACCTCTTGACCTAAAGATGTTAAATTTTGAGGGTAAGGAGCTGAAACTAAGGTGAACAAAAAGTTCTAAAGGACTAAACTCTAATTACTTCGTTTAGACGTCCTAATCTCTTGATCTTTAGGGGCCTTTTGCTCTAAACTCTGTGCTGCTATGACTGAATCAGCGACTTTGGAAGCTTATATCTCCTTGGTTGGTTGATCTCCTAGCACGAAATTTGGAGAACTATTAGTCTAAAGTATACTAAACAAAATCTTCTAAAGAACTTACCCGAAATTATGACTCCTTACCTTGTTTCTTCACGAGCAAAAGCAAGGGCTGCTCAGGTCAAAACTAGGTCCTATTTATAGGGTTTTAGCTAGGGTTTGAAGATTAGATCGATTCTAGAGTCCTTAATTTACCCGAATCTGATCCATAAGAGTCCCTAGTAACCTTACAAGTTCTCCCAATTAGGTCTCTTGTAGATAGGATCCCAAAGATCCAATCTTTCTACTCGTTCTTCCATTCACTGAACTGTCAGGGTGTAACACATCAAGACTGGTGCGTTACATGGCTGTGGCGGTCGCACGATAGACCGCTACATCCAACGTGCACAGAATTCAACATAAATCAAACTCTTTTGTTAATTATTCATATTATTATCCATAAAATACGTAAATAGGCTAAATAACCTTCTAGAATATGGGCCAAACTTAATGGGCTTGGTCCTCTAACCTATTGGGTTTCAATTATCAAAGCTAGATTAATTACTTATCATAAATTGGGCCTTATAATGATTTATTTAATATAATATCCTTTTATTAATCTATTTTGGGTCTTTAAAATTTCTAAAAAATAATTAAATATACCAAAAATAATTTATAAAATTCTGGGCCTTACACCAAATCCAAATGATTTACCCCCTAGGCTGGATGTCCTAGTAGGGCCAAATAAATCAAGATGCAACAATTCTAGAGGCCGGGAGGTAGAAACAATATTTTTATGTTTGAACGATATTCGTGTTTGCTTGCCTTTTGTGTAAGCCTCACAGACTTTATCACTTTCAAATTTTAATTTGGGCAACCCATTCACCAAGTCATGTCTAGACAACTTGGAGATTACTCTAAAACTAGCATGACCTAGTCTTCGGTGCCATAGCCATGCATTCTCATGATTGTTGGCTACCAAGCACACATTATCACAGGAGACCCCATCAAGGTCAATGGTATAGACATTGTTGTTCCTTTTACCGATGAATCTGATTTCATTTGAGATCTTATTCACGACAAGGCAATGAGTTTCATCAAAAATAATCTTAAAGCCCTTGTCACACAGTTGGCTTATGTTTAGCAAGTTATGATTCAAACCTTTCACCAAAAGAACATTTTCAATCAAGGTTTTAGAATTCTTACCTATGTTACCAATTCCAATTATTTTACCATTGTCTTTTCCACCAAAAGTAACTGAGCCTCCACCCTTATCTTGCAGCATAGAGAACACTTTCCTGTCCCCTGTCATATGCGTTGAACAGCCGCTGTCCAAGTACCACTTGCTCCCCCTGGCTTCAAGACATATCTGTAAGAAATAAAATTCTCATGCAATTGTATTTGGTACCCAAACTAGTTTGTGTCCATTGGAGTTAGTCCAATTTTGTGCATATCTTTTCTTAGTCCAAAATGCATGATTTTTTGGTGAGTTTTGTTTGAACCAGCAATTAGCAATAACATGACCAAGTCTACTACAATGAAAACAATTGACATGTGTAAACTTTCTTTAAAATTGTCGTGGTTTGGTTTGGACATGTGTTGGCTTTGAGTGCGAACATGAAGCACAATCTTTATCTTTTTCATGAACATAGGATGTAGTGATCTTATTCTCAAGGGATTTTTTGTTTTGGGGAATGTACCCCAATCCTTCCTTCTGAAAGTTGACTTTCACTCCCAATAAGTTGTCTAAGTTTTGTTTGCCCTTGACAAACCTAGACAAGGTGGATTGAAGTTCAGCCACTTCTTCACCCAGACTCACATTTTTATTTTCAAGTTCTGAATTTGTGGATTTCAGAACTTCTTCTTCGTTTTTCAACTTCTCAACATCTTTTTCAATTTTTGACAATTTACATATGAATTCCTCCTGATTTTTCTCACTAGCTGAAATTATTTGCAACATGCTTTCTTTTTCTTCCGTCAACTCAAACCATTCCTGTTCCAATTTTTCAAACTTAACAGAAATATCCTCATGTGTTAACTCATCGATCTTTTTCTTGAGATTTTTATTTTCAGATCTGATTTTCTTATATTTCAAATACAACTTCTCATATTCTGACTCCCATTGTTCATTTGAAATAAAGTCAGGGTCAGAATTTACCTCGGCTGAGTCATCCTCATGTGCCATGAGGCACAGGCTTTCCACGAGCTCTTGTATCTCCTCATCGGACGGTTCGTCCTCTTCATCGCTCCATGTGGCGACCATGGCTTTGGGCTTTCTGAATTTATCTTTCTTGAATTTCTTCTTCAGATCTGGGCACTCTCCACTCATGTGCCCGGGCTTCTTACATTCATAGCATATGATGCTACTTGGTTTGCTTGGCTCGCCCTTGGTTTCAGTGGGCTTCCTTTGCCCATTTCTGAAATTGCCTTGAAAGTTTCTCTTCTTCCTCAAAAACCTTTTCACTTGGCAAGTTATCATGGCCAAGTCTTCTTCTTCGTTGCTTCCTTCACTTGATTCTTCTTCTTGAGAGTCGTCATCAGATGGGTGAGCTCTCAATCCAATTGCTTTCTTCTTCTTTGTATCTTCCTCGGTTGTTCTCTTCATATTTATCTCATAGGTCATGAGCGACCCTATGAGTTCATCCAAGGAAAGTGTGGATAGATTTTTGGAATCTTCAATCACTGTGGCTTTTGTGTGACACGCAGACGGAAGTGACCTCAGAACTTTCCTCACCAGGTCAGAGTTTGTGTACTCCTACCCAAGGCTTTTGAGACCATTTGTGATCTCAGGTAGCCTTGCGAACATTTTTGAAATTGTTTCTTCGGGCTTCATTTTGAACAGCTCGTAATCTCTGACTAGAAGGTTCACCTTGGTTTCCTTGACCTCAAAAGTTCCTTCATATATGAGCCGTAACTTGTCCCACATCTCCTTCGCTGAGCTACACATTGATACACGAGAAAACTCGTTAGGATGTATAGCACATTGCATGATGTTCATAACATTAAAATTAACCGTGGATTTTTTGATTTCTTCAATTGACCATTTATCCTCATCGTCCGAGAGTTTGTAAGGACCCTTGTCCACAACTCTCCAAACTTCGTACTCTTGAGCCCTTAGAAAAATATGCATTATGTTTTTCCAGTACGAATAGTTTGAACCGTCAAAGAAGGGAGGACGGTTGATGGAGTGACCTTCGGACGTCATACCCTTGTTTGTCATTGATCCGGATCTTACTCTAGATCGTTAGATCTGTGAAAATTAGAGCCTTAACTCTGATACCAATTGAAGTCCCGCGATCAATGAGACCCAAGAAGGGGGGTGAATTGGGTGATTATAAATTTTAAAAACTTTTACCCGATTAGTTTATGCAATTTTACTTATAAAATTGTTTCAAAAATCATATGTGAGAGGTTGAGTCCAATTCTTCCAATGATTATTTCAAAGGAGCAAAGTGGATTTGTGTATGGCAGACACCTTGCTGACAATTTTCTGATGGCCAAGGAGATGATTATAGATATTGATAAGCCTGTGCGGGGTCATAATATAATCATGCAACTTGATATGGCTAAAGCTTATGATCGTTTGGAATGGGATTTTCTGTTCAAGGTCCTTAGGAGCTTTGGTTTCTGCAGTAGATTTATTTCTTTGATTTCTCAATTACTGGTAAACTGCTGGTTTTCTATCTCCTTTAATGGTCAAATCAAAGGTTACTTTAAGTCTACCAGAGGTGTTCGTCAAGGAGATCCCCTTGCTCCATCTTTATTCATTATTGCTGAAGAGGTCATGAGTAGGGGCCTTGCACAGCTTTTCCTATCTGGTCGATGTAAATATTTCCATCTCTCTAGAAGGGTTCAGCCCATAACTCATTTACTTTATGCTAATGACTCTTTGATATTCATAAATGGTGGTATGGCGTCTATAAAGCAGTTAATGTTGTTCCTGGGGAGATATCAAGCTGCATCCGGTCAATGCATTAATGCTCACAAAAGCTATTTCCTAACTGCTAAGAAAATGCCTCAGTGTTCTATTGCTCGGATAACTCAATTGACAGGATACTGCTTAAGGAATGGCAGCATCACTTACCTTGGCATTCCTCTCTTTAAGGGTCGTGTGAAGACTTCTCACTTCAAGTATCTCATTGATAAAATTAATATCAGATTGGCTGGTTGGCAAAGCAAGATGTTATCACAGGCAGGCAGACTGGTTCTAATTAGGACAGTTTTATCTGCTATTCCAGTATACACAGCAAATGCAGCATCAATCCCATACACTATCCTAAAACAGATTGGAAGTATCTGCTCTAATTTTTTCTGGCAGGGCTATGAAAATTCCCACAGGAAGCATTGGGTTTCATGGGAAAGAATCTGCTATCCGATAGAAGAAGGAGGTCTTGGAATCAGAAGCTTGAAGGAAATTCAGCAATGCTTTTATGTGAAATTGATTTGGCAGGCTATAAATAGTAATTCCCCCTGGGCTATGTTTGTTAGAAGCAAATACCTAAATGGTCGGCATATTTCAGAATGTAAAGTTCCTTTCTTAGCAGGGATTAAGAAACAAGACTTTGAGAAGGCTAAAACCATCTATATGGCAGGCTCTAGAATGATTATCTAGGACGGGGCCAACACAAATTTTCTCAAGGATTGCTGGTGCAAAGACACATCCCTGGCCAATCTTTTTTCTCTGCAGACTGACTCAGACTCCTTAAATTGCTCTGTTCAAGAGGCTCTAGCCAATCGCCTACACCCAGTTTGGGATAAAGTTGAAGACCAGCAACTGAAAGACCAACTTCAAGCGATGGTTTTACATAGAGGGGAAGACATCCCTGTTTGGACACTTTCAAGCACAGGTAAATTTAGTTTTAAAACTACGTTCAGCATATGCAGAAATCAAACTCCTCGGCTGGATGCAAAGTTTAGAAATCTTTGGCAGAATTTCCTCTCTCCCCGAGCTTCTATATTTTGTTGGAAAGTTTTGTGCCAAGCTGTTCCTGTTGATACTTTAATTCAGAAGAGTGGAATAAGTCTGGCCTCCTGCTGTAGCTGCTACTCTTCTGTCCAGAACACTGAAGATATGGACCACCTATTTGTTAATAGTGACATCGCTACTTTTCTTTGGAGTAGATTTGGATCCCTGATCAATGCTAGCTGTCTGGAACTTAGCAATATAACAAGTAGGCTGAAGTCTGCTATAAATAAGGCTGCTCTTCATAAACCAAAAGCATTTATATCTCTATTGCTTATCATCCTAATAATCTGGGAGACATGGAAATACAGATGCAGAGTAAGATATGAAGGCAAATATCTTAGTTTTTTCAACACTGCAGATCATATGATTGCAGAGGTTGCATATGCTGTCAGCAAGATAAAATTTAAGCAAGGGGTCAACACAGGTTATCTGGGAATCTTGCAGGAATTTGGCATTGCTATCAACCATTCCTACCCAAATGTCCTAAGTGTTAGATGGGTTGCTCCTGCTGAAGGTTTGGCTTTAAATGTGGATGGTGCAAGTAAGGGGAACCCAGGTTTAGCAGGAGGGGGTGGCTATTTCAGAGACAAAAATGGGAAGCTCTTCATGGGTTTTGCTTTCTTCTATGGCTCTGGAACAAATATGGCTGCAGAAGGTCGTGCTTTGTTGGATGGTTTAAGGCTGGCAAAAGTTCATGGCATCTCTTTGGCTGTGATATATATTGATTCAATGGCTTTAATTGATATGCTGGCTTCTAAAAGAGACCCCCCGTGGACTCTTCTTCCCTGGTGGCAAGATCTTCTTCAATTGTTTCCAACATTTAACTGCCCTATTGTTCATTCCTATAGAGAGGCTAACCAAGTGGCAGATGCATTAGCTAATTATGCAGTTGCTAAGGGTAGTAGCTATGTATTTTCTTGTATTCGGGAGTTGCCATTGCTGGCCAAGGGGTATGTTTTAGCTGATGCTTGGGGTTTGCCAAACATCCGCATTAAGCTTGTATAGGAGTTTCTTCATTTCACATACAAGAGGTTCTATCCTCTATTGATGATGTAACCACATTCTGATAGCAATAAAATGAGCATCTAGTAGGTGATTGGTGGAGTGAGAACATTCCCGTCCTTTGGATGGGGGGTGCACTCTCCCTATTCTCTTCCTAGATGACTGGCTTTATAAAAAAAAAACTTTTACCCGATTTAAAACACGTATAAAGAGCAAGCAACAAACAAGTATAGATCTGATGGATTACAAAAGGAATATGGCTAAATCAACCCCTACAACAGTTCTTTGGTACCAGGCGGAGTCTGGGAATCCGAAGATTCTCTCACACAAGGTATTTTCCTCCCGGCAGGACTAACCTTGTCGATCAGAAACTACCTTTTGATATACCAGAGATCTCCCGTAAAAAGGTTAATAAAGCTAGATCTAAAAAAAGAAACTAGATGATGATGCAATATGCAAAAGAGCTAGAGCAGAATGGAGGTAGAAGATAAGGAGCAAACCATACAGAAGGATAATTTTTAGGTGGTTCGGTTCCAGCAATGGCAACCTACGTCCACCCCTCACAGACTATGAGGATTCACACACTATCTTGTAAGGGATTACAAGATCAAGGACGGACACACACACACACACACACACACACACACACACACACACACACACACACACACACACACACACACACACACACACACACACACACACACACACACACACACACACACACACACACACACACACACACACACACACACACACGTGAGGAGTATGAAACTCCCACGAAGGTGCAAGACCACCGACTCACAAGAAATGTGAAGAACACGAAAATCACTCACACACACACACGGATCTGTGTAGATCCACACACACACAATTGTTTGAATATTACAAGACACACAAATAAAGCCCAGTAAGAATGGAAGGAGAAAATAATAAATGAAGACACAAAACAAGCTCCCCCTTAGTGGATGAAGATGGTATTTGATGAAGCTAGCTCCCAGCTCGATCTCCACTTGAATGGCCTGTAGATTGCCCTTGAGATCCTAGCTCTTGGATGAAGAACTCTTCCACGGATCACTGTTCACGGAGCTACAGTACCGCCCTCTTTCTCCTTTTATTTGCCTCCTTGAACCTCCTTGAGTTCTACTAGGGTTTTTGACACCAATGAGATATATTTATAGATCTTGGGTGGTCAAGAGACATCCCCTAGACCAGATCCACAAATCATGGCTTGGTTGGGGGCATTGGGTTTAAACAAATGGGAGATAAGGCCTCTCCCCGTGCTTGAACCAGAAAGTCAAAAAGAGCTGCCTCAGGACTGGCAGTCGTCCGGCAGGAGCAGGCGGTCGATCAGAAATTTACAGAGTTTGAACTTTTCATTGCTGGGAAAATCGGTCGACTGGCCATTGCCCATTGGTCGACCGTTCTGAGAAAAACTGTAGATTTTTGAACAATGGAAAAACTGGTCGACCAACCCTTGTCCCCTGGTCGACCGAATTGTTAAAAACCTGCAATAATGAAGTGTTAGCCCTATGAAACATATCCATATGACAATGGCTTTATGTCCTTAGCTATTTCATGTATTTTGGGATTTGTTTTGATTCTGTTTATTCAATTAGAAATGTTGAACCATTTTGAGAATGGAGCTTTACACAAGATGTTCTGGAACCAACACTTAAGCACACTTAATCTGCATTTTGACTGCATTGACACGGCTCGAGATAGAAACTCAATTTGGGGTTTTGTTATCATCAAAATCATGCAGAGAGACTCAATATAACATTCGGCTAGTACGCCTCGAGCAAACAATATAATCAGAGCGCAAGACAACCACATAAAAGTAATTGCACAAGTAATTCATTTGAACCTTTAACTTTATTTCTTTATCAAATAATCTCAAAGTACATAAGATCTTTGACAACTCTCTACTAGACTCAAGAAAATAAAGATTACATCATGACTTGACTAAACACTTGATAACTAAGGCTTCTCTCGTTCATATGTCCTTCAATCACTCTCAGACCCGTTACTTGTATAATCCAAATCTGATTTACTTGTACTTCCTGAAATATTGAGAAAGTAGGTAATGAGCACACTTGCCCAGTAGGTATCTTGGTATCAACATGAAGGCATGTTTAAGTGATTAGCATATTAGCTCTAGAGAATAAGACAAATCATGCAGATATGACAAAACATGTGAATAAAGCCAAGTAACAAGATATGATCAAATATGAGATATGAGAATATGATTGATCAAGTGTATAACAAGAATGTAAATTTGGCCTTTCCATGAACAAGAATGTAACAAGAATGTACTTTTCATAACCATGAAGGTTATGCACTAAAAAGTCATGTAACAAGCAAGAAAGTACTCTTCACTTAGTAGCAAGTACTTCATGAATTTACGTGGAGCTTTTACTCATGTCTCGTGGATTATCACTTATTCATAAAGAAAGTACTTCCAGCGCAATGTGATTCCAGTAGCATCATACACCATGATTTATAGTATATTTTCGACAATCAGCCGAGAGGACTAGCATAGAGCCCCTGAACACAATCAGTGCTCGAACTGCATCTTCAAGTATAAATCAAGCTACTTCCACGATTATAACAATAATATGGCCAATAATATACAAGTTCAACAATAGTTCCATGATAGGATAACCAAGGTAAGAATGCTTCAATTAAGAACAAAAGATTTCAAAGATGACTTAAATGGACATTATGCTACGGAAGAAATTTGGCAGCATAATGGTACATTCATTAGATTTCATAATTCAAGTTTAACTTGGTTAGACATAATTTAGGCTCCAGATAATCCTAAAATCATCTAGGAACTCAAGAAAATCATCCCCAAAGGTCAAACCTCAGGTTAGAGACAACCAGTAATCAAGCGGTCTATTACTAGACCGTTTAGCACGCCTGGCGGTCTAATCAAGGACCTTTTCTTAGAATAAAGACATCGATGTAGTAAAACCATCTGGAGCTTTAGCGGTCTAGCGGATGGCGGTTTAGTTTCCATTATCGGTCTAGTTAATGGCCGCTTACGGAAATCAGACGGTCGTCTAGAGGGCCGCTAATGTCCAGAATACACAAAACACCGGTAAGTGATTTTCTAGACAATGGGTTTTAATGGTACAACCAGCTCGGTGTCCTAGTGGGAATCCCAGGCTCGCGGAGTCTTATGGAGGCCTTGAAAGAAGATTTCCTAGTCCGTTGGAAGGAATATCCAAAGGAGAGGTTATCAAGTCCAAGATTGTGTACTTAATGTGCAAAGGTGCAACTAATGACAACATACCGAGATATGCGCCATGTACTTAAGAAAAATCACTCTTAGAAGAGAGATACCATGGTAAACTAGCGATTAAACCATGACTAGTCCATAAATCCTATAAATTCAAGTTAATTACAAAAGTATATGACTTTGGTCATGAAAATAACATAAGTGTAAAAATAGTTCTAAGTGCATAAAGAATCATGAAATCTAATAGAATGCTATGTTAACATAACTAGATATATGATAATAGCACTTGAAACAGGAATAAAACCTACCTAACTAAGCTTAACATACATTAAGTTGGGCCATTCTACATTAAGTTTCGGGTTAACTTAAATACAGAAATTAGAAACTCAAACGGTCTAGTGGAGGACTGTTTCATTGGGCCAAGCGGTCTATCGTGCGACCGCTAGGGTCTCTGGCAGTCTACAGGAAGACCGTTTCTCCCCGTATTATAGAAAACTCAATAAAAAGGATAAGATACCATTCTAAGACACATCATGCTTGGAAATCAACATATATAAACATGATAGAAATGAGTATAGGCCAACAATATGCATGGGTTTGTATATAAGAAAGAAATTTTCCCTTTTTACTTCATTAGGGCTAAGAATCATGCATGAGGATTATACTAGATGCATAGTCCCAATAAATCATAAAATTTACGATGTACAATGTATGAAATCTATTGAAATCAGAGGGCTTTTATTCCTGACTTCGAGTTTAAGCCTTTCATGAGATAACCTACCATAATTAGTGCTCCGAGTCTGCCAATTCCTGACTTGAAGTAAGCCCTAGTTCTGCACGTCCTATGCTAAACCAGCAACTTCACGCCCTTGTATCTCCTGATTCCCTTAACAAAAAGACATGAAATTTTGAGGGTAAGAAGAGGGTACTAAAAGGAACAACTTGTTCCAAAGAACCTCTATCTAATTACCTCGTTTAGGGCTTCTAATGTTCTGATCAACCTGGGTCAGTCGCATAGTTCCCTGCGTCATATGCACCAAACCAGCGTCTTTGCAAGCTTCTATCTCTCTGTAGGCTTGATCTCCTAGAACGAAATTTTTAAGAAAATTAGATCTAACTAAAACGAACAACTTCCTAGAAGAAACTTACCTCTAATTCCTTCCTTTTACTTAAGTTTCACGTGAGCCAAAGTAAAGGTCGCACAGATGAAATCTGGGGTCTATTTATAGGTTTAGCTAAGATTTTGAGGATTAGAACGAACTTAGAGTCCCAATTAGACTTTCAATTTGATCTTCTAGCCTTCTAGACTTATCTAATTAGTAGATAGTATCGATCCTAGGTGATTTGGATGCCCAAGTTCCAAGTTTTTCATGTTTTCTTCTTCTTACGGAATCTGCAGAGCCTAGCGGTCTAATACTAGACCGTTTTCCATGGCCATGCGGTCTCGCGATAGACCGTTTTCTATCTTGAGCGTCGAATTTGAATAGGTTCAAACTCTTTTGATATTATCCACCCATTTATCTTATTTATCCTCTAATTTCTGTGATTACACCCATTTTAGGCTTCTAGAATATGGGCTAAGCTCCAAAATAGTCTTTTTGGTCAATTTGGTTTATTGTATGGGCCTAATCCTCTTGGATTAGTGTAGGGCCATAATACTTAGATTTAATCAACCATAATTCATTTACTAGCCTAGTTTAATGATTAATAATTATTTTTTTAATCTAAAAAAATTCTTAGATAATTCTCAGACATTACAGTCAGACCGATAAAGAGGTGAATACTGTTGAGTTTACCCCTACCATCAAAGCCAGCAAGGATGGCGAGTCAAGTGGCTCCGACAAGAAATTGGAGGACAAGCCAGCCACCCTTTCTTTCATAGAGCCTATGAAGACACCGTTCTCCTTCAAAAAGGAGCACACGAAATGCTCTTCGACCTCTGTATGGCCCAGAAGATTATCGAGCTGCCTGAAGCTCGAAAGTCAGATGACGCCCAAAAAGCGGATGACCCCATTTATTGCCCGTATCACCGCATATTGGGTCATCTACTTGAAGATTGCTATGTCTTCAAGACTCAGGATAAAAAGTTGATCATAGATGACCTTATTAAAATCAAGAGTAGTCTCATCGATTCTCCGCAGTCACATACGTCTACCAGGCCCACCAAGATGGCCCGTGTGATTCATTATTCGACCAATGTGATTCACATGATGGCTGCATTTTCCCTCTCTAACACTGAAGCAGAGGAGGCCAGTACCATTCAAGCCGAGCGCTCACTATGGTATATGGGGTGGAGACCCTGGCATAACCGCACGTCGTTGTCCTTTCCAAGGGAGAGAACCAGGCGACTCTTTGATATTTTCATCCAGAGAGGGAAAATCATGGCACTTGAGCCACCAGCAGACTACACTCAGTGGGACTTCAGTCACCCCCAATACTGCCCATTCCACGCCAGAATTTGTTATGCGATCGAGTCCTATGAAGAGGTCTAGAACTTGATCTAAGATCTTATCTAGTGGGAACAAATCATTATTGAGGAAAATTCTATTATGGATTTTCGACATTGAGAAGTCATTGCAGAAATATAAGCTTCGCTAGAAATGTGCCAGACCAGCTCGACCCACCTCAAGCGAATGGACATGGGTTGCCTTATCAACATGTCCTGGAATGGCACAAGTTTTGGATAGATAACCGGGAAGTTCTCAAGCGATTAAGAAGCCGTGGGAGGCAAGACAACAGCTGGGAGGTTGAGCCGAGTAATTTCTTGGCCAATGTCATCAATACTCTAGCCACTTCAACATCCCCAGATGCCCAGACACAAGGCGTAAACCAACTGGCTCGTACCACTCCAACCTCACATTGGTAGCCTTGGCAAGAGTTGGTTTTTCTTCCATTCTCCAAGGAAGACACCAATAGGCTTCTTCGAGTCCTTCTTGGCCAAGAGGATGTCTTGGTAAATGAGGCAACAACAACCCTCGCAAGTTCCTCTTACCACTCTCCGACTCCGACTCCACCTCCTATGCCAGAAGATAGGAAGGGGAAACAGAAGTAGATCGGAGCCTCGACATAGCAGCGTAATGCCTCTCTAGCCAATATTTCTTTGGGCTTCATCCAAAAGCCCCTCATCCCAGCTCAAGCCATGAAGAAGCCATCTTCAAAGTCTTCAACGATGCAGACAAGCCGGGCAAGCCTTTCAAAGCAAGGCCCTGTTAATACATAACACCAAGATAACTATCAAGAGTGGCAGTGTCCCACTACTCTCTAGGCATCGAAGGGTGCTGCTCAAAGCCAGATCAAAAAGGCAATCCTAAGGAGCACGATTCCAAATGGGTCTCCCAGTTTGGTTCCAAACAAGGCCCATCGCCATCGTGGGTAAGGCATCAAACCGCACATATGTCTTCAAACGCCAGTCCTAGTATACCAGCATACCAGGAATTGCCACCAGAGGTCATCGAGCAGGCGATCAACGCTACCTTCCAAATATAGCAAGCAAAAGGCATCTGGATCAAAATCTAGACAAAGAAAAGCCACCGACATCATCCTGCCAAGACACCCGCTCAAAAATATCCCTACGGGGACTTGTCAACTCCAGCTCCAGCACCAATTTCTCCTACTCCTCAAGATGCAGCCATTACTGAGAAAAAAGAGAAAAATATGGGGAAGAACCTCAAAAGATGGCTCAAGAAGCAGGCTGAGCAAGTAGCCTCCTTGCAATCTCCGGCCAAGCTAACGCCCTTCCAGAGAGTACAAAAGCTTATCGATAACCTGGAGGAATACATTCCCCTTCGTCCCACTGGTGCTATCCTACTTGACAACTACATCCCATGGGAAGAAATGCGAAAGCGAGCTCACCTTAGAAACTGGGTCCAAGAAATGATCCAGAAAATCAAGAATGGCGAAAGACTCCTTATTCCTGAGGAGCTATCCTTATTTTACAAAGACAAGGAGATCACCATATAGTAGCTAGAGAAGATGCTCCAAGGTTGCACATGTAACATGGTGGCGATCCCACCACCTGACAACATCCACACTTCTCGGCGAGGTGAGCCAATGGCCTCCTGGACAACACAAAGAACCACCACCTCACTAGGGCTACAGCCAACTCCGGAAGGTATCGGTCATAGCCAAGGCCGTGGTCGGGGATGCGGTAGAGGGCGTGGAAGAGCTGCCAAACAACCCCTCCACCAGTCCACCTTCGACCCAGAACGAATCATCCTCTTTCGAGGGGAAGAGCCTGCCCGCAGTCCAGAGGTGGAGATTTGGAATGGTCCGAGTATTTTCGACCCCTCCGGTGGGTGGAGGCCGCTACTTGTGTTCCAGAGGCCACTCCAGCTATGGCTGACGACCAATCAGGTCCATGTAGTGAGGATGACCCAAGCCATCAATCACCCCCAGAAGAGCCACCTTTGGTGCCACTATTCTAGAAGCCCATAGGTAATCATAACCAGTCCAATCCTAGCGACAAAGGCAAGGTGGTACAACTCCCCGATGGGGAGGGACGCGATAGCTCACAAAAGGCTCTACCTGACATACTACCCTCATTGGAGGACGCTCGTGCTTGAGTCAACCGAAAAATCCTCCACCAGATGAAACAGTTTCCCGCCAACATTACAATTTGGGAAGCCATCGCCTGGAGTAAAGAGTTGCGAGAAGCTCTTATCAAAGTACTCCAGTAGCCAAAAGTTTATAAAGCACATGCTGCAAAGATGAAGGCGGAAACATATGAAGCCTTCACAGCCATTATTACATTCACAGAAAAGGATATGCTACAATCCTCCCCATGCCATAATCACCCTCTCTATATGCAAGGGAAGATCAATGGTCATGAGATGAACCAGATCCTAGTGGATGTCGGTGTTGCCGTCAACATCATGCTGTTGAAGACCTTCAAGGCTCTATACTTGACTCCATACTTTCAGAAGGTTCAAGCAGTCAAGATATCCGACTTCAACTAGAATACCAAGGACATTCTTGGCTGGGTAGACGTTGATTTGGTGCTTGATGATTTCACCTCAAAGCTGACGTTCTATATCATCGACGCCAACATGTCTTATAAAGTATTGCTGGGTAGACCCTAGTTACAAGAAAACTGGGTCGTTCTCTCAACTCTTCATCAATGCATTAAATATGTCAAAGATGGAGAATAACATACGGTCTTCACAGACCAATCCCCAATCACCCCAGTAGAATGCAATCTCGTCGACGCCGCACTCTATTTTGGGGGATCTAGTGCATACCCCATAGTCAAGAGCAAAAATAATGGTTGGCTCTCGGAGGAAGACGAGGATGACCTCTTCTCCATCGATGAAGAAAAGGCCAAGCTCCATTGGCTACGCCTTAGCTCCAAGTCAACTCCAAATCATCCTGAGAGGGATAAAATCAACTTTGAGGCAAATATCATTAGCCAAGCCATAGACAAGAGCATATGCTTGCTGCCAGAATGCATACAACTCTCTTGTGCATCGGAGGAGCACAAGTTTAAGCAGCTCAAGGTGTTCGTCATTTCCTATAAAAGGCAACTCAGAAACAAGAAGAAGGCTAACAGGGATAAGTTCAGTATCTTCTATGAGGGAGACATGGCACCTCAAGCTCTACCAGAAGACAACTTTGGATGTCCCAAGCTAGCTGATGATATTCCTGAAGTGGTACAAATAATGGATGATATGCCGCAACACATCCAAGAGATGTGCCTGAAATAAAACATCCCCCAGTAACAAGATTTTGCACGATGTGAGTATTTTCATCGGTTGTGAACTCTACCTCAGGTCTGGGGGCAACCCCATTCTCTCGCAAAGATACAAGGGGACTCAGCTACGACCAAGACCAACACTTCCACGTCTACTATGCAGTCAATGTCGTGGATCTGATGCAGGCAATCTGTGGTTAGACCGATGCCGATACAAAATTTGATAGCTCCGGGGATGAAAAAGATGAGATCCTGATCTCGCTCCCCGCCAAGTCCGGTGCCCCAGCCTTAGTGATTGACGAACCTCCATAACTCTCTGTTTTGAATGTCACAAAGATTGAAAAAAGAAAGAAAGAAGTTATTAATCAACTAATAAAAGTAAAGTAAAAGTGGTGGGGAAGGGTGAAGTCCCGCGATCAATGACACCCAAGAGGGGGGTGAATTGGGTGATTACAATTTTTACGAAAACTTTTGGCCTTTTATAAACTATGTGATAGAATGCTAGTTTAGGGATTCAAAACTAATAGTACACAGATTGGATTTATCAAACTCAATTGATGATAGTATAGATAATGCAAGATATACGAAGATAAATCCAGAACAACAATAAACACAAACACCCACCTAGAATGGAGGTAGAGGAAATGGATCAAACCACACAATTCAAACCACACTGCACAGCGATTTTTAAGGTGGTTCGGATGCACGACGGCAATCCTACGTCCATCCCGCACCAAACCCGGTGAGGCTTCACTCAGGGATAAATCCCCAAACGGAGACGACGTTCCAACCACACACGCAGGACGACACCTGCACACGCACACGGGGACGCGCCCCAAACTACACACGGAGACAAGCTCCAACACACACATACACGGAGATGAACTCCAACACGATCCGACACCCGGATCATTACCACACACACACGCTGCGACAAGTGCAGCAAACCACACACTAAAACAACTGGATCTAAGAGATCCACACACGCACGTAGATCTAGGAAGATCTACGCACACACGAATGGAAAACAACACACACACACAGATTCTTCAGTTTATGATGAACATAAATACAATACCCAAAAACATAAATATGATGAGGCTTAGTTTAGAAAACTCATGTTTTGGGTTCCCCTTGAATGCATGTTACGGATCTTGAACATATCATCAATCTTCAATCTTCACTTGAACACCTCCTCTTGATCTCCACTTGAATCCCCTTGGATGGCTTACTTGCTTGCTTGCTTGCTTCTTCTTCTTGGAGGATGTTGGCTTCAGATCTACCTTGAATGGCTTGAAGTTGGATGAAGATTGTTGTTGCACGAGGTACTGTTCACGGAGCTACAGTACCCTCTTCCTCCTCCTTGGATAGCCTCCCCTTGGATCTCTTGGATGATTAGGGTTATGTCTCCAAATGAGATGTTATATAGCCCTTGAATGGTCTATGGACATCCCCCAGACCAGATCCACATTTTGTGGGTGATTTGGTGTCATTAGGATTAAAGAATTACAAGGAGAAGGGCTCTTCTCGAAATGGAAAAAGTCAACAATTGTGGGCAGCTCGGGGCTGGCGGTCGACCTGCAGCTTCTGGCGGTCGACCGCTACTGAAAAACCTGCGAACGGGTGATCCCTGGGAATTTCGGTCGATCGCTACTAGGCTGGCGGTCGACCGCCACTGAGAGAGCTGCAGGCAGTGGGTTCCTGGCAGGGGCGGTTGACCGCCCCTGAGCTGGCGGTCGACCGCCAGCTGGGCAGACCCCCCGGGAGTCCCTGTTCAATCTGTTAAGCCGTTAGCTCAACTGCTTATCTACTTTAGCAGCCCATTCTCATTTGTGGCATCAACTTTCATAGTCTTGAAGGTCGATCCCCGAGCGAGGGCGCACGATGGCCAGAAGGGTTTCATCTTTAATGGGCATGACTGAGGTGTATATATGAGATACACAAGGCAAGAGTCTTACCAACGGTTCTTGATAGTAAATGACATATACCACCTTTTTTGGATTGTAGAACAGCAAGGTGCTTATGCACACGTAGGTTCACCGAGTGACTGTCGTGATTTTAATCCTGCAAGCAAAATAGTCAGAGTTAATACCATGCTTGTTCACATTAAAGAGGTTATGAAACCTCTTGCCTCTTTCAAACCCAACATAAGCAACAAGATGAATGAACATAATCATCAAGAACATGTGTAATCAACCACAGGTTTAGTTATCATCATTAAAGCACACATTAAGTTTAGTTATCATCAAAACCATAGCTTAACAAACACAACATTCATCAAAACAATAACTCAACAAAGGGAGCATGTAGATCCTAAAAGGAACATGATCGCCACAGGTGAATACCTCAAAAGGAGAAGGGAGTGATCACTAAATACCTTGTGAAGCGGGGAGATGAGTGAGTTCCACTTTCCTCTTCCAATCGACCGGCCGATGAAGAGGGTTTTTATCTTGATTACCCTTTAAAAGAATAAAACAATAAGCAAAGAAGTAATTTGATTAGAATTTGATGGTGTAGTATCAATCCTTAATGCTGAGAAAATAAAAGAACATAGAGATGAACACACCTTATGTGTTTTTTTTAAAACCCCTTAAAGACTAAGGGAGGGAAAGGAGATGAATGCCAAAAAATAAAAATCCTAGCAAAGGATGCTAAAGATGGATGAATGCGATGCAATGTAACTAAGAAAATCAAACTAAGAGAAGAGTGAAGAATATGAGGTTGGTCCTCCGAAAACCCAAAGCTCCGAAGGAAGCTTATTCTCACAGTAAGGAGGAATGAAGACTGAAGTCCCGCGATCAATGACACCCAAGAGGGGGTGAATTGGGTGATTACAACTTTTAACAAACTTTTACCCGATTCAAAAGAGTATGATGAAGCATCAACTAGGAATTCAAATCTGTTTAACCACAAGCTAGATTTATCAAAATCTATCTCCACGATAGTTCCTTGGTACAAGGCGGAGGTGTGAATCTAGAGATTCTACTCACGCAAGATGTTATTGTCCTAACAAGAGTGATCTTGTCGATTCAAAAAACACCTTTTGATATACCAAAGATCTATTTAGATAAAAGACCGATTATGCTAAATCTGAAAGATCAAATCCAAAATAATAATATGCACTAACAAACACACAGAATGGAGGTAGAAGAAATGAGCCAAACCACACAATTCAAACCACAATGCACGACAATTTTTAAGGTGGCTCAGATGCAACGACGGTAACCTACGTCTACCCCTCACCAAAACCCGGTGAGGCTTCACTGCTGTAAACCAGCACGGGGATGAATCCCCAACACGGAGACACACTCCAACGACACATGCAGGATGACGCCTGCACACACACACGGGGACGTGCCCCAACACACACACAAGGATCTGAACTATAAAACCTCACACTACCACGGATCTGAATTGATCCACACACACACAAATGTTTGCAGATTACAAGGAACAAGACTTGAAGCTCAAAACACAATAATACATGAAACATAAAAGAGAAACTCCTGATTTAGGCTCCCCCTGAATGTATGATGCAGATCTTGAACAAGGCTTCCTTCTTCACTTGAATGGAGATTAAATGACTTCAGATAGAGCTTGAAGAGCTTGAGGATGGATGAAGAAATCTTCTGATATGCACAGTGAAGAGTGATATAGAAGGGGGGGATGAATAGATCACTCCCTAAAATTAAATTCTCAGCGATAAACCACAACTTCATTTTTAAACCCTTCAGATACAGCAAAACGTATTGCTAAAACAGTCAATAACCAAGACAGAATAAGTAAGTGCGATTGAGAGGGCTGTTCATAGTGAAGCAAAATGACGAGCAGAGGAAGTGCAACACAAAAGTAACAAGCAAACCACAGAAGAGACAGAGATTTTTTAAGGTGGTTCGATTGTAGTCCACAATCTACATCCACCCCTCACTCCAAACTAGAGTAAGGCTTCCACTAGCAAAGGCTAGAAACAGCAGACTCAGTCTGCGAACATATGCTGCCGAACAGCTTGCCAAACCAAGGGAAACAAATCCCTCAACCCAAGCTTTGCTGTTGTGTAGTGGACAGCGGATCTAGAGGGGAGGGGTGAACAGATCTGCCCCTCTTTTCGCAGTGCAACTCTCTATATAGCTAGATAAGATAAATTTCAGCGGAATATAACTAGCAAAACGAAGGACACGACGATTTGCTTAGTAAGATGATTACTATTATATCAATTAGAACTTAAGCATGCATCTAGAATGAAACAATCACACAAACAAACCACAACACACAATATTTTAAGGTGGTTCGGACTGAATCCCCAGTCCTACGTCCACCCCTCACCAAATCCGGTGAGGCTCCACTAGTTCCACGCACTGAACCGCAAATCGAAAAGACCACCGATTGCCTTCCTACTAACCACCGGTAGGGACGTCAACACCGCAGATCGGACAACTTCCGATTGCCTTCCTACTAACCACCGGTAGGGACGATCTTTAGTTCCAAATGTTTGAATGAAATGGAAAAGAACAAGTATGAAAATACTCAAACAAGATATGAAATATGTTCAAAGAGAAAAGATCTTGTCTGAGATTGCTGGAGCTTGAATCTGATGCTTCACTTGGCTTGGAGTTGATCTCCTTTTGAAGTAGCTTGAATCACTTGGAGATATGATGAAGAACTTCTTCCCGGAGTACTGTTCACAGCTACAGTACTCGAACTCCTCTTCCTTGAACACACCCTTGCAGCCTCCTTTGATCTCCCTTATTAGCCTTTCTTGCTTCTTCTCTTCCTTGGAGGTTGCTGGATTGAGATATGAACTTGAATCACCTTGAGTTGATGGAGAGAGTGTTGGATGAGCTTTGATCTTCCTTTTGATCTTCTTGAGTTGATGAAGAAGAATATTAGATGCAGTTTAGATCACCCTTGATAGCCTTGATTGCTTCTTCTTCCTTGGAGGTTGAGATGGCTTCAGATCTGGACTTGAATGCCTTGGAATGGATGAAGAACTCTTCCCGAAACACTGTTCACGGAGGTGCTACAGTGCCTCGAAAATGGCCTCCCTTGATCTCTCTTGAAGCCTTGAAGCATTAGGGTTTCTAACCCCTCAAGTGTTGGTTTTATAGACCTTGAATGGTCCATAGACACCCTCCAGACCAGATCCATAAATCATGAAAGATTAGGTAAGGTTTGATTAAACAAATCCATGGAAAGGGGTTGGCCACGAGGTGGAATTCGAAGTCAAATAAGGCTGCATCGGGGCTGGCGGTCGACCGCTACTGTGAAACCTGCAAACGGGCGGTCCCTGGGATTTCCGGTCGACCGCCACTGGCTGGCGGTCGACCGCCAGCTGAAACTCGTGCAGTCTGGGAATCTCTGGCTGGGGCGGTCGACCGCCAGCTGGGCAGAACCCGGGCTTGCCCGGGTCGGTCCATTAAGTCTTGAACTCCATCGTTCAACTCCATTAGCAGCCCGTGCATGTTTATGGCATCACCCTTGATAGTCTTGAAGATTTTATTATTGAGTCTTCAATCAAATTTTTGTTCCGGGGGTTGACCGCGCAGGTCGATCCGCGTGCGAGGGCGCAACATTGAGCTTTCACTTGTCCATTCATTTGCATATCTGTCATGAACACAACAGCACATATGTCAGTCATATAAGAGTGAAAAACAACAATGACTAATAGTGTTTAGCCATTATCAAAACCAAGAATACCACAGAATGCATATGACCATAGAATGATGTCGAATGACCCAAGTGACCACAGAAGACTCAAATGACTTCAGGGACACAACAATGACTCCTATACTCGGACTAGAGTTAACTGGCGAATAGAAAAGAGAGAGGAAAAGGCCAATAAAAGAATGGAGTCATCATTTAGCAGCAAATGAGGATATTTCATTCCTATGAAACAAAAGATACATGTTATGCGGGGCATACCCCGGGGTACATAAAGTCCATCAAAAAAAAGGGCGAATAGAAGAGACTATGGCAGCGGGCGTCGGAAGATGTCCTCCAGTTCTGGAATACCCAAGGAAGGATGGCGGGTCAGTTCTTGCAGGCAAGACTCGACGACCTCCAGCTGGGACAGTTTCTCTTCGAGGGAAGCAGCTTGTCCCTCGGCCATTTCTGCTTCCTCTATCTTCTGGACTTCCAGACGCTCTATTTCCTGAAGCTCAGTCTCTGCCCTTGAAAGCTCGGCCTGCAGTTCTGCTATCCGGGCCATAAGGAAACTTCGGCGCTGCGAGGAGGCGCTGGCGGCATCCCTCATCTGCGCCGTAGTCCCTTTTAGAGAGACGAGAACCGCTCGGCATTCAACTCGCTCCAATGATATGGCCATCAGCTGGTTAGCTACCTCCCGGCTGAGGAACTCCCTTCTGTTCACATATTTCAGCAGCAGAATTACCTGTGGAGTCCAGTCATCCATAGGGCAGCCGAAAGCCAACAGCGAACGGGACAAGTGCTCTATCAAGCCCCTCAGCTGAACATAAGTCAAATCTCTACTGGCCGCTATGGTCTGCTGAAGGGTCCCTAAGAACTGCCACACGAGGTCGCTCGATGACTGGAGACTGAGTGGTGACGTCTCTGATGGGTTCGGTGCAGTATTCAGAGGGGGGGTGAATGAATATAACCCTTTAAAAACCTTTACCCAATTAAAAGGTTATGATGCTCACTAACTATCTAGAGTGCTAACTAGACAGATGTATCAAATCTGAAAGACTAATTAGCAGTAGCACCATTCTTCCACTCAAATAAACTTTCGCTCACTCAACGGATTAAACACTCAGAACAAGATCTGATCAACCACTTGGAGCGCCCCTATGCAAACATCTAGCGGAAGCAAAACATATAGAGAAATCAGACCACTGCACAGAGGATTTTTTAGGTGGTTCGGTCCTCCAGACCTACATCCACCCCACACTCAAACCGAGTGTGGCTTCCACTAGCTCACGCTAGAAACAGCAGACTCAGTCTGCAACAAATGCTGCCAAACAGCTTGACCAGGGGAACAGCCTCCCCTCTTCCTCCCAACCGGAGGGAACCACTAGTGACACCAGTCACTAGCAAACCAGAGACACACGGTCTCTCTTCCTCCAGACCTGGAGGGAACCCCTGGACTTGAATCCACAAGCCCAGAACCGGAGACAAGTCTCCCTTCCTCCAACCCGGAGGGAAACCTAGAGACCCAAGTCTCTCTTCCTCTGAACCCCAGAGGGAAGCACAACCGGAGATAAATCTCCCTTCCTCCAACCCGGAGGGAACCCACAAGCAGCCCACCTGCTGCTTGCAACCGGAGGTATCAATCTCCCTTCTCCTGAACTAACAGGAGGAACCCCGACCTCTCTACAGAGTATCGGAAACACAGCAAACCAGAAAACAAAGGAAAGAACAATAAACGAAAAATGACTTCAGCAAAACAGAAAGCTGAAAAAACGAAATGCACAATGTGGCTCTCAACAGAGCTGACTGGCCTGGATTTGATCCACGGTCCAGTAAACGGATCTTCAGGTAAGATCTTCCTTCTTCTCCACGAGCTCTCTCGCTCACTCTCTATCTTTCTTTCTCTTTCTTCTGCTCTTCTCTCACTCTCTGCTTCTTCTTCTCTTCACACTCTTCTCGAGCTCTCTACCTCTCTTCTTCTCCTTCTGCTCTTCTTCTTTCTCTTTTCTTTTTCTATCTGGATCGTGGCTCTCTGTATGAGCTTTTCTTCACGCCAATTCGATCACCTTCATCTGTGGACGAAGGTCTCATATATATAGCAGCAGCAGCAGCATCAGCCACGACGTGTGACCTCCACATTTCCAGCCCTAAGAATTCGGACCACGTGGCAGTCTCTCAGCAGGCTTCATTCCAGCCTCGGATCACGTGCTGCTCAGGTCACTTGGGAATATTTCTTCCTCGGACCTGCAAGGAGATGAAAACCATTACAAACTGAGGGCCACAATAACTAAATCTGCACGAAGTATGTAGTAGTAATTCTAGATGCACTGAGAACGACACGAAGAAGATGAAAACAACACGAGGTAATAAGAAGGACGACACGAGATACATTGTGACAGAACAGACACAACGAAGAGACCGACACGAAGTGAAACAAGAATGACACGAAATGGCAACAAGGAGAACGTTACGAGATACATACGATGACAAAGGCACGAAGTAAAGAAAACGACACGACGTAATAAACATCAAAGAGAACGGCTCGAGAACAACATGGACTGGCAACAGAAACTGACACGAAGTGGTTGCAAACAAGCAAGACACGAGGTCTACGTAAAGCAACACGAAGTGTGGTCAAAACGAGAACGACACGAGGTCTAATGAGAAAGACCAACACGAAGACGGTGTAATCAGCACGAAGTGAAGAACAACGACACGAAGTATAGTGGTGACAAAAACACACACTACACAGAGAACGACACGAGGTGGTGACACAGAAAGCAACACGAAGTGCTGCAATGTTCTGCACACAGTGGAACAAAAACGACACGGAGTGAAAAGCGACACGAAGACGTGAAACAACACGGAGACGAAACAGTAACTGACACGAGGTGAGGTTACTAAGGCGACAACGACACGCGGTGTGGAAAACACGACACGAAGAACACAAAACGGAAAACGACACGAAGTAAAACATGACACGAGGTCTGGGAGACACGACACAAAGTCATAAGAGCGACAGTAACCAACACGAAGTGTGGTTACGAAACATGAACGACACGAAGTGTGGAAACATGACACGAAGTCACAGAAACAACAGTAACCAACACGAAGTGTGGTTACGAAACATGAACGAAATCACAGAAACACTAACACGAGGTTATGAAAACACAAGACAAAGATAAAAGATGAAATCGACACAGAGTGTAGGAACAACACGAAGACAGAACAGTGATTTGACACGAAGTCAAGAACAGTAATTGACACGGGGTAACACGACGACGTAGACACTGAAACAATACGAAGAACTACAGTAAGTGACACGAAGACATAATAGAGGGAATGACACGAACACAACACGAAGACCAGATACACAAGATAACGCGAAGACACAATTATGAAAAACACCACGAGGTGACAGACAGCACGGAGAACGACGCGAAGTGAAACGACACTTGAACCTAGACAGACTTAAAGACCCAGCGAAAAAATGACTCGAAGATAGAAATACAAAAACAATCATGAAGACTTGAACACAAAATTAACACGAAGACGTAAACACAACACGAAGACAATGGATGCTACAGTGCAATGTCTAGACATGAAATCCAATGCAAACGGCTGTACAGACTTGAAGAATAAGCCAGTGTATAGACTTGAAATCGAAGACCAATGTGCAGACTTGACAGTGATCTCTGCAGCGAATGTATAGACTTAAGCAGAGCTGCCAGTGTATGAGCTTGAACAGTGCAGCAAGTGTACAGACTTGGATGACCCACACCAATGTATAGACTTCCAACGTGAGAGACATGCTGTACAGACTTGATGAATACTGATGCATGAACAGTAATGCATAGACTTAGGAGCATATGACCCGGCTGTACAGACTTCACGCGTTGACGCTGTACACACTTAACCAATGCAATGCATAGGCTTGAACGAGAGTCCAATGTATAGACTTGCATGATGCACAAATACACAATCCAGTGTATAGACTTTGCTACCCAGACATGATATATGCAGAGACATGATATCTGACATAATGCAATGCACATATATAAAGAGCAAATGCCATCAATGCTAAACATCATCATTCATGTTGCTATCAATATGCAGAATGCTCAAGAATAAGAATGCATAGAAATGTACTTTGTTTATTGCAATCATCAATGCACAATAACATTGCTATCATCAAAATACAATATCAAATGCACTCAAATGCACTCACTGTCTTGCTATCATCAAAACCAAATAGCATTGCTATCATCAAAGTAACATAGCACATGCTTGTGCCTAAGAGACACAACATTCTCCCCCTTTTTGATGATGGCAACACAATGTGACAGTGAGTCACACAAGATTTTCTCCCCCTTTGACATGATCAAAAAGAGAAAAACAGTAAAAACAAGAGTGCAAAGTGCATTATGCATGCAAGTGACTGCTAGAGCAAGAAGCTCCCCCTGAAGGTATGACTTCTCCTGAAGTATTTCTCCCCCTAAATAAATGCTCCCCCTTTGAGAAGGAATATGAACAGATAAACAAGGTAGAGAAGGTAGGAGGGTCACTTGATAACAGCTGAATCATATGTTCAGAAAGGAAACATGATTATAAGCCACTGTTAAAGTATAAGAATCAGCAACATACAATTTTCAAAAATTCAAGTTTAACAGTGATAAATCTTAGAGTAAAGAACCTGACCCCTGAAAAAGAGTTTATTGATTCCATTTATAGCAATGAATCTAGGGCACATGGTATTAATAGATAAGTCTGAAATAATACCATTTTGTGTCTAAACATGAAAGTTCAAGAAAGGCAACTTGAATATGTATTAATAAAAATAATTTTCACTCATAGACTTTTGATTTTCAAAGGGTTACAGCAGTTTGATTTTCATTTTTCAATTTCTGAACCTGAACTAAGTAAATAGATCAGTGGCATTTATGCTGTTGACATTAGGTGTACACCTTGATCAGAGGCAGGTACCCCTAGTTACTAGGCATAAACTACTAGACCTATTTCAGATCAAAACCCACAAAGAATAGTCTTCACTTTTGACATTAAGGGTACACCTTGATCAGAGGCTAGTACCCTCAGTTACTTGGTGAGGACTCCCCCTATGGATTTGACCCTATGAACAGAGGTAGTCTAAAGCACTTCATGACATGTGAATTTTCCTACTTCTTTGGAGGAGTTCACAGTTTCTCAGTGCAATCAGCCATTGCTCTGTCACAATGATCAGTTCTTTACATTTAAGATCTTATTTACTGCTGCCCTTAATTCTTTTAGAGTGATTGTTTGAAAAACATTACACACTCTTGTTCACCTGTTCTAGACATTTCCAGATTAACACATTTAGGCATTAAAAAAAAACTGTTTCTATTTTAGCCATGAGACAAAGATTAAGAGCTATAAAAGTTTTCTTTTATCTCAAATTCTGAAGTGCAGACACTTAACTCTCCAATTTATAAAGTTTAAACCTTTAGTTCTTTTCAATTTGTAAGAGTGATTCTTATAAGTGAACAATTGCAATAATCACCATTCAATGTACTAAACCAGATGCAAAGCTGTTGTTTTAGTGAAACTGATGAGGAAAAGATAGCAAGTGGCAATATGGTTCAATGAGCAACCGATGTCAAAGAATATGAATCATTTGAATGAGAACACTGAGAAGTGAAAAGGATTCAATGAATTGAATAGAACTCTCAGCTCCCCCTGACATCATGATGCAAGAGATATGCTATGCAACATACTGTCCTACATGCAGACTATATACCAAGGATACATTAGACAGGTATGCAATCAATTCAGGTTTATGCATCCAAGTCATGAGCATTTTTATCCTTTTTCAGATTTTTCAACATATGATGCAGTGCACTGGTCTATATGAAGACAGGACCCATGGTATTTGGCGGAGAACCTGGTCACAAAGACCATCTCACACATGGTAGAAACCTCCGGGCAGATTTCCTTGCCCTTTAGTAACAAATCATTTTTATATACCGGGGTTAAGCAAATGATAATGTAGTGCAAAGCAGCCCTATTATGCATTGAAAAATATGCAGTCTACAATAATAGGCAAATGACAGACATGCAAATCAGTCCTATATGCATTGATCAATTTCATTGACAGTCATGCATATGATGTATGCAGACACTAGACACATGTATTGACTGTATGCACTAACTTACCCATTCAAGCTCAGTCCACGTATGTACTCAAGCATGCAATGCATTGACACAAGACATGCATTTACTCTATACACTGAAGAACTATACACAATCAGCAAGTTATGCATTCAACAACAAGCATGCAGTCCATTTGCTCAGTGCAATAATCAGTGAGAGAAGAGCATCAGATATATGCACAGTAACGCTCAGTACATGAAGAGATCATCAACGATCAATCAGGCAGATCAACATGAAACTTACAATTTTCATGCTCACAATTTCAGATAATGGAATTTAAAACAGATTTCAGAACTGACCTGAAGAGTTAAATCATGGGGTTTCCATTTGAGTGCCTTGGTTTGTTAACCCCTGTTTATTCTTTGACCCAAGGCACACCTGCAATATAATGATCATTTTGATCCTGCAGGGACCCAAGCAGCTTTGGGTCCTGCATTTACCCTGACAGGTGTTCTGCACAGTTTCTTAGGAGAGTTATCATCATATTCCATCAGAAAACAATCAACCATAGAATGTCCAAATAGCCCACAATAATAACAGGAAGCAACATGCTTTGATTTCTTGTTATGCACACAGTTATTTGCATGATGTGTTTGTGCATTAACATGACACTTTCTATTGTCGGCATGAACATATTGTTTTCCATAACCTGCCATCCAGCAGTCAGAGGCTTTGTGGCCAGTTTTTTCACAGTTAAAGCAGTAACAAATCTTTTTCATGAATTCAATTTTCTTCTTATCATCAGCATTGGGAGCAGGAAATTTTACAGATTTAGAATGAAATCTACTTCCTTGAGCATGCCAGCAGTCCTTGACTATGTGGCCATGCCTTCCACATTCGAAGCACCTTGGATGCTTACCTCTGGAGCCAAGGTTATTTCTATCAAAAGCATTTTTGTTAACATGGAAATTAACAATTTCAGAATTGAATCTCTTTCTCGGATTCTGCCAACATTGAGCAGCAATGTGGCCAACCTTCCCACAACAAAAACAATTCAGATTCTTTCTTCTAGAATCATGGTTTCTAGCATGAAATTCTTTAACATTCAGTTTATTTCGTTTTTGAATTTCATGAGCAGCAGCTTCTTTCAAGGATTTATTTGTGGGACCAGCTACTTTAGAACTCGGCACAACTGTGGTGTATAGCAGGTTTCTAATACCATTCTTAACTCCAAATCTATTTTCCACCCTTTCACTTTGACTACTCACTTCATCTTCCAGAACCATTTTCATTTTGCCTTTATCCTTGGCCAACTTAGATGAAGTACCATTCAGCTCAGTGATTTTATTTTCCAAGGAGATTATAAAATTTCCTGAATGAACTTTCTCCTTCTCATAACTAGCCAGTTTTTCTTTTAACAGACAAAGTTCTTTTTCCAAATCAGCAGTGTGTATAACAAAGCTAGTGATTTCTTCGTCACTGCAATTGATATACTTTTTCAAAATAGATTTCTCTTTTTCAATTGTCAGCCATCTCTCGGAGAAGACAGTATTCAGAACCATCAACCTTTTATTTTGATCTTTCAAGTAGACATTTTCTTCTTTTAGAGATTTGATTGATTCTTTTTGCAAATTATCATCATGATCAAACTCATTTATCATATCTTCTAAAATAGCACATGCATTGCAAGACTCATATTCTCTAATGTGCTTATTTCTGAGATTCTCATTTTCAGATTTCAAGTTTTCATTTTCTGCCTTCAGACGAGTGACTTCAAGATTCATGTCTTTTCTCAATTTTTTATTTTCAGATTTTAATTTCTTGGATACATTGAACAAATTTTCATACATCTCTATCAATTCATCAAAGGAGTATCCATCTGATTCAGAGCTTACCTGAGATGAGATCTCATCTTCATCATCCCGGTTGGCCATCAAGCAGCTATCACCTTGCTGATTATGCGCAGAGACGACTCTGTCATATATTTCCTTTCCAGATATGCACCTGAGAGCAAAAGGGTACATATCAGTATTAATAGTAGCTCTCAAGATATTAAGAATTATGACATTGTCACGGTTCTTAAAGGTGTCCTCACTAGACCACTTGGTCTGATCTTTGGGTAATCGATGTGGGCCTTTGGATAGCAGACTCCATAATTTGGGATTTATGGAATCTACATACACAGCTAGGCCTCCTAGCCAATTTTCAAAGTTAGAACCATCATAGATTGGAGGACGATCCATTTGGACAGATGGCAGACAGATTCAACTCACTAAAGTAAATGACAGGGAATGCAGCAAAACCAGATGGGCAAAACAATTCACGAGTCGATAAAATAAAATATCGAGCACTGAAAGCACACTCTGAAAAGCACCAAACAAATCAGCAGGATCCTCTGCAGATTGTCAGATCTGATAGATCAGAGACCTGCTCTGATACCAATTGATGGGTTCGGTGCAGTATTCAGAGGGGGGGTGAATGAATATAACCCTTTAAAAACCTTTACCCAATTAAAAGGTTATGATGCTCACTAACTATCTAGAGTGCTAACTAGACAGATGTATCAAATCTGAAAGACTAATTAGCAGTAGCACCATTCTTCCACTCAAATAAACTTTCGCTCACTCAACGGATTAAACACTCAGAACAAGATCTGATCAACCACTTGGAGCGCCCCTATGCAAACATCTAGCGGAAGCAAAACATATAGAGAAATCAGACCACTGCACAGAGGATTTTTTAGGTGGTTCGGTCCTCCAGACCTACATCCACCCCACACTCAAACCGAGTGTGGCTTCCACTAGCTCACGCTAGAAACAGCAGACTCAGTCTGCAACAAATGCTGCCAAACAGCTTGACCAGGGGAACAGCCTCCCCTCTTCCTCCCAACCGGAGGGAACCACTAGTGACACCAGTCACTAGCAAACCAGAGACACACGGTCTCTCTTCCTCCAGACCTGGAGGGAACCCCTGGACTTGAATCCACAAGCCCAGAACCGGAGACAAGTCTCCCTTCCTCCAACCCGGAGGGAAACCTAGAGACCCAAGTCTCTCTTCCTCTGAACCCCAGAGGGAAGCACAACCGGAGATAAATCTCCCTTCCTCCAACCCGGAGGGAACCCACAAGCAGCCCACCTGCTGCTTGCAACCGGAGGTATCAATCTCCCTTCTCCTGAACTAACAGGAGGAACCCCGACCTCTCTACAGAGTATCGGAAACACAGCAAACCAGAAAACAAAGGAAAGAACAATAAACGAAAAATGACTTCAGCAAAACAGAAAGCTGAAAAAACGAAATGCACAATGTGGCTCTCAACAGAGCTGACTGGCCTGGATTTGATCCACGGTCCAGTAGACGGATCTTCAGGTAAGATCTTCCTTCTTCTCCACGAGCTCTCTCACTCACTCTCTATCTTTCTTTCTCTTTCTTCTGCTTCTTCTTCTCTTCACACTCTTCTCGAGCTCTCTACCTCTCTTCTTCTCCTTCTGCTCTTCTTCTTTCTCTTTTCTTTTTCTATCTGGATCGTGGCTCTCTGTATGAGCTTTTCTTCACGCCAATTCGATCACCTTCATCTGTGGACGAAGGTCTCATATATATAGCAGCAGCATCATCATCAGCCACGACGTGTGACCTCCACATTTCCAGCCCTAAGAATTCGGACCACGTGGCAGTCTCTCAGCAGGCTTCATTCCAGCCTCGGATCACGTGCTGCTCAGGTCACTTGGGAATATTTCTTCCTCGGACCTGCAAGGAGATGAAAACCATTACAAATTGAGGGCCACAATAACTAAATCTGCACGAAGTATGTAGTAGTAATTCTAGATGCACTGAGAACGACACGAAGAAGATGAAAACAACACGAGGTAATAAGAAGGACGACACGAGATACATTGTGACAGAACAGACACAACGAAGAGACCGACACGAAGTGAAACAAGAATGACACGAAATGGCAACAAGGAGAACGTTACGAGATACATACGATGACAAAGGCACGAAGTAAAGAAAACGACACGACGTAATAAACATCAAAGAGAACGGCTCGAGAACAACATGGACTGGCAACAGAAACCGACACGAAGTGGTTGCAAACAAGCAAGACACGAGGTCTACGTAAAGCAACACGAAGTGTGGTCAAAACGAGAACAACACGAGGTCTAATGAGAAAGACCAACACGAAGACGGTGTAATCAGCACGAAGTGAAGAACAACGACACGAAGTATAGTGGTGACAAAAACACACACTACACAGAGAACGACACGAGGTGGTGACACAGAAAGCAACACGAAGTGCTGCAATGTTCTGCACGCAGTGGAACAAAAATGACACGGAGTGAAAAGCGACACGAAGACGTGAAACAACACGGAGACGAAACAGTAACTGACACGAGGTGAGGTTACTAAGGCGACAACGACACGCGGTGTGGAAAACACGACACGAAGAACACAAAACAGAAAACGACACGAAGTAAAACATGACACGAGGTCTGGGAGACACGACACAAAGTCATAAGAGCGACAGTAACCAACACGAAGTGTGGTTACGAAACATGAACGACACGAAGTGTGGAAACATGACACGAAGTCACAGAAACAACAGTAACCAACACAAAGTGTGGTTACGAAACATGAACGAAATCACAGAAACACTAACACGAGGTTATGAAAACACAAGACAAAGATAAAAGATGAAATCGACACAGAGTGTAGGAACAACACGAAGACAGAACAGTGATTTGACACGAAGTCAAGAACAGTAATTGACACGGGGTAACACGACGACGTAGACACTAAAACAATACGAAGAACTACAGTAAGTGACACGAAGACATAATAGAGGGAATGACACGAACACAACACGAAGACCAGATACACAAGATAACGCGAAGACACAATTATGAAAAACACCACGAGGTGACAGACAGCACGGAGAACGACGCGAAGTGAAACGACACTTGAACCTAGACAGACTTAAAGACCCAGCGAAAAAATGACTCGAAGATAGAAATACAAAAACAATCATGAAGACTTGAACACAAAATTAACACGAAGACGTAAACACAACACGAAGACAATGGATGCTACAGTGCAATGTCTAGACATGAAATCCAATGCAAACGGCTGTACAGACTTGAAGAATAAGCCAGTGTATAGACTTGAAATCGAAGACCAATGTGCAGACTTGATAGTGATCTCTGCAGCGAATGTATAGACTTAAGCAGAGCTGCCAGTGTGTGAGCTTGAACAGTGCAGCAAGTGTACAGACTTGGATGACCCACACCAATGTATAGACTTCCAACGTGAGAGACATGCTGTACAGACTTGATGAATACTGATGCATGAACAGTAATGCATAGACTTAGGAGCATATGACCCGGCTGTACAGACTTCACGCGTTGACGCTGTACACACTTAACCAATGCAATGCATAGGCTTGAACGAGAGTCCAATGTATAGACTTGCATGATGCACAAATACACAATCCAGTGTATAGACTTTGCTACCCAGACATGATATATGCAGAGACATGATATCTGACATAATGCAATGCACATATATAAAGAGCAAATGCCATCAATGCTAAACATCATCATTCATGTTGCTATCAATATGCAGAATGCTCAAGAATAAGAATGCATAGAAATGTACTTTGTTTATTGCAATCATCAATGCACAATAACATTGCTATCATCAAAATACAATATCAAATGCACTCAAATGCACTCACTGTCTTGCTATCATCAAAACCAAATAGCATTGCTATCATCAAAGTAACATAGCACATGCTTGTGCCTAAGAGACACAACAGTCTCGAGAAGTTCGAACTCCACTCTGCTGTCCACGGTGGCCCAAATATCGTCGCTCATCCCAGAAGATGACAACGGCATGATCTGCAATGCACTTGTACTAGGAACAACTGCAGTAGCTGATATGGTAGCTGGAGTCTCGATGATGGTGACTTCCCTGCCAGCCTCTTGGGACGAAGCTGCAACAGGAACATCAAGGGCCGAGGACATCTGCTCCTTGCCTCCAGCCTGGCTGACCCCCATATGGCCAGTTTCAGCAATGAGAGCCAGGGCCCCAATTGTCCCGGCTTCTTCTTCAACGATCTCTCCCGCCTCTACTTTGGGGGGGCCACTCTTCTCTGAAGCCGGCTATCGTGCGACTTCCAATGGCCGGGTTTCCTCGACTGCCACTGACTTGTCAGCCCTCACGAGTACTCTCGGTCCTACCGGAACCGCTGCCACTGCATAGTCCTTGGGATATCGCAGGGCGATAGGCCGCAAGACTGGAGGGAGGGTCGCGCGACCCATACCTAGAGTCGGGAGGGGTATCTGTACCGTTATGGTTGGCAGCACCACCTCAGTCTGCACCGAAATATATATATCAGAAAGCTGAAATGAAAAGAGAGGAAGAGCAACAAGTGCAGATCATGGGAGATTCCTCACCTCAACCGGCACTAGGCTGAAATCTCCAAGGGCAGCGTCTGCGGCTCCAGCCCCTTCACTCACGAGTGATCCTGACGGCCCAGGACCGCCCCATGTCAACCGGGGTGGGTTGAAAGTCAAGTGATCACTTTCATAAGCCGAAGATGCCCTGGCATCCTCAGTCTCTGTGTCGACTGGTGGGAACTCCTCGTCACTAGAGTCGCCACCGTAATCGACCAGCTTAGAGGAAGAAGACTCCTCTGCTCTTTCTAGGTGCTTCACCATCGAAGCAGGAACCTCGCTAGAAGGAGCATCACCCTTAGTAGGGACTTCCTCCATGGACTCCACACTAGGAGTAGCAGTTGATGGAATCTCAGGGGCAAGCTCGCCTTGCTCTCCAGTAGTAGCTTTCTCTGCACCCCCTACTTCTGGAAGTAATGTCGGTTGCATATTAATTGAAATTTATGGCAAGAAGTAGTTAAGCCGACTGAAGATATGAAGACTCGCGGTGGTGTCGTGATTAAACTATAAATTACCTTCCATTTCCTGCCTGGGCATTGGAGAGGTCAGATCTCTCTCCACAGGAGCAATAGGGAATTCCTCTGCCCCTTCCCCAGCTACGGCGCCTGCTGTCGCCTCTAGCCCGATGACCGCAGTGACTGTGTCGGTAACTGTCAACACGGATTAGCCGAAGCAGCCAAAGTAAGCCAATGAATTCTGAAGAAATGAAGAGCTTACCTTCAGCTTCTGGCCCTTGCATGCGAGAAGCCTCGAACTCTTTAAATGATATGACCAGAGGAAGAACGGTTGCTGGTTCCTTTGTTGCGGCCTTCCTCCGACGTGCACGTGTCACTCGGGTCACTACCGCGTTGGCCTTCCCAACGGCCCCCCTCAACTAGGATCAGGTCCGCTTTCTCGAATCGCCAAGACGCAGTGGCATCGTGGTCGGGGCCGGCTCGGGAGTCTCGAAGTACGCTGGCTTCTGAGCTTTTAGTATCAGCTCCCTGAAGTGTCGAGTCTCCTCCAAAGTGGGCCGGACTGCGTGCACGCCATGGTGCCAATGATTTATGCTGCAACAAGGAAAAAGAAACTTGGCCAAAGTGCTGAAGCAAGGAGAAGAAAGATACATGTTGGCCCCATATAGAAGGGGAAGAGAGGCCAATAATACAGCGATGTCACTTTGTCCCTCGAAGCTGCCTCGCGAATAAGCCAACATAAATCTCCTATCTTTTCACTCTGCTCAGCCATCAGCGCCAGATCCTTGTGGCCATGAGAAGATAGGTGATAATATAAGCTCAGGTGATCCAGCCCCCATCCGTCAGCATATTTGAATGAGATATGAAGGGGCCAGTCCAGAATGGCTTCGCTGGGGCCACCCACTGAAAACCCGTGCGAGCGAAGAAGCGCGAACATCTAAGGGGTGTTGTCATATAAAGCATCCCGCCTGTCTTCCCTACGGATGAAAGTTCGATAGGGGTGTAGCCTGTCAACCTCGGGGCGCTAGTCGGCTACAACCGAGATGGGTTCCTCCACCGGCAGAGGGAGTTGCTGAAGAACCACCCTCTCGCTACTTACGCGGCATAGTCCCCGAAGCGTCTTCACATAGTCATCCATGCTGATTGTGGGCAGCTTCTGATCGACTTTGGTCGAGCGGCCTTTCACGACTTTTCGGGCTTCCTGATAGGCCCTCACTTCCGTGTTGGTCCAAGATTTCAGCTTCTTCAAATAAGAGGGCTCAATATCAAGGGCTGGCTCCGGCTGGGAGTCCCGAAATCTAATCTCCGCTACGGCCCAGCACTCTCGGCGGGAGCTCCTGTAGAACCCCGTCCGTGCGTTCCACCACTTGGCATACTCAGGAGTGACGCGGGGGAAGCAGGCAGGGGTTGGCACCCTGAAAGAAACATCTTCTTGGCGGTGGAAGAAGTCCCACCATATCCGGGCATCATCATTTGAAACTTGCCCGGCTCTGTGCCTATTGGGCAACACAAATTGTGAAGAAGAATGCAGAATGTGCTGGTCGTAGCCAAAGTTCCGGCTGAAGCGGAACGAATAATACGGCTCCAGCCATAGAATGCCGCTCTTCCGGAATACAAGGACGCTTGGTCTGATAGCCAGCGCCCAGTCAACTTACTACTGCTCCAGGATGGGCCTTGTACACTTGGCCCTAGAGATTGGATGGATATACTCCTCTATCTCGAAGAGCTTGCACTGCCTCGTCCTATTCACTAGCGGGCTGGAATGAGCAGCTAAGCTCCAGAAGTGAAGGACCTCGGGTGAATCTGTGGGAACCCGGGTCAACTTGTCCCGAATGGCGAAGAGTTGCTCCGCTAGTGAGGATGGCTTGGCACTCGTGAACTCTATCATCTGCGGGATAAGATGAGCCGACTGTAACGCCCGAGGGGCAGCCTCCGGGAAAAGGGTACAAACCCAAGCATTGAAGAAGTGCAACGGACCAACCGTCCGCAAATTCCTGGGGAGACGCGTCTTGTGCAGGTCTCCCAGCATTTTGTAAGTAAGGCACAGAGCCACCGGGGAAAGGGACAGCTTAGTACCCCAAGCCATGAGACAGGCGGGATAGATAGCCTCCGCTCTAATCACGCTCTCGTCGCCTTACTGGAGAGCGAAGGAATAGATCCAAAAAGCCAGGTACGCAACACAGTGTGTGATTGTGTCGACACCGGTGGGGTTCGGGTCCTCCCTCTGCCCTCCTCTTGAAGATGATGATGCTGCGGCCTATCGTCGGACTCTCTTCTTCCTCTTCGGAGCCATCGGCGCTACTGCGGGGAAGTCTTCGTACTTCCTCTTCCCGCCAAAGAAATGTTGGAGCCAGGTGCCCATCCGCACCCTCCATTTCTCGCCCGGCTTCCGAGCCTCCCTCGTGTCATGTGACGAGTGGCAAAGTGTGTGGTACGCCTTCATCAGATAGCGATAAGCGTAACCTGCCAGATATCGACCCTCACCGTCGGTCTGATCCTTCAGCCAGTCAGGCCAGTAGACTTCCTCGTACGGTTCTCCGTCGATGGGTAGACCGCTAAGCTGTGAGAGGCTCCATAAATCCAGAGAAGTTTCTCCTTCCGAGGTATAAAAAGTGTTGTACTCGCGGCAGAAGACTTCAATCATACCACAGCACAAGCCTCGGGAGATGGGGTAATGGTACCTTGAAGCGTACACGCTGTGATAGACGCCAGCCCTGGTCAGGATGGGAGCGTAGTGCTGCAACACATAATCGGTGAACTCCACCGCTCTGGGTCTGAATGCGTGGGTGTCGGTGGCCCTCAGTTCGGCAAACCACCCCACGGATATCTGATGTTTGAAGCGGACTGCTAGGCAGTCCAACAGAAAAGATTCTTTCTTGTACCCCCATTTCAACGGGGGCGAGGAACAAGCCAAAGATCGGCTTCTCATGATCTACCCTGCCTGCTGAATCATTCCACCGAGCGGGTACAAATTCAGGGGCCCTGGTCAGCAGCCCATCTTCTGCAGCCAGATCCTACAATCCAAGCACGTCGCTCCACTTCCTGAATTCTCCCAGAAGATAAATAGGCCTTCCCCGCACTACGCAGTCTATCAGACTATCCCTCTCCACTAGCAAGGCTTGCTCGGCTTTGTAGACAAGGAATAGGTCCCTTTTCCCTTAAAGGTTGAAGCGCCCGAGGAAGGACATCAGATGCTTGTCCTTGGGGTGATCCCTCCTGACAGCGCTCTCCCGGTCATAATGAAAGGAATCACCTCCGAGGATGAGGAGACGGCTAGTATCCATGGTGTCTATCTCCGAATCCGAAGACACGGCAACTACAACAAGCTGATCGTGTCCCTGATCAAGGGAATGGACGTTCTCCCACGTCACCGCGGCACGGGAGGCGGAAGAAGAAGAGCCAGATGCCATGTTAGCTGCAAAAGAAGCACATGAAACAATAAACAAGGTCAGAAAATAGTTGATCAAGACACATTTTTGACAAAATTTCGACAGAGTCTCCCCAGCACGGGAGATTGCCAAAGAAAAGCGGGAACACGTCCACTAAGGGAGCGGCCCCTAAAAGCAGCCATCGGCATTACACCGAGGCCAAAGGGGACACCTGGGGGAATAGCTCCGAGGGCAAGCCCTACTAGAAGCCTCCAGGAGCCTAAAAGACGGGTTCAAAACCCAAATAAACAAGCACTCCATTCACCCGCTCGAAGGAGACGACCGCGGTCGCTCACCGCTCACACGGCGCCAAAGCTGGAGAGGGGAAGAAGCAGGAAGAGAGAGAAAGATGTGTGCGAATGAGGAAGAATGAAGAAAAATTCAAAGAGGAAAGAATATTTAGGGGAGGCCTCCCTTTTGGCTAATCCGGCGCTATTTAGCGCGCCGAATTAGCATCATCCAAAAAAGGCGCGCCGGAATCAACCGCACCGGATTAATGCCCGGGACCACGCCAGATTAACATGCAAAGCCCAAGGGCGCGCCGGATTAGCGTCCAAGGCCAAGGGGCGCGCCGTATTAACATTCAAACGGCACAGGATTAGCATCCGTGTCGGATTAAGGGCCGTTCCGAGCTTCCGTCAATTGAGGAAGAGATCATTCCGGGTGTAGCTCATCCGTCGGCCTTGCTACACTTGTGCCATGCTCGCAACACCCACGGCTGGGGGGCATTTGTTGGCACTCAAAATATCACTAACGGCGATCAAGCCTCAAAGATGAATGAAACGGCCCACTGAAGCACAGAAGCCGATGAATAATAAACATATTAAAGCCCCCTCAAGCTGCCAGAGCCTCAGGTCACCCTGTATGAACATCGGGGACTTCACCTTAGGAGAATTGAGATGAATTCACAACCAATCGGCAGTGCGACCAAGCCTGCCCAATGAACCGGCATCGACTCCGTCGTGCCGCATGCACTACACCCGTGGTCCGACCAAGGATGACGGTCTACCCGGTGGCCAGCCACCTCATGAAAGACTCTCCTGAGATGAAAGAATGCCCTTGGCTCTTCAGAACGGAGGACCGAAGGCTCTGTCGGCAGAAGATCCCAGTTACTCGGCACGGGTATGGCTTCCCGCCAAGTTGGGCCCGTTAGTGGCCGAATGATCGCCCGGCCTGGGCGGAACTATCCCGGCTGTTATCCCACCCTCCAAGAAGCTTTGAGCACAAGCCAGACCGAGCCAGCAGCACGGATCATAGTGCCGAAAGTCGTGTCAACGGAAAACCCGCGTGTTCAAACAAAAGATACTCAATGTTCTAAGAAGGACCATACGTCGTCCTGAGAGCTTCGGTAAGGCATCCCGTCAAGGTTTCGTAGAACGGCGGCAAGATGAATGTTCATGGCGGCTCCCGAACCATCCCCGGACTCACCGGGTAACCCGCGGCAAGCGAGAGATGTTAATATGGCGCACCCTAAACCGACGCGCCCCCCCTTATCCGGCGCCCTTCTATCCTGACGCGCAAAAGGCTTCAGAATGCTCCTTCCCCGGCGCGCCAATTCCCACGCCGGATTAAACTTCGAATGGTCCCTATATAAATGGCCATTCGAAACAAGAATTAAAAAAAAAGAAGAAGAAGGGGTTTTCGAAAGAAGAAGAGAATTGAAAAAAAGGAGAGAGGGTCTGAGAGCCAATCGCCTTCGAGGGAGAGAGGGTTTCTTGCGAGTGAAGTAGGATCTCTTTGAGCATCCTTCACGGCCGCCTTCCTTCCGCTGCTTGAAGCCCTCCGAAACCAGAGAAAAAAGAGTCGTCCCGATACTCTGTTCTTTGAATAGGTGGGTCGTCTGCGTTTCCTGTCTACCCTCCGACTGCTTCCCCTCAACCGAATGTAAGCGAGAGGGGGGGCTGGCGATGATACGAGCCAACCTCCCCCCTTCTTCGCCATCTTTTCTCTTTGTTGCTCTCCTGTGAGCTTCCCTATAAGTAAAACGGTGGCCGTGCCGCGACGCCGGCATCGAACTTGTAACATATGTGTTGCCTCCTTCGCCAATGAGATGATGGCATGCGTATATGAATGTATCGGTGGATTGAATGATCAACGTCTCACTTTCTTCTCCCACTGCTATCTCATTCGATATATATACATAGGTGTCCTCCCATGTATAGTTTTTTGATTCCGGATTCCCCCTGATTCCGAATACGCCCTGGGATGCCATGGGCTACAGAGATAACCCCTCCCCGGGTCCTCCGCGTCTGTGCCTGTGCATACGTCTCCCCCATTTTAATACGAGATCTGACCTCGACCTTCTTCCCTCTTTACATTTCTCCGTTGCTCAGAGGAGGTACGGGTTGCTTCCGGAATAGCGGAGTCCGTCTTGTGACTACGGCGTTCCAGCCATTCGAGTATATGCACGCATAGATAAATCATCCCAGCTGTATATCAACTACCTCTCTCCGTGACTGTTGTTTGCATTCTCTTCCGTGGATGTCAATCCAGTCTCGCGAGCAACAACACCTTAACCCCGTGGTGGGTAGGTCATCAATGCTGAGAATCTTCATTTTCTCGTTTGTGGTCTGCAACCATTAAACCATTCAAGTCCCGTTGGTTTCGTCTTAGTCACACGGGGAGGGGGATATTCCCCACTGCTTCATAGAGTTGCCAATCGGTCAAGGGAGTTCCACTTCTGAATGATGGACGCTTCCCATGGGCCGTAGGGCTAATAATAACAGGGGCTTCAGCCTGACAATGTTAAACCCACAGTCTCTCGGGATTCTGTGGTGTCTGCGGGGTGAGTGCTCCTAGTAGGCTTGTCCTTGGGGCCTCTCTCTCTAATGCTCCCTCGCTGGCGGATACTATGCACACTGTAGGTTGCCCATCCCTGGTAGGCCAGTCCTCGGGGTGTTGCTTCCATCAATAGCTACCTCATCCCTCTGTTTCCACCCACGGAGCTATGGTGCCCCTCGTAGGTTAGTCCTCGGGGTATCCTTTCCGATTGGGGTTTGCTGGCTGCCACCATGCAGACCGACTTATTAGGGGCTTACTCCACAAGCGAGTATGACCCCGCTTCTCCCCTGCAATCCTTCAGGGACGGGGAGATGCTGCCCAATTTTTAGCAGAATCCTTTTAACTTATAAGATCATCTGTATAAAAATGGCCTCAATAAAACATTTGTCCTAAGGCTAAGGACCCTAGTGCTCGAGTATGAACCTCGCACTAGCTCATAACTTCGCCCCTGGGGGCTCTGGACTCCAATTAAACAAAAAATCACCTCTATTAACTTCAAAATTCTCAATAGAATCTTAATAAACTTAAATCATTTCAAAATTCATCAAAAAATTAGCTAAAGCGGTGCGGTCTTAATCCGGCGTGCCTTAATACGGCGCAGTACCCCCCCCCCCCCGTGCCAGAATAACTTTACACTCATAAAAATTTGATTTCAAACGGCACGTTCCCGGCGCGCCCCAAGCCCATCGCGCCGGGTTAAACACGCTCATGGCCGTGCCGTATTAGAATCATTTACCTACGTTTGGACGCGCCGTTGAAACCTATCCCTACGCGCAGCCGCGCCGGTTTTGAGGCATGATAATGTTCCAATCACTCACTCGCCCTCGACGGGATCCTCATCTCCCGCGGTCGAGATTAATGACTCTAATCAATAATAAATTGAACAAGATAGGGCTATTCAAGCTTAGGTTATTTTACTATCATACTTTTACTACCATGTCCATTAGCATTTCACTTTCATTATCATGCTTATGTTACAACTTCCGTCCCCCTTCAGTGGAGGCTAATAAATTTGATTGATCACTGCTCATTATTACACCTCTATTGCCATGCTTAGCATAATCATGAGCATCATGCGTGCATGCCTGCATGGACCCTTGGGTATATCGAATGGCACCGACGGAAGCCCGGGTTACGCCCGATCGGAAGTCTCTGCTATGCGCGATGGTGGTCTTCGGACCTACGTCCTCCGCCACGTACCAAGGGTCTTCAATTTAATGAACCATGCCTCTCTTGCATGATAGATAGAAACATCTGATGTGACCTCGTCACGTTCATACCTTCGCATCTTTATTTCGACCTCGATAGCCCGCCATCTCGGCAATTAATCAAAGGTTTTCTCTCCTCGGAGGATGTAACTAACGCCATAGCCTTTATGGTGTGGCGGACTGCTGGTCCCGACTGTAATACCCCGACTAATTATTAAGTTTTATTGAGCTTTTATTAATTAAAAATTAAATTAAAATGAATTAATGTTTGAATTTCGAAATATTAATATTTAATTCATTAGAAAAGAGAACCTATAAAATTCGACTACCTTGGAAAAATCTGTAAAAATAGTAATTGGGTAAAAGATCATTTTTATAGCAATTTTGTCTTCTGGACTTGACCCAAATTAATTACGTAACCTTGTCTAATTGGAGGATTAATCTCGAATTTGACTTCCACCTAACCATTACCTAATCGTAACTTAAAACGTGAAATTCGACCTTATTACTCAACCGAATGATCTGAAATTAAGGGCAAATGGAAGGCCACGAGGTAAGGAACATTTACCCTCAATCAATTTGAGGTAAACCTAGCCCTAAAACGTGATGCCGACATAGTTTTGGTCAAGTCAAGGATTTCGACGCTATTTTTAACACGTAACTTGCAGCATCGAATACTCCCAACTCCGAAGGATCCAGAAGCCCCATGACCTATAGAAATGTAGCTCTTCGACTCTAATTTCATTTGGTTGCTGTGGGGTACGTTGAAGTTACAGATCCAAGGAGTTCTTGCTCGATTAGTGGAGGTGGGTCGGCAGGCCGTCGGCTTCCTCTCTTCCTTCCTTGTTCCAACGATTGAGGTAGGAATTCTCAACCAAACTTCGATCATGAGTATAGAAAATTGTTCCTCTCATCGATCTCTATCCATTGGTGGTAAAAACCCCAATTTTCATTAGGTATCCGTGGAGATATCGAGCTTTTTGTGAGGTGCTGTCAAGCTTGTTCTTTATTCTAGGGTTTCAAGTTCCCTCTTCAATTTGAGGTAGGATCTAACAACCAAATCCTAATTAACTTACATGAAGTAATCAGCATGTTGTTAGCTTTTATTCAACGTAGAAACCCCCAATTTTTATTGAGCATGCTTGGTGAATTTCAATTTTTTGTAGAAACATGTCTAGAACATGATTCATATAGTATTCCTTTAAGCCAGAGCTTGATTGCGGGCTTATTTTGAGTCATGTAACCTGATATTCATGTAGCATATCATACATGGTTGGATTCATGATCGAGTTAGCTTTCTTTTGACACCAAAATCCCCAAATTTGGTTTTGTATATCGAGAGAATTTGACAATTTAGTGGAAGTATGTCCTGAACTAGGTCTTCTTGTGTTCTTCATAGAATAGGTTGTGATTAAATGGCTTTCTAATGAAATTCGTGCTTTAAAACTCATGTATTATGACCCTCATATGTCTAGTAAGATTCCTATAGCATGGGGTTTTGATTTCAACTCAATTGGACCTCAAATGGGTAAGTTTACATGTTTTCCGGAGGCCCCGGCCTTTTCTGGGCTTGCAGGGGTCGACCCTAGGGGTCGACCCATGCCCCAGCAGCAAAGGCCAGCCCGAGGGTCGACCCCTGGGGTCGACCCATTCGGCCCTGCTCGAGGGTCGACCCAATGGGTCAACCCATGCTGCTGGATTTGAGGGGGTCGACCCCAGGGGTCGACCCATCCAGCAGGCAGACCCCATTTTTACAGGGGTCGACCCCAGGGGTCGACCCATGTACTAGAAACCCGCTTTTCATAATTTTGCGACCCGTGGATCGATCCGGATCATTAGGGGATCGACCCATTGAACTTAGACCAATTGAAAACTATACTTTTGAAGAACCAGTGACCTATTCTGGAAACCTTATGATTTCAATTTACATTGGTTCCTACTTGCAAACATAGTGTAAAAACATGCCGTTTACCATCTTCATTTCGACTCATACATTGGTTAAATAGAAACCCACATAATTAGTGGTTAATGGTGTAATTAAATCTCTGTTAATGCATTCTTTTTCCTTCCTGTACAAGCTTGTTCCTTTACCTTATCATCTTGAATCAGCTTTTGGCAATTGTCTTAATGCAAATGATAATGGATAATCTTTGACGTATTAACTTGATAATTAGGATTAATATGTTGATTAGCTTGTTGGATAACTGCTGTACTACAGTAGCGCAGCATGATTAACTCTTATTGTGATTTGGTTTTCAATCTTCTTGATGATTGTGCTTACCTTGAAATTCTGAAATGAATCTCCTTCCTACTTGAAATTGTTATTGCTACATAGTTCAAACCTTGGAATTCTGGCCATAAATTGTGGAAGTCTAGATTCGTGGGATCTCTGATCCAAAGAAATCAATGCCTGGCAAACAATTAAGGGCTCGGTCTAGTCCTGGGAGGAGCGCCCGAACACTACGTGTACCCCCGGGGAGGTGATTGACTAGGTGTGGCATTTGGCACCAGTACTATGACATGGGTTAAATCTAGGACTGGCCACTACTCTCTACTACTCTCTACTACTTTTCACTTTCCACTCTTCACTGTTCTATACTCTACTTGTTGTTACTTACTTGCTGTTACTTGGATGTGGAAATGAAACTACACACGTGCTTGACATGACTTGAAATATCTTGATATGGCCAACTCTTTATCGTTATCTCCTGTAGTAAATTCTTGTCTTCATTATTCCTCTTAAGTATTACCATTCTATTCCTTTATATTTCTTGACCTTGCGAGATCTTTCAATTTTGTTTCATTATATCATCATGATTCTTTTATTGCATTATCCTTTGTAGTATGATATTTTGAAAATGTAATTAAACTGCTAATCACTTATACCTATCTGTTATTTCCTACTGAGCGTTAGCTCATAGTTGTTGTTTCCCCCCTTTCCAGGCTTTTCAGGTGACGCGCTTACCGATGGGGAAGGGCAGGAGTGATGTTTTGAGTGTATCAGTTAGTCGAGTTTAGAGTGTGTTGTGTTTCGGTTATGTTATTGTGGTTTAGAGTTTGTTATCCCAGTTGTATTGAGTTCATTTGAGGATTACTGTACCAATTATGTTTTGTTTAATGGTCAATAAGTTATTTCCATTTCTTAGCATTTGTATATATTCAGATTTGTTCTCTCTCTCTTTCCAGCTCGTTTCTAACTGTACGTCCCGATATTCCGCGTCGGGGCGTGACACCGACCGAGTCTCACTCTCGCCCGATACGGGTCAGAATGAGCGCATAATAAACTCGTCACTTATGTGACTGGCACGCCTGCGCAGTCAATCAGTCAGTTAATTACCGGCTAATTAATTGGTTGATCAGCACGTAAATAAACCAAATAAACTCACAAATAAAACAAAAAGAATAACAATTTTCAACAAGGTCCAAGGAAGCGATCCCATCGCTGAAACACCTTCCTGTGTCCAGCCACTGACTCTGCCTCGTGCGAAAATTGGCTCAGATAAAGGATAGTCGACCCCGTTGGCTCGGGTAACTCGGAACAAAGGTGACAGAGGAAGGCTACCTTCCAAGTTGCACAGGGAAGATGAAGGGGAAGAGGAAGCCAACTAATCGCAGGGAATGCAGAGGGGCATCCTGCAAAGAGCCAAACAAAAGAAAAAAAAGGATGTCAAGAGGCATCCTATCAAGAGTGTAAGAAATGATAGGAAGGGCAGAAGAGTGAGAAAGAGGCTGCGGGGAGAAGGGAGGAGAAGCAAAAGTGGAGAGGAATCATGAGGGATCCCCTCCAGAGAGTGAGCGGGAAGGGACGAGAGAAAGGGGTGCCTGATCCCCCCATCTGCCCGCCGTTACGTCCCTCCCCACAAGCGCCACCGGAACTGATAAAAAGAAGGCGACATGCTTCCGCACGTCGAACCCCCTTCATACCCGCCCGCCGATAGTCGAACTCCCTTCAGACCCGAACCAGCAAAGACTCTCTACCCTCCGTCGTCGGCAGCTTCGTCTTCCAGAGCGTCTTCCATGCTTCAAATTTGACAGCACAACGCTTCGTGAAGAAGGAGGGGGGAAAGATTGTTAGAGGAGACCCTAAGCGATGGAGAGGAAGAGACGCCCTTCAGACCTTTTATAGACGAAGGGAGGCTACTTGCCTTAAATGATTCTCCCCTCGAAAATATGTTAAAGGGACCTCTCCCTACGAACAGTCACCTCAGACTCCTCGGTTCCATCCCAGCGGGACACATGAAGCGGCCGGGCATTTAAAGCATGAGAAAATAGAAAGACACCCTGTCAAATGCCTGCCCAACCATTGATGCGAGATCCACGCAGAAAGTATCGGCACTTTCCAACTACTGCGGATACACTGGTCAAACCATGGCATTGGCGGTAAGAAATGGTCAAGTCTTTATCATAACACTACTGCCTTACGTTTTCGTCCTTCCCTTACACAAAAAGAGAAGTTTTTTCTTCAAAAAGGAAAAATGGAAAAGGAGAAAAAGAAAAATAGATACATCAGGCCCCTGGCCCATCTTGAGGCTCGGAAGTTGAAGGCTCGGACGGTCTACCCCCGGCATCCTCGATGACGGCCGACCCTGGCACTGACCCCACCAGTGTGGGAACTGCCTTTGTTGAGCGCCCTCCCGAGGCATCCGGAGTTGGCGACTCCTCGGACGAAGACGAGTCCCCATGGTCTCCTTCTTCCCCCGACGCCGAACTAGAGGAATCGGAGGATGCCAAATCCGAGTCGTAGCATTGCCCGGACGAGAAACTGATTATCCCGGGAGCCTGCTCCTCCGCGTAGAAGACGGCCCGGCCGTAGCCCTGCTCGAACCACTTGCGGAGGCCCCAGCGAAGTGCTAACTCGTAGTAGGGGAGGGCAGCCTCCTTAAGGTCGACCCGGTAGGCCTCCGAGCGTTTGTATTGCTCGAGTGCTTCCGCCCCGGCCGATCCCACCCTACTAGCGAGCTCGGCCTTCTCCCACTCCGCCTTGGCCAACCTCCACTCTGCCTCGGCTACCTGCTTCTCCGCCTCAGCCTGATCAGCCTCGGCCTCCAGTCGAAGACGCGTGGCTTCCTCCACTCGGTCTAATAGCTCAGTGCGCTCGGCCTCCCACTGGCCATCTCACTCAGCGCGGGCCACGCCCTCCTCCTCCAGAAGCTTGCTCTTCCTCTCGAGCGACCCGCGGGCCTGAGCCAGTTGCTCGGTCAGTGTCCGGACCTCCTCCTGGCTCGCCCTCACCAGCTCTCTAACCGAGGAGAGCTCCCGTTGAAGCCCATCATGCTCCTCGGTGAGCCGAGCTACCTTCCTGTCGGACGCACCAAGCGTCCAGGCAAGGTTTGCCCGTTCTGACTCCGACCGAGCGTAAGCTTCAGCCAGAGAGGCCCCCAACTGGGCCAGGACCAGGCCACCCTCCATGACCATCTCAAGGGCCACGGGTGGGGAGCGTTGCTTGTGTCCTCCCCTCGCTACCTTTGTAGCTATACTTTTACATTTCTGGTACAGAGGGCCCCAGATGCCCAGCCTCTCCAGAACAGTTGGGATAGGGACCCCCCCTCCGAGCGGCATCCCCTCGGGAGCCCCGCTGGCTGGCCCAGATTGAGCCGCTACTTCGTCTGCCCCTCTTGCCTCAGTCGATTGGGGCTGCAAAGCCTCTCCTCGCGACCCCCCGGCCACGACTGGCTTGTCCCCCGTGTCGCCACCCGGAGCGCTGCCTACCTCGCCCGACGCTCCAGTCTCAGCCGTGGTACTAGAGTCACCCACTTCGGCCCCGACCCCCTCGGCTCCAGCAGAGGGGAGAGCTGGGCCAGTGTCGCCGCCAACCGCAGAAATGACCCTGGCCTCCTTGGCCCCCTCTTGCTCGGTGGATGGGAGAGCCGACCTAATAGGGTCGGCCCCATCATGCTCGGCAAAGGGGAGAGCCGAGCCAGAGCCACCTTCAACTGTGGGGACGGCCCCGGCTCTTTTGGCCCGCTTCTTGGCCTTCACGGCGTCCGGTATCATCCCCTCCATGGGATCCTTGCGCTTGGCCCCCGCGGCCTGGAAGACCCTTCCCGGGCCACCCCCTTGCCCCTATCTCAGGCTCGGGAGCGACCCTCGGGAGCCCGCGACTCAACAGTAGCCAGGTCGCTGCTCAGATCGATCACTTCCCGATCGGTCTCATGCTCCTCCTCCGTAGCCGGCCGCCTGGTGTCTGCGCAAAAGAAGATATGGTCAGGAAAAGAAAAATGGCTTCATCATCCGAAGAGAACACTGATTCATGGTGCCCGTAACTGTCGGTCGTAGCCGTTGGAGAAGGCATCGCTTGATGTTGTCCGGGGTCACCAGCTCCTCTGTGGACTAGCGATGCTTCAGCAGAATGGCAGCATACTTATCCACATCCGGAGAGAACTCATCTTGCCTCGGGGGAATGTTCGGGTGAAAGTTGGGGATTACAGGACACCTCCAAGACTCCTCCATCGAAAAAATTCCCACCCAAAAGAACTGGGTCTTCCACCCCTTGTGGGAAGAGTCCTTCATGGCTAAGGAGACACAGCTCCTGTTTCGCCTCGCCTGAACAAAATAGAAGCCCTTCCCGGCAGAGGAATGCCCCTTCAACTCAAAAAAATGATGGAAGAGGTCCAAGGAAGGAGGAACCCCGCACTGAAGGCAGAGGATGTGGAAAGCGGAGAGAAGAAGATAAGAGTTGGCTACCAACTGTATGGGAGCCAACAGGAAGAAATTGAGAATCTTAAGAACAAAAGGGTCAAAGGGAAGACGGAACCCACCCTTCCACGACAGAAGCAAGGAGCAGAAATGGCCCGTACGAGAATCTAAGCTCGTCTCTTTTGGGGTAGCCGCGGCGAAGTAATACTGATAGGGCAGGCGAAACTGGTTCTCCAGCCGCTTCACCTCCTCCTCCCCCAGCTCGCTGCAGTTCGGAGCCGGCGGCATCACCACCGCCCTCGCCTCAGGCTCCACCCACCAACGCCATGGAATCTGAAGAGGAACTTGAAGAGAAGGGCTCCCGAGACTCCGAAGACTCAAGAAGAAGGGGAAGCTGTCAAACCGCCTCCGCAGTTATCTCCGCCAACTCTGCGAACGCCGCTGCGAGTCTCTGCTCCTCCATCGTATTCCCACGGCGCATCAAAGAGCCTCAAAAGAAAGCACAAAAGAAGGCAAAACCCTAAAGCGGAGGGAGTATGGAACGACAGCGAGCGCACAACGCTTATATCCCCTCGCGGAAGGCGGCACGTCATTCCGACCTCTGAGAAAGGGGGGACCCTTCTTTTCAAATCCGTTAGGATTATCATTATTATGGGCCTAGGTGACCACGACACGTGGCTTCTTAACACCGCCAGATCCCCACCCACCCGAGCCATGCTGGTCCAAAACCCCAACGGCTACTCTTCCGAGCCTGCCTAGGCTCGGGAGTAGGAGGGAGATAATTGGAGAGGGGGATTTCTGTAGCCCATCTAAGAGCGGCCGAACTAGGTCCAGCGAGACCAAACAAGGCCCAGCTCAATAAGTTCACTCGGCATCAAGCACTTCTTAGGCGGCCATTAGGCTCGGAAGGCCGAGCGTCGGTCCGGTCGGAGGAAGACCCACGCCTGACCTATCACCCCTTGCCTGGATAAGGGCTAGTGCCCAGTGCCCACTCCGACCGAATCTCACCCGAGCTATGCCTATCGCCCGGGACAGGGCCGACACTCCTCACGCTTGGGTCGACAAATGGTTGCGTACCCACGCTGCCGTTAAGAGCCCTTTCTGAGCAGGAGTTTACGAGGATAAGGGGGCCCGCGAGTCCTCAAGGCCATAATGAGCCCACGTCGAGGACGTAAAGAGCCCACGTTGAGGACGTAACCCCCGCCTGAAACTCCTCAGCTTATGGGACTCATGAGGCTGGCGCACTATTTAAACCTGGGACTCCCTCCAGCAACAGGTAAGGCCAACATACGCCTAAAACTCCCTGAGTAGGAACCACTTCACCACCATGGTGGAGAGGGATCTCGTGCATCTCCTTCCTCCTCCCTTCATAGCTTCCACCACTGCTCTACTGACTTAGACATCAGAGGGTTTTTCCCAGGGAACCATCCCTGGGCCCCCTGATCCGTTTCCCTACCTTGCAGTTCACTGATCGGTGATCATCTCCTCCAGCTCAGGACCAGTGCAAGATCGCCCCTCTTCAGGCCCCTTTTCTTGGCTATCAATCAAGGGTTTTCCCCTCTCCGAGGGGATGTAATTAACATCGTGACCTTTACGGTACGGTGGCTTTTTATCCTGACACTATATCCACTTTCATCTGATCAGTCAAACGTCACGCACCTATAGCTTCTTCGAAGCCCGCATAAATCATCACTTTGTGATTGGCACGTCCACGCCCTAAATAAACAAATAAATAAATATAGTGTCCCGAAAGTGCATCCACAAGTCTAGCACGCCCGTTGGGACGGAGGCTTCCCTTCATCTCCTCGCTGGGAGCAGGTGTTGTGTCCCCTGTGGCTCTGTGGTTTTGATGATGACAAATGTTATGGGGTTCTGTGATTTTGATGATGACAACTGTTATGGCTCATTATGTATTGATGATCTAATCCTGATGAAATATGAGGAACTGTCAGAACAGGTTTAAGGATGACTCACACTCATGAAATCAACCTATGTCAAAGTCAAATCTCTGACATGTACAGTCAATACACAGTTAGATCATGTAATGTTCTATCTAATCTCAGATCTGTGCATATGTTAATTTTTATGTCTATACAGTCTATACATTCATGCATAATCACTCTCAGCACAGTCCTTACATTGCATGCGTAGCAGACATCTTAAGTCTATACATTGCATGTGTTGCAGACGAGCATAGTCTACACATTGCATGTGTTGCACATTCACAATGTCTATACAATGCATTTCTCGCAGGCACAGCAAGTCTGTACACTGCATTCCTCGCAGGCACAGCAAGTCTGTACACTGCATTCCTCGCAGGCACATCTGTTTCATGCATTCATATAGTCTGCACATTAGTCAGGCAGCAAGTGTGTACATCGCTTAGTGTAAGTATGGTAAAGTCCAAAGTCTATACATTGCATGGCAAAGTCCAAAGTCTATACATTGCTGCTTTGCTCGCATTTGTAAAGTCTATACATTGGTTGTTGTCTTGCAGCATTAACCCAAGTCCATACATCGGTTGCAGCACTACACGCACACTCAAAGTCTATACACTGCTTGCATTCAGTTCAAGTCTATACATCACCAGGTTTGCACATAGTTGCTTTGAAGCACGCTAAGCCTATACCGCCTTTGCATTGCACTAAGTCCATACATTAGCACTATAGCATGCAGAACACCAAGTCCATACATTAGCACTGTAGCTTGCACGAAGTAAAGTCTGTACATTGGGCTTTCACATAAAGTCTATACATCGCTTGCATCGCTAAGTCTATACATCGTCTCATGCATCATCTTGCAAGTCTATACATTGTGCATCTCGCTGACAAGTCTGCACATTCATTAAGTCTGTACATCGTGCCTCCTTTAATTTAAAGTCTATACATCGTGCATTGTTAAGTCTGCACATTGTGGTAAGCAAGTCTGCACAACGCCTTGTTAGCAAGTCTATACATTGCTATAGCTCGCATGCAGAGTCTAGACAATCTTAACTAAGTCTATACATCGTGTCTGCATGTAAGCATTCAATGTCTATACATCGGTTGGTTGCACATTGGACTCCAAGTCTATACACTGCTTCATGCATTGCACGAAGTCTGCACATTGTGTTGCTATGCTCATACTGCATGTTACAAAGTCTACACAATGGTGCACACTAAGTCTACATACTCATTTGGCATGTCTGTACAACCATCTCTAATGCTCATAGTCTGCATACGTGAAGTCTGTACATGCTTCAGCGTCACATTCACTAAGTCTGTACACGCTTCAGTCTTGCATACACGAAGTCTGTACACGCCATAACATTGCATGCACGAAGTCTATACATGCCATAGCTTTGCATTTACAAAGTGTGTACACACCATAGTCCTGCATACATGAAGTCTAAACATTGCATCACTTGTACATGCATTGCCTTCACGCAGAGTCTACGCATTCCCCCACAGCCTGCACAGCATGTCTATACATTGTCTGGCAGTCTGCACAGCATGTCTATACATTATCTGGCAGCCTGCACAGCAAGTCTATACAGCGTCCAGCAGCCTGCATGCAAAGTCTATACAATGCGTCCAGCTGCCTGCCGCAAAGTTTATACATTGCGTCCCACTGCACGCAGCAAGTCTATACATCGCTGGCAGCCTGCACACTAAGTCTGTACATTGCATGCACACTGCATTGTTAAGTCTATACATTGCTGCTTGATTGAACTATGTACAGCCTGTGTTGATTCTGCTGATCGACTGAACTCTTCATTAAACCTGCAGAGTCTGGGCACGTGATCCGAGGTTGGCACCTGGCACGTGATCCAAGATGCTGAGAAGCCGCCACGTGGATTGAAGCTAGGGCGGGAATCGTGGAGAGCATTAGCCCTACACATGCCCTAGCCGCTGCTGATATAAATGTGAAGCTTCTTCCTACAGAAGAAAGAGAGTGATCGAAAAGAGGAGAGTGTGATAGAAGAAAGTGAGAGCAACAGAGAGGCAGTAAGCAGAAGAAGAAGAAAGAAGAAAAAGAAGAAGAGGGAAGATAGACTGAGAGCTCGTGAAGAAGAAGAAAAAGAGAAAGAGAGATAGAGAGAGAGGGTTCGTGAAGAAGAAGAAAGAGGATTCATCAGAAGATCTGTTCACTAGACTTTGGATCACATCCAATCCAGTTGCTCCTGTGAGAGCTACATTTTGCATTACATTTCCAGCTTTCCGATTGCTGTATTTTCATTTCTTATTTTCCTTTTATTTGATCAACTGTGCTTTCCGATTCTCTGGTTAGAGATCGGTGTTCCTCTTATGGTCTCAAGAGAAGGGAGACTTGTCTCCGGTCTACAAGTGACAGGTTGTCACTTGTGGGTTCCCCTCCGATTTGGAGGAAGGGAGATTCGTCTCCGGTTATGGTCTTGTGCGTTGCAAGTCCAAGTGTTCCCTCTGGGTTTCAGAGGAAGAGAGACCTCGGTCTCTGGTTTGCTAGTGACTGGGTGTCACTAGTGGTTCCCTCCGATTGGGAGGAAGAGGGGAGGTTGTTCCCCTGGTCAAGCTGTTTGGTAGCAAGTGTTTGCAGACTGAGTCTGCTGTTCTAGCGTTGCTAGTGGAAGCCTCACTCCGGTTGGGAGTGAGGGGTGGACGTAGGTCTTGGTGTCCGAACCACCTGAAAATCCTCTATGCAGTGTGGTTGTGTTTTGCTCCTTGTCTTCTACCTCCTTCACAGGTTGCCTTAGCATTCTCATTTCTATCTGTGCTGCTTCCGCTAGTTGCTTGTTTAGGCGCGCCTTATATATTTGCTAAGTGGTTTAAAAGAGAATTTAACTTGTTCTTCAGATTGTCTATTTGCCTTGATAGTGATCTAGTCTTTTATTGAGCGAAAAGTTTTTTAAGGGTGGGATTCATTCACCCCCCCTCTGAATCCATCGCACCAATCCTATCAATTGGTATCAGAGCGGTGTCTGCTTAGTAGGTCCAGCGACCTGCAGATCCGACCCTGCTGTCTTCGGTGCATTTTTGTTAAATTTGGTTTATCGGTTTGAATCCACTGTGTTGAATTAGTTTTGATCTGCTTCAATGGCGCATCCACCCGTCTTTAGTGGTTCTGATTTCAACTAGTGGCACAGTGCTTTCCGTGCTCATGTTAAATCTGTTGATCCAGACCTATGGAAAGTGATTTCACATGGTCCACATAGACTACCAAAAGATTAGTCCAAATGGACTAACAAGCATCGATCTATGTGTGCAGAAAATCAGAAAGCACTGGAGTTAATGAAGGCCGCGACTAATCGAGCTCTTCATTCATGTTTCCTTGGTTGCAGATCTGCAAGGGATATATTGAAGATGATGAAGAGAGCCGAGAAAGGAAATCAAACAAGCTACATGATGGCTAATGGAAGTAATCAAAGTGGCAGCCAAAATGAAGCAGATGATGATGATGAGGTAAACCCTTTTGAGAACTATACTTTAGATGATTGGGAGAATTCGTATGCTGAATTATTAGAGTCTCATGAACAGTTAAGAAAACAATACAAAAAATTGAAGAAGAGTAGTAGGTCAGACAGTTTGAACTCTGATTGTAAAAATTGTGCTGAACTGAAAAATGTTCATGATGCTTGTATGTCTGATATTCAAATGTTGAAAAAATAAATTTCGTTGCTGAAGATTGAGAATCAAGATCATGTAAAAGAAATCTCTGAACTTGAAAAGAAGCTTAACCTAACTTGTCATAAGTCAGTTCAGAGTAAGGATTTGCTGAAAGATTTTGAATGTGTAAAATCTGATCTAAACAAGCTGAAAAGTGAGAATGACTCTCTTAGAAAATCTGCTAAAGAAAATGAAGAAAGATTTGAGAAACTTGAGCTAGAGAAGAACTTGTTTGCTGAAAAATTTAATGCCATAAAATCTGTAAATATAGAATTACAGAAAGATTTTGAAAAACAGCAAAAAGAATTGAAGGAGTTTGAAGCTGGGAGAGAAAACAAGATTAACTCAGAAGATCAGACTCTAATAAATGAGTTAATTCAAAATGATAAGCTTAAGGAAGAAAATGAGAAGTTAAAACAGCTGAACTCCACTATGTCTGAGAGACTTCTAGCTTTAGAAAGAGGAAAGTCTGTTTGCGTTGAAGATCTTGATAAACTGAGCAATCTGGAACAGGAAGTTGAGAAATATAAAACTGCTAACAAGGTGCTAACTGAATGTGTGAATTGCAGTGAGCAAGAGATTGCCAGTTACGAGTTACACATTACCTCTCTCGAAAATGAAATTCAAGATTTGAAGAGTTCTCTGTCTAAGTTTGTTGATGGGCAAGAAAACCTAGACAAGCTACTAGGTGTAAGAGTCAATGTCAGGAAGGAAGGGTTGGGCTACAATAATCTAAATAAAAATACTTTTCAGAACAAAGTAATGACATCATTTGTAAATGCTTCAAATGTAGCCATAACATCAAAAGTTAAATAGCCCATTGTTCAGAAAATGCTGGGAACAAAGGTTAATTGTAAGAAAGAGGGACTAGGTTACAATCCAGTCATGAGGAAGGTTGATGGATCCAACCTGAAAACTATTTTTGTTAAATCTTTAGAACAAGAAAAGCCTTCTACCTCATCTCCACCTCAGTACAAGGCTAAGAAAACAGAAAAACAGGATAAAAATCAGAAAAAGACTGGAAGATAGAAAATAAATAAAAAAGGTTCATCTGTGCATGTTGATCACAGTCCTCACACACACTCACATGCATCTAAAAAGAAAATGATCTGTCATTACTGTCATAGATTTGGACATCTGATGCCTGAGTGTAAATTGATGGAGAAGGATGATATAAATGCTAGAAAATTTCATGATAAAAATCCTTCACCTCAGAAAAAGAAAACTGAATGCTTTCACTGTGGCAAATTGGGTCATAAGGCATTTGAATGTTGGCTGAAAGCTGGTAGAAGAAATTCTAATTCATGTTTTCACTGTGGCAAGATGGGCCACATTGCAGCCCAATGTTGGGATGCTTAGGGAAGGGAGTCTAACTATGAATCTGGTAAATTCCATGTCAATAGAAACACTTCTGGTAGAAATGGATTTATTTTTGAAAGGAAAACTCTTGCATATTTTGAATGTGGGAAGCCAGGCCATAAAGTTGCTGACTGTTGGCTGGCTTATTCTGGTAAACAGAATTTTAATTATGTTAACAAAAATTTTCATGCATATGCACATAGAATTCATGCTAATAAGAATGTGCATAAATCAAATCTGAAATCTGCTGCATCTTGCTATCATAATAGTAAACATAATTTTCTCTCTGCCAATAAATTCCATGACAATAGTAATTTGCATAAAAAGAATTTGAAATCTGCTGCATCATGTCATTACTGTGGTCAAATAGGTCATTCAATGTATAATTGCTATGTGATGAAATCTGATGACCTTCATGCATAAACATTGTTGAGAAAACCTGCTAGGAATGTCACATTTAATTCAGGACCCAAGACCTCTTGGGTACCTGTTTGTGCAAAATGAACATTGTTTTGCAGGTGTGCCTTGGGACTGAGAAAATAAACATGGGTTAATAAACCAAGGCACTCAAGTATGAAAAACCCCAGGTCTACACTTTTCAGGTCAGTTACGTGAACTCTCTTTAAACATTGTCATCTGAAATTTCTGGTTTAGATGTTTGCATAATTTGTTAAGCATACATAGCTGCATGTGTTATATGCACTACTCTGTTTGAATCTTCTTCTTGCATATTAAAATTCATTGCATTTCTTGTTTGATGTGTTCTTGCATATTTGTCATCTTTTGCACACTATGAGTATTCATGTCTCTCAATGCTCATATGCATTGGCTGTTTAGATATTGAAATGAGAATAAACTTGCAATTTCTGAAAATCTGAACTGCATATGAATGTTGTTTGAAATCTGTCTGTTGCATAGCTCACAAAAAATCTGGATTGCATATAGGACTACATGTTGAATTATCATGATTGATCACACACAGTAAGAACCTCCTGACAGATTCATGTCTTCATTTAAAAGCAGTGTAATGAATATCATAAAATTTGAAAAATCTAAAAATTTGAAATGAAATTGATGCATTTGATAAATTCTCTCTCTGTTGAACAACCATGAATTCTTCTTGAGTATATTCTAAAATCATGAGCAGTTCATTAATTGTATTTCATGCACCTTGTCAGGGGGAGTTTGACTGATGTTGCATATGAAGTGTAGTGCAGTTGAAAAACCTAAAAAGAAATTTCATTGCATCTAGATAGGGGGAGCATTTAGAATTGGTGTTTTGATTGTCACATTTTGAACACCTCTTGTCTAGTATTTGATCAACTCTCTTCATGATACTACCTATCAGCTAATCTGTCTGAAATTCAGACTCAGCTACTGTCTGTTGATATACATTCTTCTGAAATATTCCTTCATGTATTGACTATACACCAGCTTACACTCACCCTTCATATTCGTCTTAGCTGGTGTGACAAATTTAATTCTATTGTTGACTTGTTGGTCAGTTATTCTTTTGACTTGATCTGAGGAACACAAGATGCATGTCATACAATCTAGTCTGACTCATGTAGAAATTCCTATCATATAGGTTTAAGAATAATCACTGAATCAGACTGATATAAGAACTATGTATTCTCAGATTTACATTTAAATATCTTGAAAATATCTGAATGATAAGATTTAATGAACTTTAACCACATGTGTCATGAGAACCTTAAACTCTCTCATCTGATATCTGAAAATTTGAAATCAAGGCTCTTTGGTAGAGATACATAGAGTGAGTACTGTGGTTAAACATTAACTTGAGAAATGTTGACTAATTGAAAAATTGTGAATTCAGAGCAATGACTTGGTCACCAAGAAACTGGGTTCTTTATCAATGAAATAAAATAACTTATGTCATGAGGTGCCATAGTTACCTCTGGTGAAAAATTATTGAAAAACCTGACAGAGCAATGGCATGCCTGTGTTGAGTAACTAGGGAGTCTGACCTCTAATAAAGGTGTCTCTTCATGTAAAAAGAACTTATATTGCTAACTTTGTTCTCGAAGTTGAGAGGCAATGACAGTTATCACACTGAGTAACTGGGTCACTTCACCTGAGACGTGTTGTGCCTCAGGTAAAAAGGTGTTGATCAACCCAAATTGCTCAGGAAAAATATAATGTGCTTCAAATGAAAATAAATTAAAAATTCTATCAACTCATATTCTTGTAAAAAGTGTTTAACATCAATACTAATCTGTGTAACTCTTAAAGAGTCATTGAGATTTTGTGTGTAAGATGAAGATGATTAGTCATGAGTATTATCTGGTTATCTGGTTCACCTTTATTAAAACTTGAATTTAGATATGAGTATTGAATTTAATTAGCAAATTTGGTATACATCATAATTAAATCAGATTGGTCAAGTTGCTAATTCATAACCCTCTATGATAAGAGAGTCTTTCATGTTAAGACTTATTGTAGTTGTGCATGCCCTACAATCCCTCATGATATGTTTCATCCCTTGGTATCAGTCTTTCTTGGTATCAGTTTTCTGACCATACAAATGTGAGATGCTACTCCCATTATTACCTTGTTCACTTGCAGTCTTCTGAACTTCAGAATCCTTATGGTGATGAATTTCAGATTGATTCATTGGTTAACTAGAGTTCATTTCTGTTCTTCAAGAGAACTTCTGGGTCATGTGTAGTTAAGGGGAGAATAGTCATACATTCATGTTGATAGGAGGAGTTTCAACATTGCCTAAAAGCTCCTATATCATCTCCTTCAATAGTCAATGATCATTCCATTCTTTTTGATGTTGTCAAAGGGGGAGAAGTCATCATTTGCATACATGGTGCATTACATGCTCATTATTTCTGAAAGAGCCATTCCATTGTGTATTTTCATATTCATCATGATGAATCTAAGGCAATGACTCATAATATTACCATCATAAAAAAGGGAGAGATTGTTGTGTCCCCTGTGGCTCTGTGGTTTTGATGATGACAAATGTTATGGGGTTCTGTGGTTTTGATGATGACAACTGTTATGGCTCATTATGTATTGATGATCTAATCTGATGAAATATGAGGAATTGTCAGAACATGTTTAAGGATGACTCACACTCATGAAGTCAACCTATGTCAAAGTCAAATCTCTGACAGGTACAGTCAATACACAGTTAGATCAGGTAAAGTTCTCTCTAATCTCAGATCTGTGCATATGTTAATTTTTATGTCTATACAGTCTATACATTCATGCATAATCACTCTCAGCATAGTCTTTACATTGCATGCGTAGCAGACATCTTAAGTCTATACATTGCATGTGTTGCAGACGAGCATAGTCTACACATTGCATGTGTTGCACATTCACAATGTCTATACAACGCATTCCTCGCAGGCACAGCAAGTCTGTACACTGCATTCCTCGCAGGCACAGCTGTTTCATGCATTCATACAGTCTGCACATTAGTCAGGCAGCAAGTGTGTACATCGCTTAGTGTAAGCATGGCAAAGTCCAAAGTCTATACATTGCATGGCGAAGTCCAAAGTCTATACATTGCTGCTTTGCTCGCATTTGTAAAGTCTATACATTGGTTGTTGTCTTGCAGCATTAACCCAAGTCCATACATCGGTTGCAGCACTGCACGCACACTCAAAGTCTATACACTGCTTGCATTCAGTTCAAGTCTATACATCGCCAGGTCTGCACATAGTTGCTTTGAAGCACACTAAGTCTATACAGCCTTTGCATTGCACTAAGGCCATACATTAGCACTGTAGCATGCAGAACACCAAGTCCATACATTAGCACTGTAGCTTGCATGAAGTAAAGTCTGTACATTGGGCTTTCACATAAAGTCTATACATCGCTTGCATCGTTAAGTCTATACATCGTCTCATGCATCGTCTTTCAAGTCTATACATTGTGCATCTCGCAGACAAGTCTGCACATTCATTAAGTCTGTACATCGTGCCTCCTTTAATTTGAAGTCTATACATCGTGCATTGTTAAGTCTGCACATTGTGGTAAGCAAGTCTGCACAACGCCTTGTTAGGAAGTCTATACATCGCCATTGCTCGCATGCAGAGTCTAGACAGTCTTAACTAAGTCTATACATCGTGTTTGCATGTAAGCATTCCATGTCTATGCATCGGTTGGTTGCACATTGGACTCCAAGTCTATACACTGCTTCATGCATTGCACGAAGTCTGCACATTGTGTTGCTATGCTCATACTGCATGTTACAAAGTCTACACAATGGTGCACACTAAGTCTGCATACTCATTTGGCATGTATGTACAACCATCTGTAATGCTCATAGTCTGCATACGTGAAGTCTGTACATGCTTCAGCGTCACATTCACTAAGTCTATACACGCTTCAGTCTTGCATACATGAAGTCTGTACACGCCATAGCATTGCATGCACGAAGTCTATACATGCCATAGCTTTGCATTTACAAAGTGTGTACACGCCACAGTCCTGCATACATGAAGTCTAAACATTGCATCACTTGTACATGCATTGCCTTCACGCAGAGTATACGTATTCCCCCACAGCCTGCACAGCATGTCTATACATTGTCTGGCAGCCTGCACAGCATGTCTATACATTGTCTGGCAACCTGCACAGCAAGTCTATACAGCGTCCAGCAGCCTGCACGCAAAGTCTATACATTGCATCCAGCTGCCTGCCGCAAAGTCTGTACATTGCGTCCCACTGCACGCAGCAAGTCTATACATCGCTGGCAGCCTGCACGCTAAGTCTGTACATTGCACGCACACTGCATTATTAAGTCTATACATTGCTGCTTGATTGAACTATGTACAGCCTGTGTTGATTCTACTGATCGACTGAACTCTTCATTAAACCTGCAGAGTCTGGGCACGTGATCCGAGGCTGGCACCTGGCACGTGATCCAAGATGCTGAGAAGCCGCCACGTGGACTGAAGCTAGGGTGGGAATCGTGGAGAGCATTATCCCTGCACATGCCCTAGCCGCTGCTGATATAAATGCGAAGCTTCTTCCTACAGAAGAAAGATAGTGATCGAAAAGAGGAGAGTGTGATAGAAGAAAGTGAGAGCAGCAGAGAGACAGTGAGCAGAAGAAGAAGAAAGAAGAAAAAGAAGAAGAGGGAAGATAGACTGAGAGCTCGTGAAGAAGAAGAAAAAGAGAAAGAGAGATAGAGAGAGATGGTTCGTGAAGAAGAAGAAAGAGGATTCATCAGAAGATCTGTTCACTGGACTTTGGATCAGATCCAATCCAGTTGCTCCTGCGAGAGCTACATTTTGCATTGCGTTTCCAGCTTTCCGATTGCTGTATTTTCATTTCTTGTTTTCCTTTTATTTGATCAACTGTGCTTTCTGATTCTCTGGTTAGAGATCGGTGTTCCTCTTGTGGTCTCAAGAGAAGGGAGACTTGTCTCCGGTATGCAAGTGACAGGTTGTCACTTGTGGGTTCCCCTCCGATTTGGAGGAAGGGAGATTCATCTCCGGTTCTGGTCTTGTGGGTTGTAAGTCCAGGTGTTCCCTCTGGGTTTCAGAGGAAGAGAGACCTCGGTCTCTGGTTTGCTAGTGACTGGGTGTCACTAGTGGTTCCCTCCGGTTGGGAGGAAGAGGGAAGGTTGTTTCCCTGGTCAAGCTGTTTGGCAGCAAGTGTTTGCAGACTGAGTCTGATGTTCTAGCGTTGCTAGTGGAAGCCTCACTCCGGTTGGGAGTGAGGGGTGGACGTAGGTCTTGGTGACCGAACCACCTGAAAATCCTCTATGCAGTGTGGTTGTGTTTTGCTCCTTGTCTTCTACCTCCTTCACACGTTGCCTTAGCATTCTCGTTTCTATCTGTGCTGCTTCCGCTAGTTGCTTGTTTAGGCGCGCCTTATATATTTGCTAAGTGGTTTAAAAGAGAATTTAACTTGTTCTTCAGATTGTCTATTTGCCTTGATAGTGATCTAGTCTTTTATTGAGCAAAAAGTTTTTTAAGGGTGGGATTCATTCACCCCCCCTCTGAATCCATCACACCGATCCTATCAACAGGGGCCCTATGGTCTTTCAATAAATGATGTTTGCCTGTTTTGATGGTTTGCAGGTGCTGTTCTGGTAGTCGTTGTCACTGAGGTCTACCTCGTGCTCGGTCTCACCTCGGGCTTCTCATCTTCGGGACCCGGTCGTCCCGATAAAATTCGGAGACCCTTCTCCCACTGGCTGGCCTCCCTAGCCTTTTGGGGCGACCTTCAAAATATGCAGAATACTGTGGCGGCGAAGCACACAATGGAGAACACCTCATCTAGAGCGCCCGGCTCATATGCCTCTGCAGACAGAGGCGGTTTTTCCCGCCCTCCCTCCTCTTCACAAGCACAATAAAAGAAAAACTCCACTGAGCAGAGTTATTTCCATGGCCTCGAGGGATGCCATCCCGTGGCACCCAAAGCTTCTGGGAGCCATGAGAGCTGCTAAAAAGAAGAACAAAGAAGAAGAAGAAAAGGAAAGGATTGGCGAAGGAGGCCTAGACGGCCACATTTGTCGAGGGAACAATCACTCTGTTTAGGTCCTGATCTGTGCTGAATAAAGACTACCATTGTAGGCTTGATGTGGTGGAGGGAACTACTCATCCCCTCCCTGAGGGGGTGAGTGCTCTCCTACGCACCCACCTTGGTCTGTTAAAAAAAAGAAGAATGAAATGAAGGAGTTACGACTCCGCATATCACTACACTGCCGACACTTCAAAGTAGACAGATTTCTAAAAAAGAGAGAGAGAGAGAGAAAAAGAAGATATACACTTTGCAGTAACAAAGGCAGATCAAGCTAGGGTTACAACCCCCAACGACGCCATCTGAGCAAGAACAAAATGGGGGCACTTCCTCCCACAGATTATAAGCAACATTCAGGGGGCAAAGTCATGCCCGAACTCTTGAGTCTGAAATCAGGGGTACATGGCCCCCTTTCCATTCAGTCTCCACGTAGTGACTTGATCAGGCATAACAAGCCCAAATATATGCAAGAGAAGCAGAAGAATAAATTGCCTTGCGAATTAACGCCACTAGCTGGTGCAAAAGGATGTCAGGTGGGTCACCGCCGAATAAACAAATATGGCCATTGCCAAAGCCGACAGCACCATGACGGAGCTATTGAAGAAAATCTCTAGGAGATGCTCTCTTCACATGAAAAGACCCAACAAGCCGCGACCGTAGCTCGACAAATTCCTCCCGACTATGGTGAATGCTTTATAGCAATGTGGCAGGGCACAGCCATAGCTTCCCGAAGAGAATATGTGCCCACCCTTCCATAACCTCTGACAGATCACTATATATAAGAGGGGAGGGGGTAATTGAGCAATCAACCTTCAAAGGAAATTTTGATTTGCCCAAGGACGCCTAGCAGCATACTACCTTCTCGAGGTCATAAAAAAGGAATTATTTCAACATACACCCGATGGGCACCATGAACATGAAAATGGCATCGTCGGGGAATTTACCATAAAGCTACGGTGCTAGGGCACTCTTCAGCCTCCGCCAACGAGCCGAATACCCCGATGTGGAGAAGAAAAAAGGAAGTCAGCTAAATACACTCACTTGGGGGGCTCGCATGTCATCCCCCCTTGAGGCACACCTTTCTATGAAAAGAAGCAAAGAATAGCCCACTGAGGTGGTTGAAGATAAAGAAGAAGATGTTGAGGCCTCACGATCGGGCCCCCCTTTACTATCGCTTGGCCGATGTGACTCGCCATGAAGAAACATGGCTGCTTGAAGTAAAAAAAATTACTCCATCAGTAGTTTCCCAAATATGCACCCCCCCTTGGGGGCACAAGAGGCGAAAATACACCCCACCGAGGGGCACATGAAGTAAAAAAGAACAATACACCCCAACCTGGGGGCACAGAAGCCCAAAGTTACACCCTAGCCTGGGGGCATATGAAACAAGAGATACCCCCCCCCCCCCCGCCTGGGGGCACACAAAACAAAATAATACACCCAAACCTGGGGGCATATGAAGCCAACATACACCCCGATCTGGGGGCAGTTGAAGCGAATAATACACCCCAGTCTGGGGGCAGTTGAAGCGAATAACACACCCCGTCCTGTGGGCATAAGAAGCCAAAGATACATTCTGACCCAGGGGCATAAGACACAAAAGATACACCCTGCTTGGGGACACGTGGAACAAGACATACACCCAATCCTGGGGGCATTTGAATTAAAAAATACACAACAATTTGGGGGCATATGAAGCAAGAAATACACCCCGGCTCGGGGGCACATGAAGCGAACAACACACCTGTAGGTGCCGGAAGGTGGTGGCGTCGTCCGCGTACGACGTGCGATGTTGTGGCCTCTCGAACTTGTGTTGCTGCTGCTGCTACCTACAGTGCAAAAATTAGAAAATTGGAAATAATGTGATCGCCAAAGACTATTACCTGAGCCTCATAGGATGATGATCATGGATACCTTAGGAGTGGGGAGATGGTGGGTTCTTCTGTCCTCGCTCTCGGCCGGCCAAGAGTAAGGAGCCCTGCGAGTCGATGATGAAGTCCCTGCAAATTAACCAACAAACAAAGAAACCATTAGACTGAGAAAGTGTAGCATATGCTCATAGAAGTAAAAGAAACATGCAAATGGTGGTGATCGTACCGGGGAGGGGGGCGAGAAGGGGGATGGCCGAGACTTTCGACCATCCACCTTCCCTATGTTTTGGGTTGAAAAACCTCTTTAAATAGGGATTTAGGAAGATCAAGTATGCATGCAATGCAATAAAATAGAATGAAATGTAGCAATATGGAGAACGAGGGAAGAAGGATGGGGTTTGCCCGTCCACCAACAGGAGGGCGGCCACATGTGTGGCCGCTCAGAAGGTGTGGGCGGCCATGTCGATGGCCCCCCCTGCAACTGGGACTCTCCCCTGCGGAGCTCTTCAACTTCGTGTTTTGCTGCTAGGGGAAGGTCGGGGAAGGTGCTCTCGTGCTCACAGCTCTCTCTCTGGGCTCTGAACTACTAGCCTCTCCTCCTCCCAAAATGTTCCAACTCCTCGTGAAAAAGTATCCAACCCCCCTCACCAAAAAGATTTCTCCGAAAGGCTCCCCTCCCTGAGATGGTTCGTGATTTTGGTTTTGTATATGGGGGCAATCTCCCTCCAAAATCATTCAAAAATAGAGTACTTGTGAGCTACGTGGGTCTCGAACCCCCCACCAGTGGGAGTAGTTTCGGAGGACGTGCCCGGAGTGGGCGGATCGTGGGTTTGACGGTCAGTTATCAGGAGGCGGCCAAGGTTCTGGCCGTCCAAAGGAGCTGGGCAGCCAAAACGATGGCCTTCTTAAGGGTGAGGGTGGCCAGGAGTCTGGCCACCTTGAAAGAGCTGGGCGGCCAGGTCGATGGCCGCCTTGGGATGTAGGCGGCCAACTTTGTGGATGCCCTAGAATGGGCTGGGCGGCCAGGTCTTTGGCCGCCCTGGGTTGTGGGCGGCCAGCACCTTGGCCGCCCAGGGATCAGGGCAAAAAATGCATATAAAACCTTAGAAAATTTGCCTCGGGGCCTCACGCCCCCGAACCCCCGACCTTACGGGCAGGGGGGCGCTGCCCCTCCTGTAACCCCCTGGCAACTTACTGCGAAGTTGGATCCGCGAAGGGACAGGATGGAGCCTACCTAAACAAGGATGAGACTCCACAATCTCAATCAACCAAAAAGAAAGGTGTCACTTCTATGATGGCTAAACAAGGGTCCGCGGGATGTCCGAAATTAGGTATCTACAAATGCCCCTCCGGAACGCTCATTTTGCAAGGGAGCCCGGTAGACTGATAAATGGGTGTTTCGGTAAAGAAACAAGCCTAATCAAGACATCCCGCTCAAGGAGATTCTTGAGCTGAGATTGAGCTTCACATAAGAACGGACAAGCATAATGGGACAAGAGAGGTCGTTCAAAAGGGGAGGAAGGTAGGAAAAGTAATTTAAGAGGGCTTGTATCTACAGTCTAGTGGGACCCCCTAGCATGGCGTTGTGGGACTTGAGAGGACGAACGTAATCCAGGCTCAAGGAGATACAAGACACCTAAAATAGGAGTAAGTAACATAATCAGGATAAGGGGAAAATGACCTTCAAATCTCAGAATAGTCATGACGATCGCATGCAAAACACACTCTCGACTTGTCGAATCGGAGTGGAATAAGGTAGACAACAAAAAATTGATGGAATTGAAGAACTTGGATGATTGACAAAAGAGGGATAGAGTCCAGGGCAGGCCAAGGGCAAACCCTTCTCTCGACCTTTGTTTCCTTCTTGCTCCATGAATGCCATGTTATGCTTGTTGAATGCATCTTTGTTTACTTTTTGTATGATTGATGGTGGGATAAAAAGTGACCTATATGATGCATGCTGGGTTTAAAAGGGAAAAACCTATCTAATGCATATCCAGAGGTAATATTGTCGGGCTCCGGGAAAGACGTCGGTCGAGAGTCTGACGAATCTGTCATCCCGAGGTCAATCATGAAACCAAACGGCCATCGAATAACTTAGGGAGCATAAACCCCTCATTGTTTTTGTTAGAGAGGAACTCAGAGTTTATGTGCCCGAAGTTATTAGCCTCCGGAATCTATATAATATAGTATATATAATAGTAGGAGAAGGCGATGACGAGTGAACCCCGATGCTATGTGACCTACAGCTGCATAAACACACATTAGTGAAGTTCACAAATAAATAAGCATTCAAAGAGGAAGCATTCACTAAAGTAAATGGGAATGGGGAGAGAAAACATCATCCATTGGCTTTACAGTGGGCCTAATGGACATAATTGAATTCCGCGGGGATGGTCACCAGGGCGTAAATATGTCTCGGGAGGTGATCACTCCCGATGAGAGGAGAGTCTATGCTAACTTCACCAAGCATATCAATTAACTTCGGTAAGGTGTCTAGTTGGGGGAAGACCAATAAAAGGATAGTTCAAGCTCCATAGCCAAAGTCCATCCTGGACCCACTGACATAGGTAGGATGTTTGTTCGATCAGGGTGATGTGGAGTAGAAAGAGTGTATTGATAATGCAACCAAGCATCTGCTGAAAAATCAAGTGATATGAGGGTTTCATTTGCTTAGGACTCAAGTTGAAGCGCCGAGCTGGCGGAGTTCGAATGCCATTAAGATATATGGAAAGCGAAGGAGAGAGGAATGCTTCTACCTCCTGACAAGGTAGCCAGGGGTTTGGCTAGCTTGGATGGACAGATGGGAGTACAATTTGCCCCTAGTTTGGGTGTTGATAACAGTGCAAGTATAAATCCCCTGGTGGGATGGAATGAAGAAAGGGGAGTAGCCTTTGGGGTTCACAATTGTAGGGTAATGATGAAGGAAAAAGAGATGGTGTGGTATGTATGTAAGATACATGAAGGTCTTGGGGAGATGCCCCTCCATTTTTTGGTCTTTTTCTGAATATTTAGATTTTTTGAGGTTTTGGCATATTTCAATTTTTGTTTTTCATTATCTTGATTTTTGTTGGAATTTTTGACATATTTCAATTTTTTGGTTTTGGGATTAAAAAAGATTTTTGGATTTTTTTGGCCAACATCTGGCAAATGCCCATGAGACATCACAATAATGTAAGAAGGATAGGCTCTTTCTACAACCTCCCAGGTATCCTGAGCGTACATCTAGGTTGATTTGGGCCTCTAGACTCCTCGAATGATTGTCCCGCCGGTTAAGACTTATCCTGATGACAATGTCGTTATGCTAAGCTTAGGCTCCCAGTTGCTTCCGACTGTGAAGATACACCCAAAAAGTGTTTAAGGTAAATGATTTACCCGACCCGAGTATATTTCCTCACAACCATAGATGATATATGATGGAACACCTTGGAACCCTAATGGCCAACCGCGCGACGCTGACCCGGAATCAGACGCCGTCGCACCGAAAGGTGACGCGCTTGCATTGACCTAAGCCTGAGGTTGATGAAAGAAGGCAGTAAAGGTGGATGAGAACATTGACATACCAGAAACATGGAGATTTCTTGTAGTAGAAGCTTTTGTTCTTTTGGGGTAGACAACCATATAGAGTGTTTTCGAAAAGATGGCTACAAGCCGTCAACAGAGTTATATCCTTCAGAGTTTCTATCGGATTCTGTGTCCTCAAAAGAAAAAGAATGTAGGGGATAAACTTTACAAGAGGATCGGCAAAGCCGTTAAAACGATGAGCTATGCGCGAGCTTAATTCACTCCACCCTTTCGGTGATTTCGGACCACCTTCGAGACGTTATGCTTGTTGTATTGCCCCTTGGATCGGGACTTGATTTGTAGGGCTTTCTTTATCTCGACCAGGCACGGTCACGACCAGGCTTTTTCATTTATTCCCTTTTTGGGGATTTTTCTTTCTTCTTTTCATTGCTTTGCTCGGGATTTTGAGAATTTTGGAAATTTTGTTCCCTTTTGACTTTGAATTTTTCATTTGTCTGTGGGGACACTACCCTCTTCACATGCTCTGGTCTCATTTTGCAAGGAAGGTGAGTCCTACTCTCACTTGAGGGCATCATGTTTCAGCTGCTGAGCTCAAGGCCTTAAGAGCGCCGACTGTCTTGATCGGTCGAGTAGAGAGGAAAAGGAGGATTTTGGTCTCTTCCAGAAATCTTCGGGATAGTCACCCGTTTTAGGCCGTTGCCATATTTTGAAAACATGTGAGTGTGTGCATATTGCTTGCCCCTTGGAACATTAGCTTAGCTAGATAGAATTCTCCTCGGTTCTAGTAGATCAGAGTCTTAACCCACCAAGACTTTAATACAACCTAACCTTAAAATGATGGATGGAGAGTGAAACACATGGCAGCTGCCAGGCTGTTGGTTTTCTTTGATTTTTAATTTTTTTATTGGATTTTTGGTTTGAAATTTCTATTTTTTTTAGATTTTGGGAATTTAACTATGTACAAGGGTTCCTACAGAGTGGACGGTATCGTCTGGGCACTCTGTGGACTGCTGGATGGAGGAAGAGGAGCAGTCCACCTCCTTGGTAGGCCGGAAATAAGGTTCAAGTGAATGGGAAGCAAGTACGCGGTCGTGGACACGACCCCTATACCTTCTAGGATTAATGGGTTCTTTGACCTGAATTTGTTTGGCCATAGGAGGCGGGATAGATCGTTCTTCATCTTGTAGCAGATTTATTCAATTCATTAAACTAAACATTAAGATCTGAGTTAACAAATTATAACTTTCAGCTAGACCTGACCAGAGTTGGTAGGGAATTTGGGTTCCCCTAACCTTCTTGTATGGTGTAGCTAAAGGTTTGGACTCTTCTAAATCTGACCTATTATGTACAGAGCAAATGCCCCTGGTAGGGCTGTTGATTGGAAGCGTGTGATTAAGAGTGGAGGATGAAGGGTCCTCAGCTGGGGAATCATGGATCGAAAGTTTTGCCCCTAGAGTGGGCTCCTCAATGATAGCTTTAGGCTTTTGTTTTTGGAATTGATCAGCCTTGGGGATGGAACCACTTTTAAAGAATGTAATCAAAAGGAATAGAAAAGAGAGGAGGACTTACACAGTCGGTTCTCCTTTTGCTACATGGATTTCTTCTTGGGTTATCGAGTGGGACAAGAGTTCTTCAGAGAACAACTTTGATAAACCCAAATCCTCTCTGTCTACATCGTCGGACTTTTTTTTTAGATCTACATGTTCATCTTCCTGGCATGTTTCCACATTTGCAATTCTCTCTTCCAATGGATAGGATTCCTTTACAAAATGATTATGCAAATTTCACATGTTTGATTCATCATTGCTAACCTTAGTTGGTTGACACCCTAATCCAAGTCTCTCAATTGTTCCATTTTCCTCAATCGGCTCCTTGATTCCTTGCTCTTCTTTTCCTAACCTTGCACCAGATGAATAGCCCATCTTCGACATTATGTGCCATCCTACATCTTGGGGTTTCTCCTTAAGGACGGGTAACTCTAAGGATTCAAAGGATACAGTAGATTGGTGGGCATATAGAGTGGAGATGATGGGCTCCTCGTCCTTTGATGACATGAACGTGGCCGGGTCCAACACCGTGGAGATGTCGGCCAAAATTTAGGAAGCAGGAGCAATCTCGGGGTTAGGGGTATGTGGAGAGCTTGATTGGATAGTTGGAATGCCGTTTTGATTTATGAGAGCGAGTTCACCACTTGATTCATCAAAATGGATGATTTCATTTTGGGGAAGCTGAATTAGAGCTAAATTAATTGGGATAGAGGGCAAAAAGGACTCATCAACAATAGGGGTTGGTTCAAACTGAGTTGGCAGCATGGTTGGGGTGAGAGCTGGTTTGGTTAAATCAATAAATGATAGTAGCTCCTCCTGCGAGGTATCTTGGTGAAAAGTGGATAAAGCTGAGTGATCCTCTGCCATGAGTGGAGGAGAGACACCTTGATGTTGCTGCTGAATAGATGAGCCCTTGGGCAGAATGAGGACTAAGGGCCTTGCCCCTTCAAGTGGATTTGGAGTGGAAGGAGAGATGTCCTGGCTTGGTTGGGGTGGTTCACCCTTTGGTCGGATCAAGATCAAAGGTCTTACCCCTTGTCCATGGCCAATCATGTTTCTTGTGTTTGAGCTCACTATGGGTTGATCATTCACTACTTCTTCCTCATCATATTGCCAATGTTATCCTCTTTCCATTAACCTAGACTCTTGATTGCCCCTAACCATGGCTATCCTTTCCTGAGTGTAGGATGGAACATGAGATGATTGATGGAAAGGAAAAGAATTAGGGGCATTCCCTTGCCCCTTGGTAGGCACCCCGTGGCATGCAGTGGCAACCATGGGATAGGTAGAATTGGATAGCTGATTGAAGACATTGATATGATCATTGGAACTTGCCCCTTCCAAAGTTGGGACATTGCAATCATCAAGAAAGAATGGAAAAGAGGAATTCTTGAGTTGAGTTTGAACAACATGAGCTCGTTTGTAGAGTTGAGCGAACGTGTGAAATTCGCTAAGCATCAAGATAGCACGGAGCTGAGGAATTGTGTTGTTGACTAGAACAGTGGTCGCTTGAGATTTCGGGATGGAAATCCCAGATCTAAAAGCCATAGCTCTCCACCGATTAGCAAATTGAGTGAAGTCCTCATCGGGCTTCATCTTTTCCATGATAAGATACGTGAGAGTGGGAGCTACACTAGCCATGTGGCCGAAATGAGTGATGAAATGCTGGGACACAATGTCAAAATTGATAAGATCAATGGCTAGGAGTGAAGAGAACCACCTAAAGGCCTCTCCTTCTAGAGATTTTTGAAAGAGATGAACTAGGAGGACCCGATCATAAAGCCATTGATGAGAATCCATTAAAAAGCAAGAAAGATGTTCATGTGGATCCGTGGAACCATCATACTTCCGATATTTTGGGGCTTTGAAACCCAGGGGAAAATGAACATTCAGAAGTTTGCAATAGCTAGCGAATGAATGAGGTTGAGCTTTCGGGAGACGTTCGGCAACCACTTGCCGAACATACCTTTCCACCTCTTGTCGGGATATGAGATTGGATTGCTTAAGGGGTGCATTGCCATTTGACATAGCATGAGAAATCGGAGAGGATGCAACCCCTTGAGAACGAAGAAGAAGGTTGGGTTGATTAGGAACACGGGAGGGAGCCCTATTGAATGAATTTGACATTGGAATTGGAGATCTTCTAGGAATGGATTGAGGAGTGAGATGTGATCTTCTTTGAGAAGCTAGAGCAACCAAATAGTTAGGGGAATATCGGGATAGCACCCTAGCTAACTCTTGGTCCTCTTTTGGGAAAATTGATGGAGTTTTGACATTGATTGATCCTTGACTTTGGGAGGATGATTCTCCACCAGTTGTGCTTTGACTTACATCAATTGGTGAATTTTGGCACGTCCCCATGAAAGCATTGGGTGCATCTTCCTCGGTATCAAGCCGGGTTTATGTGTCATAAAATTCAAGATCATCCTCGTTGTTGGCATGCATGTTAGAAAAATATTGATCCATTGTATCTCAACCTAATTAGTTTTAAAAATTCAAGTGCAATGTTAAGGCCAATTAGGATTGAATTAAATGGTATCTCACAACAAGCATGCAAGCATGTATTCCAACAATGCGCCCCCAAAATTATAGTTTAGGTTAATCCTGCGATTAGTCCAATTTGAATTTGTTCCCTCTTAAATGAGAATGAAATTTTCTAGGGAATTAAAGGCCAAACTCTGAGATAATCCTAGGGTAACACTCACTCAAACCCTTTAGGAAATCTAATAGGACTTCAAAGATTCAACTTGCCTGGTGACCATGTGGGAATCCACGGTTTGCGGGGACTCACGGAGGTTCCCGATTGACAAGGACTAGTTACACCCGAGTGGGAATCCCTAGGTGAAGAGTCCAAATCAAAGGGAGGGTATTCCTAATATGTGTGATGCCGGCTCTTCCTAAGCCCACCCCGGATTGAAACCTACAGTGTTATAACAAACAGAACTAAAAATATGCAAAACATGACTAAGGATATGCAAAATAGAAGCTAAATTATGCAAACAGGACTCAGACGAAAGTAGGAACGTGAACCGAGGATGGCCAAATCGATGGCCACCTAGTGACCAGGGCGACCAAGTAGTTGACCAGGTCTTTGGCCGCCCTGGGACCTGGGCGGCCAGAACCCTGGCCGCCACCTGCTTCATCCCAGCAGATGAACCAAATGTAAAACAGGCCAAATGAGCAACTAAAAATGAAAAATGAAGATGGTAAAAAGCTATTTGCTGGAAACTAAATGCAGTAGACTTCAAGCAAAAGACTCACAGTGAGCAATCAGTGTCCCACCGTGATCGCCAGAAGGTTGTAAGTGTCGGAAGGTGGTGGCGTCGTCCGCGTACGACGTGCGATGCTATGGCCTCCCGAACTTGTGCAGCTGCTGCTACCTACAGTGCAAAGATTAGAAAAATGGAAATAATGTGATCGCCAAAGACTATTACCTGAGCCTCACAGGATGATGATCGTGGATGCCTTAGGAGTGGGGAGATGGTGGGTGTCACGCCCCGAGCCTTTATTACAGCGGAAGACTAACTCAAGGAACGTGAACAGCCGGCATGGTAAGCCTCTTGCGAGCAAGGACGATCAGAGCGCAAGACAATCACACATAAAAATGTAATTGCACAATAATTTACTCAAACTCCAACTTATTTCATCAACAAACGAAATATTCCAATACAATAACCTTTCAACCTTCTTCAATCCATCAGACTCAAGGAAAAAGGAAAAATTACAAGACTCGATCTAAACAATATTGACTTTCCTAAGTCTTCACTCTCATTTTGATATGACTTCCATTCGCTCTCGGACCCGCTACTTGTATAACTCGAATCCGAATTTGAATCACTTCCATCTCCTGAAAAAGATTGGAAATAGGTAATGCGCACACTTGCCCAGTAGGTATCTTCGCATCAACATGAAGGCACTATTAAAGTGATTAGCAATTTAGCTCTAAAGAATAAGGTAAAATCATGCGAATGCGATAAATCATATGTAAATAACCAAGGTAACAAGATGATCGTATAAGATAGAATGAACACGTATGAATTAGCAAGAATGTATCAAGAACATGATATGGCCTTTCATGAATAAGAATGTACCGAGAATGTACTAGTAAACCACGTAATTATCTCACCAACATCTTTTGCTTATGAGCAAGTATTTGGTGAATTTCTGTGGAATATCATGTAACAAGCAAGAAAGTCATGTACGTATATATGTCGTGTCTTGTGGATTTTCACTTCACGAGCCATGGATTTTCACTTATTTATAAAGAAAGTACTCATAGCGCAATGCGACGCCAGTAGCATCATGCCCCATGGTTTACAGTATGTTTTCGACAATCAGCCGAGGGGAATAGCATAGAGCCCTTGAACATAATCAGTGCTCGATCGCATCTTCAAGTATAAATCAAGCTACTTCCACGTTTCAAGCAATAAAATATGGCCAGTAATATAACAAGTTCAATAAGTTTCAATGAATGATCGCTTCAATTTAAGAATGCGAGGGATCAAGAATGACGTAAAACAAGGTTATGCTCATGGAAACAATTCGACAGCATAACAGTACATTCCTTATCTTCCATAATTTAAAATTAAGTATCTTGAACAATATGACAAGTCCTAGACCATCAATAATTCATCTAGAAACTTCAAAATATCAACCCTTAAGTCAATCCTCAGGTTAAAGTACTCAGGAATTGTGACGGTCAATTAATGGGCCGTTACATGAACATGACGGTCTATAATTGGGCCGTTAGATCGAGCTGAATCCAGAAAGAATAAATTGGACTCAGTAAATGTGACGGTTGTATACTAGACCGTTATATTGGCCTGACGGTCGAGTAATACGCCGTTACATAGTCAAAACTATAAAACAACAATAGTGCTTTCTAAACAATTGGGCTTTAATGGTACAACCAACTCGGCGTCCTAGTGAGAATCCCAGGCTCGCGGAGAATTACGGAGGCCTTGAAACAAGATTTCCAAGTCCATTGGAAGGAATATCTAATAGAGAGGTCCTCAATTCCAAGAATATGTTCCTATGTGCAAAGTGTGAACCAATGGTCATATACCGAATATATGCCATGCACTTAGAGAAATTGACTCTATAGACGGAAAAGAATGTGTAACGATGTGAAACCATGATAAAACTCCGTCAATACATCAGTTAAAATCATATTTTTTAAACAAAACTATAGAGTTTTAGCAAATGAAATTAATATGAACTTAAAATAACTCAAAGTGCTTTAGACATGCATGAATCAATTTATAAACTCAAAGTTCATGAAGATAGGTCAAAACTTAGATAACTAGGCTTATTTATAAGCTACTTTGACTGTTCTCAATTCTGTCCCGAATAGACAGAACACAGCACTCTGACGGTCTAAGACAGGCGCGTCATATGGTTGTGACGGTTTATCGTGGAGCCGTCAGAGTGTTGTAACGCTCCGATCCTGGTCCGTCAGAGATTACAGAGAAATTTAAATACAACAGGCGGTGTGACGACTTATCGTAAGGCCGTCAGAGTCATGTGATGGTCTAACTATCATCCGTTAGAGCACTGTTGACAGTAAGTAAAAGATCTATGGTTTAAAACCTTTCATGCAATAAGAATCAAAATAAACAACTACTCTAGTCATGACAGAACAAAGAATAGGCCATCTAGATGCATAGGTCGTAGTGGATGAACAAGAGAATATCTTTTATCTTTAAATTAGGCTAAGGACATGCATGTATGCATAAACATACTAAAACATGAAATTCATGGTCTATAGTGCATGGAACCAAGTAAAACCAGAGGGCTTTTATCCCTAACATGATATTCTTGTCGTTCATGAGATAACCTACCTCTTTACTGGGCTTTCAACTTCTAATTTGGGACTACAAGACACACCCTAGTTCTTTCCTTCCATTGAGTTTTCAGCAACTTCACGTCACTCTAACTTCTCAATCTCTTGACCCAAGGACGTGAAATTTGGAGGGTAAGGAGGTGAAACTAAGGGGAACAGAAAGTTCTAAAGGCACTTAGGCTAATTACCTCGATATGGTGTTCTAATCTCCTGATCTTCAGTGGACTTTCGCTCAGGTTCCTGGGTTGCTATGGTCAAACCAGCAACTTTGGAAGCTTCAAACTCCTTGTGTCGTTGATCTCCTAGCACGAAATTTTAAGGAAGATTAGTCCTATGTATTAACAACAAAAAGTTCTAAAGAACTTACCCAAAATACTATCTCCTTACCTTAGTTCCATGCGAGCCAATGTAGGGGTCGCGTACGTCAAAACTAGGGTCTATTTATAGGTTCTAACTAGGGTTTTGAGGATTAGATCGATTCTAGAGTCTTCGTTAAAGCTTAGATGGACTTCAGAGAGTCCTTAACACGTTTACTAGTCCTCCCATCTCGATCCCTAAGAGATAGACTAGCAAAATCTAATCTTTTTGCTCTTTCTTCTATTCACGGAACTGACAGAGCGTGACGGTTGACTCTTGGTGAGTTACATGCCTGTGGCGGTCGCACGATAGACCGCTATAGCTACTTGTTGATTTGTTTTCTTCCTTTTGTTTGTGTGATGTGATGAATGACAAATATGATGAGCAAATAACAATGATCTCAATCAACCTATGAACATGTGACCCATGAACCTAGGCAATCAGAACAAGCTCTAGCATGGGCAATGCTATCTCAATCAAACTAAACTAAAGAGGGAAAGGAAAAACACACGCCGGAGAATGGAGCAAAGGAATAAACGAAAACACACCGCGTGGGTGGAACAAGCAAGATAAATAAGAGATATGAGAAAAAGAAAATCAATGCCCAATACTAAGAAAGAACATGATCGCCACCAAGGTAAACACAAGCCAAAGACCTGAGAAATACCTTAGAATAGGAGGATGATGCACCCGCCCACGGAGAGAGAAATCAATAGGAAACTGTAGCTCTGTTGAATGTAACGGCCCAGAACCTATGCGTCACAGGAGTGTGACGGTCACCCGGTGAACCGTTAGAGGAATCTGACGCGCCTGATGAAGACCGTCAGAGTGTCTGCAGAACAAGCTAGTGAATCCTTCAAACTCCAAACTTTCCAGCTTGCTAGAAAGCTTGGGCCTCGTCTAATGAACCTTGTAAACCTGCCAAAGAACGTAGAACACAAGAAAATAACCCCAGATTAGCCTTTCACACAACGTAGCATCAATTCTCAAATGAACTTGATATCATGCAAAAGGAAAGGGGAATACCGGGGAAGTTTGGTTTTTTAACCCCTCTGGGCATTTTAAAACATAGGAAGGATGTTTAGATGAATGAAACAAGTGGAAGAACGTGGAAGAAGGAGTAGGACAATGCTATGATGCAAAGGAGAAGGAGAACATAAGTATGCCAATGATGAACTAAACACTTGAAACCAAAGTACTCCCTTGATTGAGATGCAGATGGACGTAGAAAATCAATTCTCCTTGGTTGGATGTGGCTCCAGAAGGCGGCAGCACTTCGACGTAAACTCCAGATTTCTCTCCCTTAGGCCATGAAGTTAAGGGTTCTATTTATAGGCCCTCAAACTCTCCGGTCGAGCAGAGGATAATCTAGCCAGAAAGGAGGATGATTCTTAGCAAACTCTTGAAGATAATTCTCCCAAGAGTCCATAGAAACAAACAGAAGGTCTGAGGATCAGATTTGGAAGAGAAACCACAAGATCAAACTCTCAACTCGGCCACGGAGTAGCAGAGAAAAGACCAGACTTGCCAGGACTCTCTGTTGGATGTAACGGCTGCACGACAGACTGCCACAGGAATGTAACGCTCCAGGAGTAGACCGTCACAAAACCTTATCTCTTAAGAAGATAAGATCAACGGGAAGAAGTTGTAAACAGTTGGACTCTGAATGAATGTAACGGTCGAGGGATAACGCGTCACAATGATTTAACGGTCTCCCGATAGACCGTTAGAGACAACGGATAGGCAAACGGATAAGCACTGGCAACAGGCCTTAAGCTGTAGGACTCTTCAAGATGTAACGGCCTAGAGCCAATGCGTCAGAAAAACGTAACGCGTCTGTTATAGACCGTTAGAGACAATGGATAGCCAAAGGATAAGAGCTTTGAGGGTAAAGGCTCTTCAATATGTAACGGCCATGGGCTAATGCGTCAGAGGAATGTAACGCCCCTTAAATAGACCGTTAGAGACAATAAGGATCCAAGATTAAAAGGAAAGCTTGCTAAGCTTCATCGAATGCAAGAAATCAAGGAATCAGACTCAACCAAGGAATCAAGACCCATGAAATAAACCTCCAATTGATCAAGAAAGCTCAATGAAAGGGAATAACTCGGAGCATCATATAGAATGAACAAGGAGATGACCTGACTTATTGGTCATAAAACGGGTGTCAACAGATGTCCCTCCTTAACGTCCTCTTTGCAGGGGAGCGAGCGAAGGTGAAGCGAAAGCGAAATGGAACATGGAGATGCAGCGGAAATGAAGCGGAGTGGAGTGAAAAGCGGGCGTGAAGGCAAACGACACCCGTTCAACCAACAAGCGACAGGAATTTTCTGGAAAACTTCGAACTAATCACAAGGAAATAGCCAACCAAAGGACGCATGTCTGGAGGAACTAACAACTAAGGAAAGGAAAACACGGCTAGCTGCCGGAAGCAACAGAAAGGAAAGAGACAACTGACTAAACTCCAGACAGGGATCTCCAGCCAACCAAATCAAGTGAACAGATTGAAGGAATCCTTCTAATTCAGAGTGGAATGATTCTCCTTATTCAAGATCAAGAACACAACTATTCACCATCATTGAGACACCTTGGACAGACGAAGATTCATGAATGCTCAAAGAATGCGCATGATGCATGCCGGACTAAAATAAAGAAATCATCAAAACGAATGCAAAGAAAGAATAAAATAACAAGATACTCGAGAATAATATTGCTAGGCCGAAGAAATCAGGGTCAGGACACCATCTGCAACCACGGCGTGCAAGACAGAACCATCGTCCCCAAACATTTCCAACCTAACGGCCTATCCAACGATTAAACATGTGCACTTAGATCATCATCATTTTTGTTTAAGGGGAACATCAGATCTGGAGCACACGAATGACCAGCCGGTTCTCGAGATAATATATCATAGATAACATATAGTAATGCATTAAAGGGACAAGGGATCGAGATACTGTACCGAACTTACCTGTGTTGGGTCCCGCGAGGTGTAAACGGATCTAGAAGGGGGGGTTGAATAGATCCTATCAAAAGCTTTGGCCTATTTAAAACTCTGAGCTATCGGAAGCATGAACCACTCTTATAAAGTGAATGAATCACTTAGGGACAATGCACAGCGGAATTAAGTAGAGTGGCTCAAATGAAAAGACTTGGATTACAAGCTATGAAACGTCCACACTTCTTTAAGCACATTTGTGATCTTGAAAGAAATAAGCCTTATAGTGCAAGGATCATAAGGCATAACACTAGAGCATGCAATAGCTTGCAACAACAGTGTGAATGTGTGTGTGATATGTTGATTACTCAAAGTGCATATGTGTGTAAACAATCTAACCAAGTATGGAAGCACATGAACCTGTGAATGGGGTTAGAAGATATAGATCAATCACACACGATAAACAACCCACAACACAGGAATTTTTAAGGTAGTTCAGTTGCAACCCCACAACCTACGTCCACCCCTCACCAAAACCCGGTGAGGCTTCCTTGCTGACTCACAGCTTGACCGGGGACGCGTCCCAAACCACAGAACAGAGAAAACCCTCTTTCTGTCTTCCTACACACAAAGCCGGCAGGGATGGCTACACCGCAGATCGGAGAACTCCCGATTGCCTTCCTACTAACCACCGGTAGGGACGATCTTCAGTTTCAATAGATTGAATGAAATGAAGAAAGAAACAAGATGAAAATGCTCAAACAAGATATGAAGATATGGTAGAATGAATTAGATCTTGTTGAGATTGTTAGATCTTGAATCTATTGAGGATTTGATCTTCCTTTGATCCTTTTGAGTTGGTGGAGCAGATATAGGATGTAGCTTGATATTTCCTTTGAATCTCCTCGAGTTGATAAAGAGGTGTATGGATGTAGCTTTGATCACCTTTGAGAGCCTTGAATGCTTCTTGCTTGCTTGGAGGTTGCTTGACTTCAGATCTGAGCTTGAATCACCTTGGAAGGATGAAGAACTCCAGCCGAAAGTACTATTCACGGAGGTGCTACAGTGCTTGCGAAATGGCCTTTCTTGAGCTCTCTTTGATTCACTTCATCAACTACATCAACTAGGGTTTCTAACCCTCTTGTATTGGTTTTATAGACTTTGAATGGTCTATAGACAAGCCCCAGACCAGATCCATAAATCATGGGTGATTAGGTGACTTTTGGATTAAACAAATCCATGTTGAATGGCCCTTTTCGAAGTGGAAACAAAAGTCAACAATTGATGGCTCGGGGCTGGCGGTCGACCTACAGCTTCTGGCGGTCGACCACTACTGAGAAATCTGCAAACAGGCGGTCCCTGGGATTTTCGGTCGATCGCTACTGGTTGGCAGTCGACCTGCAGCTGATAGAACTGCAGACGGGAGTCTGCTGGCTGGGGCGGTCGATCGCCCCTGTGCTGGCGGTCGACCGCCAGATCGGCAGAACCCGGTCTTGCCCGGGTCGATCCGTTATCTGCTTCAGCTCCGTCGTTCAACTCCATTAGCAGCCCGTGCATGTTTGTGGCATCACCCTTGACAGTATAGAAGGTATCAACTGAGTCTTTAACTTTGGATTCTCTTGGCTATACTTCTTTGTGCATTTGACCTTGGCTATTGATGGATGTGTGGACTTTGTGTGCATGTATGAACTCTGTACAGACTTAACACCTTGAGCATGCATGAGCCTGTACAGACTTGCTTCATGAATGTATAGACTTGGTAACTTGATGCACGAACACAACAAAACGCAATGTATAGACTTTGCGTGTGAAGCAGCCGGCCAATGTTTAGACTTGTGTTGCAGCCATCAACCAACGTACAGACTTCATCTACAGCAACGTATAGACTTTGTGTGCAGCAACGTATAGACTCTAAGTTGTGCTAGGCAGCCAACGTATAGACTTCATGTTCAGCAATGTATAGACTTCGTTTTTGTGCTAGGCAGCCAACGTACAGACTTCATGTTCAGCAACGTACAGACTTTGTCCAACGTATAGACTTCGTCCAATGTACAGACTTTGAGCAGCAGCCATCCAACGTATAGACTTCATCCAACGTATAGACTTTGTTGGATGTATAGACTTGATGAATCTGAGTGTACAGTCTTTGTTGGATGTATAGACTTGCTGGCTGTATAGACTTTCTGATATATAGACTTGCTGGCGAAGAATGTATAGACTTGCTGCTGTATAGACTTGATGAATCTGAGTGTACAGACGTTGTTGGATGTATAGACTTGCTGATGTATAGACTTGATGTGCCTGCAACAGGCTGATGTATAGACTTTGAGTTGCAGGATGTATAGACTTAGTAATGAAGATGCATGGAGAATGTATAGACTTTGCATGGCAAGCTATGCAATCCAATGTATAGACTTTATGTGTAGCAGCATAAGAGATGCACCAACTATATGAATGAACCAATGCAAGATATGAACAATGGTATGCACTGATGCATTGCTCATGCACACAACCTGTTCGATGAAATGACTAACTATTTAAACAGATGCACAATGACGTCGTATGCAAACACAATGTGACCTAGTATTTGGTATCAAAAACCATGCACTGCTCATGCACACAACATGTTCGATGAAATGACTGATTGTTTAAACAGATACACAATGACATCATATGCAAGCATAGTATGACATATAGTAGTTGCTATCATCAAAACCATAATAGTAATTATGGTGCACACGTATTCAACAGTCTCCCCCTTTTTGATGATGGCAACACTGTGAGTCATTATATGGCAGAAATAGCCAAGACAGCAAAGTTTATGACATATGTAACATGTGCAGCTCAAGATCCATGATAGTGAAGCATGCGAATGCAGATATGTATGCATGGATATACGTATGCATGGAGAAGTAAAGTGTATGAATACTATACATAAACCCTCATCATAAATGAATGTTCTCTCCCCCTTGGATTCTCCCATATCCACATTGCACTCTCCCCCTTTGACAACGCTCAAAGGTAGCATTAGGCAACATCTCCCCCTTTCTCCCAAGTCCACAGCAAGGACTCACAACAAGACATTCTCCCCCTTTGCCAATAGCAAAAAGGAGGGATACGGTTCAGTGGTTGACAAAAGTCCTAGAGATGAGAGTGGAATGGTAGTGGAAGAGCAAGCCATTATATGGAAATTGGAAACATGTTGGGAGCAATATATATGGTTCAAAGCTAATGAAAACCAAGATCATCAATAGAGTTCAAAAGGCATCGATATCCATGGTTTAATAGAAATGAACCAGAAGCGCATATCATGACAGTGTTTAACCTTCCCTTGTCTTATACATCCATATTCAAGAACTACAAAGGAAATAGCACAAAAACTAGTATTGAGTCTAAACAATCATGATTTGATCATGTAATTTTAGGATCGCAGCAAATGTGATTTTCAGTATCTTTTGCATTTGAAGGCACAAGACTCATATTTTACGAGCAGTCTAGTCTAGTACATGCCTCCTAACCGTAAGAATACACGTTGTTTAGACGCCAGTATTCTTAGGTATTTGGTAAGACTGACTGTTATGCTTCAAAATAAACAGAGATAGTAAAGTCACGTCATGACATATCCAAGCTCATTTCTGTGATGAGAAGATATATTTCTCAGTAATTATGCCATTGCTCTGCCTAGAGTCCAAATGTAATTAAGACAGAGATAACAGAGGCACATCATGACATATCATTCGTCACTTGATTTGATGACGTGACATATTTCTCCGTGCAACACTATCATTGCTCTGCAAATTGATTTTTCAAGAATTCCTGCTCATCAAGATATTTAGAAACAATACTAAGCTCTAGAGTATCACCAAAGTTGTCAAGACGTTTGGATTTTCAGATTTCAGGATAGTTATTCAAGGCACAATATGCAATCTCTAGTTAAGGTCTATTAAAACCATAGAATATAGATGATTTCAAAAGATATATCAGAACTTCATGGAAATCATTAAATCTGAACCATTCTCATTGAATGGACAATCATCAGTTCATATAATAGAAAGCTCTTACACAGTAGTGATGTCTGTCTCTTGAACTTATTATCACACTGGAGGCCGTTGAGGTTCAGATGCAAAAAGGACGAATGAACCAAGAAAAACAACACGACTCCCCCTAAGAATATGCAATGAATGCACTCAAGGAGTTATGTAGGCAGTCAAATAGAATGACGAATGTCAAGGAGAGGTTTGCTTGAACCATGCAGGGGTTGACCTGAATAAACATGAAATGCATGAACCAACATAATGCATGATTTTACACTTATGAAATGCAACATAATGAATATGAAGCATATGCACGAATGCCTCAAGAAGACAACTCCCCCTAGCTATATGGCCTATGTGCGACAGTGACACATGGTACTTGGCGGAGGTGAAACCTCACGCATATTGAGTGCTTCGAGGCAAGCATAACATGCCCTTCCATACATCAACATTTGATATACCATGGCTATGCAAGAATGATATGATGTAAAATGATTCAAGCTAGATTGATGTTGACTCCCCCTGAATACATGCATGGGTTGGCAATGAATTATGCAGCCTAAGACTTATGTGAATACACAATGCAATGAAGATGCTGCAAAATAATTGTGCATTTTTGTGTCTACTAAGCATGATGTGCATTAAGGTATGTGTGATCACAATATGATGCAAACACAAATTATTCATAATTGATTTTGAACTGAATGCAACATGATGATGTCAATTGCTAGACTCCTCCTTTTGAATAATGCTAACATGAATAACGAGTTGAAAATGCAGCCATGACATGCATCATCAAAACCAAAGTCCAAGCATTTCATGTGGCTGATATCAGGTAGCAAACAACTCATCATCACATCAACATGACATTGGGCACACGCATGATGCACTATCTACATGTCAAGACTAAACATGCAAGATGACTGAACTTAAAGGTTTATGTACATACCTGTGCCTTGAGCTTTTATTTACCTTATGATCCTTTGTTCAGCTCCAAGGCATCCTGCACCCAAAATTCTCATTCGGAATTTTTAGGTACCCAAGCTTGCTTGGGTCCTTGTGGGTTAGCAACATGTTTAACATCTTGGCCCATCTTTTTTAGGGCAATCACATCATCCTCTCTCATTGTGAGGCAATCATATATCTCATGCCCATTTTTTCCACAATAGAAACAACACACAAAAGATTGATTTTTCTTTTTATGTTCATGTGCGTGTGCATGTGGACTATGCTTTTGTGGGCGAGCATAATTTTTACCTTTCATGGTATGAGGGTGATGTCTTTCTTTCAAATACCAGCATTCCTGGTCAGTGTGACCAGTCTTACCACAATGAAAGCAGCAAAGAGAGGCGTTTCTATTAAGGGCCATGGGGAGTGTCGACCTGTCTGGATAGGAATGTCGACACTTCTGATTCTCCATGTGATTCTGTTGAGCAAGCCCTCTGCCAGTGTTGACCTGTTTCTTTCCTTGCCCTTTCACTTGTTGTCCTGCTCTAAGCTCATCATTTCTCAAGATAAAATAATCATGCACAGTGTGACCATGTTTACCACAATAATAACAATGGACATTCGTTTTGTGGAAAGCATGGTATTTTACATTGAACATGTTGTGGTGCATGTTTGGATGAGCATGCTGAATTTTACTTTTCTTTCGAGCAGTGTGCCCTTTTTGGTGACCACAGGAAGTGGTGGCTTCCGGTGAGCCAGAATCTTAGATTTGGGCAAACATTGACAAGAAATCATTCAAACCTTGAATTTCATTTTCAAGTGAGGAAATGTGCTGTTTAGATTCAACAAGGCCCTCTTCGCATGCTGCCAATTGCTCATTGAGCATGGCATTTACTGCTTTAAGATTTTGATTTTGTTGTTCTAAATCATGCAAAGTTTTAGAGTGATCTTCAATGACAAATTTGCCTTTTTCATGTGCAGCCAATTTTTCATACAATTCTTCTTCAGCTTGTTCAAGTTCAATTTTCTTTTCCAACAAATCTCTATTCTCTTCTTTCAGAGAATCAATCAGTTTTTGTTGCCATTCAAGATCATCATGGAGACTAACATTTATGTTTCTCAAGAATGAACATTTTTCACATACAAAATTAGCAGAGCATGAAATAGAATTTTTGTTTCCTTCAATCAACTTCTCATGATAGATTAGCCCATCGGCCATAGTTTGATCATTAGAGATTGACTTAGGTTGGTTTTGAAGTTTTATTACAATTTCTTCCAACCTAGTGATTTCATCATGAAGATTTTCATTTTCTTCCCTTAGATATGCAATGCTTTGTTTATGCGTATCTAGATCAACTGAGAGAGTGTTGTTAAGCTCTTTAAAAATAGAACACTTTTTACAAATTGAGCTTTCATTTTGGTTAATTTTCTTGAGATCCTTTTTCAAATTTTTGTTTTTTGTTTTTACCTTTTTGTATTGTGTGATCAATTCATCATAGGCTTCCATAAGCTCTTCAAAAGTGAATTCCTCGGAGTCAGAGTTTACCTGTGATGAGGATGTATTGCTGGACGGTTCTGCACGGTCGGCCATGAAGCATTCTTGTTCTTGTTCCTTCCCTTCATGGATTTTCACCAACTTGTCCAATACTTGCTTGGCTGTGCTGCAAGAGGACACAAGATGAGTTAGTCTTAGATCAACTGCAGTTGTAATTAAGTTATATGCAAGACGATTATCATTATGTTTGGTCTCATGTTCGGCTAACCAATCAATTGAATTTGATGGCAGCTCATGAGGACCATTGTATATAAGAGTCCACAATTGTGGATCTATGGAGCTAACATAGATGAACATTCTTCCAACCCATGTAGAAAAATCTGAACCATCATAAATGGGTGGAGAAGCCATCGAAGCAAGTGTAGCATGTGAATCCATCAAAAAACAAACACCGGGATCTTTCCCTGCAGATCGTTGGATCTGGGAATGACAGAGCCTCGCTCTGATACCACTTGTTGGGTCCCGCGAGGTGTAAACGGATCTAGAAGGGGGGGTTGAATAGATCCTATCAAAAGCTTTGGCCTATTTAAAACTCTGAGCTATCGGAAGCATGAACCACTCTTATAAAGTGAATGAATCACTTAGGGACAATGCACATCGGAATTAAGTAGAGTGGCTCAAATGAAAAGACTTGGATTACAAGCTATGAAACGTCCACACTTCTTTAAGCACATTTGTGATCTTGAAAGAAATAAGCCTTGTAGTGCAGGGATCATAAGGCATAACACTAGAGCATGCAATAACTTACAACAACCGTGCGTGTGTGTGTGTGATATGTTGATTACTAGTGCATATGTGTGTGAACAATCTAACCAAGTATGGAAGCACACTAACCTGTGAATGGGGTTAGAAGATATAGATCAATCACACACGATAAACAACCCACAACACAGGGATTTTCAAGGTGGTTCAGTTGCAACCCCGCAACCTACGTCCACCCCCCACCAAAACTCGGTGAGGCTTCCTTGCTGACTCACAGCTTGACCGGGGATGCGCCCCAAACCACAGAACAGAGAAAACCCTCTTTCTATCTTCCTAAACACAAAGCCGGTAGGGACGGCTACACCGCAGATTGGAGAACTCCCGATTGCCTTCCTACTAACCACCGGTAGGGACGATCTTCAGTTTCAATAGATTGAATGAAATGAAGAAAGAAACAAGATGAAAATGCTCAAACAAGATATGCAGATATGCTAGAATGAATTAGATCTTGTCTGAGATTGTTGGATCTTGAATCTGTTGAGGATTTGATCTTCCTTTGATCCTTTTGAGTTGATGGAGCAGATATAGGATGTTACTTGCTCTTTCCTTTGAATCGCCTTGAGTTGATGAAGAGATGTATGGATGTAGCTTTGATCACCTTTGAGAGCCTTGAATGCTTCTTGCTTGCTTGGAGGTTGCTTGGCCTCAGATCTGAGCTTGAATCACCTTGGAAGGATGAAGAACTCCAGCCCGAAGTACTGTTCACGGAGGGGCTACAGTGCTTGCGAAATGGCCACCTCCCTTGAGCTCTCTTTGATTCACTTCATCAACTACATCAACTAGGGTTTCTAACCCTCTTGTATTGGTTTTATAGACTTTGAATGGTCTATAGACAAGCCCCAGACCAAATCCATAAATCATGGGTGTTTAGGTGACTTTTGGATTAAAAAAATCCATGTTGAATGGCCCTTTTCGAAGTGGAAATAAAAGTCAACAATTGATGGCTCGGGGCTGGCGGTCGACCTACAGCTTCTGGCGGTCGACCACTATTGAGAAATCTGCAAACGGGCGGTCCCTGGGATTTTCGATCGACCGCTACTAGCTGGCGGTCGACCTGCAGCTGACAGAACTGTAGACGGGAGTCTGCTGGCTGGGGCGGTCGACCGCCCCTGTGCTGGCGGTTGACCGCCAGCTGGGCAGAACCCGGGCTTGCCCGGGTCGGTCCATTATCCGCTTCAGCTCCGTCGTTCAACTCCATTAGCAGCCCGTGCATGTTTGTGGCATCACCCTTGACAGTATAGAAGGTATCAACTGAGTCTTTAACCTTGGATTCTCTTGGCTATACTTCTTTGTGCATTTGACCTTGGCTATTGATGGACGTGTGGACTTTGTGTGCATGTATGAACTCTGTACAGACTTAACACCTTGAGCATGCATGAGCCTGTACAGACTTGCTTCATGAATGTATAGACTTGGTAACTTGATGCACGAACACAACAAAACGCAATGTATAGACTTTGCGTGTGAAGCAGCCGGCCAATGTATAGACTTGTGTTGCAGCCATCAACCAACGTACAGACTTCATCTGCAGCAACGTATAGACTTTGTGTGCAGCAACGTATAGACTTCGAGTTGTGCTAGGCAGCCAACGTACAGACTTCATGTTCAGCAACGTATAGACTTCATGTTGTGCTAGGCAGCCAACGTATAGACTTCATGTTCAGCAACGTACAGACTTTGTCCAACGTATAGACTTCGTCCAATGTACAGACTTTGAGCAGCAGCCATCCAACGTATAGACTTCATCCAACGTATAGACTTTGTTGGATGTATAGACTTGATGAATCTGAGTGTACAGACTTTGTTGGATGTATAGACTTGCTGGCTGTATAGACTTTCTGATGTATAGACTTGCTGGCGAAGAATGTACAGACTTGCTGCTGTATAGACTTGATGAATCTGAGTGTACAGACGTTGTTGGATGTATAGACTTGCTGATGTATAGACTTGATGTGCCTGCAACAGGATGATGTATAGACTTTGAGTTGCAGGATGTATAGACTTAGTAATGAAGATGCATGGAGAATGTATAGACTTTGCATGGCAAGCTATGCAATCCAATGTATAGACTTTATGTGTAGCAGCATAAGAGATGCACCAACTATATGAATGAACCAATGCAAGATATGAACAATGGTATGCACTGATGCATTGCTCATGCACACAACCTATTCGATGAAATGACTAACTGTTTAAATAGATGCACAATGACGTCATATGCAAACACAATGTGACTTAGTATTTGCTATCAAAAACCATGCACTGCTCATGCATACAACATGTTTGATGAAATGACTGATTGTTTAAACAGATACACAATGACATCATATGCAAGCACAGTATGACGTATAGTAGTTGCTATCATCAAAACCATAATAGTAATCAAGGTGCACACGTATTCAACAACCTGTCCGGCAAACGGCAAAGCGCGATGTTGTTCATTCATGAACAAAAGATTAGCCAATGATAATTAATATGAGCATGAAACAAGGCACAATCATTTGTACGCATGAAAAGCATTAATAATATACACCATGGCAGAAAATGCAATCATTCAAGCATCAAATAGACCACTTTATTCATCAAGAAATCTACAAATTGTAACGGCCTACAAATGGTGTGTTACACCACGCAACGGTCTAGGACTGGACCGTTAGACATTGGTGGTTCAAATTCTTCAATGAATAATACTCAACTGACCTGACGGCCTAAGGAAGACGTGTCAGAGAATGTAACGGTCTGGCGATAGATCGTCACATTTCCTGAGCGTTCAAAAAAACAAAACCGAACGGTCACAAACCATCATTCATGCTTCATTCATCCTAACACTCAAAAAACCACAACCGAGACGACCAAGACCACCGGCGACCACCGACGAGGATGGCCGGCAACAAGGCCCCACAGCCACCGAAGAGAAGGGAAAAGGGGACGAAGAGGAAGGCCATCCGACGCCTCCACCGTCGGATAGAGCGTGAAGTGATCCCACCGCCCGTGGAAGAAGAAACGGCGACGAGGGAGCCAACAGCGGAGGAAGATGTTCCAACGGCCGAGGAGGATCAAGGGGAAGCTCCCCTGGATGAAGGAGAACCCATTGCAACAGAGAAAAAGAGGAAGAGGGGCCAAGACCGTGAGGTAAGCCCACTCACCCTAATCTTCAAATTTTTTAATTTTTATGAGTTTTTAAATGCATGCATGGATGGATGGGGGGTAGAAAATGGGTCTATGAACCCATTAGGAACACATGTAGGCCATTTGGCCAAAGTGGGAAGCCAAGGGAAACAAGAGGGAAAACGCCCTTTAGTAGAGAACGTGACGGTCCTTCCAGCGACCGTCACGAGCCTAATGCATCACCCCTGGCGCGTTAGAGCCGTGTGACGCTCCACCCCAGGGCTGTCACAATCACCAGGGATAAAAACTAATTTCTTAGGTTTTCAGTTATTCAATTTTTTTGTGTTTTCATTATATGAATGCTATGAAATGATTCTATGATGCAATTGACTAACTTATGCTCTAAATGAATGAAGGGGAAGAGACGAACAAGGATCTCATGGCTGCAGATCCGGGCCATTTACCAAGCACTGCCCGATTACCAGAGAGAGAGACTCGCAGCAATGGGATTCGCCGAGGTGCTGAGCATCGAGGTGATCAGGATGGACACGCCGCTGCTGTACGCATATGCACGAGAGATGGGACCCGATCAGTAGGGCGTTCATCTTCCTGTGGGGTCACATGATCCCCACGATGGAAGACATAGCGAGGATCACGGGGCTGAGAGTCCACGGAGCCGCGGTGACAGGCTGGACATACAGGGACTACAGGGAAATGGCTCAAGAGCTGCTGGGGCTTGACTTGATCAGACCAGGCCAGACATCATCCCAGCTGTCGAGATCGAGACTGCAGGAGAGCCTGGGACTGAGAGGAGCAGCGATAGCCGTGGGAGAGCTACCTGAGGAGCATATAGGAAGAGTGATAGAGCAGGTGCGCCCACATGTGGCGGCAGAGGCGGGACCAGAGGGAGATCGTGTCCTGAGACGGTTTCTCATGCTACTGTTCGGGAAGCTCCTATTCGCGACTCGAGCGGATGTGATCAGCTGCAGACTACTGCCACTACTCGAGGATTTAGGTAGAGTGGGAAAATACGCATGGGGGGCAGCAGTCCTGGCCTTCCTGTTCGAGTCCCCCAGCACGATGGACCGACAGACCATGCTGGGCAGCTTCTCGCCTTTTCTACAGGTAAACATGACTTAAATGCTTTCTATTATGTTTATGATAATGCAATGCAAATGACTTTTGACTTCTAAATGCAGATCTAGAGCTTCATACACCTCCCAGGGATAGGGAGAGGCACACTACTCCATCCCGAACGGATCCCGGTCGCTAGATGATGGGGGGTCACAAGGGACTCAGGGTCGATTACTCGATTGACCCGGGCGATCCAGGACGAGCAGGATTCCTTCCCGCATACGGCGATAAGCCCAGAACTCTAAATGCCTTGAATGTTGCCCGATGCTTCTATATGAATGTTCTATATGCTGACAAAAGGACTAACATGATTCAGGTGAGATGGACCCCGTACCGGGATGAGAGTACCGAGGGACAGCCATGGGTCCAGACAGCCTTATCATACCGTGGGCGAGACGTTTGGCTGCACTGCATCAACGTCATCAAGCCACTACACTACCGCTTGATCCTGCGGACCCGGGGACTACACCAGCTAGAGGTGACCTTCCCACGCCGCAGCGACGAGCGCCCGGGGAAGTCATCGAAGGGCATTAGTGGCGACGTGGACTAGTGCACCCGTAAGGCAAAATACGTCCATGATTGGAACAAGAGAGGTCGGGCGGTAAAGGAGCGGGCCGAGAGCGATGAGGTGTACTTGAAAGCCTTCGCCCGGCGGTACGGGGACTAGGTGTACCGAGGTACCCGACGACCGGTATGAACTTCTAAACTCTATCTCTAAATGATTCTACATGAAAGTTTACTATATGCACTGACTCATGATCTCTAAATGCAGCTAGACCCTGAGGGAAGGATAGCCAAGCTCGAGGGGCTACTCCACGCTACCATCCAACAGCGGGACGAGTACCGGACCACCCTGGAGCTTCTGGTAAGATTCCTAAAACCTGATACTTAAATGCTTATAATGCAAAAGATGCGAATGATGCAAATGCGACTGACTAACTATGATTTACAAATGCAGCGGGCCGAGGGAGCCCAAAGAGCGGGACCAGACGCCCCATCATAGTCATTACAGCCTTTCGAGGACAGAGTTGAGCGAGACGTTGAGTTTGCTCTAGCGGTTGCTCGGGCCGAGGAGGCGGAGGCCACCCTCGCAGAGCGGGTAAGATGAAAAAAAGCTTTGACTAAAAAAATGCTTATGCAAAATTAAATGCTTATTTGACTAATCATGATGAAAATTACAGGTGAGAGAGCTAGCCGCGGAGGTGGCTGAGGTGAGGCAGGCTCGGACAGAGGTAGAGAGGAACCGGGCTGAGACTGAGCGGGCTCGACCAGAGATAGAACTGCTGCGGGCGGAGGTGGCCTAATGAAGAGGAGAGTTTGAGCGGATGGCCACGCAGACGGCGGACCTAGAGAGATACCGGTCCGAGGCACGAGCAGCGCGGCTCCAGGCACATGATATGAAGGTCGAGGTACGGACTCTGGAGAGGACTATACGGATGATGGGCCGAGGACCAGAGCGGAGCGCCTCTCAGAGTGGAGCACCAAGGAGTGCTGCCGGTACCGGCTCAGCGGCTGACTACCTCGTCAGTTCCTCCGGCCAGCGGAGGAATGAGAGGGTAGAGAGAGGACAGCAGGAGGAGAGTGCCTCCATAGCGCCACCGGCGAGGAGACCCGAGGATGGTGATGACAAAGGCGGCCCGGGAGACAAGCCGGTCGAATGAGCTCGCATTTTGGTTTTTTCTTGTTACTTGTACATGACTTATATATGAAAATGAATGAAATGGAGTGAAGAGTTCTTTTTATGTTTTTGTTTTGCTATGTGGATGAATGTATGAATGTGTGAAATGGATGTGAAGATGGAATGGATGGAGTGAATGAATGTATGGAATGCATGAGTGTATCAATGTGTGAATGTACGGTAGGACTGTCAAATGTGTAAGACCGGCAAGTCTAACCTCAGGCAGAAGAGAATGGCACAGAACCAGCAGTAGAAAATGTGACGGTCTAAAGAAGATGCGTCAGAATCATGTAACGCACCACCATGGGGTCATCCGGGATGACAGAGACCAGACTGCAACCTGATCTGTAGGAAATGTGACGGTCCACTGGGGAGCGTCAGAATGATGGGACGGCCAGAACCTGACCGTTAGGGACGACAGAACAATGCTGGATTGAAATAACGTGCAGAAAATGTGACGGCTCAAATGTGGAGCATCAGAGACAAGTAACGGCCGTAACCAGACCGTCAGGAATGATCGAGCGAAGGAGGAGCCCAGACCGCATGGTAGAAAATGTGACGGCTCAGGTTCCATGCGTCACAACACGTAACGGTGCAATGTTAGGCCGTTAGATTTGGCAGAACGAGATTGGGCCAAAAATAAACCCACAGGAAATGTGACGGCCCATGCTTGGAGCGTTAGAGACAAATGATGGTCCTACGATAGACTGTTAGAGATCCAAGTGTACTTCGAGACGGATTGTGCCGTGAGAGGCCAAACCCGAAGGTTAACCATCTAAACCCCCACTAGAACTCTCCTAGACTTAAGATAAGGTCTTCTAACCCAAATCTTATCATCCTAGAGCCAAAAGCAAGCCTTAAAAACTCAGGAACTCTGTCAAAAATCATAGCTTTTCTTAATTCTCTGCTACAAGGGCTGAAGAACCTCTCCTAAGGGCAGAAAGACCATGAAGAGAAGCTTCGAAGTGATGGTCATGGAGGAGAAGGTCTACACCGGACCTAGAGCCGCAAGGAAAGAGCATGGGGAGTTGCAAAGGCTGACATCAATCCCCAAGCATCTGAGCTCAAGTGCTCAAAGAGTGGTGAGTTCTAATTCCTAAACCAAGTTCAATAATTCTACACTTCAACTTCCTATAATCTCTTCTTCTTCTTCTTCTAGCCTCTTCCCGGTCCAAGATGCTACTCCAATCTGAAGTGGGTGGCTCTCATGATCAAGGAACTCCCTTTAGAAGTCTTAGCAATCCTTAGGGCATGGCACCTCCAACCTTTATTGGTCTTAGGCAAGAACCTTCAGAAATTATCTTTAGATTGGCCAAGCCTTTCAGCCCTCATAGAGTTGTGGCATCCACAAACACATACCTTCATCTTCCCTTCCTTTGAAGCTACAGTCCTATTAGAGGAGGTAGAAACCTACCTAACCCTTCCTAAGACTAAGGCGGGGGATGAGAACCTAGTTTGCTATACAGTGGAGCCTATCGACCCGTCCTTGATCTTGAGCGATTTCATTCACAATCCAAAGGACGTGAGGACCATGATCAGCCCGCACCACATTCACTTAATACCCATGGCACAGTGGATAGTCTCTCATTGCAAAAATAAGTGGGAGAGACATGAAGCAATAGCCAAAGTGGTGTCGGTTTGCTTATGCGGAGTCTTCCTTTTCACCACTACCGACCACCTCTTAGATACCCAAAATTTCAGCATTATTAGCGGGTTGTGGCGGGGGATGTCCATCTCTCAAGCGATCCCTTCATATCTCTACGAAGGACTAAGCTCCGCTTGCTTAGGAGGACCTCTATTCGGTTCCATGATACTCCTTGAGTGTTGGATGGGAGTGAGAGTCAAATTCCAACCCAAGGAAGACATAATTTCTGCTAGCCGGATCTTTGGGAGCCACCCTTTGTTCTTTATTGGAGGTGCCTTTGGATTTTATTCTCAGGTTGAATGCAAGACGCCAGACAAGAAAACATGGGATGAATGGCACCTCTTCTTCAACACTTTGCCAATAGAGAATTCAACATGCGACCAAGAATCCTTCGGAGCACTTTGCTTAGAATACCGCGGCGTCAAGGCCTAGACCTCCAGATAGTGGGAAATACTACCATGGCGATCTACAACCCGCACCGGTGCCATCTTTAGATCGGACTACCTCGGATAGAAGTTCCTGCACTATCACACTACCCTCCCCTTCTACCTAGGAAGATGGGGACCGAGCAGGACGAAAGAGCAGTTCGAAACGCGCTGACCATGTGGGAGATCAGTAAGGTGCGTCCGTGACAAGAGGAAGTGAAAGAGAACGACGACACACGCTGTGGCTACGTGAAGGAATTAAGGAAGATCCGCCCTCTTGCGGATAGGAAGCTGAATGTAGCTTGATTTTGTTCATGATGATGATATAAATTGATAATTAGAACTGATGTTGCATTAAGTCCAATTGAATGAGTTTAAGTGAATGATTTGGAAGTGATTTTAATTGAAATGAGCATGGGTGGTTGCTTGATTTGGCTAGAATGATCTGAAAGCACAGCCTCTGGAGAGCGTAACGGTCCTGTAAAGGGCCGCCACAAGTGTGTGACGGTCTGGCGATAGGCCGTCGGGGGAATGGACTGAGAATTCTGTTCTCTGGAGGATGTAACGGCCTAGAGACAGACCGTTAGAAGGATGTGACGGTCTGCATGAAGACCGTCAGAGATGGACCTGCTGAGAGAATAGAGCCAACGCCCTGAAGACAATGTGACGGTCAAGGATGGACCGTTATATGAGTGTGACGGCCTGATGCTGGCGCGTTACAGAGCTAGACCTGCATAGCTGTGAGATTTCAACTCGGGTTTGAACCTGCATTCTGCACACACTTACACAACAAAAAAGTTAGATCTGATCTTAGACTCAACCCCTTGCCTTAAAGCAGGTTAGAGAATGACCATTTCTTGATGTTTGGTCAAGGGGTGGAGCCTTATTAAATAGGCGGAAGAAATGATAGGAATAATGCAATGCATGCAATGCATTTGAAGAAATTTTGGAGTTTTGGGGAAATATCTGAATTTTTGTGAGATTTTGGAAATATTTGATGGTTTTGAAATAGATGATTTTTTATTTTATTTTGGAATATACGATTTTTTTGGATTTTGAAATATTTGATTTTTTTTTGGTTTTGAAATATATGATGTTTTTGGGATTTTGAAATATATGATGTTTTTGGGTTTTAAAATATATGATGTTTTTGGATTTTGAAATATATGATGTTTTTAGATTTTGAAATATATGATGTTTTTGGATTTTGAAGACCGATGCTTCCCCCGGCAACGTGGGCCCTCCTTATTACATTAAGAGTTCCTAAGGCTGGCGTGCAACAAGGTGACAACCCTTGGCCAAGACCTGATTCGCAAAACGGTGCTTCTACCAAGGCCATACCCAGAGTACTAGTCTTAGTCCTAAAAAGGGAAAAAGAACACAGGGGTAAGCTTAGGCCAGATATGGAAGTTTGTAGGACTTGATTTCCTCTCCAAACAACCCATTAGAGATTTGGTCTGTTGCGCCGGGGCTTTGTGTCCGTCATCGAATCTTAGTCCACTCTAGGCATGCATACGACCGGGCTCATTCGTCCCGCGGGGAACTATACTGCCACTCTTGCCATGCCTAGCTTTTCTTTCTTGCCTTTCTGGAGCTCTGGGATCATGATTGATAGACTTTTGAAATAATGGCTTTGGATTTTGTCACAAAGATTGCTCCTTTTGCTTTCTTCTTTTCTTTGCTCTATGCTTGTGGCGTCAGGTCATAACGGACTGCCCCTATTTGAGACCTCCTCTCGTTAGGGTGCCTGGATCACTCATCGCCTCCTTATTCACTCCTTGCCCCTGGATTCAGCCGAAGAAAGAAACAGACAGGGACTTCGACTTTCCCCCAAAGCATGGCCAAGGAGAAACGATGTCTACAAAGCAGAAACCCGACCAGGGATGTCGTGTAGTGTGCGATTGCCATACTCGGGACTTCCCTTTCATGGTGAAGGGAAAGGAACACCTTGTTGCCGGGGTGGCACGGGTTAGACTCTAAGGAAAGAAATGCTTAAGATACAACCCATTCCAAGCGTGAGAGAGCTCCTCACCTTCCGCGTTCACTAAGTGATAAGCATTCCCTGGATAAGCCTCTTTTACAACGAACGGCCCTTCCCAGTTAAGTTGTAATTTAGACCTAGGACCTGCAGACTGAATGAATTTACGTTTCAAAACCATATCACCTTTTTGAAATTTACGTTCAATCACCTTCTTTTGAAAATAATGCGAGACTCTCTTTTGATAAACGGATACGTGATTGGCCGCGTTCATCCTCTTCTCATCCAAGAGTTCCAGCTAGACGAGCAGCGCCTCTCGACGTTCATCGAGATTAAGTTCCTTATCGAGCTGCACTCTAAGGGAAGGGATCAAGATCTCATAGGGGAGCACCGCCTCCATCCCGTAGGTAAGAGCGTAGGGAGTCTGTCCCGTGGGAGTACAGACGGAGGTGCGGTAAGCCCACAGAGCTTCCACTAATCTTTCCGGCCAATCGGAAAACTTATGAGATTCACATTTTTTCTTTATAATTTTAAGAAGAGTTTTGTTAGTGGCCTCGGCTTGACCGTTGCCTTGAGGATAATATGGAGATGAATGATGCAATGTAATATTGAACTTCTTACATAGGTCCTTGAGCTCTTCAGAGACGAACTGGGGTCCATTGTCGGTGATGATGCTGCTTGGCACTCCGAACCGCGAGATGATATTGTTCATGATGAAGCGGCACACCGTTGAAGCTTTGATCTCTACGTACGCCTCCGCTTCGGCCCATTTGGTGAAGTACTCAGTGGCGGTAAGGATAAAGGATTTCTGTTTGATCTGAGAATTAGGATCACCGAGTGGGCCGACAACGTCAAAAGCCCACATAGAGATTGGCCAAGGAGCGGAAAGAGGATGGAGAGATGAAGTTGGAGCATGGATTTTATCAGCGTGGAGTTGGCATTTAGGACACCTCCGGACATAGAGGGAGCAATCTTCCTCTAGAGTGGGCCAATAGTAGCCCAGCCTAATGATCTTCTTCGCTAGAGCCTGGCCATTGACATGACCTCCACACTCGCTAGAATGGGCTGCTTCAGCCACCTTCCAAGCCTCATCATCATCTAAGCATCTCATGAGCATTCCATTAGTAGCACACCTGTATAGTTCTCCTGCAACGATGGTATACCTTGAGGCGGCTCTCCTTATTGACTTGCGCTGCTCGGCATTTGCCCCTTCTGGGAACGATCCGTCTTTTCAAAACAACTTGATTTCATGATACCAGGGCAATTATTCTTCCTCTAAGATCTCTTCTAACTCCATCAAAGATACTTCCTTGAGGTCTTCCTTCTCAGCCCTCACCTCTACAGTTTTCCTAAGGTTGATGTACCAAGGATCCTGAAGAGAGGGTGCGTCCATTCTCTGAACAATGATAGTCTCAGTACTCTGCCTGAGAGGGAAAGATAGAGAGGAGGCAAGCGATGCTAAGGCATCGGCTAGAATGTTCTGAGACCTAGGAGTATGAATGTAGATCAACTTACAGAATTACCTAGCCAGGAGCGTGACCAAATCTTGATATGGCTCAAGCTTGGGGTCACGAGTGCGGTAAGTGGACAGAACTTGCCGCAAGACGAGCTGAGAGTCTCCTATGATATTCAAGTAACGCGTGCCCAGAAGGTAGGCATGCTTTAATCCGACTAGGAGAGCCTCATACTCAGCGATATTGTTGGTAGCAGGAAATCGAAGTTGATAAGTAAAGGGAATTGTCACTCCCTCCGGAGTGAGCAGAACAGCGCCGATCCCTCGGCCTTGAGAATTGAGCGCTCCATCGAAGTGCAGAGACCAGAAGGGATGATGCGAAATGACAGAGAGATGCTCATCAGGGAAATCATCCTGAATAGAGTCAGTGTGAGGGATGGGGAGATCGGTGAGATACTCAGTGATGGAGTATCCTTTGACCGCCTTCTGAACGACAAATGTGATATCAAATTGGGAGAGGATGCTCTGCCAGCGAGCTAACCTACTAGAAAGGATAGACTTTTCTAAGAGATAGCGGATCGGGTCCATTCTAGAGATCAACCTAACTGGGTGGTCAAGGAAGTAATATTTAAGCTTCTGAGCTACCCACACTAAGGCGGCACAAGTCTTCTCCCTAGCGATGTATTTGGCCTCAGCCGGGTTAAATAACCGAGAGAGATAATAAGTAGCCCTCTCTTTCCCTTCATCATCTACTTGTGCTAAGACCGCCCCTAGGGAATCCTTAATGACCGAGATGTATAGGATTAGGGGTTTCCCAGGGACAGGAGGTTGCAAAACCGGGGGATTGGATAGATATTCCTTTAAATCTTCATAGGCCTTCTGACAGTCTTGATTCCATTCAAACTTAACCCCCGCCTTTAGCAATTCGTAAAACAGGCGGCACCTTTGAGAATGTTGGGATATGAATCTTCTGATGAATTACAGTCTTCCAATAAGTCCTCGAAGTTCCGTAATGTTCTTTGGCGGAGGCATGTCCATGATGGCCTGTGCTTTGTTAGGATCAATCTGGATCCCCCGTTTGCTCACTATAAAACCTAGCAGCTTCTCTGAAGAGACTCTGAATACACACTTCTTCGGATTCATCTTAAGCTTGTACTCCCTGGCTCTTTGCAGCACCTTATCAAGAATAGAGGGGTGCTCTTCTTTTGTCCTTGACTTTAAAAAGATGTCATCCACGTAGGCTTCCATATAGATATGCATCATGTCATGGAAAATAGCCATCATCGCCCTTTGGTAGGTGGCACCCACGTTCTTCAGACCGAACGGCATGACCACATAGCAGTACGTGCCCCAGGGCGTGGTGAAGGAGGTTTTCTCTTGATCTTCAGGATCGAGACGGATCTGATTATATCCTGAGTATCCATCCATGAATGACAAAGATTCATACCCGGCGGTGCTATCCACCAGAACGTCGATGTCAGGCATCGGGAAATCATCTTTGGGACATGCTTTATTAAGATCCCTGAAATCGATGCAAATACGAACCTTTCCATCCCTCTTGATAACAGGGACTATGTTCGCCACCCACTGAGGATATAGAACCACTCTAATGAATCTGGCATTGTACAACTTGTCAACTTCTTCCTTAATCCTCAAGGCCATGTGGGGGTGAAATCTTCTCGACCGTTGTTTCACAGGTGTTGCCCCTGGTTTAAGCACGAGTCGGTGTTCCACTAAGGAGGGGTCAAGACCTGGCATGTCCTCATAAGACCAGGAGAAAGAATCGCTATACTCCCTTAGAACCTTGATCAAATCTTCTTCTACTTGCGGAGGGAGATTAGCGGCGATAATGATGGGCCTTGGGTCTTCTTCAGTTCTCAGATTTATTTCCTTCGTAGGTTCATCCACTGCCGATGATGGCTCGTCAAATTTCTTTAACCCTCGTGCATACAGATCGGCAGTGTCGTCTACGTTGCTGTCCTCATCATCAATCAGGTCTTTTTCATCCAGGATTTCATAGACACCGAGTCCGTCATCACTCCAGACCCCTTCTATTTCCTCTTCATCTTCAATTATGATTGCAGTAGCAGTGAATTCTGGGCACCTCAAAAGAGCATGACATCGCTGAGCTAGATCTTGCAGGAACCTATCGGGGACAGATTTTGGAGGACGCGCAAGCGGGCGCGGCTCAGAGGAGGAAGGGTTGGACGAGCTCGAACAAGACCCTACTTCTCTAGACCTAATGACTCTACTTCCCCAGACTCGACGGACCCTAATCCTGACCTAAGGGAAAGAAAATCTAGTGGAAGGGAAGGAGCAGGGGACTCGTGTCCCTGGGCGGAGGACGGAGACAAGGTAGCATAATCTTCCACTGAAATCTCCGTTTCAAAGTTGACATTTTTTTTTGGAGAACAGTGGAGACCATACAGCAGGATGGAGGAGGCGGGAGTTGCATGGGGAACAACTCGGGGAAGATGCAATCGAAGAATGGATCGGAGGATCGGAACCACATCTCGTGGAGTGGAGTGGTAGGTGAAGGAGGAGTGAACAGATCGACCAGATTAATAGGAGGACAGCGCCCACAGGCGCAAGGAACAAACAAGATTTCAGGTGGTCCCTCCGTAAAGTACGGATCGACCATCATTGGGGGAGAACGAGGAATGGGCTCCAATAGTTGGAGGAGAGATGTGAGATGGGAAGGAGACCAAGAGATGATAGCAGGTGAGCTCCCTTTATCCCGTGGATGCTGAACTGGCTGCTTCTTCGGCCTCCATTAGACGAGCCGAACCTCCTGATGCTTCTATCGGCGGCTCTCTTCATGGAATAATCTTTCAAACGCCTGACTGTAGTTAATCATGTCATCAACTAGCCCTTTTGGTGGTAGAGGGGGACTGGCAACTGGACAAACTGAACCTTTCCTTTCTAGCAGAACTGGCTGTGAGCTCAATGTGCCTTGCTGAAGAGGCCCTCTGACAAAATGCTGACGGTAGTCCCAGGTGAGTGGCCCAGAATCACCCATCATAGATAATGCGGTCTCTCGGTAGCCAAGACCTCTCCTGTTCATTTTTCTTCCCTTGGGGATGGGCTTGGTCCTTCCTTGAAATAAAGCACCGAGGCCTCTACCTAGTTGGTAGCCTAGTTTCAATATAATGTCCCAGCCCTTGGAATCTCGGATCTGGGGCTTCATCTTGATATTAACCGCGGTAGCGACGGGCTTGCGGGGTGCATAAGCCCAAGAAAAGTCTAGATCTAGCACAGAGATAACTGGCCGGCTGCTTGGCCATAAGGTGGGAAGAACCTTTTCTGAAATAGCTTTAACAGATTGGACCGTGGATAAGCTCTTAACCTTGACGACCCTCCCTTGGAAAGAGAATTTAATGCATTGATGTGCAGTGGAGGGTACGGTGCTGAGAGTGTCAATCCATGGGCGACCCAAGATAGCCTTGAACATAGGGTCAATGTCCAGCACATAGAACTCCACGGGCATAGTAAGAGGCCCGAGCTCTGCTTGAATAATGACCACCCCGTGGCATGCTCTCCTCGAGTTGTCATAAGCAGCTATGGTGGTGGGGGTTGGTCATAGTAATTCCTCTGAGATGTTGCAAGCTCGAAGAGTACTGAGCGGGCATACATTAATAGATGCCCCTGTGTTAACCAGTGCTGCGTCAATATTGACTTTATTCAGAGTGATTGAATTGCAGAGCGGCATTTGCCGAGCCTCTGGAGAAGCTAGCTCGGTTTCAGAAAATGTGATTGCCGGCCCTTTGGAAATTGTTGCCAGTGCCGTAGGTAGATTGCCAACTGCCATATCTTCACTAACCATCACCTTTTGTAGAAAATTTCTGAGAGCATCCTGGTGAAGGGTAGATCTTTTAATGAGTTCCAGAATAGATATCTTGGCGGGCACCCTGTCCAAATGATGTAGCAGGTCGTATTGGGTACCCGGCAGAGGTTCGGCTTCTTCCTACTCGGCGGCCGGCTGGGAAGACTGGGGATTAGAAGTAGTGGGATAATTCTGATGGAACAGCCGCCCACTCCGTAGGGCGAGGTTTTGTGCCGGCACGGCATCAGGAGACGGTATAATTGGCCCGGTGGCGTGGATGAGTGGAATAGGCGGGTAGGAGAGAGGATTTGGTAGGATGTGGTATTAGTGGAGGTGATAAGTGGCGATGGGAGGATGATGGATGAGGGATTAGTGGAAGGCGGGGTGGTGATGATGGGTGCTGGTATGGGGGGAGGACAGGCTAGTGGAGGCGTGGTGATGAGTGAGGGGTTGGGAGACGGTGTAATGATGGTAGCGGGGGTAATTGGTGAGGGGTGTGATAGGATTGTAGGTGGTGGCGGAGCTACTGGAGCGGGTATGAATGGGAGAACAAGTGGTGAAGGTGTTGGGTGTGTCGGTAACATGCTAGAGGAAGCAAGGGGATGGCAGTGATTATGGTGGAGGGCCATTATCTGTGGTGTGGTGCCATCATCATCAAAAGACCACCCAACGTTAGGAGCCGGGGGTTGGACAACATTGACCTGAGCTGGTGCCGGCGGCTGAGGTTGCGGAGCGGGAGGGTGGTTCGGCATCGGGTTGTGATGAATCCCCAAATCCTGAACCGGATGATGTTGCTGCTGTGGTGGCTGCTGCTGCGGCTGTGGTGCCTATTGCTGCTGCACTTGCTACCTCGGCGGCTGCCTTCTCTTCTCTTTGATTTCGATAATGGCCTTGTGCATCTCGGCCCAATCAATTCTCTGTCCCTCATAGAGGTCATACACTAAGTCCCTGAACTAAAAACATCCTTCGATTGTATGCCCCGGCTGCCTGTGGAATATGCAATACTTTGTTTGATCAACGGCTGTGTTCCAAATGGGCCGTTCCGAAAGAAGTTGTATAGCATTTACTGACATGAGAGCCGAGAAGATATCCGTGAGGGTTTCTGGCAAGGGTGGGTATTGTGCCCTTTTAGGAGCCGGACGCTTGCTGTTGTTGTTGTTATAGCCGTTGGGTGGAGGGACATTGTGATACTGCGGAGGTTGTGGTGCTTGCTGTAGTACGGCGAAGGTATTTTGTGGAGTGGTGAAGGCAGGCGGAGGGTTTTGTGGGGTAACTTGGAAGTTTTGGGGAGCAGGGTTCTGTGGAGTGCGGGGGTTTTAGGGGAAGCGGAAGGGTGCGGCTTGGAAAGGAAAAGTAATGATTTGAACTTGCTCGTTCGCTTGGATCCCCTCGGTAATAGGCCCTTGAGGTCTCTTATGATACTTGGGCTTTTGGTTTTCAAAGAGCGAGTGTATGGGGGAATCTTTGAACTGAGTTTGGATAAAGCGCGCCCGGCTATAAAGTTGATGCATGTTGGCTATATCATTCATAGCTAGTATGTTGCGGAAGGTCGGAGTGGCATTTGAAATCAGCAATTTGACCTTCTCTTCCTCCGGAATGTGGCCAGGCACTCTAGCGGCCATCTGCCTCCATCGGTCTGCGTTTGTAGCAAATTCCTCATCGGCCACCATATCTGTAAATGAATATTCCGGGCCGACTCTATCTTGGAACCTCTGAATAAACTTATCTTTTACTGTCTTGAAACTCTCGGCATCTTCCAGTGGCAGAGAATAGAACCATTCCAGTGCAACACCATCTAACGATCGGCGAAATAGATACGCCATGAGGGGATCATCGTACTGAAATTGAGCCGACTCGTATAAGAAGTCCCTCACATGAACAAAAGGATTGTTGTTCCCATCATACATTCTATAGTTGGGGAGCTTGGACTGTGGAGGAATCGGATGTTCTAAAACTCGAGACTAGAACGTCTGCCAATGACTGAGGGCCAACCCGCTTTTGAAGAAGTCGAGTTGCTGCTGCATGGCGGCCCACTTATCAAGCAACTCCTGCTCTCGGGAAGGAGCAGGGACAGTAAAGGATGAATTTTGAGGAACGGAAGGGTAAACAGATGGAGGAGACGGCCCATAAGAAGGATGGTGGATCGAAGGATAACCCACATTGGATTGGACCTGGGCTACCCCTTGCTGAGGGCGCATAAAATCATTCAGACCAATAAGAACTTGCGGCACAGCTGGGCCTGAGGTGTGATGATCGATGGGAAAGAAGGGACAAGGGTATTGCCCTTATCAAGGAATTGTTGGGCCGAACCAGAGACTAGCCCAGTTCAAGATTGGAGAAGCAGAGGGTCCTAGGTTGGACCGGAGTGAGATCAATAGAAGTGGGCTGGACAGCGGGTCCGTCGGCTCTGGGTTGAGTGACGGATGGATTGGAATGACCAAAGATAATAGGATAAGGCGGGGTGTTGGACCCCTGCATAACTTGATAGACCGCCTGAAGCTGGGCCGGGTCTAATTGAGCCATCATCTGGAGGACAGAATTGGTGGAAGGAAGAGGAGATTTTGAGTGGATGGAGCAGTCTGCATGGGGATGGAAGATGAGGGAGGAAGGGGTTCCTCCCTAGGCTGGAACAAGACAACCCTAGAGGGATCCTCTAGAAGCCCTTGAGGGAGAGACTCCTCTTGGGATCAAGGAAGATCAAAGGAAGCCATGGTAGATTCGAAGAGTGGGTTGAAATAGGATGAGGAGAGGGACTCGCCCCGGGAGATGACGCTCCTAACGGATGGAGGGGACTCCACATGCAACGGACAACCTTAGCAAGATGCAAACAACAACACACAACAAGTGACCAAACTTAGATGACTTCTAGCAAAGATGTAAGCGAAAAAGAAATGAAGACACTCCAAGTCAACCAAGTTGCTTAAGATGATGCCACAAGATTTTTATGATTTCTCCTTTGGAACTTTAGTAAATTGATTTAAAATGTGCTCTCAACAATGGGTTCCTAATAGGAGAGGGGTGTGAGGCTTGGTTTGACTCTAAATGTGATCACTCCTTCACTTATGCAATCCTAGACATGGGGTGGAAAGGTACAACCGGCCCGGCGTCCGTGTGAGAATCCACGGCTCGCGGGGACTTATGGAGATCCCTAGTGTGATTTCCTAGTCGGTCGCAAGGAATATGGAGACGAGAGGTCCGCACACCAAGGTAGGAAAATGCAATCTAATGTATGGAAATATGCATGAACCTATGCGCACCGGAGTGCATGCAAATTCTAACCTAGAATCTAGCAAACAGGTATGCACACAATGAATATGAATTAGCAGAATAATGAGGGAGGGGACCAGGTATCACCCAAGTAAGAATATCACAGAAGAAACTGCGGAAAGAGAATGCACCTCGGGATGCATACCTATCTGGAGTATGTAATGGTCTGGGGGACCTGCGTCAGAAGTAAGTGACGGTCAAAGACCAGATCGTCAGAAGCAATGTAACGCAGGAGCTGGAGACCGTCAGAGGAGCCAGGGAACCAGAAACAATAGAAAATAAAAGGGAAATCCGGGGAAAACCAAGACAAGGAAATGATGGCAGGTTTAACAGAGATCAAAACACGATTGGCACAAGTTGTCCCACCGTGATCGCCAAAAAAATGTTGATTTATTTTCTTCCTTTTGTTTGTGTGATGTGATGAATGACAAATATGATGAGCAAATAACAATGATCTCAATCAACCTATGAACATGTGAACCATGAACCTAGGCAATCAGAACAAGCTCTAGCATGGGCAATGCTATCTCAATCAAACTAAACTAAAGAGGGAAAGGAAAAACACACGCAGAGCGTGGAGCAAAGGAATAAACAAAAACACACCGCGTGGGTGGAACAAGCAAGATAAATAAGAGATATGAGAAAGAGAAAACCAATGCCCAATACTAAGAAAGAACGTGATCGCCACCAAGGTAAACACAAGCCAAAGACTTGAGAAATACCTTAGAATAGGAGGATGATGCACCCGCCCACGGGAGAGAGAAATCAACAGGAAACTGCAGCTCTGTTGAATGTAACGGCCCAGAACCTACGCGTCACAGGAGTGTGACGGTCGCCCGATGAACCGTTAGAGGAATCTGACGCGCCTGATGAAGACCGTCAGAGTGTCTGCAGAACAAGCTCGTGAATCCTTCAAACTCCAAACTTTCCAGCCAGCTAGAAAGCTTGGGCCTCGTCTAATGAACCTTGTAAACTTGCCAAAGAACGTAGAACACAAGAAAATAACCCCAGATTAGCCTTTCACACAACGTAGCATCAATTCTCAAATGAACTTGATATCATGCAAAAGGAAAGGGGAATACTGGGAAGTTTAGTTTTTTAACCCCTCTGGGCGTTTTAAAACATAGGAAGGATGTTTAGATGAATGAAACAAGTGGAAGAACGTGGAAGAAGGAGTAGGACAATGCTATGATGCAAAGGAGAAGGAGAACATAAGTATGCCAATGATGAACTAAACACTTGAAACCAAAGTACTTCCTTGACTGAGATGCAGATGGACGTAGAAAATCAATTCTCCTTGGTTGGATGTGGCTCCAGAATGCGGCAGCACTTCGACGTAAACTCCATATTTCTCTCCCTTAGGCCATGAAGTTAAGGGTTCTATATATAGGCCCTCAAACTCTCCGGTCGAGCAGAGGATAATCTAGTCAGAAAGGAGGAGGATTCTTAGCAAACTCTTGAAGATAATTCTCCTAAGAGTCCATAGAAACAAACAGAAGGTCCTGAGGATCAGATTTGGAAGAGAAACCACAAGATCAAACTCTCAACTCGGCCACGGAGTAGTAGAGAAAAGACCAGACTTGTCAGGACTCTCTGTTGGATGTAACGGCTGCACGGCAGACCGCAACAGGAATGTAACGCTCCAGGAGTAGACCATCACAAAACCTTATCTCTTAAGAAGATAAGATCAATGGGACGAAGTTGCAAACAATTGGACTCTGAATGAATGTAACGGTCGAGGGATAACGCGTCACAATGATGTAACGGTCTCCCGACAGACCGTTAGAGACAACGGATAGGCAAAAGGATAAGCACTGGCAACAGGCCTTAAGATGTAGGACTCTTCAAGATGTAACGGCCCAGAGCCAATGTGTCAGAAAAACGTAACGTGCCTGTTATAGACCGTTAGAGACAATGGATAGCCAAAGGATAAGAGCTTTGAGGGTAAAGGCTCTTCAATATGTAACGGCCATGGGCTAATGCGTCAGAGGAATGTAACGCCCCTTAAATAGACCGTTAGAGACAATAAGGATCCAAGATTAAAAGGAAAGCTTGCTAAGCTTCATCGAATGCAAGAAATCAAGGAATCAGACCCAACCAAGGAATCAAGACCCATGAAATAAACCTCCAACTGATCAAGAAAGCTAGATGAAAGGGAATAACTCAGAGCATCATATAGAATGAACAAGGAGATGACCCGACTTATTGGTCATAAAACGGGTGTCAACACTACTGTGCGCAGAATTCAACTTGATTCAAACTCTTTTATTTATTTTATCCACATAATTATTTATAAAATGATATTTATCCCTAAAACTCGTGAATAGGCTAAATAACCTTTTAGAATATGGGCCAAACTTAATGGGCTTGGTCCTTAAACCTTTTAGGCTTCAATTAAATAGGCTAGATTAATCATTTACCACAATTAGGCCTAAATAATCAATTTCAGCTTTATAATTCCTAATAAATTCTAGAAAATTCTTAAAATAATCCAAAACTTATTTATATATATTTTGGGGCACTACACCCTCCCCCACTTAGAAGAACTTGGTCCCCAAATTCATATATTATATAGAGAGTGTACTTATAGTTGAATAATTCTAGGAATCTTTTCCGCATGGCTTCTTCCGTTTCCCAAGTTGCTTCGGACAGCCATGATTTCTTCCATTGAATTTTGACCATAGGAATAGCTTTATTCCTTAGTTGATGCACTTCTCGTTCCAGAATCTTTATTGGTGTCTGCTCGTACATCATATCCTTCTGAATCTCCAGATTGTCACAAGTGATGACATGGAAAGGATCATATACATACTTTTTCAGCATAGAGACGTAAAATACGTCATGAACTCCTGCTAATTGTGGAGGTAAAGCTAATCTATAAGCCACTTCACCGACCCTTTCGAGAATTTAAAATGGGCCAATGAACCTTGGAGTTAGCTTGCCTTTGATGCCAAATCTTCGAATACCACGACCCAGAGAAACCTTTAGATACACATGATCTCCTACCTGAAACTCCAAGTCGCGCCTTCGATTATCAGCATAGGATTTTTGCCTATCTTGTGCCACCTGCAATCTTTCTCGAATGAGCTTAATTTTCTCTGAAGAATCCCTGATAATGTCAGAGCCTAGAATTTACCTTTCCCCTATTTCATTCCAACATATCGATGATCTACAGCTTTTTCCATATAAAGCTTTAAAAGGTGCCATCTGTATGCTGGCCTGATAACTGTTATTATATGCAAATTCTACCAGAGGCAAGTGATCATTCCAACTTCCTCCAAAATTAATAGCACAAGCCCTGAGCATATCTTCTATCACTTGATTTGTTCTTTCAGTCTGACCATCCGTTTGTAGATGAAATGTTGTGCTAAAATTCAATCTAGTCCCTAGTGAGTGTTGTAGACCCTTCTAGAATTACGATGTGAATCTAGGATCTCTATCAGATATGATAGTGACAGGGACACCATCTAGCTTGACAATTTCCTTCATGTATAAGGCTGCTAGAATATCCACAGACCATCGACTTTTGATTGGTATGAAATATACAAATTTTGTCAATCGGTCTATGATTACCCAGATACCGTCGTGTCCACCTCTTGTCTTTGGTAAACTCATAATGAAATTCATTCCTATACTCTCCCATTTCCATGCTGGAATATCTAAGGGATGTAATTTACCTGCGGGTCTAAAATGGTCTGCCTTCACTTGTTGACTAGTGAGACAGTGGGACACGAAATCAGCTATTTCTCTCTTCATATTGGGCCACCAGAAATTTCTTTTGAGATCTTGATATATTTTTGTACCACCTAGATGAATGGTGTACTTGGATTTATGTGCTTCTTCTAGGATCAGTTTCTTTGTATCCTCATGATCTGGTACACACACTCGGCCCTTAAATAGCAATCTTCCGTCATTGGAGATAGAAAAATCCAGCCTCTGTTCTATGTTGGCTTTGATTTTAAGTAATACGGGATCATCATTTTACAGCTTGACCAGATCTTCTATTAATGTAGGTTGAGCTTGAATATTAGTTATAAAATAATCTTCTTCTTCCTTCATGTCAATATCTAAGTTCAACTGAGTAAATTGAGAAATAAGATTAGTCATACTAATCATAAGACTGATAGCTTTCCCATTGGTTTTCTGCTGAGTACATCTGCTACAGCATTAGCCTTACCAGGATGATGTTGAATAGCAAAATCAAAGTCTTTGAGATATTCTAACCATCTCCTCTACCTCATATTTAACTCCTTTTGAGAGAATAAGTATTTTAAGCTTTTGTGGTCCGAGTAGACCGTGAATTTCTCTCCATAGAGATAATGACGCCAAATTTTTAAGGCGAAAATAACAGCAGCCAATTCCAAATATAGAACAGGGTAATTCTCTTCGTGTCGTTTCAATTGTCTTGAAGAATAACAGATTACCTTCCCGTTTTACATGAGGATGCACCCTATGCCAATGCCTGACGCATCCGTATATACTTTGAGTCCACCACCTTCTACCGGTAGTGATAGAATAGGAGCTGTAGTAAGATGGTTCTTAAGAGTTTGAAAACTCTCTTCACATTCCTCTGACCAGACAAAAGGATTTTCTTTTCTTGTAAGTCTAGTTAAAGGAATAGCAATTTTTGAGAAGTCCTTAATGAACCTCCTATAATAACCAGCTAGACCCAGAAAGCTCCTTACTTCTGATACAGTCGTTGGCCGACTCCAATTTCTGATAGCTTCTACTTTAGAAGGATCCACAGCGATACCTTCTTTTGAAATAATGTGGCCTAGGAATGAAACTTCCTTGAGCCAGAACTCACACTTGTTAAGCTTGGCATAAAGTTTATGTTCTCTAAGTGTTTGCACAGCTATCCTCAGATGTTCTTCATGTTCCTCTTTTATCTTGGAATATACCAAGATGTCATCAATGAAGACGACGATAAACTGGTCCAAATATGGCTGGAAAACATTGTTCATAAGTTGCATAAATGCTGTTGGGGCATTTGTTAACCCGAATGGCATCACCACAAATTCATAGTGACCATAACGACATCGAAAAGCCGATTTATAAATGTCTTCTTCTTTAATTTTAAGCTGATGATAACCTGATCTGAGGTCAATCTTGGAAAAATACTCTGCTCCCGAAAGCTGATCGAAGAGCTCGTCAATACGTGACAACGGATACTTATTTTTGATTGTAAGTTGATTTAGTCGCCGGTAGTCTATGTATAACCTGAGAGAGCCATCCTTCTTCTTGACGAATAGAACCGGCGCACCCCAGGGGGATGTGCTAGGTCTGATGAAACCCTTATCTAATAGTTCCTGCAACTGCCTCTTTAGTTCCTTAAGTTCCGTGGGGGACATCCTGTAAGGGGCTATAGAAACAGGTGCTGCTCCTGGAATAAGTTCAATAGTGAAGTTTACTTCCCTCTCGGGTGGTAAGCTGGGTAATTCGGGTGAAAACACATCTGGGAACTCATTTACAATAGGAATGTCTGCTAAGATGATTTCCTTAGACTCGGTAGCAATGACAGAAGCAAGAAAAGCTTCACATCCTCGTGAGATAAGTTTGCATGCGTGAAGAGAGGATATGATAGTGGGATATTTCCTATACTTGATGCCAAGGAAAGAAAATCTTGGAAGACCGAGTTTTCGAAAGGATAAAATCCTATTTTGACAGTTAATATCAACATCATGATCTATAAGCCAATCTACCCCTAAGATGGCATCATAACCTTTCATGTCAAGGCATATTAAGTTTGCGGGGAGATTGTGACCATCTACTATTACCTCGCTATCAGGATAATACTCGGTAAGCGTTGTTCCAGAAGCTAAGGGTGTGGTAATAGCAAGATCTAATAGTAGGGGAACTGATGTAATTAGTAATGTTTTTACAAAAGTAGTGGGGATAAAAGAATGAAAGGCTCAAATAGCACAAATGCAGGACATGAACAAATTTGAATGGTACCTTCCATAAGCCCACCATCCCTGGGCGCTTCTTCTTCTTCTTCTAGAACAACATTGAGGTGAGCCTGCCTCCTACATCCACCACCAGACGATTAATACTTCATAAGGGGGCAATCTGGCATACGATGCTCCCTACTTCCATAATGTAGACAAGCATCAAGGATCTTCCAACATTCTTCAACCGAATGACTGAACTTCTCGCAAAATGTGCAAGCCGCCATGACTTGCTCCTTTTCTTCTTTGACTTTCTTGTTCTTCTGGGAACTTCCACCGTTCCCGCTCCTGGATCTTTTCTTACTATCACGGCTTTTATGAGGTTCCGTGATGCTGAATTTTTCTTTCTTATAACACCGATCAGATCGTCGGCTGGACTCTTCTCCTTTTCCTTTCAATTTCTCGACCTTCTCTAAGGTCCTCTCACATAATCATGCCCGCTGGACCATCTCTGCATAGGTACAGATGTTTTGGGTCTCGAGTTGCTGAATGAAATAGGGTTGTAACCCGTCCATAAACCGATTAGCCTTCTATAAATCGGTGCTGATTAAATGCGGTGCATAGGGTGCTAGCCTGGAGAATTGAAGTTCATCCTCCGCGACTGTCATCATTCCCTAATGAAGAGAGGCGAACTCCATAGCCTTTCTTTCTATAACATGTTCAAAAAAGTACTTAGCACGGAATAGAGTGAGAAAACAGTCCCATGTATGAGGTGCATCGGCCGGAGGTGTAGGTACTGATTTCCACCATGTGCGTGCATCTTTATTGAGTTGAAATGTTGCAAGATGCACTTTTTCTTGGTCGTGCATTGGATAACATCGAAGATACGATTCATCTCATCTATCCAGTTTTCTACCTCATCTGGGTTGGAAGAACTGTAGAAACGCGGAGGGTTTAAGCTCCGAAAATTATGATGCAAGTCACCAGCCCTCGCCCTTGCGCCTACTTGGGCCATAGTTTGTAATGCCTGAGTAAGGCCGGCAACCGTTTGTTGCATGCCACCCCAATCTACACGATGAGCCATTGTAATAATGCAGTACCTGAGAGAAATAACAATTTGTTAATTCTCATGGAATTAGAAAGAGATAAATCTTAAAACTAATTAACTATCTTATCTCGGGCTCTACCCAATTCTCGCATGGGTGACAAAATTTCTTTCTTAGTTCATAGGTATGGGCTCTTAAGCCTTGGACTTATCCTATGACGTGACTCTTTTCCGCAAGTCCTGAGACTTAGGTTCTGATACCAACTTAACTGTCACGTCCCGAGCCTTTATTACAATGGAAGACTAACTCAAGGAATGTGAACAGCCGGCATGGTAAGCCTCGTGTGAGCAAGAACGATCAGAGCGCAAGATAATCACACATAAAAATACAATTGCATAATAATTTACTCAAACTCCAACTTATTTCATTAATAAATGAAATATTCCAATACAATAACCTTTCAACCTTCTTCAATCCAACAGACTCAAGGAAAAAGGAAAAATTACAAGACTCAATCTAAACAATATTGACTTTCCTAAGTCTTCACTCTCATTTTGATATGACTTTCATTCGCTCTCAGACCCGCTACTTGTATAACTCAAATCCGAATTCGGATCACTTCCATCTCCTGAAAAAGATTGGAAATAGGTAATGAGCACACTTGCCCAGTAGGTATCTTCGCATCAACATGGAGGCACTATTAAAGTGATTAGCATTTTAGCTCTAAAGAATAAGGTAAAATCATGTGAATGCGATAAATCATATGTAAATAACCAAGGTAACAAGACGATCGTATAAGATAGAATGAACAAGTATGAATTAGCAAGAATGTAACAAGAACATGATATGACCTTTAATGAACAAGAATGTACCGAGAATGTACTAGCAAACCACGTAATTATCTCACAAACATCTTTTGCTTATGAGCAAGTATTTGGTAAATTTCTGTGGAATATCGTGTAACAAGCAAGAAAGTCATGTACGTATATATGTCGTGTCTTGTGGATTTTCACTTCACGAGCCGTGGATTTTCACTTGTTTATAAAGAAAGTACTCCCAGCGTAATGCGACGCCAGTAGTATCATATCCCATGGTTTACAGTATGTTTTCGATAATCAGCCGATGGGACTAGCATAGAGCCCTTGAACACAATCAATACTCGATCGCATCTTCAAGTATAAATCAAGCTACTTCCACGTTTCAAGCAATAAAATATGGCCAGTGATATAACAAGTTCAATAAGTTTCAATGAATGATCCCTTCAATTTAAGAATGTGAGGGATCAAGAATGACTTAAAACAAGGTTATGCTCATGGAAACAATTCGACAGCATAACAGTACATTCCTTATCTTCCATAATTTAAAATTAAGTATCTTGAACAATATGACAAGTCCTAGACCATCAATAATCCATCTAGGAACTTTGAAATATCAACACTTAGGTCAAACCTCGGGTTAAAGTACTCAGAAATTGTGACGGTCAATTAATGGGCCGTTACATGAACATGACGGTCTATAATTGGGCCGTTAGATCGGGCTGAATCCAGAAAGAATAAATTGGACTCAGTAAATGTGACGGTTGTATACTGGACCGTTATATGGGCCTGACGGTCGAGTAATAGGCCGTTAGATAGTCAAAACCAGAAAATAGCAATAGTGCTTTCTAAACAATTGGACTTTAATGGTACAACCAACTAGGTGTCCTAGTGGGAATCCTAGGCTCGCGGAGAATTACGAAGGCCTTGAAACAAGATTTCCTAGTCCATTGGAAGGAATATCCAATAGAGAGGTCCTCAAGTCCAAGAATATGTTCCTATGTGCAAAGTGTGAACTAATGGTCATATACCAGAATATATGCCATGCACTTAGAGAAATTGACTCTATATACGGAAAAGAATGTGTAACGATGTGAAACCATGATAAAACTCTGTCAATACATCAGTTAAAATCATGTTTTTTTAATACAAAACTATAGAGTTTTAGCAAATGAAATTAACATGTACTTAAAATAACTCAAAGTGCTTTAGACATGGATGAACCAATTTATAAACTCAAAGTTCATGAAGATAGGTCAAAACATAGATAACTAGGCATATTTATAAGCTACTTTGACGGTTCTCAATTCTGTCCCGAATAGACAGAACACAGCACTCTGGCGGTCTAATACAGGCGCGTCATATGACTGTGACGGTTTATCGTGGAGTCGTCAGAGTGTTGTAACACTCCGATCCTGGTCCGTCAGAGATTACAAAGAAATTTAAGTACAACAGGCAGTGTGATGGCTTATCGTAAGGCCGTCAAAGTCATGTGACGGTCTAACTATCATCCGTCAGAGCACAGCTGACAGTAAGTAAAAGATCTATGGTTTAAAACCTTTCATGCAAGAAGAATCAAAATAAACAACTACTCTAGTCATGACAGAACGAAGAATAGGCCATCTAGATGCATAGGTCGTAGTGGATGAACAAGAGAATATCTTTTACCTTTAAATTAGGTTAAGGACATGCATGTATGCATAGACCTACTAAAACATGAAATTCATGGTCTATAGTGCATGGAACCAAGTAAAACCAGAGGACTTTTATCCCTAACATGATATTCTTGCCATTCATGAGATAACCTGTTTGAAATCTGGTTTTGATAATGACAACTTATGAATCATGTTTAGACTGGATTAAATAAAGTTGTTGTAGGGTTTGCTTGATATGCCCTGCATTGTCTTAGGTTCATGCGATATTTGTTCAAGTTACATTCATCTCAGTACAATTCCATGTTTGATCCACATCATAGTCTTTTCATTAAATTCACTAGGTCGGTGCAATTCTTATTGTTGCACACACGACCAAGTCGTTGCATCTATCAGGTGAGTGAGTGCATTTGATTAAAATGTTTGGACTTGGTATGTTATACCTGGTTGATTGGTCAATTCATGTAAACTTCCTTTGCACACTGGCTTGCTTGTGTCTGAAGCATGGTTGAATGATTTTAAAGCATGTGTGATTCATGCACTATGCCTGTGTCATCAGTGCAAGGTTAGTCTGTGCATGAACAAGTGCAGCATCGGTGCATCGTCTATTACATGCATTCACTTTGTTGGTGCAGGTTTTTACGTCCACACATGGTCGGTGCACATTCAAAAGGCCTGTGCACTTTATGTCTTAAGTCATAAAATGTTGGTAAAGGGTCGGTGCAATATTTGGGTCCGTGCAATTCTTGACCAGCATGCATTGTTTAGTCTCTTCATTTAGTGTCAGTGCATTCCTCTCCGCCATCTCGGTGCAAGTTCTTACTTGGACGAGATTATTTTCTGACTCGATGCAAGTTTTGTATTGCATCTCACCTTGCTCTATGCATCTCTTCTTGCCATCTCGGTGCAGCTCTTGCTTGGACTGCATATCCTACATCGGTGCACTTCTTGCCATCCTTAGTCGGTGTTTGTTTCCACCTCGGTGCAAACCTTCCTCTCTAGCGAAAATAGAGTCTGTGCATCTTTGTGCTCTTCGCATTCATGACTGTGCAGAGTCTGTGCAGGAAAGTGTTTAAGGCATACAAGGTCGGTACATTTGTGTGTTGTATTCTTGGACACTAAAGTCCGTGCTGATGTGTCACGAGCATTATTAAGTCAGTGTATTCTCCGTTTCAACTTATATCAACTCGGTGCAACACATGTCGCTACCATTTCTGAGGTCGGTGCACATTAGGTCTGTGCATATAGAAAGTCGGTGCAAACTTTGCACTGAGCTTCTCTCTATTCTAGGTCTGTGCAGTTTTGACTATGAGCACTTGAAGTCAGAGTTAGTCTCTGCCCTAGATAAATTGAGGTCGATGTGAGTGTGCTTAGACTCGCAACTAAGGTTAATTCACGTTGGTATTAGACTGATCTAAAGTCTATACATTTTCACTGTAGCACACTTAGTTTAGGTATGTGGATATGTATGTTTACACATTTCACGGTCAGTGCACATCTGGTTTAATTAAGCCTAAGGTCTGTGCAAGGTCTGCTCTTTCACGTAATGAACTCTAAATTTCTGCAAGTGATCCTAAACAATACTCTATCTTTTGCAGGGAACAATTTCGTTCGCAGTAGAGGCACATGATCTCTGAAAAGGCAGAAGGCTGGCTAGTGGATAAAGGGAGAAATGATAGGCAGGTGATCCGAGGAAAAGAAGCTTCTATTCCCTAACACGTGGACCAATGGATTGTCTGTAGGGTTCTGTTGCCTCATCCATACGAGCCCCAGTTATGAGTATGAAACAAAAAGAGACTTCCTCCAAGAAGAAGTGTGTGGATAGTAGAAGAAAGGCTTTAGCAGCCAGAAAGTAGAACAAGTGTGCCAGAAGAAAAGAAGAAAAAAGAGGAAGGAGTTGCCAGGAGAGTGAGAGAGTATACTTAGAGAAGAAGAAGAAAGAAAGAAGTAGAGATTGCAGAGAAGAGAGTAGAGAAAAGAAGAGAGAGCCTTTCCTGAAGAACAGAGTTATATTGGCCTCTAGATCAGATCCAAGTCAAGCTGCTCCTACGAAGCTACATTTGTTTCTGTTTCTCCTTTTATTTTTTCGTTTGTTCTTTCCATTTTCATTAGTGTTCTACCGATCCTCAGGTTTGAGGTTGGGGTTCCTCCTGTGGACTCAGGAGAAGGGAGACTGTGTCTCCGGTTGCTAGTGACGGGCTGTCACTAGTGGTTCTATCCTATTTGGAGGAAGAGAGGAGAGTGTTCCTCTAGGTCAAGCTGTAAGGCAGCGTTTGTTGCAGACTGAGTCTGCTTTGAACTCTAGCTTGGGCTTGTGGAATCCTCACTCGGTTTGAGTGAGGGGTGGACGTATGCAGACTGTGGGTCTGGCCGAACCACCTAAAATTCTGGTGTTCTGTGGTTTGCTTTGTGAGTTTGCTCCTACCTTCTACTTCTCTCACAGGGGCCCTTGTCAGGTTGGGTGAGCGCCGCCTGTTCGATTCATTGATTGTCTGATTCGTAAAATCCGTGAAGTGGTTGAGTTGTGTGTGTGTGCTTCAGTATCATTCCCCACTAGTTTACAGATCGCCGTTAAAGAATTCAAGGTCATCCCTGAGACGTTTTCTATTCTGAGAAATCTGTCTTATCTTGCTTGGTGCTTTACTGTGCTTTCTCAGATTGATAGCTCATCTAGTTGAAAGAAGTTCAGATCTAACAAAGTTTAAATCGGCAAATCCTTTTAGCTAAGATCCATTCACCCCCCCTCTGGATCTAACAAGTTGTATCAGAGCAGGTTACTGGTTTTTCAGATCCAACGATCTGCAGTAGTTCCTGGTGTCTCTCGGTGGTTTCTTCCTCTACTTGCCGTTTACTATTGGTGGTCGTCTGCTTCCGATTTGCAAATGGCTCATCCTCCGATTTTTTATGGTTCCGATTTCCCTAACTGGCGTTGCAGTCTGTGCACGTTCATCAATTCAGTGAATCCTAACCTTTAGAATCTTGTTTCCAAAGGTCCACACAGAATGCCTAAAGATGTGTCCAAATGGACGGACAAACATAGAATGAACAATAATGAAAATATGAGAGTTCTCAGCATTTTAAGAAGGACTATTGATTTTGACATCTTTCCATTTGTTACAAATTGCAGGTCTGCTAAAGATATCATGGACAAATTGATGGCAGTCTATAATAGAAGTTATGACATCTGCTTGATGGTTAATGAGACCAACCATAGCAGTGATCAAGATGAGTTCGAAGATGCTAAAGAGGTAAACAATCCATTCTCTAGCTACACTTTAAATGATTGGGAAGATGCTTATGCCAACATGTTAGAATCTTATGAAAAACTAAAGAAGAAGAATAAAAGTATGAAAAAGAAGTTAAATAATCTTGAGAATCCTAACTCTGGAGGTGAAAACATTGAAATTCTGAAAACTAGAAATGAAATATTCAAAAGACAATTGTCAAATCTAGATGCAATCAATTCATAACTCGATCAAGTCAAATCTGAAAATGAAAAATTCAAAAAACAATGTCAGGAATCTGAACAAAGATTAATCATTCTTGAAAGTGAAAACAGATTGATCACTGAAAAATTCGAGGCTGTCAGAGCTGTCAACTTAAAGTTTCAGGAAAATCTTGAAAAATATGAACTAGAAAACCAGCAAGAAAATGTTAAGGAAAACCACAGTTTCCTAACTGATGTTTTGTTTGATGACAATAAGCTTGAGGATGAGAATACTAAATTGAAAGTAGAAACTGAGAAATTGAGAAAAGAAAATGAGGAATTGAAACAGTTGAATACTGCCATGTCGGAAAGACTTCTTGTCTTAGAAAAAGGAAAATGTGTTGTTAATGAAAATCAAAATGAGCTCAAACTGAAACAAGAAGTTGAAACACTCAAAAATCTGAATGATGCAATGTGTTAACAAATTAAGTCCTGTGAAGAAGAACTGGTCAGTTATGAGTTTAGTATCCTAGCTCTCCAACAAGAAAATAATGATCTTAATGAATCCTTGTCTAGATTTGTTGAAGGAAGGAACAATTTAGATAAACTTCTTGGAAGCAAGGTTAATTTTCAGAAGGAAGGGTTAGGCTATAATTCTGCAAATAAAAAAAAATGGAAACAAAACTCAAACATCTTTTGTTTCCCGTTCTAATACTCACAATTCTTTGGACCAACCTATCTCTCATTTTACTGCTCAGAAAATTACGAAAACAACTGAAAAACAAAAGAACAAAATTGTTTCTGCCACCTCTGTGTATGTTCCCCATAAGACATCCTCACACACACATGCATACAAAAAGAAAGTGATTTGTCATTACTGTCACAAGATTGGCCATGTAATGCATGAGTGTAAATTGATGGAAAAGGATGATCTAAATGCTAGTAATAGACATGCTGGGAAAACTTATCATAGAAATTATGATGTTCAGAAAAAGGGGATTCAATGTTATTACTGTGGCAAATTAGGCCACATTACAGCTCACTGTTGGCATGCTTAGGGAAGGAAATTTAATTCTGAATTTGTTAAATTCCCTATGAATCAAGATGCTTTCAGCAGAAATAAATCTGTTTTCAAAAGGAAATTTATTTCTTGTTTTGAGTGTGGAAAGCCAAGCCACAAAATTGCTGATTGCTGGCTGGCAAGGAATACAAGACAAAGCTTCCATGATAAAAATAGATACTTCCATGAAAATGCACATAGAGTTCATGGTCCTATTAATGTGCATCATAATATTAAAAACTATGTTGGTGCATGTAGATATTGTGGAAATTTTGGACATTCTATGGCTAATTGCTATCTGATGGAACTTGATGACAATGCAGCTAAAAAATTATTCAGAACACATGTTAGGGTTAATACAAGACCCAAGGTTGCTTGGGTTCCTGCTGGAATGAAATGATCAAATTGTTGCAGGTATGCCTTGGTCAAAAATAAAGGGGTAAATGAACCAAGGCATTTGAAGAAGAAAATCCCAGGTCTGCACTTTTCAGGTTAGTCTTCCAAGCTCTGTTCCATTACTGTGTGCTAAAATTTATATGATCTAGATGAATGCATGCAAATGTTTGTAGCTATTTTTGAACCTTTTGCATTACTATGGAATGCTACATGAATTGTCACACTCCCTGCATGTTAGTTCATTACACAGAACACTGGTATGAAAATCTAAAGGGAGTCGGTTCAATGTTTGCATATGCATCTAGAAATATAACATGCATATACCTCTGTGTATCTGTAAGAAAAACAAGGCGATGCTTGATTAGGATCTTAGCACTTAGTGAGGGGGAGCTGAGCTGATCTGAGCGGGCCGAAGTAATTGAGTGTTTGGTGCACATCATGGATTTGAAAGCTATTGGTGATTAGGCTGAGATGTTAAGTTGGAACTGCTAGAACTGAACAGAAGTCTTTGGGTCAAGAGAAGGCTGAGAATACCTTGGTCTAAAGCTGTCTGCAACTCTACACCAAATTGGACTCCTGCTCTGATGTTGCTGGATAGTTCACTTCTTCATCTTCCATCATTATTATCAACCTATGATCTAATGCCTCTCATCCAAATTCCACTTCATGGGCTGACACTTAGGGGGAGTAATATATGGAACTCTATTATCCTTGTCCATTGTGCATTATTATTATCAAAACCACCTCTAGTAGTGTATAAAAATGTTGATCTTCCCAATTGAGTGATCTTCGGCCTATAAAGATTACATCTTATAGTTAATTGTTCAAGAGGACTCTTGAAAGTATTTTCAATGGAGCTGAAAACATTTCTAATAACTGGAAGTGTCCAACTAAATAAAATTCATCAATCTGAAAATCATGAGTAATGGGATAATCTGGTAGAAGAGGTTGCCTTATAGAGTGTTTTTAAATCATGTCTTCAAGCTGATATGAATGTAGACCAGGGAATACGCCATTAAGTAATATACATGAAATGGCAGAGCTATGGCAAAATTTCTGAGAAACTAGTTATCTAGATCAAAGAAATCTACAAATTATGTCATGAAGAAATAAGCTATCTCTGTTCATAAAAGATGGCATAAAGGTAGACTGTGCTGAGTAACCAGGAATTTTGGTGTCTGATAAACATGTCTCCTTGTGTAAAAAGGCCAGCCCTACCGAAATGCTCCTTAAGAAAAGAAAAGAAACGAAAAAGGATGAGTGGATATGGTTGACTTAGGTTCTTCTTCAGAAGCTGAAACAGGTCTTAAAAATAATATAAAACATATTTTGGAAATCGATCTTATCCTATGAAAATGATGAATAATTTTGATGAATTATATTAACTGGACATTATACTGTGATTAAAAAATATTTATCTCCGTTGATTGTGCGTTAAAAGATGAATCTTTTAAGCAACAAACGTATAAGATATAAGTTTAATACGCCGAAGACCATAAAAGAGGAGAAGAAAAATATCCTATACACGAGAGGGGTAGTTTGGGTACAAAAAGTGCATCGGGTAAAAGTGATAATATATTTTATATATTGTTTAACCCTAAAGTGTAGCTCAAGTTTTCCCCATTCAAGCCCAGTCATTCATTTCCGCACTCACGACTTCTCACCGTGAGCGCTTCTCTAGTTTCTTCCTCTCCGCCATTCTGCTACTCGCCTCTTCACATTCTCTTCACCTGCTTCGACATCTACACTCACTGTTCCGGAAAGGGATCACCCTCATCTCCATTGCCATCTCTTGTGATGTCTTCTGCGTCAACAAAGAGGAAGGAGAAGGAGGAGGTGTCTGAGGAGCAACAGCCTCCAACACCAAATATCAGTATGTCTGAAGAAGAAGATCAATATGAGAGCAGAACCAAGGAAGGGCGTGCAGGAGAAGCCAAAGGAAAAAGGAAAGCTGATGAGCTTGTCATACACAAGGAGATAAGGATTGTGCAAAGCAAGGGAGCCACGGAATGGAAGAAAAGAAAAGGAAAAGAAATAGTACATGAAGCTTCTGGAAATAAAGGTATTTTGTTCAAATTCCCGTGTAGCTGATACATCTCTAGAAACTCAATATTCAGAACTGGTAGAATTTTTTTTGGATTTTTGAGAAGAAAAAGCTCTTGGGAAAGTTTTAGAGATACTACACTAAACACCCTGCTAAGTTTTACAACAATCTATTTTTTTGATATTGATTGATCTTTGTCGCTCTATAGTGTCAAAGGAGCCAGCTGAACAACATGTTGAAGAAATTCAAAATATTGAGGAAATTCGAGCACCAAATGATGATCAAGAACACCCGGTTTATAATGTTGAGTATCCTGATTCAAGTGATTTGTCTGTCAGCTCATAGGAATCAAACAATGTACAGAATATTTCTGAATTACTAACCTATTTGACAACTCTAGTTCAAAATCAGAGTGAGATGATATCTTCCCAGCTGCTATTTACAAATCATCATTTAATAAGACTTGTTGGCCCAGAGAGATGGCGGACAAGAAGGGGGTTGAATTGTCCCCATGACGAGATGGCGGATTTTAAAAACTTTTTTAGCTAAACACAATGGAATTAAAATAAACTGCGTTGATTAACTAATACTTAAGTTAGATTAAAGATATTCTCTCAAGCTTTCTGATCTCACTCGAATAGTTAAAGCAACTATCAAGAGAATTACGCTCAACACAAATAACGGAGGTAGCAGTGTGTGACAGTGTAGTGAATTAAAAACCTATATAGTGTACCTGTGAAGGGAGATTGAAGAAATGACAATCACACAGGCAATCACATACGACACAAGGATTTTAAGGTGGTTCGGGACAACGACGGGCTCCCTACGTCCACCCCTCACCCAACCGGGTGAGGCTTCACTACACGCTACCGAAGTAGCAACACGGGGATAAACCCCACACCACACACGATACCTCTCCAGCAAAACACACACGAGGCCTGGCCCCAACACGCTACCACTGCAGCACACACACACACAGTCGGGGAACTCACCCCGGACAATAAACCACACGGAGACACAGCTCCGTCCACACACATACACAATGATATTTAGAGTTTAACAAACACAAAGGATATACAATAACGCCCACAGCAGTATGTAAATGAAGATAAACTATAAAGCACTCATGGAAATAAACATCAGAGGATGTAGAAATATCTCCTTGGTTCTCCAATAGAAATAAGCAGATCTTTCCTGAAGCTTAGGTTGGAGAAGGCTGAATCCGGAGGTAGTCGGAGCAAACGATCTTCCTTCTTGAAGATTAAATGTGTGTTCATTTAAATCCAAGCTCCTATCATATCTGCAAACACCAAGAATAGATTAATCGATATGCTCAACACTATGCTTTAATTAAAAGGGATATCACAAGTAAATAGATAGAAGATATATAGTGTTTTCCCCCGTGAATATCCCAAGAATCCCTTCAAAAGAAGGTAGGGTTTGCTGGAGAGCTTTAATCATGGAGTGGAAGCGGCCAGCCTTGGAGGAAGCTCCCGAGTTAGGAAGCTTGCGATGAACAAGAAGCTGGACTGCAGATCGGAGTGGGTGCTTGTGGATGGCATCTTCAGCGCCTTCCTCTTCCTCCTCCAACAGGGTGCGACGCCCCTCTCCTCTTCCTGCAAGCAGATAGAAACGTTAAGCCCCCAAGGGATGTCCCTCCACCGATGGAGATCGAAGCTTCATATACAAGAGGAAAAATCACAATAGAAGACATAAAGCCCCATGAGTAAACCTTTCTAAACCACACCTAAGGCAAGGGTGAAACCCTAAGGATATAGGTGTAAAAACCCCAAGCACACGGATCTTATAATGGGCATTTCGAAGTCAATCCGGAAACCACGATCCGGACGTCTCAGAAAAAGTGTCGACCTCTAGGGTCGACACTCGTACCAACGAGTTCTGCCAAAAGCATAAAATTTAGAACCTAGTAAGAAAGTGTCGACCCATGGGGTCGACCTTTTTTTCACGAGGTTCTGTCCTGAGATGAAATCAGGACCCAGGGTAGAAAGTGTCGACCCATGGGGTCGACCTTTTTTACCGGGGGTTCTGTTTTAGTTAAAACAGCATAACCCAATATAAAGTGTCGACCCCATGGGTCGACACTTTTCCTGACATAGAAAAAGTTCATTAAAACACATTGAAATACCACACTACAATCATTCAAAGTACAAGTTTCAATCACTTGAGCACATATGACATGGATAGACATAGACAACACTTGATTTCAACATTGATCAATCAATTCACATAGAATTACAATCAAGCATATGTTCTCACCATTGCCTTTAGTATTTGAGTGAGAAACTCCACAATGTACCTGATTTTTCCAGATTTGAACATGCAAGCCAGTTTTGAACCACTAGCATTCAATCCACTTTGAAGTCAAGCTACGCATCTATTTTTACCACCATTTTCAAAACTTGAGAGTTAATTCACATAGAATCATTGGCATTGAGAGAGTGTCAGCATGATGAAGCCAATTTAACAAGGTTGATGTAGAAACCTTAACCAAGTACAATGGGAAACCAAGACTATGAAGATAAGTCCAAAGGGTTCCAAATTCAGTCCAATAACTCAAAGTTCAGTTCAGAAATAAACCTCCCAGTTCAGACAAGTTAAGCCTTAACACATTGTCCAAATGCAAGTGTAGAGAGCCAAATCAGAGCTTGTTTCAACACGTGTAAATGATATCCTTCCTCATTGAAAGTCATTCATGAATACAAGTTTAAACACATTTTTGCATTAAGAAACCATGTTTCACAAATGGAATGTTAGTTCAATTTACCATCCACCAAGCAATATAAGAATGCCAAATATGAGTATTTCATCATGACCAAACACGAACAAATATCATATGTGAGACAACACCAGTGGAAGTGTCAATAGTTAGTGTCGGCACTCTTGACTGGCTGGACCGTCTGCTTTACAGACAGCCCATGGCCAAGGGAGGGTCGACCCCAGGGGTCGACACCTCACCAGTTAGAAAAGAAGTGTGAACGATGATCACCTTAAGCATCTAAAGCTGCATTTAACATTGAGGCATGAATTTACATGAGCCCAAGGAAGATGATGATCAATGCACAAAAGCTGAAATGAAATGGCAATGCATTGACACAATGCCATGCAACCAATTTCATAGCTACAAATTACTCAATCATTCCACACTAGTATGGGCATCAAGGCAAGAACACTAATCTCAACAGACCATTTAAGATAGCATGAAAAATCATATCATGAGGATCCACATGGATTACAAGTTCAGTCTAGAACAAACTGAACCTTCACAACATAACACACGCAATGTCAAACATTTATGTGAGTTCATCAAAAACCCCATGAACAGATTATCAAAACACAAAGTTTCACATGTTTGTACAAGGTCTCATGCATAGCACGCATGAGGCAGGATTAAGATTGTGTTCGTGAAGGACCATGAAATATCAACCTACAAACCAAGATACCATCATGTTAGCTTGTTTATCATCAAGATGCCATTTAACATAAAACACACAATATACTGGAATCATCAAAACTATTGTCAAAGACAACGAGGAGGCGCACATAACCCAACAATCTCTCCCTTTTTGATGATGACAATATATTGTGACTATTCAACAAATATCTCTCCCCCTTTGGCATTATCAAAAAAATGGGGGACAAGAGGCAACAGTGTAGATTCCAAACATGAATGAGACATGCGCACACGAACCCAGCAATTAACCTCCCATTAAGGGAAGGTGTATAAACTAAGAAGCAAGCAACCGTTTGGAATTTGATGTACAATCAGTAGATGTGTCAGATAAGTGCAACTGCTCAAATTTTGTAATTTTTGGTATATGTGTAACTAATTATGCACAAGTAGTATAAAGAAACTATATCCAAAAGTGAAACCTAAGTATGCACAAAATGTATAGTGCTAAAAAGCACGTTATTCCCCCCAATTGTCAAGAACAAAAACCAACCGACAATGGGTTATTTAACCTGATATCTACAAGTATGACCTAGAGATGCAAACTATGGAATGAAGTATGATATGAACAAGATGGATCAAGCATTCAAGCATGCATAACAAGATATAGACTCATGCAAGTCCCTTCGGGACGGGTGTAAGGATTATGCAATCGATTGTTGAACATGATGTGCATGAATAATACTAAGAAAGTCGTGCTTACATAAATAAAGTACTACATTAACCATGAAAGATGACTGATTCATAAGCGACATTCGCAATCAAACCCAAGGCGCATAAGTGAAGATTGAGCAATGAAAATCAAGTCAATATGGAACATCAGATTTTCTAAAGAACACTAAAAAGAACTTCTCATCCATACACTTCCATACACAATGCTCGAATATTGGTAGCTTCGTATGACCACAATTTTTAATTACTAAAAATGGTGTGACTAACCTTTTGACACGAGTCATGCCCTTTGTTTCAGGGGCAATTCTCGGTTACTCAGTTTCATCACCTTTTATGATGTGGATGAGACACTTTTCGACGCGAGTTGTACCCTTTGTCTCAGGGGCACTTCCCGGCTACTCGGTGGCAAATCACACTTATTTTTTTTTATGGATTAGTTTCTCCTTTCGACGCGAGTTTCCTCCTTAAATTCAGGGGGGATTCCCGGCTACTCGGATCCACTTCCACTTATACAAATTTTTGAAGGGGTAAACAGCTTTTTTCTCACGAGACATGTGATTTCTATGTAGAGAATCAATAGTCCTCAAAAGTGTAGAGTAGAAAATAGTAATCCTTATTAGATTGAATCATTATCTCAAAAGGTGCATTTTGTGTGGGTGGTTGTATTGAATGTAAAAGATGAATTAGTCTCAACACAGTAATGTATCCCCCTAAATGTATGCACGGTTACAAAAATTCTCCCCCTTAATATATGCCATGTAGCAAACATGTCTAAATCAATACAATTTCATTTAGCAAGGGATGAGTCATAGAAGGAGTCAAAAAGTGGTTGTATATTATATACATTCAAACAAGCACTGAACTAAAGTTTTCAAGCAAGTTGATTACCGGTACGTGGCTGAGATCGTAGCTCCGAAGACCACCATCACGCGTGAAGAAAGTTTCCAGTTGGACATAATCCAACCTTCCACAATCATCATTTGATATACCGGATAATCATGGCATTCAAGTAGATGAGTATGAAGTATATGCAAGTATATGCATGTAACTTGAAAAGATGATTGAAAAATTATTCATATTCACAAGTATGCAAAGATGTGTACGATATGTGCATGAAAGTAAGTATGCAACCTGTGTATGCATAAGTGAACTATGTATGCACATCTGAACCGTTATTTACAAGAAGTGATTGAAAGCATGAAAACTTTTATGTTCAAACTGAAGGATTCAAGAACTGAATTGTTATTTGCAGGATGTAAAACAGTGAGTGTGAAAGACTTTATGCATAGTGTAAAGCGTTCAAAACCAAATTTTTATTTGGGATGCTAAAATAAAGGTGTGTATTAAAACTAACTATGTATATCTAAAGTAAAGCATTCAAAAACCAGACTTACTCACAAAATGTGAGATAGCTCCAAACACAAGTTTTTACCTTTGTAGGTCTTTGAAAGTGAACCTAGGCAAATTGATTTTCAATTCCAAGCCAATTTTCTTTCTCACCTTGAGAGCCCTTTGTTCATTATCAATCCTTGGTCTCAAGGTGCCCCTACGAAATAAATTCTCATTTTGGTGATTTGGGTACCCAAGCCATCTTGGGTCCCGAGGGGTTAGTTCTTACATGAACAAATGAATTCCTATTTTTCCTAGCAAACCAGTCATCATCGGCCCTCATCATGGTACAATCGTCCATAGAGTGTCCATTCAGGTCACAATAGAAACAATGAGAAGATTTTCTTCTCATTGATAGCTTTTCATCATTTTCCATTAAAGAGCAATTGTTCATCTTATGTCCAAAGCCACCACAGTAATGACAAGAGATATTTTTCCTGAAAGACCACTCATCATCATTTCTCTTCATGAAACAATTTTCAAAGACATGACCATGTATTCCATAATAATAACAATGAGCATTGAAGTTTTTCTTCATAAGTTTTTCATGAATTTCAGACTTATCAACAGTTTTCATTTGTGTCTTCAATGCTTCATCATCATCAAATTTCATTGATAAGCAATCATACATGTCATGACCAAATTTGCCACAATAATAGCATGAAACATTTCTTCTTTTTTTTGATTCATGATTATGTTTGACAGATGAAGTTTTCTCATGCACACAAGAGGATTCAACAACATATTTTTGTTTTTCAATTCGTTCATCACACAATTGTAAAGATTCATTTAAACTCTTGATTTCATTTTGTAGATTCAAGATTTGCAAGTTAGAGTTAGCAACCTCTTGTTCACATGAAGCAATCTTCTCATTCAACAGGAAATTAACAGTTTTGTGACTTTCAATTTCTTGTTCAAGAATATACAGTTTGTCACAATCATCATTAATCACACATTTTCCTTTTTCAATTTTTTTAAGACTTATCAGTTCTCCTTCAACCAGTGAAATTTGAATCAACATAGCACTGTTTTCATTTTGGAGCTTTTCAAATGAATTTTTATTCATGGAAGTGTGTTCAAGTTCTTTCATTTGAAAACTCACGTTATCATTAATAATTTCATTCATGACTTTGTTAGATTCAAATTTATCATTCAAATTCCTAAAGCTTTTTATTTCCTTCCTTAATTCCTTCAGCTTTTAAAATTTGTCAATAGACAAGGATTTCTCTTTTTCAAGAGTAAGTAGTTTTTCAGACATGGTTGTGTTCAATATTTTTAGCTTCTCATTATCTTCTCTTATTTGTTGGAGTTCTGAAATTTTAGCCAATAAAGTTTTGTTTTCAGTTTTTAAACATGAAGTGATTTCTTTATGCATATCGACTTCAAGCAACAGACTTTCAGTCAACTTCCTAAGCTCAGAACATTAAATACATGGTGAGTTAATGTCATAAGCATTTTCAATTTCAAAGCACTTTACATATGAAGAGTTAACATTTGAAACATTATCAAGTTTCCTTTTCATTTTTCTGTTTTAAGATTTTAGTGCTTTGTATATATCAACTAGTTCATCGTAAGCATTTAGCAATTCATCTTCTTCCTCGGAGTCAGAGTTAGTATTTACCTTCGAACTCTCCTTACTTTGACGCTCAATTTCATTGTTTGAAACCAAGCAGTCACCGTCGTTGCAACTTTCTTTTTGGGCTTCCTTTAGCCTGTCCCAAATTTCTTTGGCAGATCTGCAATTAGAAACAAACGGAAATTTGTCAATACATATTGCAGCTTTAAGAACATTCAAAACATAAACATTTTCAGAATTCATTCTTTTATGCTCGTCGGTCCATTTTAATTCATTTTTGGGCAAAACATGTGGACCATGAGTAATCAGACTCATAAGCTTCGGATTAGTATTAGTAATCCAAACAAAAAGTTTTCCAAGCCATGCAGCGTAATCAAAGCCATCAAAGACAGGAAGCACATTTACACTAGCCATCATAAAAATGATCTTTACTCCACGACCGCAAAGTCGACTAAAAAAATCAGAGACAAGGCTCTGATACCAATTGTTGGCCCAGAGAGATGGCGAACAAAAAGGGGGTTTCAATTGTCCCCTTGACGAGATGGCAAATTTTAAAAACTTTCTTAGCTAAACACAATGGAATTAAAATAAACTGCGTTGATTAACTAATACTCAAGTGAGATTAAAGATATTCTCTCAAGCTTTTCGATCTCACTCGAATAGTTAAAGAAACTATCAAGAGAATTACGCTCAACACAGATAACGGAGGTAGCAGTGTGTGACAGTGTAGTGAATTAAAAACCTATATAGTGTACCTGTGAAGGGAGATAGAAGAAATGACAATCACACAAGCAATCACATACGACACAAGGATTTTAAGGTGGTTCGGGACCATGACGGGCTCCCTACGTCCACCCCTCACCCAACCGGGTGAGGCTTCACTACACGCTACCAAAGTAGCAACACGGGGACGAACCCCACACCACACACGCTGCCTCTGTAGCAAAACACACACGGGGCCTGGCCCCAACACGCTGCCACTGCAGCACACACACACACACACACAGTCGGGGAACTCACCCCGGACAATAAACCACACGGAGACGCAGCTCCGTCCACGCACACACACAATGATATTTAGAGTTTAACAAACATAAAGGATATACAATAACACCCACAGCAGTATGTAAATGAAGATAAACTATGAAGCACTCATGGAAATAAACATCAGAGGATGTAGAAATATCTCCTTGGTTCTCCAATAGAAATAAGCATATCTTTCTTGAAGCTTAGGTTGGAGAAGGCTGAATCCGGAGGTAGTCGGAGCAAACGATCTTCCTTCTTGAAGATTAAATGTGTGTTCTTTCAAATCCAAGCTCCTATCATATCTGCAAACACCAAGAATAGATTAATCGATATGCTCAACACTATGCTTTAATTAAAAGGGATATCACAAGTAAATGGATAGAAGATATATAGTGTTTCCCCCTTTGAGTATCCCAAGAATCCCTTCAAAAGAAGGTAGGGTTTGCTGGAGAGCTTTAATCATGGAGTGGAAGCGGCCAGCCTTGGAGGAAGCTCCCAAGTTAGGAAGCTTGCGATGAACAAGAAGCTGGACTACATATCGGAGTGGGTGCTTGTGGATGGCGTCTTCAGCGCCTTCCTCTTCCTCCACCAATAGGGTGCGACGCCCCTATCCTCTTCCTGCAAGCAGATAGAAACGTTAAGCCCCCAAGGGATGTCCCTCCACCGATGGAGATCGAAGCTTCATATACAAGAGGAAAAATCACAATAGAAGACATAAAGCCCCATGAGTAAACCTTTCTAAACCACACCTAAGGCAAGGGTGAAACCCTAAGGATATAGGTGTAAAAACCCCATGCACACGGATCTTATAATGGGCACTTCGAAGTCAATCCGAAAACCACGATCCGGACGTCTCAGAAAAAGTGTCGACCTCTAGGGTCGACACTCGTACCAACAAGTTCTGCCAAAAGCATAAAATACAGAACCTGGTAAGAAAGTGTCGACCCATGGGGTCGACCTTTTTTTCGTGAGGTTCTGTCTTGAGACGAAATCAGGACCCAGGGTAGAAAGTGTCGACCCATGGGGTCGACCTTTTTTACCGGGGGTTCTGTTTTAGTTAAAACAGCATAACCCAATATAAAGTGTCGACCCCATGGGTCGACACTTTTCCTGACATAGAAAAAGTTCATTAAAACACATTGAAATACAACACTACAATCATTCAAAGTACAAGTTTCAATCACTTGAGCACATATGAGATGGATAGACATAGACAACACTTGATTTCAACATTGATCAATCAATTCACATAGAATTACAATCAAGCATATGTTCTCACCATTGCCTTGAGTATTTGCGTGAGAAACTCCACAATGTTCCTGATTTTTCTAGATTTGAACATGCAAGCCAGTTTTGAACCACTAGCATTCAATCCACTTTGAAGTCAAGCTATGCATCTATTCTTACCACCATTTTCAAAACTTGAGAGTTAATTCACATAGAACCATTGGCATTGAGATAGTGTGAGCATGATGAAGCCAATTTAACAAGGTTGATGTAGAAACCTTAACCAAGTACAATGGGAAACCAAGACTATGAAGATAAGTCCAAGGGTTCCAAATTCAGTCCAATAACTCAAAGTTCAGTTCAGAAATAAACCTCCCAGTTCAGACAAGTTAAGCCTTAACACATTGTCCACATGCAGGTATAGAGAGCCAAATCAGAGCTTGTTTTAACACGTGTAAATGATATCCTTCCTCATTGAAAGTCATTCATGAATACAAGTTTAAACACATTTCTGCATTAAGAAACCATGTTTTACAAATAGAATGTTAGTTCAATTTACCATCCACCAAGCAATATAAGAATGCCAAATATGAGTATTTCATCATGACCAAACACGAACAAATATCATACGTGAGACAACACCAGTGGAAGTGTCAACAGTTAGTGTCGACACTCTTGACTGGCTGGACCGTCTGCTTTACAGGCATCCCATGGCCAAGAGAGGGTCGACCCCAGGGGTTGACACCTCACTAGTTAGAAAAGAAGTGTGAATGATGATCACCTTAAGCATCTAAAGCTGCATTTAACATTGAGGCATGAATTTACATGAGCCCAAGGAAGATGATGATCAATGCACAAAAGCTGAAATGAAATGGCAATGCATTTACACAATGCCATGCAACCAATTTCATAGCTACAAATTACTCAATCACTCCACACTAGTATGGGCATCAAGGCAAGAACACTAATCTCAACAGACCATTTAAGATAGCATGAAAAATTACATCATGAGGATCCACATGGATTACAAGTTCAGTCTAGAACAAACTGAACCTTCACAACATAACACACACAATGTCAAACATTTATGTGAGTTCATCAAAAACCCCATGAACAGATTATCAAAACACAAAGTTTCACATGTTTGTACAAGGTCTCATGGATAGCACGCATGAGGTAGCATTAGGATTGTGTTCGTGAAGGACCATGAAATATCAACCTGCAAACCAAGATACCATCATGTTAGCTTGTTTATCATCAAGATGCCATTTAACATAAAACACACAATATATTGGAATCATCAAAATCATTGTCAAAGACAATGAGGAGGCGCACAGAACCCAACAAGACTGAATACAAGGCTTCATCTTCTAGAGAACAAAGTGAATACGCGTGGCTACAATTTCGGGCTGACAAACAGAGAACAGATGCTGCGATGCAAGAATTCTTAGGAAATCTCATGGGTCTGATTAACAGAATAGCAGAGATGGTTAGTTGTATTCAAAGCACTCTTACCACCTCTTTCAAAACTCTTGCTACTATTCTTGATAAAACCTATGATATCAATATTGAACTTGCAACGATGAGAACTCTGGATCACCCTCTCCTCACTGTCCAACAAGAGATCTGTTCTGCAGTGGACAAAGCTCAGTTTGAAGTTGCCATCATTACTGCCAGACTTGAAACTGTCATGACAGAGCAAGCAGATATTTCCTCTCTCACGGCCAGTGTTAGAAGCACCGTCCATTACTGCTTTGAAGAGCTGTCCAACTCCCTACATTCACTTCAACATTCAGTCTTGGACAGATTTTTAGGTCCAGTTTCTTCAAATCTGCGAGCTCATTTTCAACGAGGCAGCTCTAGCTCTGCTCCTCCTAGGGATGGAAATGGCTCAAGATCCTCCCATGGTCACTAACTTCTTTTTGATAATGACAAAGGGGGAGAGAGATGTCATGTTTTGAAGGATATTGGATGGATACTGGTTATATGGATGGATATACTGTGTTTTGAAAGATATGTTATGGATGAATATTTGTGGATTTTTTTTTATGCGGTTAAATTTCTCTTTGCTTTGGATACTTTGTTTGTTTCGTGAGAAATTAATCAAACATTCTCTGAAATTTCTCTTATGTTCAGAAGTGCTAGTGTTGATTTTGCTTGTTTAATTGCGTGAATTATCATAGATGACTCATTATGTTGTCATCATCAAAAAGGGGAGACTGTTGGAAATCTAGTTTTGATAATGACAACTTATGAATCATGTTTAGACTGGATTAAATAAAGTTGCTGTATGGTTTGCTTGATATGCCCTGCATTGTCTTAGGTTCATGCGATATTTGTTCAAGTTACATTCATCTCAGTACAATTCCATGTTTGATCCACATCATAGTCTTTGCATGGAATTCACTAGGTCAGTGCAATTCGTTGCACACACGACCAAGTCGTTGCAACTATCAGGTGAGTCAGTGCATTTGATTAAAATGTTTGGACTTGGTATGTTATACCTGGTTGATTGGTCAATTCATGTAAACTTCCTTTGCACACTGGCTTGCTTGTGTCTGAAGCATGGTTGAATGATTTTAAAGCATGTGTGATTCATGCACTACGCCTGTGTCATCAGTGCAATGTAGTCTGTGCATGAACAAGTGTAACATCGGTGTTGTTGACATGTTTTGTTCTACTCTCTTTCTCTTCAATACCGGCTTGAAAGATCTCTACTCTCCCCTTCTAATAAATCGATATGTAGAATAAAATAGGACAGTAGAAGGAGAACAGAAGAGAGTAAAGAACCGTGATAGCCACCAAAGCGTCGAACGTGATGAATACGCCGTGCCTTGGAAAGAGGGAGAGGTACTCGCCTGGCCTGCAGCGCTGGGAAGATGAACGGTTCAGGGAGAACCGCCTAAGGCATGCACGGTCTTACGATAAACCGTTCAAGGACGCTGCAGAAGATGCGGGATGAAGCGCTCTTGGAAGGTGAACGGCTCTGGCATGACCGCAGGAAGAAGAAGGACGGTTGAGTCTTCACCGCACATCTCCTTGTACGGACTGTAGGGAACCGCTCAAGACCACCAAGTCAGAAGTAGCAAAGGGTCCAACCTCCACCCTCTCTAGCCGGCCAGAGGGGATGGGCCTCGTGCTAGGGATTGCTGACATGCAAAATGACGTAAAAACACAAAGAGAAAACCTAGATTAGAACTGAATGATGTAGTAAATGCCAAAATAATGTGAAATGAACATGAATAAGTGGAAAGGGGGATACCTGGGGATTTTAAACCCCTTGGGTGTCAAAAACATAGGTGGGTGTGTGCATGGCAATGAAGATGAAGAAGAACGTGGGGAGAAAGTATGAAAGGCGATGCATGCAATGAAAAGTGGACAAAACTGTCAAGCGCAAAAGACTCAAAAAAACTGGACTACTCCCTGAACCGGAGGCTTGTATGGACGTGGAAAGCCTTCCTCCTGGGTGCTAGGTCGCTCAAAAATGCGGCAGTGCTTCTCCGTCGACCAAAATTCCCCTTTTCAAGCCGGCCTTCGGGGTCAATTTATAGAGCACCCAGGGTCTTAGCTCGAAATTAGGGTTTAGAGGCATTTTCAGGTCGAGATAATCAAAGGAAAATTGTAGATAAACCAATTATCTTTTATCCAGTCGAAATGGCACTTAAAATGGTTGATTATCCGCAGAGAAAATGATGGGAGAAGTTGGGGATAAAACCACGGAAAAAGAGATAAAATCTATTGAAATTCAGGAATTGAACGGATGAATGGTCTTACGATATACCGCACAACTGGATGTGCGGCCATGTTCTGGCCGTCCAACCCTGTCGGTGGAAATTAGAGAAAAATCATAAATAATCCAAGTTATCCATCGAACTAACCGAAACCTTCACCGTTGGACTCTCATAGATGAACGGCTCATATGAGACCGTTCAAAGGTTGAGCGACCAAGGGCAAACCGTTCTAGCCTTGTCGGTGATAAATAGACTAATTGGATAATTATCTGAGAAAACCCTCAAGCGCGGGACTCTGAGAGATGGGCGGTCACAACCCGTCCGTTCATCAAGTTGAACGGCCAAAATAGGACAGCATAAATGCTTGTCGGCGAAAATTCAAAAAATTAACTAAAATATTCCAAAATAGATGGACGGTCCACAGTCAACTGCACATGGATTGAGCGGCCCGGGATGAACCGTACATGCACATGGGCGCTTGAAACTTATAGAAAATCCCAATCAACAAAAACCAAGACCCGTTAAGCCCTGAATCAACTCGGACCTAACCAAGGAGGGAGGCAACCCATAAAACTGGCCCAAAGCATGCCTGAAAATAGCCCCAACGGGTGATGGACAACTCGAGGCATCAATAAATGGGAGTAACAAGAATGACTCAACTTATCGGCATAAAACGGGTGTCAACAAGTGCATCGTCTATTACATGCATTCGCTTTGTCGGTGTAGGTTTTTACATTCACACATGGTCGGTGCACATTCACAAGGCATGTGCACTTTGTGTCTTAAGTCATAAAATGTAGGTAAAGGGTCGGTGCAATATTTGGGTCCGTGCAATTCTTGACCAGCATGCATTGTTTAGTCTCTTCATTTAGTGTCAGTGCATTCCTCTCCGCCATCGCGGTGCAAGTTCTTACTTGGACGAGATTATTTTCTGACTCCCTGCAAGTTTTGTATTGCATATCACCTTGCTCTATGCATCTCTTCTTGCCATCTCGGTGCAGCTCTTGCCTGGACTGCATATCCTGCATCGGTGCACTTCTTGCCATCCTTAGTCGGTGTTTGTTTCCACCTCGGTGCAAACCTTTCTCTCTAGCGAAAATAGAGTTTGTGCATCTTTGTGCTCTTCGCATTCATGACTGTGCAGAGTCTATGCAGGAAAGTGTTTAAGGCATACAAGGTTGGTACATTTGTGTGTTGCATTCTTGAACACTAAAGTCCGTGCTGATGTGTCACGAGCATTCTTAAGTTAGTGCATTTTCTATTTCTGCTTATATCAACTCGGTGCAACTCATGTCGCTACCATTTCTGAGATCGGGGCACATCAGGTCCGTGCAAATAGAAGGTCAGGTCCATGCATATAGAAAGTCGGTGCAAACTTTGCACTGAGCTTCTCTCTATTCTAGGTCTGTGTAGTTTTGACTGTGAGCACTTGAGGTTGGAGTTAGTCTCTGCCCTAGATAAACTGAGGTCGATGTGAGTGTGCTTAGACTCACAACTAAGGTTAATGCACGTTGGTATTAGACTGATCTAAAGTCTATACATTTTCATTGTAGCACACTTAGTTTAGGTCTGTGGATATGTATGTTTACACATTTCATGGTGAGTGCACATCTAGTTTAATTAAGCCTAAGGTTTGTGCAAGGCCTGCTCTTTCACCTAATGAACTCTAAATTTCTGCAAGTGATCCTAAACAATACTCTGTCTTTTGCAGGGAACAATTTCGTTCGCAGTAGAGGCACGTGATCTTTGAAAAGGTAGAAGGCTGGCTCCTGGATAAAGGGAGAAATGATAGGCATGTGATCCGAGGAAAAGAAGCTTCTATTCCCTAACACGTGGACCAATGGATTGTCTGTAGGGTTCTGTTGCCTCATCCATACGAGCCCCTGTTATGAGTATGAAACAAAAAGAGACTTCCTCCAAGAAGAAGTGTGTGGATAGTAGAAGAAAGGCTTTAGCAGCCAGAAAGTAGAACAAGTGTGCCAGAAGAAAAGAAGAAAAAAGAGAAAGGAGTCGCCAGGAGAGCAATAGAGTATACTAAGAGAAGAAGAAGAAAGAAAGAAGTAGAGAGTCCAGAGAAGAGAGTAGAGAGAAGAAGAGAGAGCCTTTCCTGAAGAACAGAGTTGTATTGGCCTCTGGATCAGATCCAAGTCAAGCTACTCCTACGGAGCTACATTTGTTTCTGTTTCTCCTTTTGTTTTTTCGTTTGTTCTTTCCATTTTCATTAGTGTTCTACCGATCCTCAGGTTTGAGGTTGGGGTTCCTTCTGTGGACTCAGGAGAAGGGAGACTGTGTCTCCGGTTGCTAGTAACGGGCTGTCACAAGTGGTTCCCTCCTGTTTGGAGGAAGAGAGGAGAGTGTTCCTCTAGGTCAAGATGTAAGGCAGCATTTGTTGCAGATTGAGTCTGCTTTGAACTCCAGCTTGGGCTTGTGGAATCCTCACTCGGTTTGAGTGAGGGGTGGACGTAGGCAGATTGTGGGTCTGACTGAACAACCTAAAATTCTGGTGTTCTGTGGTTTGCTTTGTGAGTTTGCTCATGCCTTCTACTTCTCTCTCAGGGGCCCTTATCAGGTTGGGTGAGCGCCGCCTGTTCGATTCATTGATTGCCTGATTCGTCAAATCCGTGAAGTGGTTGAGTTGTGTGTGTGTGCTTCTGTATCATTCCCCACTATTTTACATATCACCGTTAAAGAATTCATGGTCATCCCTGAGACGTTTTCTATTCTAAGAAATCTGCCTTGTCTTGCTTGGTGCTTTACTGTGCTTTCTCAGATTGGTAGCTCATCTAGTTGAAAGAAGTTCAGATCTAACAAAGTTTAAATCGGCAAATCCTTTTATCTAAGATCCATTCACCCCCCCCCCTCTGGATCTAACATAACCTACCTCTTTACTGGGCTTTCAACTTCCAATTTGGGACTGCAAGACACGCCCCAGTTCTTTCCTTCCAATGAATTTTCAGCAACTTCACGTCGCTCTAACTCCTCAATCTCTTGACCTAAGGACGTGAAATTTGGAGGGTAAGGAGGTGAAACTATGGGGAACAGAAAGTTCTAAAGACACATAGGCTCATTACCTCGATATGGTGTTCTAATCTCCTGATCTTCAGTGGACTTTCGCTCAGGTTCCTGGGTTGCTATGGTCAAACCAGCAACTTTGGAAGAACTCCTTGTGTAGTTGATCTCCTAGCACAAACTTTTGAGGAAGATTAGTCCTATGTATTAACAACAAAAAGTTCTAAAGAACTTACCCGAAATACTATCTCCTTACCTTAATTCCACGCGAGCCAATGTAGGGGTCGCACATGTCAAAACTAGGGTCTATTTATAGGTTCTAGCTAAGGTTTTGAGGATTAGATCGATTCTAGAGTCCTTATTAAAGCTTAGATCGACTTCAGAGAGTCCTTAACACGTTTACTAGTCCTCCCATCTTGATCCCTAAGAGATAGACTAGCAAAAATCTAATCTTTTTACTCTTTCTTCCATTCACGGAACTGACAGAGCGTGACGGTCGACTCTTGGTGCGTTACATGCCTATGACGGTCGCACGATAGACCGCTACAGCTACTATGCATAGAATTCAACTTAATTCAAACTCTTTTACTTGTTTTATCCACATAATTATCTATAAAAGGATATTTATCCCTAAAATTCGTGAATAGGCTAAATAACCTTCTAGAATATGGGCCAAACTTAATGGGCTTGGTCCTTAAACCTTTTGGGCTTCAATTAAATAGGCTAGATTAATCATTTACCATAATTGGGCCTAAATAATCAATTTAAGCTTTATAATTTCTAATAAATTCTAGAAAATTCTCAAAATAATCCAAAAAAATTTTATATAGATTTTGGGGCACTACAGTGGGTTCATCTGTCCTCGCTCTCGACCGGCCAAGAGTAAGGAGCCCTGCGAGTCGATGATGAAGTCCCTGCAAATTAACCAGCAAACAAAGAAACCATTAGATTGAGAAAGTGTAGCATATGCTCATAGAAGTAAAGGAAACATGCAAATGGTGGTGATCGTATCGGGGAGGGGGGGCGAGAAGGGGGATGGCTGAGACTTTCGACCATCCACCTTCCCTATGTTTTGGGTAGAAAAACCTCTTTAAATAGGGATTTAGAAAGATCTAGTATGCATGCAATGCAATAAAATAGAATGAAATGTAGCAATATGGAGAACGAGGGAAGAAGGACGGGGTTTGCCCGTCCACCAACAGGAGGGCGGCCACATGTGTGGCCGCTCAGAAGGTGTGGGCGGCCATGTCGATGGCTTCCCCCTGCAACTGGGACTCTCCCCTGCAGAGCTCTTCAACTTCGGGTTTTGCTGCTAGGGGAAGGTCGGGGAAGGCGCTCTCGTGCTCACAGCTCTCTCTCTGGGCTCTGAACTACTAGCCTCTCCTCCTCCCAAAATGTTCCAACTCCTCGTGAGAAAGTATCCAACCCCCCTCACCGAAAAGATTTCTCCGAAAGGCTCCCCTCTCTGAGATTGTTCGTGATTTTGGTTTTGTATATGGGGGCAATCTCCCTCCAAAATCATTCGAAAATAGAGTACTTGTGAGCTACATGGGTCTCGAACCCCCCACGAGTGGGAGTAGTTTCGGAGGACGTGCCCGGAGTGGACAGATCGTGGGTATGACGGTCAGTTATCAGGAGGCGGCCAAGGTTTTGGCCGTCCAAAGGAGCTGGGCGGCCAAAACGATGGCCTTCTTGAGGGTGAGGGCGGCCAAGAGTCTGGTCACCTTGAAAGAGCTGGGGGCCAGGTCGATGGCCGCCTTGGGATGTGGGCGGCCAACTCTGTGGCCGCCCTGGAATGGGCTAGATGGCCAGGTCTTTGGCCGCCCTAGGTTGTGGGCGGCGAGCACCTTGGCCTCCCAGGGATCAAGGTAGAGAATGCATATAAAACCTCAGAAAATTCACCTCGGGGCCTCACACCCCTGAACCCCCGACCTTACGGGCAGGGGGGCGCTGCCCCCCCTGCAAACCCCCGCCAACTTACCGCGAAGTTGGATCCGCGAAGGGACAGGGTGGAGCCTACCTAAATAAGGATGAGACTCCACAATCTCAATCAACCAAGAAGAAAGGTGTCACTTCTATGATGTCTAAACAAGGGTCCGCGGGATGTCCGAAATTAGGCATCTACAATACCCTGACTTGGGTGCATTTGAAGCCGAAAGAAATACACCCCGACACCGGGGCTGAAGAAAAAGTAATACATCCCAGCCTGGGGGCATATGAAGCAAAAAATAATAATACACCCTAGTCTGGGGGCATATGAAACAAGACATACACCCCAGCCTGGGGGCATATGAAACAAGACATACACCCCAGTCTGGGGGCATATGAGGCAAAGGAGAATAATATACCCCAGCCTCGGGGCATCTGAAGCCAGAAGAAATACACCCCAGTCTGGGGGCATTAAAAGCCAGAACTGTGTGGGTACCAAAGTCCAACCGGGGATCACATAGCCCACCTCAAATGCCAACCGTCAAGCGATTGCGCCCCACAAAATGTTTGAAGCACATCACCTAGAAGGCCTCTCGCATACATTCTATGGAAATAGAAGAATAGCGCCTGAAAGGGGACTACGGTAGCTGCCTCCCTGAAGAAAAATATGTTCTGGTCATTTCGACCATGGGAGCCCCCCGAAAAAGCTATATACCGGTGAAGAGCAATGAGACCCCATCCCCCCGTCTGGGAGCCCAAAAAAGGGGAGTGATGATGAAATGATGAGGCACGATCAGCAAAAAGAAGAGAGCCCCTTTGGCGGGTACCAACTCTCGGTCCAGCTATTCATCTGTACTACCTTGGCTTAGACATCCCGTCTTCGCCGAATCGATTTACCTCGATGCTCCGTCGAGTCAACATCTACATCCATGCTTCCCTGGCCTAGACCTCTCGTCTTCACCAAGTTCATTGACTTCGACATTCCATCGAGTCAACATCTACACCTATGCTTCCTTGGCTTGGACCTCCTGTCTTCGCCAAGTTCGTTGACTTCGACATTCCGTCGGATCAACGTCTACACCTCTACTCTGCCCTTGGCCCAAACTTCCTATCTGGACAAGGTTGACAAACCCAATAAACCCCAGCAAAACCAATAAACCTTATCAACCCAATACACCGAATAAGCCAAAGAATCCCAATCTGGTCGACGTCATGACCTTTCGTCTAAGCTGATGAACATTTTACCTTCGGCCAGGACGGCCATCCCAATAAACAAACAAAAAAAACCTTCCACTTTGACCCGGACCTTCCGTCCGATCAGAGAACAAAAAGACCCATTCACTTTGGCACGGGCCTCCCATCCAACCAAAGAATAAAAGACCCTTCATATAGCCGGCTTGGCCAACGCATTAAAGAATAAAGGGCTCTTCATATAGCCGGCTCGGCTAGCGCATTAAAGAATAAAAAGAGCCTTCATATAGTCGGCTTCGCCGGTGCATTAAAGAATAAAAAGATCCTTCATATAGCCGGCTCGGCCGGCGCATTAAAGAATAAAAGGCCCTTCATATAGCGGGCTCGGCTGGCGCATTAAAGAATAAAAAGACCCTCCATATAGTCGGCTTCCCCGGCGCATTAAAGAATAAAAAGACCCTTCATATAGTCGGCTTCGCCGGTGCATTAAAGAATAAAAAAACCCCTCATATAGTCGGCTTTGCCGACACATTAAAGAATAAAAAGACATCCCTTCATATAGTCGGCTTCGCCGGCGCATTAAAGAATAAAAAGATCCCTCATATTGTCGGCTTCGCCGGCGCATTAAAAAACAAAAAACCCCTCATATTGTCGACTTCGCCGGAGTATTAAAGAATAAAAAAACATGCCTTCATATAGTCAGCTTCACCGGTGCATTAAAGAATAAAAAGATCCCTCATATAGTCGGCTTCGCCGGCACATCAAAGAACAAAATGACCCTTCATATAGTCGGCTTCATCGGCGCATTAAAGAACCAAAAAGAAAAACTCATATACTCGGCTTCACTAGCGCATTAAAGAATTAAAAGACCCCATTTTCACTTTGGCTCAAACCTCCCATCTAGTCAATGAATGAAAAGACCCCCTTCCACTTTGGCTCGGATGTCCCATCAAACCAATGAACAAGAACACTCATTCACTTTGGCTCGGCCCCCCCGGCTGAGCCAATGAATAAAACCACTCTCTTTGGTTAACACCAACCTTTCGTCCCATCTGGACCCACCAGAACACATAAACCAAATAAAACAAAAAATAATAATAGAAAAAACAAACAAATACAAAAAATAAAAAGAAGAACAACAAACAAAAAAAACCAATAAAAAGGGCAAATACAAAGGAAACAAACATAAACGCACAAAAAAACAAAAAAATAAAAAAAATCTCTTGCATGATTGCCTGTAGTATAGCGTAATACAATTTCTTCGAAAGTTCTAGGACTTTATCTCCTTGAGTAAATAACGATGTCCCAACTCCAGACACGTGTGCGCTATGCAGCATCCTAAGGAGGAAGAAACCAATTCTAGTAAGTGCATATGTCGAGGGGAAGATTCGAAGCTATGTCGCTAGCAGAACTCACAGAATACACCCAAGATGAACTCCTACACTTCACACATAATGTAAATCAATGACTTTGACCATAGGGATTCCGGATTTTCTTCCTAACACTCTATGGACGTTCAAATTCCTACACTCACATGGAAGGTAATTGTGAGGAAAAAGTTGCATGCCTCCTTTGTAAAAAAATAAAAAGAGAAAAAAGAATGATGACGAACAAGTAGAACGTGAATCTCGGAAGCTGAGAATCCTCACTGAAACAAATGAGGAAACTCGCGCGAAATAGTGAAGCAAGATTTCACAAGAAAATTACAATAAGGATGAATCCTACTAGCCAGGAATCCCCATTGAGATACATGAGGAGACTCGCATCGAACGGTGAAGTCCGTGCAAAAAAAAAGAAGAGAAAAATGAGCAAGGGGCTGTGTGAAGCTACCGAAAGGCGAAAGCCCAAAATGCATGTATAGGCGGTAGAGTAATCCTCGAGTGTTACTTAGAAAGCCTACATATCCCTATGATTAGGGCTCGTTGCCCGCATACCCGCACTTTCACACCGCGGAGAAATTGTCTCAGCTGTAAATTATGGTTTTAACTACGAACATAGACTATGTGATGTCCTCATTACGTGTCCACATCCCCTCTAGTTGTGCTTCATGAGCCACACTCTAACTATGAATTATGGGCGATGCCCGTATCCTATTCTTGATATAGGGAAGCTATTTTTACGTACCTAACGTATGCTTGCTATGAATGAATGCTTGTATACTTGGCTGGAAATAATGGAAACAAAAAAAAAGAAGAACAAAAGAGGAAGAATAAAAAAAGAAAAAAATCATCATCAAAATCACCAAGGGATGTCGATTCAACAAGTCTCACCAGAATTCAAAAATCTCTCCTTTGACTCGGATTTTTCATCTTAGGCAAATAACCAAACAGTTGCACCCCATGCAGTAGCAAGAACCCCATACATAGCTCAACGCTACTTCATCATGTCCCACTGACGCATAAACCTCTGACTTGGACCTCTTGTCCAAGCCAATAAACAAAGACCTTTGCTTGGACATTGACCCAGTGTCAATAAACAAACCACCTCAACATTACAACATCGTGTCCCACCGATGAATAAATTGTGGCCTGGGCCTTCCTTCCGAAGCCATGAACAAAAAGACCCTTTCACTCTAAGTCAGACCTTTCGTCTAGCTAGAGAACAAAAAGACCCTTTCACTTTAGTTTGGACCTTCTGTCTAGCCAAAGAACAAAAAGATCCCTTTCACTTTAGCTTGGACCTTCCGTCCAGCCAAAGAATTAAAAAACCTTCATATAGCCGGTAGCCTGGGTGCATTAAAGAACAAAAAAACACTTCATATAGCCGGTACCCCCGGCACATTAAAGAATAAAAAAAAAACTTCATATAGCCGGTACCCCCGATGCATGAAAGAACAAAAAACCCTTCATATAGCCGTTACCCCCGGCACATTAAAGAATAAAAAACCTTCATATAGCCGATACCCCCAGCGAATTAAAGAATTAAAAGACCCTTCACATAGCCAGTACCCCCGGCACATTAAAGAATAAAAAATGTTCATGTAGCTGGTACCCCTGACGCATTAGAGAATTAAAAGACCCTTCATATAGCCGGTACCCCCGACGCATTAAAGAATAAAAAGCCTTCATGTAGCTGGCACCCCTGACGCATTAAAGAATAAAAACCTTCATATAGCCGGTACACCTGGCGCATTAAAGAATAAAAAATATTCATATACTTGGTACCCCGGGCGCATTAAAGAATTAAAAGACCCTTCATATAGCCGGTACCCCCGGCGCATTAAAGAACAAAAAGACCCTTTCACTTTGGTTCAGACTTTCCGTCCAGCCGAAGAAAAAAAATGACATTTCCACTCTGGGTCAAGCCTTCCACCCGGCTAGAGAACAAAAAAACCCTACCACGTCAGCCTAGACTTTCCGTGTATAGTCGATGAATAAAAAGACCCCTTGCTTTGACTCAGACTTTTCGTCTAAGTCAACGAATAAAAGACCTCTTTCCTTCGGCCCAGACCTTCCGTCTATATTAGATAAATAAAAAGACCCCTTTGCTTTGGCACTCATCCCATGTCAACGAATAAATCACGTAGGCCTCTGGCACTTTGTTGGCATTGACGAATAAACTCTTGACTCGAACCTTCCACACGGACTGAAGATCCACTGACTCGGAGAATAAAACAATATGCTGAAGGAGTCCACACCCACGGGCCCCGCGCACTCGTCCCTCACTTGCGCCACCCAGACGTGGGGGGCATTTGTTGACATTCAAAAATTACTATACGGCAAGGACGCCCAAGTAGCAAAGAACAGCTGATCGAGAGTGGAAAGGCCGAACAAACCCTACATCTCATCCAATCAGGACGAAAACACACCTGGTGGTCCGCCACCTGATAAGGAGGCTTCCTGATGGGAATCAACACTGAGCACTAACATTTTATTTTGCATTTGTGTCCTTTTTATTTGTATTTATATCCTTGGCTAATTAGGTTTGCAATTGTAAGGCATTATAAGCCACAGGGTTAGTCATTAGAAATCTTTGGGTTTCTTTGTAAAAAGGCCTTTAGGTTTCTATGTAAAATGTCAGTAGGTCCAGCAGGGCCCCCACCCTCTTTCCTATTAGTCCACCTAGGATCTAGGGCCCATGTGGGGCTAGTTCAAAGTCCAAGATTAGACTTGGACCAAGGGGAGACAAGGAAGAACAAAATGCAAATTTGATACCCCTTAGTCAAGAGGGCGCCCCCCTTTAATCTAGTTTAATTCATGTTGTATTTTATTTAATTTGGTCATTTGACCACATGGGGGAAGCAATTACAATCCCTTATTTGCCCCTCTCTAACCCTAGATCAAGGTGTAGTTTAGGTCATTTGTACATTTTTATATAATCCATGTATTTTCCATTTTGTGAGAATTAATGAAGGAAAAAAAGCATTTGCTCCAAGCAAGCCCAAGGGCGCCCCTATCTCCCCTCTCCCTCCCCCTTAGAGCTGGACTGCTCTGATTTCAATGGTGTGAAGCCATAAACTTGGTGGATTCCAAGTTCTATCACCTCTGCTTCATGTGATTTCCAGCCACCGCCGTCGCCGCCTCCGTTCGTGCCGTCGATGAGCCGCCACAACCATCTCTTTACCCTGCTGTCCTGAACTCCGAGATCCAGAATAGCAAGCTAAACAACAGGTCTGTTTTCCCAGCTCCCAGCTCTAATCGAGCTGAGATTTTGAGGTAGTGTTCCTCTTTGTGTTAGCTTTCCATCCATATAAATTTTGTGTCAATCCGCCACTGTTTAGTATTTGTTTCGTAATTTTAGTTCCACCCCTGACAGTCTGCCCATCAGCAGATCTGCGGGATAGTGTCATCTTGTTGTATTTTTCCCCCACCCTTAGCCATCTCCAAAAATTTTCGAACAAATCATACGTGTTCCTCACATCTCTCTCTTCCACCCATAATTTTCTTAGAGTCTAGATCCATCATTTTTAGGTCGGTCAAAATTCAGTCTCAGGCAGATCATGTTCTCCCCTGAAAGTCTGTAATCCGAGTCAGTAAAAAAACCTGGGGAACAGTCATTTTCATTTTTAATCCGTCTACTGGATGGATCTGAAATAATTATATGTTATATCCCTTTGAGTCCTCTATCCATCAGAACCAATTTTACCTCGATCTGACACCGGATCTGGGCGCAACATTTCTTTTCGTGGAGGCGCGCATTTCTTATCTGAGAACAGGCCAGCAAAGCAGCCACCGGATAATTCCAACGGAAATACGCCGGGATAGCTTCGACGACCGCCACTCCCGGAGATCGATCGGCATCCCCCCTGCAACATCCCAGCAAGCCGCCGTAGCAAGGAGACACCCGGGCACCGCCGTCCCAGCAGTAGGACCCGCCTGCTATCCCGCGGACCCCGCAGAACCGAGGCGGACCAGCAGCCCGTCTCCGGCCCGAGAGCGTTCCAAATTGCTGCCCGTCAACCCAAGCTTGGTACTCCCGAGTTATTGTTGTCGCCCTTTACCTCCCTGTGTGGAGTGGGCCATAAAATCGCTGCTATAACTATTTAATTACTATGTACCGGGAGTACGAGTCTTGGCCGGGATCGCCTTCCCCATGCCCGGAGCGTGGTGGTATCGTTTTGCTCCCCTCTTGGCATTTGCTTATCTCGTATATTTTGACTGTCGCTGCATGAGTGATAGGAACTTAGCTCGTTATACTTTTATCACCGCTGCGAGAGTGAGTGAGTGAAACCCGTCCCGTGACTCGATCCGAGCACGCGGAAAAGCCGATACCCGAGACTCATTGTCGGTTTCTCAACCGCGCACGTCCGCACGTTTCCCTCGCTTAGGGACGTCCGCGAGTTAGAGTCCCAGGTTCACGTCCCGTCCCGCATCAAATTGGTATCAAAGCTAAGTTGAGTCTAGGGTAGTCGGTTAGTCGGTCCAAGGTGTTCCATTTGCATTCCTTTACCCGATATATCAAAAGGTGTTCTCGAAATGATAGGTTACGCCTATCAAGAAGGTAGCACACTTGGGTGAGTTTGGTCTTCGGATCATACCTCCGCCACGTACCAGATAGTGGTTGAGTCTAAGTTTGTAGTCGAGTCTGCATTCCACTTTGCATTATCATTTTAGGGACGTGTCTAGTCGATTTGTCTTGCACCAAGTGTCAGCATGGCCATCCTATAGCTCCCCGTGTCCCATGGATTCCCAAACGCCCACGTCATATGAATGGTGGCGACACACCCAAGGATGGGAAACCCAACCCTTCCACCTCCGTAGGCCCGAAGCCCTGGACTTCTATGGCTTCAAAGTCTCGAGCGACTACCTAAAGTGGGAAGCCGCAATGGATAACTACTTTGCGTGTTACATACTGTCCGATGCCATGGAAGTTGATTTTGCCACAAAGCGGCTTTTTCACGAGGCTACCAAAAAATGAAGAGACATTGAAATCTTGAGAGAAATTAGGAGGCAATGGCCTATAGAGTCATGGCGTGAGATGAAGGGAAAGCTTAGAATGGTCTATCTACTCGGCCCAGTCACCTCCAACCGACCCCACCCAATCACTTCCAACCAAGTAGGTCATAGTCGGAGGTAAAGAGCCCCGCATGTCGATGAGCCTAAACCCACGACTAGGTCGAGAAACCATGAGCGAGTCCACCATGATGCCCCTACTCTAATCCCCACCATTGCCGAACTCTTCAAAATCATGTCGGATCGGTTGGATAGGATGTGTACTCAAATTGACGGATTCCTGCCCGAGCCTCCCAATCCGGTGCCACCCCAAGGACCTCTTCCCCTCAGAGACGACATTCCTTCCCCACCCATGAGAGCTCCATTGCCATCACCCTCACCTTCTGATTTTTATTCGGAGCCACCTCATTTGGAGCCACCCGTGTTTCTAACGGGAAAGCTATTCATCGCCGAGCCACAACTTAATTGGCTCAAGATAGGCTTGGTCCCTAGACCGCCCTGCTATCCATCAATGGACCCTACACTACCATTAGTGCCGGTCAACTCATTCCATACCACATTCCGGTCTAGTCACCATATTGATACATTGGATGACCTGATTATGGGATTGGACTTGCAAATGAAGTTGACATATATATTGGCCCGAGGCTTCGACCAACCCATAAGTCGTAGCTTCACCCACCCGCCTTAGGGTCCATTACCTCCGTGTGCACCGTGGGTCGTGTCACCACGGAGATTCTTTTATTCCTCCCCTCACCGATCGAGTCTGATTTCATTCCACTTTTTCCGAGGGAGGAACCATACCTTTGTTAAGTCTCCTTGAATGATTTTAATGATAACAAAACTCAGAGTTAAGGTTTTATCTCGGTCCGTGTCAATGGATTCAAAACACGAGTCAAGGGGGTTTAAGTTTTAGTTTAACTATCCTGTGGAAAGCTCATAAGTTCTATTTGAATCAATGTTTTTCAAACTGAGTTAATTATGTCAAAACAAACCCCAAAATGTATGAAACAATCATTCGCTTAAAGCCATTGTCATTTTGATATATTTCATTGGGCTAATAATTCAATTTTGCAGGACTCGGCCATTTCGGTCGACCAACTCCCTAGGACCGGTCGACCAGAATTCCCAGAAACGAAAAATTCACAACTTTGCAGGTTTCGATCGACCAATAGGCAATGGCCGGTCGACCAGATTTTCCAGAAATGAAAAACTCCCAATTTTGTAGGTTCCGGTCGACCGCTCCAGTGCCGCCGGTCGACCGACCCTTTCGAGACCCTTTTGTTGACCTTCCAATCCAAGCACGAGGAGAGATTCTCTCCCCCATTTGTTTAAGCCGTTTGCCCTCAATCAATGAGTGATTTGTGGATCTGGTCTGGGGCTTATCTTCTGACCTTCCAAGATCTATAAAAGATCTCATTATGGTCATAAACCCTAATACTTTTCAAGGAAGAACAAGGGGAGGCTATCACGGAAGAAGGAGCTGGTACTGTAGCCGTGAACAGTGATTCGTGAGAAACTCTTCATCTAGGAGCTGAAGTTTTCAAGGGAAACTCTACATCCAAATCAAGTGGAGATCGAGCTGGGAGCAAGCTTCATCCCATACCACCTTCATTCATTAAGGGGGAGCTTGTTTTGTGTTTTCACTTTCTGTTCTTCTTCTTCCATTCTTGTTTGAGCTGAGTTGTGTCTTCTTGTAACCTTCAATCACTTGTGTGTGTGTGTGGATCTAGACAGATCCGTGTGTGTGTGAGTTCTTTGTTGTTCTTCACCTTTCTTGTGTGTCGGTGCTTTTGCACTTTCGTGGGAGTTCTATACTCTTCACGTGTGTGTGTGTGTGTGTGTTGTTGATCTTGTAACTTCTTACAAGATAGTGTGTGAATCCTCACCGTGTGTGAGGGGTGGACGTAGGTTGCAGTTGTTGCATCCGAACCACCTAAAAATCATGGTGTTCTGTGTGGTTTGCTCCTTATCTCCTACCTCCATTCTGCTCTAGCCCATTTGCTTATTGCGTTATCACATAGTTCTTTTGTTTAGATCTTGCTTTACTAACCTTCTACGAGAGATCTCGGGTATATCAAAAGGTACCTTCTGATCGACACGGTTAGTTCTATCGGGAGGAAGATATCTTGTGTGAGAGAATCTTCAGATTCTCGGACTCTGCCTGGTACCAAAGAACTACCATAGGGGTTGTTTTAGTCAGATCCATTTTGTATTTCATCAGGTCTACTCTTGTTTGTTGATTCCACCTTTTATATTTATTAAATTTGTTAAAAGTTCTTAAAATCTGTTATCACCCAATTCACCCCCCCTCTTGGGTGTCTTTGATCGCGGGACTTCAATTGGTATCAGAGCTAAGGCTCTATCTTTCACAAATCTAACGATCTAGAGTAAGATCCGGATCAATGGCAAACAAGGGTATGATGCCCGAGGGTCACTCCATTAACCGTCCTCCCTTCTTTGACGGTTCAAACTACTCGTACTGGAAAAATAGAATGCATGTTTTTTTGAGGGATCAAGAGTACGAAGTTTGGAGAGTTGTGGACAAGGGTCCTTACAAACTCGAGGATGATGAAGAAAAATGGACACTTGAAGAAATTAAAAAATGCACTGTTAATTTCAATGCTATGAATATTATGCAATGTGCGATACACCCTAACGAATTTTCTCGTGTTTCCATGTGCAGCTCGGCTAAAGAAATGTGGGACAAACTGCGGCTCATATATGAGGGGACGTCTGAGGTCAAGGAGACCAAGGCCAACCTTCTGGTCCGAGATTATGAGCTCTTCAAGATGAAGCCTAAAGAGACAATTTCAAAAATGTTTGCAAGGCTAACTAAGATCACGAATGGTCTCAAAAGTCTTGGGAAAGATTACACTAATTCTGAGGTCGTGAGAAAAGCGCTAGGGTCCCTCCCTCTTGCATGGCACACCAAGGCCACCGTCATTGAAGACTCTAAGAATATGTCCACACTTACTCTCGATGAACTCATAGGGTCACTCATGACCTATGAGATAAATATGAAGAGGACAGTCGAGGAAGATATCAAGAAGAAGAAGGTGATTGGATTGAGAGCTCATCAATCTGATGACGACTCCCAAGAAGAAGAATCCAGTGACGAGAGCAACGAAGAAGAAGAATTATCTATGATCACTCGCCAAGTGAAAAGATTTCTGAGGAAGAAGAGAAACCTCCAAGGCAACTTCAGAAAGGGGCAAAGGAAGCCGACTCAAACCAAGGGTGAGTCGAGCAAGCTGAGTAGCATCATATGCTACGAATGCAAGAAGCCCGGGCACATGAGAGGAGAGTGCCCAGATCTAAAGAGAAAATTCAAGAAGGACAAGAAGCCTAAAGCTATGGTCGCCACATGGAGTGACGAAGAGGATGAACCGTCCGACGAGGAGATTCAAGAACTGGTGGAGAGCTTGTGTCTCATGGCACATGAAGATGAGACTCCGGAGGTAAACTCTGACCCTGATTTCATTTCGAATGAACAATGGGAATATGAATATGAGAAACTGTACTTGAAATATAAGAAAATCAGGTCTGAAAATAAAGATCTCAAGAAAAAGATTGATGAGGATATCTTTGTTAAATTTGAGAAACTGGAACAAGAGTGATTTGAATTAACTGAAGAAAAAGAAAGTTTATTGCAAACAATTTCAGATATTGAAAGAACCAAAGAAGAGATTTCATGTAAAATATCTGAAATTGGAAAAAGTGTGTGAAAGACTGAGAAAGGAAGAAGAAGTTCTGAAATCCACAAATTCAGAACTTGAAAGGAGAAATGAGATTTTGGGTGAAGAAGTGGCTGAACTTCAGTCCACTTTGTCTAGGTTCATTAAAGGGAAACAAAACCTGGATAACTTGTTGGGGGTTAAGGTTAAGTTCCAAAAGGAAGGTTTGGGGTATAGTCCTTAAAACAAAAAATCCTTTGAGCGTAAGATCACCACATCCTATGTGCAAGAAAAAGGAAATGATTGTGCGTCATATTCATACTCTAAGCCAATACATGTTCAATTAAAACCACGCCAACTTCCAAGAAGGTCTTTAAATGTAAATTGCTTTCATTGTGGTCGTTTTGGACATGTTATTGGTCATTGTTGGTTTAGACAAAACTCACCAAGAAATCATGCATTTTGGACCAAGAAAAGATATGCACAGAATTGGACTAACTCCCATGGACCCAAACTAATTTGGGTACCAAAAACATTTACATGAGAATTTTTCTTTCTTATAGATATGTCTTGAAGCCAGGGAGAGCAAATGGTACTTGGATACCGGCTGTTCAAAACATATGACAGGGGACAAGAAGGTGTTCTCTACACTGCAAGACAAGGATGGAGGTTCAGTTGTCTTCGGAGGCAAGGACAAAGGTAAAATCATTGGAATTGGCAACATAGGTAAGAATTCTGAAATTCTTATTGAAGATGTGCTTTTGGTGAAAGGTCTAAATCATAATCTGTTAAGTATAAGTCAACTATACGATAAGGGTTTTAAAATTATTTTTGATGAAACCCACTGCATTGTCATGAACAAGAAATCAAATGAGATCAAATTTATTGGAAAAAGGAATAACAATGTCTATACTATTGATATTGATAATGTCTCATGTGATGATTTTTGCCTGATAGCAAACAATCATGAAAATGCATGGTTATGGCACCGAAGATTAGGTCATGCTAGTTTTGGAGTAATCTCCAAGTTGTCTAGACATGACTTAGTGAATGGCTTGCCAAAATTAAGGTTTGAAAGTGATAAAATTTATGAATCTTGCACAAAAGGCAAACAAACACGAATCTCCTTCAAAAATAAAGACATTGTTTCTACCGCTAGGCCCTTGGAATTGTCGCACCTTGATCTCTTTGGTCCAACTAGGACTTCCAGCCTAGGAGGAAAATCTTATGGTTTTATGATTGTTGACGACTTTTGTAGATTTACATGGGTGCTCTTTTTAGCCAATAAAAATGATGCCGTGACGGAATTTCAAGTCTTTTGCAGGAAAGTTCAGAATGATAGAGGTTATCTTATCACTACCATTCAAAGTGATCACGGTGGAGAGTTTGAGAATCATGATTTCAGCAAGTTTTGTGAAGAGTAAGGATACACGCATAATTTTTCATCACCAAGGACGCCTCAACAGAATGGAGTGGTGGAGAGGAAAAATACTTTTGGGCCTTACCATTGCCCTGTTGGCACGGACAATGTTAAGTGAGAATTCCCTACCTAAATACTTTTGGGCTGAGGCGGTGAGTACATCATGCTATATCATCAACAGGGCAATGGTAAGGCCCATCTTAAAGAAAACTCCTTATGAGCTGTACAAGGGTAAGAAACCAAACATTTCTAATCTTAAACCCTTTTGATGCTCATGTTTCATCTTGAACAATGGTAAGACTAATCTAGGAAAGTTTAATGAGAAAAGTGACAAAGGAATTTTCCTAGGTTATGCACTTAACTCTAGAGCCTATCGATTGTTCAATAAGAGGACCTTTGTTGTTGAAGAAAGTCCTCATGTGATTTTTGATGAATCTGAGTTAAAACTAACAAACCATTCTATTCAAATTGTGGATGCAGACGAGGATTCCAAAAGTCCGAATGATGTCAAGGTCAAGGATGAACCAACTGAAGGGGGATCCAGCAAGAGTGAAGAAGATGAGGACCCCTCAATTGAAACACTTCAAGAATAGCAAGTGCAACACCCGAATTTGGCAAGATCATCCACTCTTTTGAAAGATCACCCTGCTGAAAACATCATAGGTAATCCTGAAGATGGGGTAAGAACTAGATCCTCTCTAAGGCAAGTAGAAGAGAAGGATTTGATTACCTTAATTTCACAAGAGGAGCCTAAAGACTTTCATGATGCCTTGCAAAATGAATCCTAGATCCAGGCTATGCATGAAGAGTTACACCAGTTTGAAAGAAACGAGGTGTGGACTCTTGTGCCACGTCCTAGAAATCAACCCGTAATAGGAACCCAATGGGTTTTTAGAAACAAGTTAAATGATACGGGTGTGGTTGTTAGGAATAAGGCCCGACTTGTAGCCAAGGGGTATAGCCAGGAGATAGGGATTGATTTTGATGAGTCTTTTGTCCGATTGCTAGGTTAGAAGCAGTCCGGATTTTATTGTCATTTGCTTACTCATTGAACTTCAAATTGTTTCAAATGGATGTTAAATCTGCCTTTCTTAACGGGTATATCAAAGAAGATATTTTTGTAGAATAACCTCCAGGCTTTGAAGATTCCAAGCACCCACGACATGTGTACAAGCTCTAGAAGGCGTTGTACGGGCTCAAGCAAGCACCAAGGGCATGGTATGAAAGGCTCACTTCATTTCTGACTGAAAATGGGTTCAAAAGAGGTAAGGTTGATCAAACACTCTTCACAATGATATCAGGTAAAGATATATTAGTAGTTCAAGTGTATGTTGATGACATAATTTTTGGAGCTACTAACAATACTTTATGTGATGAATTTGCAAGAATAATGCAAGGAGAGTTTGAAATGAGTCTAATGGGTGAACTAACCTTTTTTCTTGGATTGCAAGTAAAACAAACACCCGAGGGCATCTTCATAAACCAAGCCAAGTATACAATGGAGCTGTTGAAGAAATACAGGATGGCAGAGCAAAACCTATATCAACTCCGATGGCCACAACCATGAAGTTGGACAAAAATGAAAATGGTAAAACAGTAGATCCTACATTGTTTCGAGGTATGATCAGATCACTACTGTATTTAACAGCATGTCGCCCTGATATTCAGTTCAGTATATGTCTTTGTGCTCGCTTTCAATCATGTCCAAAAGAATCTCATCTAATGGCTGTTAAACGGATTTTTCGGTATTTGATTGCCACACTAGACTTTGGTTTGTGGTTTCTGATCGACAGTTCATTTGATTTGATTGCATATACCGATGCCGATTATGCTGCTTGCATTGTTGATCGCAAAAGTACTAGTTGGTACTGTCAGTTTCTTGGTGGTTGCCTAGTTTCAGGGGCCTCCCAGAAACAACCTTCAATAGCTCTCTCAACGGCTGAGGCTGAATATGTAGCCGCTAGAAGTTGTGGAGCCCAAGTACTTTGGATCAAAAATCAATTGCTTGATTTGGATGTTGAAATAAAATGTGTTCCAATTTTGTATGACAATACAAGTGCAATTTGTTTGTCAAAAAACCATGTTCAACACTCTACGACAAAGCATATAGACATTCGGCACCATTTCTTGAGAGATCATGTAAGCAAAGGGGTTTTTGAGCTGAATTTTATTGATTCTCATAACCAATTGGCTGATATCTTCACAAAGCCCTTAAACCAGAAGCAATTCAACAAGATTAGAAGGAAACCTGGCATGTGCAAAGGTGAGGGCATACACACTTAGGTCTGCATTAGGATGAGTGATGCATATCAGAAGCATTAAGGGTAGATAGTATGACATGCATCACCATGTTGTGTGTTTTTTACTCTTTTCTGTATGATATCATCTTGCATGCGTGATTGTATCTATATGTATACATACATACCCTTCCTTGAATATTTCTAAAACCCAATACTCCTTGACAAATAATTGTGGACAAATGACCTAGGGACACTAGGTAGTAACTGAGGGGAGATTTTAGAAAAACCCGATTCGTTGACTCATCTGAAGTCACTTACTAAAGTTCTCCCCAAAGAAGCAAAAAAAAAAGGAAAAGGAAAAAGAAAGAAAACAACAAAAAAAAAGGAAAAGAAACAAAAAAGGGGGGATGAATACCACACTGTGAAGGGAGCTCAAATAAGGCAGGAGATATGGGGGCATTCACTCAAAAATTTTCAAATGGGGTTTTGGGCCAATCGACCATTTCGGTCGACCGGCCCACCCGGTTCGGTCGACCGAAACCGACAAACCGGTCCGACCGGGACCCGGCTGACCCCCTACTTAATGGGTTTGCTCTCTTTCTTCCCTCATTCTAACCCATCCATTCTCTCTCCCATACTTTTCCCTAACCCTAAACCACAAAACCCCCTCTCCAAAAGCCCTAAAACCCCACCGTTCTTTCATCCGCACAATCTCCGTCAGATTCGTCACCATCCCGGGATGCGTTCTCCACGGTTGCTTGTGCCATCGTACAGCTTCTTCCTATATTCCCGAGCGTGGAGAAAGTCTGTCCAAGCCTCCAGAAGTGTTCCTTAGTCCACTTCCATCCCACGGGTTGAGTCTACTCTGTTCGGAAGGGATTCACGGCGGGTTTCCTAGTCTAAGATGCTGCCTAGATGGAGCTCTCAGCGTTCCACTCAAGGGGAAGCCAGTAGTCAGAGACGGGAGGCCCCGGCTCGTCCACAGCGGGCACCGGCACCCCGTCTACCTCCACGGCCCATCATTAACCCTCGCTTGGTTGATTTTAAGGAGGTGAATGAGATTTTGCCAGATTTGTTTGCACTTTTTTCGATTCAAGATGGATGGACTGATTTTGTCTCCAGATATACTAGGTATTATCCACACCTAGTCCAGCAATTTTATGGGAATCTAGTTGAGAGAAATGGAGCATTATTCATAGTTGTTCGGGATATTGAGATACATATAGCACCTGACCTTTTTTGGCGTGCCTTAGGAGTCTCAGCCTGGGGTGCCGATATGTCTTTTGGACATGGTGAAGTGGAGGATACTTTCCTTGCTATGACAGGTTGTGATTATGTTCGGGGTGTGACTGATCTCATCAGGCTAAATGCCAATCACTTTCCCCCACTGCAGCATGTTCTACACCACATGTTTACTACTTTGATTTATCCAAAAGGTGGAAGTAGAAATGAAGTGACAGAGGTTCATAGGTTCCTCTTTTACCAAGTCATGAATGGGAACTCCGTGAATATGGGTCGGCTCATGACTGATTTGATTAACTCATGTCGAACCAACTTGGGATGATCTTTACCTTATGCATCCCAGTTGACAGGAGTCTTCATCTATGTAGGGGTAGATTTGGCAAATGATATGTCACTTCCAGTTCGCCAAGATGATATCTACAATGACCACATGTTTACTACTTTGATTTATCCAAAAGGTGGAAGTAGAAATGAAGTGACAGAGGTTCATAGGTTCCTCTTTTACCATGTCATGAATGGGAACTCCGTGAATATGGGTCGGCTCATGACTGATTTGATTAACTCATGCCAAACCAACTTGGGATGATCTTTACCTTATGCATCCCAGTTGACAGGAGTCTTCATCTATGTAGGGGTAGATTTGGCAAATGATATGTCACTTCCAGTTCGCCAAGATGATATCTACAATGAACACAATATCTTTTTCAATCTTGGATATTACTGGAATGAAGATGGTGAGCTTACAAGGGATATTCCCACCTATGCTGAACAATTTGCAAATGAAGAAGAACCACAGCAGCAGTAGGATCATGGGGATGCACCCCCTCCCGTTCAGGCGGAGGATCAGCCTCCCCCACCTTCACCTCATCATATGGATCAGGAGATGCCACCTCCTCCACAGGTTTTTCACGGGGAGTCCTCTACTCAGGGTGCTGGTCATCCTACTTGGGGGGATTGTGAGGCACTTGATAGACGTGTCTTAGGCATGGAAACCCAGCTTTACTCATCCCTTGGGCGGCTGGACACCTTCATGGACTCTATGACTGGACGAATGGACTCTTTCACCCATGCTCTGGATGACCTTTCTACCCACATGGCCACTCTCTATGCTAGCCACGAGGATAACCGCGAAGCCTTCCAGATCAACAACTGTGCCCTTCTTAGCATCCGTAGACAGCTCTATCATCACGATGATCTTCTACATAGAATTGAGGATCGTCTTCCTCCTCCTCCACCTCCTGCTTCTCCTTCTGCAGGCTCCGGCGAAGATCACGGTGCTTCGGATGATGATGCTCATGAGGGGACTCCGTATCACCCCGCTCCTTAGCTATCCTTGTGTTTCCGACATGTCACTTATGTCCGCAAGTCCTGTATCCCACTCCCCATTTTGATGATGCCAAAGAGGGAGAAGTAGTTGTGTCAGGTCTTATATATGTTATACATGTTGTTTGCTTGCTTGAATGCTTGAGTCATTGTGAGTTGAGTCTTTGTGAGTCCTTTGCATCTTGTCAGCTTGCATTTCGTGCCTTGCATTTTGTGAGTCATGTTGGAAGTCCTTGCAGTGTGTCAATCGTTGTATTAGATCAATGCACTGAAATGAAATGATGAAATGCACTTGGTATTGGCCACCTATTGGCTCCACTTGTTCTATTTCATATCAACATCTGGGCATATATGAATGTTTCAAATGAATTGTTTCTTGGTTGACTCGTCTATGCTCTTTTCTACTCGTGTTTTGTCATCATCAAAAAGAGGAGATTGTTGAGTCTCCCTTAATGATTTTGATGATAACAAAACTTAGAGTTAAGGTTTTATCTCGTTCCATGTCAATGGATTCAAAACACGAGTCAAGGAGGTTTAAGTTTGAGTTTAACTATCCTGTGGAAAGCTCATAAGTTCTATTTGAATCAATGTTTTTCAAACTGAGTTAATTATGTCAAAACACACCCCAAAATGCATGAAACAATCATTCACTTGAAGCCATTGTCATTTTGATATATTTCATTGGGCTAATAATTCAATTTTGCAGGATTGAGCCATTTCAGTCGACCAACTCCCTAGGGCCGGTTGACCAGAATTCCAAGAAACGAAAAATTCCCAACCTTGTAGGTTTCGGTCGACCAATAGGCAGTGGCCGGTCGACCAGATTTTCCAGAAATGAAAAACTCCCAATTTTGCAGGTTCCGATCAACCGCTCCAGTGCCGCCAGTTGACTGACCCTTTCGAAGCCCCTTTTGTTGACCTTCCAATCCAAGCACGAGGAGAGATTCTCTCCCCCATTTGTTTAAGCCTTTTACCCTCAATCAAAGAGTGATTTGTGGATCTGGTCTGGGGCTTGTCTTCTGACCTTCCAAGATCTATAAAAGATCTCATTAGGGTCATAAACCCTAAGGCTTTTCAAGGAAGAACAAGGGGAGGCTATCAAGGAAGAAGGAGCTGGTACTATAGCCGTGAACAGTGATTCGTGGGGAACTCTTCATCCAGGAGTTGAAGTTTTCAAGGGAAAATCTACATCCAAATCAAGTAGAGATCGAGCTGGGAGCAAGCTTCATCCCATACCACCTTCATTCATTAAGGGGGAGCTTGTTTTGTGTTTTCACTTTCTGTTCTTCTTCTTCCATTCTTGTTTGAGCTGAGTTGTGTCTTCTTGTAACCTTCAATCACTTGTGTGTGTGTGGATCTAGACAGATCTATGTGTGTGTGAGTTCTTCATTGTTCTTCACCTTTGTTGTGTGTCGGTGCTTTTGCACTTTCATGGGAGTTCTATACTCTTCACGTGTGTGTGTGTGTGTGTGTGTGTGTGTGTGTGTGTGTGTGTGTGTGTGTGTGTGTGTGTGTGTGTGTGTGTGTGTGTGTGTGTGTGTGTGTGTGTGTGTGTGTGTGTGTGTGTGTGTTGTTGATCTTGTAACTTTCTACAAGATAGTGTGTGAATCCTCACCGTGTGTGAGGGGTGGACGTAGGTTACAGTTGTTGCATCTAAACCACCTAAAAATCGTGGTGTTCTATGTGGTTTGCTCCTTATCTTCTACCTCCATTCTGCTCTAGCTCATTTGCTTATTGTGTTATCACATAGTTCCTTTGTTTAGATCTAGCTTTACTAACCTTCTACGGGAGATCTTTGGTATATCAAAAGGTACCTTCTGATCGACACTGTTAGTCCTGTCGGGAGGAAGATATCTTGTGTGAGATAATCTTCAGATTCCCAGACTCTGCCTGGTACCAAAGAACTGCCATAGGGGTTATTTTAGTCAGATCCATTTTGTATTTCATCATGTCTACTCTTGTTTGTTGATTGCTACTTTTATATTTCTTAAATTTGTTAAAAGTTCTTAAAATCTGTTATCACCCAATTCACGCTCCCCTCTTGGGTGTCTTTGATCACAGGACTTCAACCTTCTATATGAGACCACCGTCCCCTATACCCTAGTGCATGAAGGTGACCACCTACACCTTCAAGAATTCCAAACGTGGGACCGTGTCATGGGGGAACCCATCACGAGGGGCCACACATTCTTTGATCCCTTCGACCCCTTCCCTAGTGAACCCCTAGACCCAGCAGATCTACGCCCCTTCTTTAGGGAAGTTCACTATCACACCACTACCCCACAGGCCAGTCCGCCTACACTCCACAAGGAGCCCGTTCATTGGGGTACGGAAGAAGGTGCATTCAACTCTCCTGTCCCACCCAAACCTCCCAAATCCAAAAGGCCGTCAGTGCATGAGTGGTGCACTTTGGGATATCTTGGAGTCCATGATTCTACCGACATCTGGTTGCGTCTTGTGTATGCATGGCACACATTCAAATGTCCTGGTCCACCATTGCATATGTATAGGTCAGTCTAATAGTATGTTTGTCTAGGGTCATGTGTGAGTCCTGTGTTTTTCTTTATTTGTCTAGTTTGTCAAGATTGTCGAGTGCATTAGTGAGTCCGCATGTGTCGAGCATATTTGGAGTTGCATAGTCGTTCTATTGTAAGCTCGCGATGTCAGTCCCTTTCTAGTATGAGGCAAGTCGGGTCTAATGCGTACGTTGTAGACTTGCTGGAATTTGGGATCGGCTCTATCATTCTATGTCTCAGATCCAGTTACATAAAGGGACCCAACGGTGATTCCGAGTGAGTCATTGAGCCGTCTCCTTCCTTTGAGAGTGACCCCACCCCGGAGTGTCCACCACTAGCCTCATTCCCACAGCAGCATGTACATATCGAATATATACGAGATGAGCAGGTGACGATTACTTGGAGTGGAGCGTACTTCGCGCTACCTGGTATGGTGACAGATCCGCAGGAGCCACACGAGCAGCCGCACCCCTTACTCGACGGGGTTGAGTTCTTCTCACCCGGGGAGAATTGATGGGAATCAACACCGAGCACTAACATTTTGTTTTACATTTGTGTCCTTTTTCTTTGTATTTATATCCTTGGCTAATTGGGTTTGCAATTGTAAGGCATTATAAGCCACAAGGTTAGTCATTAGAAATCTTTGGGTTTCTTTGCAAAAAGGCCTTTAGATTTCAATGTAAAATGTCAATAGGTCCAGCAGGGCCCCCACCCTCTTTCCCATTGGTCCACCTAGGATCTAGGGCCCATGAGGGGCTAGTTCAAAGTCCAAGATTGGACTTGGACCAAAGGGGGACAAGGAAGAAGAAAATGCAAATTTGATACCCCTTAGTCAAGGGGGCGCCCCCCCTTTAATCTAGTTTAATTCATGTTGTATTTTATTTAATTTGGTCATTTGACCACATGGGGGAACCAATTGCTATCTCTGATTGGCCCCTCCCTAACCCTAGATCTAGGGGTAGTTTAGGTCATTTGTACATTTCTATATAATCCATGTGTTTTTTATATTGTGAGAATTAATGAGGAAAAAAGCATTTGCTCCAAGCAAGCCCAAGGGCACCCCTATCTCCCCTCTCCCCCTTAGAGCTGGATTGCTCTGATTTCTATGGTGTGAAGCCATAAACTTGGTAGATTCCAAGTTCTATCACTTCTGCTGGATGTGATTTCCAGCCTCCGTTCGTGCCGCCGACGAGCCGCCACAACCATCTCTTTACCCTGCTATCCTGAACTCTGAGATCTAGAACAACAAGCTAAACAATATGTCGGTTCTCCCAGCTCCCAGCTCTGATCGAGCTGAGATTTTGAGGGACTGTTCCTCTTTGCGTTAGATTTCCATCCATATAAATTTTGTGTCAATCCGCCACCGTTTAGTATTTGTTTCGTAATTTTAGTTCCACCCCTGACAGTCTGCCCATCAGTAGATCTGCGGGATAGTGTCTTGTTGTCGTATTTTTCCCCCACCCTTACCATCTATAAAAATTCCCAAACAAATCATATGTGTTCCTCACATCCCCCTCTTCCACCCATAATTTTCTTAGAGTCTAGATCCATCATTTTTAGGACGGTCAAAATTCAGTCTCAGGCAGATCCTATTCTGCCCTGACAGTATGTAATATGAGTCAATAAAAAAACCTGGGGAATAGTCATTTCATTTCTAATCCATCTACTGGATGGATCTAAAATAATTATATGTTATAACCCTTTAAGTTCTCTATCCATCGGTACCAATTTTGCCTCGATCTGACACCGGATCTGGGTGCAGAAATTCTTTTTATGGAGGCGCGCATTTCTGATTCAAGAGCAGGCCAGCAAAGCAGCCACCGGATAATTCCAACGGAAATACGTCGGGATATCTTCGGCGATCGCCGCTCCCGAAGATCGATCGGCATCCCCCCTACAGCATCCTAGCAAGCCGCCGCAGCAAGGAGACGCCTGGGCACCGCTCTCCCAACAACCGGACCCGCTTGTTGTCCCGTGGGACCCGCATAACCGAGCCGGACCAGCATCCCATCTCCGGCCCGAGAGCGTTCCAAATTGCTACCTATCAACCCAAGCTTGGTATTCCCGGGTTATTGTTGTTGCCCTTTCCCTCCCTACGTGGAGTGGGCCATAAAATCGCTGCTGTAACTATTTAATTACTATGTACCGGGAGTACGAGTCTTGGCAGGGATCACCTTCCCCACGCCCGGAGCGTGGAGATATCATTTCCGCTCCCCTCTTGGCATTTGCTTATCTCGTATATTTTGAATGCCACTGCATGAGTGATAGGAACTTAGCTCATTATACTTTTATCACCACTGCGAGAGTGAGTGAGTGGAACCTGTCCCGTGACTCGATCCGAGCACGCGAAAATGCCGATACCCGAGACTCTTTGCCGGTTTTTCAACCGCGCACGTCCGCACGTTTCCCTCACTTAGGGACGTCCGTGAACTAGAGTCCCAGGTTCGCATCCCGTCCCGCATCACTTCCCGAGCTGAAGAAATATTCCTAGTCCCTCAAGACAGGGTGCCGTAGGCAATATCCGCATAAAACCCGAGTGACCCGATCGGGGCACACATTATGTCGGAAAGGTCTGTAGGAGGCCTAAGAGCTGCCCAATGAGGGCAAAAATACTTTGAGTAATTGCCCACTCGATGAAGACGCTCTCCACATGCATGGAGCAGGTTTAAGGATACAATTCATAGTGCCAAAGGCCAAATCAGGATGAAACCCGAGTAATCTGAAGTAGGTTCGACACGTGTCAGAAATCACTCAGAATTGCAAACCGAAGCCCGAGAGCCTCGAAATAAACACTCCAGAAGTGGTTCACCAAAACTAAGGTGGTACTGGATGTCAAGCACTCGTCTGAGCCAGTTCGGAGTCAACGAGGCAAAGAAGAATACAAAGTTTTCCAAAATACCCCCCTTGCCAAGTGATACGGAACAAAAAAGCAAGCCCCTTGCCAAGTGATACGGCATAGGTGAACCGGCACAAAAAGCAAGCCCCTTGCCAAGTGATACGGCACAAGTGAACCGACATAAAAAGCAAGCCCCTTACCAAGGAATACGGCACACAAAGCCCACCAAAGCCATTTGATATGGGCCAAAGACCCTTGCAGCCACTTGAATAGGCGCCCTCTCCCTTGACTGAAACGGCGCAAGCATGGCCCCTCTGGCCACTCGAAACGGCGCGCATAAAAGCCTCCCTTTTTCCTTGAACCGGCACGCAGTAAATCTCCTATCCACCTTAACTGGCATAGGGAGAAGCATCCCGTCCTTCCCACGGTACCCTATTTTGCCCGTGTGAGTACCTCAGGCGAAGTAGCAGGAGGAGAAGGAGTTCTGTCCGCCGGCCTCCGGCGAGGCATCTGACATTAGCCCACTGGGCCATTGAGGGGACTCCCAAGTGGGAAGGACCCCCTGGATCAATCGGCGGACAAACGGGGCACACGTTCTCCTGTCCGCCTCAAGCCTCCAAAAATGGAAAGCTTCGAGCACTGCAATAGAATGTCTCGTCGCCACCGGTCACCTCGACCAATCCTGTGGAGGCATATCTCCTACCTTGGACATTTCCTACGCGCAGGCCACTCGATGGCTTCAATCAAGGTGAAGAGAGAAGGAGAGGTGGAGCTTCGAACCTTCACTCCCCCCCCCCTCCTATAAAAAGGAGTTGAACTCTGTTGGAGAAGGGGGTTCGACAAGCAAAGAAAGGAGAAGGGGCCACTCGAAGAAGCCAAGAAGAGAATAAGAAGAGTGAGGTGGATAGGGGAAGAGAGGTGAGATCAGGGGGAAGAGGAGCCAATGCTCCGTCTCCCCCTTCCAACTATTGTATTCTCTTGAAAGTTTCCTATCGTTTGCTCTATTTTTTTCTCTCCATCAATGCGATGTATGCTTCTCATGTATCCCTTTGCTCTTGTGAGTGAATAAAAGGAAAGCTTCGATGGTAAGACATGTTGTGGCTCCCATTCTGCCTCCTCCCTCCTTTTAATGTAGTTCTCCTTTCTCCTATAGCTCTGTGTTGTTTTCTTTGTTTCACCCCCTTCCTTTCTCGTGCAATCCATGTGCCTGTCCTAGCACCTTCTAACAGGGAATAAAAATAAAAATAATGAAATTTCCTCTTTGAGTGATCACGTCACTGTGTATATTCTGTGGTTGTTTGCACAAACTCCCCTTTTCCTTTTACCTAGGCTTTGGGTCTCCCGCGTAGCGGTTTGGGATATATATGGCACCGGTAATACTCCCTTCTGCTCCTAATTTCTTGATCACTCAGGGCCCCTTTTAGAAGCTTACTTCTTTATAGTATGACTTCTGGGGGATCCCATCCAGAGGGTGAATAGCAACGGTCATACACTTGACGACATGTTGGACACATGCCCCAAAATTTTCAGAAACTGCGACCCGTTGGCCACTAGAACCTCTTGAAGGCTAGTCCTCATGTTTCTACGCTCACCTTGGGTCACCAGGTAGCTGTTTCTAGCTCACCTAAGAATTTGGAGGTCGTCTCGAAGTATTCCGTGGACGGCTCTCTATTTTACACCCCAAATACTCGGAATGTGGGGGAAATGTTGTCGAATTTTCTCCAGGACACTTGGACTAATTGCAAGACCGGTGATGAAAAATGAATGATGAAATGCTAAGAATAAAAATAACAATAAAGGAACAAATAGATAACAAAATAAATAAATAATAAAATGAAAATGAATGAAGCTTGATCCGGCAAAGGAGGGGCTCTTGCGTCGACGCACCCTCTTTCAACCCCCCCCCCCAAAAAAAAGAAATTGAATCGGCGGGGGTTGCGCCGGATTAGGTGGCCCTGTGTCGAGGCAGAACCCCACCGCGTCGACGCACCCTCTTTCAGAAAAAAAAAAGTTAAAACTATGATCCGACGAGGGTTGCGTCGGATCAGGCACCCCACGGGGCCACTGATCCGGCGCGGCCACCCGTCCATTCTCCCCATACATACCTATATGTATATGTTTTTTTTTTAAATGGAAATGAAACGTGAATCGGCGGGAGTGGGTGCCAATCGGCGCACCCCTTTCCCAATTCCCCTCCCCACAATACATTAAAAAAAAAACACAACAAGCTGTAGTGGTAGGGTGCGCCGATTGGCCAATCAGCTCACCCCCCCCATTCCCTCTTTCCCCCAATCATATAAAAACAAAACACTACGCTTACCACACACTACTAAACACACTCATGCACACACTCACAAACATATTCACACACTTCCTCACGTAATGCACACATAGCCAACCCAAAATGTCAAAAATGCTCAAAATGTTGAATCGGCGGGAATCAATGTTCCCCTTCTCATTTAAACTCTTTCATTTTTTTATTTTCATTAATGTATTTTGTTCACCCTCAAAGAAAATCATCAAAATCAAAACAATAAAGATAAATTAGCAAAATAAATAAATGGCTAGATAAATAGATAAACAATAACAAAATAACATTAAAAGAAAGAAAAAAACAGAACGAATAAACCTAAGAAAGCCAATACAAGAAAAATGAAAATAATGATAAGTAAACATAATAAAGAACTGAAACACAAAAAAATAATAAAATGATGAAATAAATGAAGAAAATTGATAAAAAAATGATACATCCATGCATCTCAAAAAGTAATAATAATAAATATTAAATAAATAGATCAAATAACCAAACAACGCAAACATGATAATGGCCGCTCCGGACCCCGCTTCCTCGGACTCGGTATGAAGGAAATATCAACGATGCCTTGACAAGTCGTGTTTGGATCTCGGTGTCACGCCCCGAGATTATGCAGCGAAAACAATCGGGAACGTGAACAGTCGGCTAGTACGCCTCGAGCAAGTAATATAATCAGAGCGCAAGACAATCACACATAAGAGTAATTGCACAATATAATTCACCAAACTTTTAACTTTATTTCTTCGTAAATAATTCCCAAAGTACATAAGATCTTGACTCTCGCCACTAGACTCAATAAAAATAAAAATTTTCATCATGACTCGACTAGACATTGATAACTAAGGCTCTCTCGAGTCACGTGTCCTTCAGTCGCTCTCGGATCCATCACTTGAGTATTCCGAATCTGACTCACTAGAATCTCCTGAAAAATATCGAAAAGTAGGGTAATGAGCACACTTGCCCAGTAGGTATCTCCGTATCAACATGAAGGCAAATTTAAATGATTAGCACTTTAGCTCGAAAGAATAAGATAAATCATGTAGATACAATGAATCATGCGAATAAAGCCAAAGTAACAAGATACGATCAAGCTTGAGATACGAGAATATGATTGAATCAAGTATATAACAAGAATGTCAATTTGGCCTTTTTATGAACAAGAATGTACTTTTCATAACCATGAAGGCTATGCACTAGAAAGTCATGTAACAAGCAAGTAAGTGCTTTTCGCTTTATAGTAAGTACTTCGTGAATTTATGTGGATTTCCGTGGATATTTCACTTATTTATAGAGAAAGTACTCCCAGCGCAATGCGACGTCAGTAGCATCATACCCCATGGTTTACAGTATGTTTCTGATAATCAGCCGAGGGGACTAGCATAGAGCCCTTGAACACAATCAATGCTCGAACTGCATCTTCAAGTATAAATCAAACTACTTCTACATTTATAACAATAATGTGGCCAATAATGTACAAGTTCAATAAAAGTTCCATGATAAGGTAACAAAAAATAAGAATGCTTCAATTAAGAACAAGAAATTTTAAAGAATGAATTAATAACTAGGTTATGCTATGAAGAAAAATCGACAGCATAATGGTACATTCCTTGTTTTCCATATTTTTATCATTAAATTATTAACATAATTTTAGAGTCCAGATATTTCCAAGAATATTCATGAACTCCATAAAATCAACCCCAAAGGTCAAACCTTGGGTTAGATAAAATCAGGATCCAAGCAATCTATTACTGGACCATTTAGCACACCTGGCGGTCTAGTGCAGGACCGTTTAGAAATTCAAGAGGTCATGTGCTGGACCGTTTCACAAGACAGAGTTCGATATTTTGAAACAGGACATCTAGAGCCTGGCGATCTAATGGAGAACCGTTTAAGATCTCTTAGCGGTCTAGTGAATGGCCGCTAGCAGACTTTGGCGGTCAACCAGATGACCGCTAAGTTCCAGAGAGTATAAAACACTAGTAAAAGTGCTTTCTAGAAATTGGGTTTTAATGGTACAACCAGCTTGGCGTCCTAGTGGGAATCCCAAGCTCATGGAGTCTTATAGAGGCTTTAAAACAAGATTTCCTAGTCCGTTGGAAGGAATATCCAAAGGAGAGGTCATTATGTCCAAGATTGTATACTTAATGTGCAATAGTGTAACTAATGACAACATACTGGGATATGTGCCATATACTTAAAGAAAGGACTCTTAGAAGAGAGAGAATCATGATAAAATAATGATCAAGTTAAATCATGAATCCTCTATTTAAAATATATATTTAATTACAATACTATATTGTTTGGTCATAATTTAACATAAGTAAAAATAATACCAATGTGCACAAAACATGAAATCTATTATGATGAACCAAAAATTTAACTAGGTATATGAAAATAGTACTTAAATAAGGATAAAACCTACTTAACTAGGCTTATCATACAATAATTATGGCCATTCTGCATTAAGTTTCGGGTTAACTTAAATACAGAAATCATAAATCCCAAACGGTCTAGTGGGCGACCATTTCACAGTGGCTAGCGGTCTATCGTACGACCGCTAGATTTTCCTAGCAGTCTACAGGAAGACCGTTTCCTCCTGTATTAATCCGAGTTCAAAAGATAATAAGACTAAATGCTAAACTAATACATATCATGCATGAAATCAACATATATATACTTCCATAATCGTGGCAGAACAAATATAGGCCAACAATATGCCTAGGTTGTGTGAACAATGTTGTGCCCCTGTGGTCATTTGAGTCATCTTGTGGTCACTTGGGTCATTTCACATCATCCTGTGGTCATTTGAGTTATTTGATATTCTTGGTTTTGATAATGGCTAAACACTATAAGTCATTGATGTTTTACCACTCTTATATGACTAAACTACTTAATGTTCTTTCATGACAGATATACCAAGGAATGGAGTGGAGATGATAAAAGTGAAAGCTCAATTATTGCGCCCTCGCCCGCGGATCGAGGATAAATCAAATAGAAATCTTCAAGACTGTCAAGGTTGTTGCCACATATGAGAACGGGCTGCTAAAGGACTTAAGCAACGGAGCTAAATGGTTAATGGACTGAACCGGGGTAACCCGGGGTCTGCCCAGCTAGCGGTCGACCGCCAGCACAGGGGGGAAGGCAATCGGTGGTCTTTCTGATTTACGGTTCAGTGCGTGGCACTAGTGGAGCCTCACCGGATTTGGTGAGGGGTGGACGTAGGACTGGGGATTCAGTCCGAACCACCTTAAAATCTCATGTGTTGTGGTTTGCTTGTGCGATTGCTTTGTGTTAGATGCATGCTTAGGTTCAATATCTATATTGCGTAATCATCTTGCTAAGTAAATCATTGTGTCCTTCGTTTAGCTAGTTATATTCCGCTGCGATTCTTTTTAACTAGCTATAAAGAGGGTTGCATTATGAAAAGAGGGGCAGATCTATTCACCCCTCCCCTCTAGATCCGTCATCCACCTGCAGAAGCCAGCCCAGTAGCGGTCGACCAGAAATTCCAGGGACCATCCGTCTACAGCGTTTCTCAGTAGCGGTCGACCGCCAGCTTCTGCAGGTCGACCGCCAGCCCCGAGCCAACCAATGTTGACTTTTTTTTCCACTTCTAAAAGAGCCATTCTCCATAGATTTCTTTAATCCTAAAGTCACCCAATCACCCACAAAATGTGGATCTGGTCTGGGGGGTTCCTATTGACCATCCAAAGTCTATAAAACACATACAAGAGGGTTAGAAACCCTAATGCTTCAAGAGGAATAAAGGAGAGAGGCTAGAGAGGAGGTTGGAAGAAGAGGTACTGTATACGTGAACAGTACTCCGTGCAGAAGTTCTACATCCACTCCAAGTGATTCAAGCTTAGATCTGAAGCAAGCAACCTCCAAGGAAGCTAGAAGCAAGCAAGCTCTCAAAGGTGATCAAATCTTCATCCATAAATCTCTTCATCAACTCAAGGGGATCAAAAGGAAGATCAAAGCTACATCCATACACTTCTTCATCAACTCAATTGAATCCAAGGTATCAAAGGAGGTTTGGAAAAAGAGGTAATGTAGCCATAAACAGTACTTCGTGAAGAAGTTCTTCATCTATTCCAAGGTGTTTCGAGCTCATATCAAAGCAAGCAATCTCCAAGGAAGTGCAGAAGCAAGCAAGGCTATCAAGGTGATCCAAGGAAGTTGATTTCACAAGGTTTTCAAGGGAGATCAAATCTGCATCCTTTATGTTCTTCATCAACTCAAGGTGATCCAAGGAAGATCATTTCACAAGGAAGAAGATACCAATGAAGCATCAGATTCAAGCTCCAGCAATCTCAGACAATATCTTTTCTCTTTGAGCATATTCTATATCTTGTTTGAGTATTTTCATATTTGTTCTCTTTTCATTTCAGTCAAACATTTGAAACTGTGAATCGTCCCTACCGGTGATTAGTAGGAAGGCAATCGAAAGTTGTTCGATCTGCGATGTTGACGTCCCTACCGGTGGTTAGTACGAAGGCAATCGAAAGTTATCCGATCTGCGGTGTTGACGTCCCTACCTGTGGTTAGTAGGAAGGCAATCGGTGGTCTTTCCGATTTGCGGTTCAGTGCGTGACACTAGTGGAGCCTCACTGGATTCGGTGAGGGGTGGACATAGGACTGGGGATTCAGTCTGAACCACCTTAAAATCTCATGTGTTGTGGTTTGCTTGTGCGATTGCTTTGTGTTAGATGCATGCTTAGGTTCAATATCTATATTGTGTAATCATCTTGCTAAGCAAATCATTGTGTCCTTCGTTTAGCTAGTTATATTCCGCTGCGATTCTTTTTAACTAGCTATAAAGAGGGTTGCATTGCGAAAAGAGAAGCAAATCTATTCACCCCTCCCCTCTAGATCCGATTGTTGTGCCCTTGTGATTTTGATGATTGGTTTTTATGTGAGTCAATCACTGTGAGTCACCATGTGATGTTCAGTCATTTTATCAGATCATAAAGCATTGCATCACTGCATACACATTGCCTTGCTGCATTTCACACGCATTAAGTCTGTACAGGGTCTTGTTGTAGACACGGCAAGTCTATACATCCATAGCCTTGCCTTATGCACACAGCAAGTCTGTACATCGTGGCATACAAAGTCTGCACATTGGTTTTTGTTATGGTTGTGCATCATTACAGCAAGTCTGTACATCCTTGTTACATGCATTAACTGTGAGCATGGCATAGTCAGTACATTGTTCATTGCAAGCCATTGTGCACGCATGACTATGACCTGTGTCTGCATATGAATTGATCTTGTTTGCATGGCATTTCATCGAACACATTATGCATACATAAAGTCGATGCAAGCATGCAATAGAGTTAGTACATTGATCAAGTCTGTACAGCCAATGCATTTCATGTCTCTCATGCATGCACATTCAAAGTCTGTACAGCATGTGTTTACAACACTAAGTCTGTACATCGCACAGCATGCAAGTCTGCAAAGTCTATACATTCACATGCATGCAAAGTCTGCACATTGCACAAAGTCTATACATTCCTTGCAGTTGTGTTTGTGCATCAACTTTAAGTCTATACATTGCATTGTCAAGTCTGCACATTCCTTAGTGGCAAGTCTATACATTTCTCGAATTCAAATCTGTACATTGGCCAAGTCTACACATCGTCTCTTTACTTCAAGTCTGCACATTGGTCAAGTCTGCACATCGACACTTGTTCATGCATATGTGCAAGTCTATACATTGTCTGGTCATCCTCACAAAGTCTATACATTGTTCACAGCACACGCTAAGTCTACACATTGCATTGTCTCTCAAAGTCTGTACAGCCTGCATTATCCTGTAGCTTGCACGAAGTAAAGTCTGTACATTGCCCAGTCTGCATCTTCCAAAGTCTACACATGGTTGCTTTGAAGCCGCATCAAAGTCTATACATTGTCGCCTGCTCGTGCAAGTCTATACTTCGACAAAGTCTATACATTCCAATGTCTGTGCAGCCCTTGCTTAGGTGAAGTTTATACATCCGTCACACTCCAGCCTTTGCATTGAAGTCTATACATTGGATATGGTTGTGCATCACAAAGTCTATACATTGCTGTCCATTGCATCGCTAAGTCTATACAACGCATTGCCCTCATGCATACACAAGCATCCAAAGTCTGTACAGCGTTTTGGCTAGAATGCAGCGTTTCATGTTAAGTATGTACAGCATGCATCGTCTCCTTCTGTACAGCATTTGCCTAAGTCTATACATCCATTAAGTGATAATTGATCAAGTCTATACATCGTGTGCTTCGTTCATTCTAAGTCTGTACATGGTCCTGGTGCTCGCAAAGTCTGTACATCGGCTTGGCGCTCACAAAGTCTTGCTGCATCTATGTGCGTAGTCCATGCATTGTCAAGTCTATACAGCGTCTCTCTTAGCATCTTGTGCATGTAGCATAGAAAGTCTGTACATTCGTTGACAGACTCATGCATAAACACTAAAACAAAGCCTGTACATTCGGTGATAGCTTGTCTGAGCATCTCATGCATTCAATGTGCATACTTTCATTCTATTGTGCATCCTTCAATACAAAGTCTGCACATTTACTGCTGATATGGTTATGCTGCTGTTCAGCAAGTCTATACATGCTCTGCTCGTGGCTTAGTCTTTCAATCCATGTTCATTGTGCATATGTGCATCTTCTTCAAGATGAAGTCTATACAATCCTTTCCAAGCATTCAAGTCTATAAACTCTTTAGCTCAGTTCGCAGCTGAGTCTGAAGTCTGTACAGTCTGTTCTTCATACAAGTTTGTTCATGCATTATTTCATTAAGTCTATACATTCTTTGTTGATCGACTGAAGTAACTCTGTCATTGTACAGGCTGATGAATGGGCACGTGATCTGAGGTTGACACCTGGCACGTGATCCTAGGTTATCTGGACAGAGAGGGCACAAGCCCTGCACACGCCCTACATCTACTGCTGCTATAAATAGAAGCCTTCTCCATCTGGAGAAGACTGATCGAGACTGTGATAGAAGAAGGTGACAGCAGCAGAGAGGCAGAGAGAAGAAGAAGAAAGAGATCCAGCAGAAGAAGAAAAGTGAGAACAGAGTGAGAAGAAACGAGAGGAGGGGCAGAGAGGCAGAGTGTGAAAGCAGAAGAAGAAAAAGAGAAAGAGAGAGTTCGTGGAGAAGAAGAAAGAAGACTCTATTGAAGATCTGTCTACTGGACCGTGGATCAAATCCAGGCCAGTCAGCTCCATGGGAGCCACATCTATGTTATTATCCTTTACAGCTTTCTGATCGCTGTGTATTTTTCATTTCTTATTTTTCCTTTTCATTTGGTCACTATGTTTTTCGATTCTCTGGTTTGAGATCGGGGTTCCCTCTGGTGTAGAGGAAGAGAGGTCCGTGACCTCTGGTTTGTAAGTGGCTGGGTGTCACTTGTGGGTTCCCCTCCGGTTTGGAGGAAGGGAGATTCGTCTCCGGTTCTGGTCTTGTGGGTTGCAAGTCCAGGTGTTCCCTCCTGGTCTGGAGGAAGAGAGACTTCAGTCTCTGGTTTGCTAGTGACTGGGTGTCACTAGTGGTTCCCTCCGGTTTGGAGGAAGAGGGGAGGTTGTTCCCCTGGTCAAGCTGTTAGGCAGCACCTGTTGCAGACTGAGTCTGCGGTTCTAGCGTTAGCTAGTGGAAGCCTCACTCCGGTTTGGAGTGAGGGGTGGACGTAGGTCTTGGTGACCGAACCACCTAAAAAAAATCTTCTGTGCAGTATGGTTGGGCTTGTGAGTTTGCTCCTTGTCTTCTACCTCCTTCACAGGTTGCCTTGAGCATTCTTATTTCTATCTGTGCAGTGGGTTGATTACTTTCTTCTGCTTCCGCTAGTTGATTGTTTAGGGGTGCGATACATATTTATTCTTTGGTTCAAAAGAGAATTTGATTAGATTTTCTGTTTGTCTATCTTGCCTTGTTAGTGTTCTAACTTTTTATTGAGCGAACAGTTTTTAAGGGTGGGATTCATTCACCCCCCTCTGAATCCATCGCACTGATCCTATCATTTGGTATCAGAGTAGGTGTCTGCATAGTAGGTCCAGCGTCCTGCAGATCCGATCCTGCAGTCTTCGGTGCTATCTTGCTTTTGGTGCATCATTACTCCTGTTGCATTAATCTGATCTGTTTCCATGGGTGATCCACCGGTTTTCAACGGCCTTAATATTAATGTGTGGTTTGTCAGTCTGCGCAAATATGTTATATCAGTTAATCATGATCTGTGGAAGTTAATTTCACAAGGTCATCACATATTACCAAAGAAAGTGTCCAAATGGACCGACAGTCACAGATCAAAGGATGGAGAAAATCAAAAAGCTTTGAATCTGATGAAAGCAGCTACTGACAAAGCCTTACATTGGTGCTTTCATGATTGTAGGTCTGCTAAGGACATTCTGGATGTGCTGAAGCTAGCTCACAGGATAGATGAGGACAGCTGCATGATGGCTAACAGAAGTAATCAAAGTGGCAGCGATCAAGGCAGCAATCAGGATGAAGACGATAATGATGAGGAGGTAAACCCTTTTGAGAACTAAGCTTTAGATGATTGGGAGAATGCATATGCTGAATTATTAGAGTTACATGAGAGGTTAAGAAAATAGTATAAAAATTTGAAAAAGGGTACTGGGTTAGATAGTGCAAGTTCTCCATGTGAAAATTGTTCAAATATCAAGCAATCTCATGATGCATGTTTGTCTGATATCCATATGCATAAAAATCAGAATGAAAAATTGAAGAAGGAACTTGAATGTGTCTGCTCTGAACTAAGTAGGCTAAAATCTGAAAATGACTCTCTTAGAAAATCTGTTAAAGAAAATGAAGAAAAATTTTGGAAACTTGAGCAAGAGAAGAACTTGTTTGCTGAAAAATTTTATGCCATAAGATCTGTAAATATGGAATTGCAGAAAGATCTTGAAAAATAGCAAAAGGATTTGAAAGAGTTTGAAGCTGGGAGATAAAGTAAGGTTAACTCAGAAGATCAGACTCTAATAAATGAGTTAATTCAAAATGATAAGCTTAAGGAAGAGAATGAGAAGTTAAAACTGCTGAACTCTTAGATATCTGAAAGACTTCTTACTTTGGAGAAAGGGAAAGTCATCTGTACAAACGAAACTGAAGAAGTAGATGAGCTGAGAAAGGAAATTGAAAAATACAAAACAGCTAACAAAGTTTTGAACGAAGCTGTCAATTGCAGTGAGCAAGAGATTGCAAGTTATGAAATAAACGTTGCATCTCTCGAAAATGAAATTCAAAATTTGAAGAGTTCTCTATCTAAATTTGTTAGTGGACAAAATAATCTGAATAAATTGCTGGGAACAAAGGTTAATTTTAAGAAAGAGGGACTGGGTTACAATCCAGTCATGAGTAAGGTTGATGGATCCAACCTGAAAACTATTTTTGTTAAATCTTCAGAACAAGAAAAGCCTTCTACCTCATCTTCACCTCAGTACAAGGCTAAGAAAATAGAAAAACAGGATAAAAATCAGAAAAAGACTGGAGAACATAAAATAAATAAAAAAGGTTCATCAATGCATGTTGATCACAGTCCTCACACACACTCACATGCATCTAAAAAGAAAATGATCTGTCATTACTGTCATAGATTCGGTCATTTGATGCATGAGTGTAAATTGATGGAGAATGATGATATGAATGCTAGGAAATTTCATGATAAAAATCTTTCATCTCAGAAAAAGAAAATTGAATGTTTTCATTATGTTAAATTAGGACACAAGATTACACAATGCTGGTTTGTTAATGATAAGAAAAAATCACATTCATATCATGCTAAATTTCATGCAAACAGTCATGCTGTTAACAAGAACAAGTTTGATTCAATAGACCAGCATATGACATGCTTTAATTGTGAAAAATTGGGTCATAAGAGATTTGAATGCTGGCTGAGTGCTGGTGGGAGAAATTCTAATTCATACTTTCACTGTGGCAAGATGGGCCACATTGCAGCCCAATGTTGGCATGCTCAGGGAAGGAAGTCTAACTATAAATCTGGTAGATTCCCTGTAAATAGAAAGTTTTTTGATCAACCTGAATTTGTCTTTAACAGAAAGTCTCTTGCATGCTCTAACTGTTGGAAGCCAGGCCATCTGGCTAGAGAGTGCTGGTCACCTATTAAGAGAAGAAATCACTCTTCTCATTTTGAATATGAAAAGTCTGGCTACAAAGCTGTAAATTGCTGGCCGAATGATAACAAAGGATAGAACTTTCATGCAAACAACAGAAACTTTAATTCTCATACACATAGATTTCATGATCATGCTAATGTGCACATCAAGAACACAAAACATGCTGTTTCATGTCGTTATTGTGGTGGCTTTGGGCATTCTATGAATAATTGCTCGGTAATGAAAATTGATGATCTACTTGCCTAGAAAAGGTTAAGAGTGCCATTCAAAGGGATCACTGTCATGTCAAGACCCAAAACTGTTTGGGTACCTGCCCATGCAAAATAGTGTGCTAACTTGCAGGTGTGCCTTGGAAGCTGAGGAATAAATAGGGGTTAATAAACCAAGGCACTCAAGTATGGAAAACCCCTTTCTGAACTTTTCAGGTATATTCTCTGCATTTCCTGTTTTAAAATTCATTGCATATCTTGTTTGATGTGTTCTTGCATATTTGTCATCTTTTGAACACTATGAGTATTCATGTCTCTCAATGCTCATACTGAATTATCAGTTTAGATATTGAAATGGGAATAAACTTGCAATTTCTGAAAATCTGAACTGCATATGAATGTTGTTTGAAATCTATCTGTTGCATAGCTCTCTGAAAATCTGGATTGCATATAGGACTGCATGTTGAATTATCATGATTGACCACTATGGTATATCAAATGGTAAGGTACCAAAAGGGAAGTGAACTCTGTCTGGAGGTTCTTACTATGTGTGAGATGGTCTTTTAGACCAAGTTCTCCGTCTAGTACCATGGGTCATATTGCTTAGTAGGGCAGTCTGAATGAGCATGAGTCACAAAATCATATGTTCAGTCTTCATGGCAAACTTTGCATGTCTTTGCATACATGTAGTTAATTGCATTGCATTTCATTTCATTGAAAATGCCAAAAGGATTGATTGAATGCATTTTATCCGGGGGAGTCAATGCATTGCATGCAGATTTTTGTCAAATGCATACACTTGTCAGAATTCATTGCATGTTATCCTTGAAAATCCTGAAACTTGCCAGACCTCCTGTTATCTTGCTTGGTGTGCATATCCTCTTTATTGATTCTATTGATAAACTTTGATCATATCAGAAAACTTTGGGCTTCAAAATCACTTATCTTTACTGGATTTCTTCTATCAGTCATTCATGAAGATTTTAATGGGGCATGTCTAGATCATAAATCTGAAAATACTTGAACTAGAAATCTTCTATTATACATTTTTATGAATGTCTGAAATAACTCAGGTGGTTTAAGTTTAATGTATTCATTGAGTTTGACTTTAAAATCTCTTAAAAATATCTGAATCATGTTTAATAAACTTTAACCAACTGTTTCATGCTGTATCTTGTAAAAACTTCTGAAATCTGCACTATTGAATACATGGCTTTATTTGGTTAAGTGCATGAAATTAGTATTGTTTTGAAGTAAATGAGTTTTCAGAAATGTCTAAAGGGTAATTTCTGTCAGAGTAATGATTTTGGGCACTGAGAAACCATGTCCATTGACTAAGAAGTCTAGAGGACTGTGTCATGAGGTGCCATAGTTAACTCTGCTTAAGTATGATTGATAAACTGGCAGAGCAATGGCATGCACACTGAGAAATACATCTCACTCATCAAAGAAATGAGTTGAGGTATGTCATGAGGTGTAAATGTTAACTCTGTTAATATAAAGCATGACTGTTAGTCACACTAAGTGCTTAGGGATATTGGCGTCTGATCAATGTATATCCTCTAGTTACAAGGTGTGCACTGAACTAGAGTGCTCGTAAAATTTTTAGCATGAAAATTTGTTGAACAAATTGCAATATTTGAATGTTGATGCTAAAATCAATTTGCTACAACCTTAGATAAAATCATATGACTTCATAATTGCTTGATCTCAATACTAGTGCATGTAATTCCGAAAGAAGTCAATAAATTTGATTGTGTAAGACAAAGGGAGGATAATCAAGATATAAATATGAGGGCTTGATTCATTTTTATTAAACCGTGATTTTAGATATAAATACAGAATTTTATTGACAAACTTAGCATACATCATGTTTAAACCATGATGATCAATAAAATTCATTCATAAGCCCTTATAATGGAAGACTTTGAAAAATTATGTTTTGGATTTATGAGATTGATATCTCCTTGAAAATCTTGTTGAATTCCTTGTATTTGGAGCTTAGTGGAATTCTTTTCATCACTGTCATTGATTCATCATGACCAGAACTTATCCTTGATTGCCACTTTGGTCTCCTTCTCATCCATCTCATAAGATTCCATTTATTCAATGGGAGCTTCCTTGTCATATGAATCATGCTGCATAGAAATTTTTAAAGAGGGAGAATTGTGTGCTTGCATTCATACATTTAGGGGGAGTTCTTGAATTTCTTGTTGCATCTGCATTTCTGCATTCATACCTCTCCATGGTTCATCTTGATAATAACAAGGGGGAGAAATTGATTGAGTCATAAATTTGTTTGAAATTCCCTCTCAAACTATTTCCTTTTGTGATGAAGTCAAAGGGGGAGAATAGTTTGAGTCATCAGAATGACTCACAGTGTTTCCATCATCAAAGAGGGGGAGATTGTTGTTCCCTTGTGATTTTGATGATTGGTTTTTATGTGAGTCAATCACTGTGAGTCACCATGTGATGTTCAGTCATTTTATCAGATCATAAAGCATTGCATCACTGCATACACATTGCCTTGCTACATTTCACACGCATTAAGTCTGTACAGGGTCTTGTTGTAGACACGGCAAGTCTATACATCCGTTAGCCTTACCTTATGCACACAATAAGTCTATACATCGTGGCATACAAAGTCTGCACATTGGTTTCTATTATGGTTGTGCATCATTACAGCAAGTCTGTACCTCCTTGTTACATGCATTAACTGTGAGCATGGCATAGTCAATACATTGTTCATTGCAAGCCATTGTGCACGCATGACTATGACCTGTGTCTGCATATGAATTGATCTTGTTTGCATGGCATTTCATCGAACACATTATGCATACATAAAGTCGATGCAAGCATGCAACAGAGCCAGCACATTGATCAAGTCTGTACAGCCAATGCATTTCATGTCTCTCATGCATGCACATTCAAAGTCTGTACAGCCTGTGTTTGCAACACTAAGTCTGTACATCGCATAGCATGCAAGTCTGCAAAGTCTATACATTCACATGCATGCAAAGTCTGCACATTGCACAAAGTCTATACATTCCTTGCAGTTGTGTTTGTGCATCAACTTTAAGTCTATACATTGCATTGTCAAGTCTGCACATTCCTTAGTGGCAAGTCTATACATTCCTCGAATTCAAGTCTGTACATTGGCCAAGTCTACACATCGTCTCCTTGCTTCAAGTCTGCACATTGGCCAAGTCTGTACATCGCCACTTGTTCATGCATATGTGCAAGTCTATACATTGTCTGGTCATCCTCGCAAAGTCTATACATTGTTCACAGCACACGCTAAGTCTACACATTGCATTGTCTCTCAAAGTCTGTACAGCCTGCATTGTCCTGTAGCTTGCACGAAGTAAAGTCTGTACATTGCCCAGTCTGCATCTTCCAAAGTCTACACATGGTTGCTTTGAAGCCGCATCAAAGTCTATACATTGTCGCCTGCTCGTGCAAGTCTATACTTCGACAAAGTCTGTACATTCCAATGTCTGTGCAGCCCTTGCTTAGGTGAAGTCTATACATCCGTCACACTCCAGCCTTTGCATTGAAGTCTATACATTGGATATGGTTGTGCATCACAAAGTCTATAATTGCTGTCCATTGCATCGCTAAGTCTATACAATGCATTGCCATCATGCATACACAAGCATCCAAAGTCTGTACAGCGTTTTGGCTAGAATGCAGCATTTCATGTTAAGTCTGTACAGCATGCATCGTCTCCTTCTGTACAGCATTTGCCTAAGTCTATACATCCATTAAGTGATAATTGATCAAGTCTATACATCGTGTGCTTCGTTCATTCTAAGTCTGTACATGGTCCTGGCGCTCGCAAAGTCTGTACATCGGCTTGGCGCTCACCGAGTCTTGCTGCGTCTATGTGCATAGTCCATGCATTGTCAAGTCTATACAGCGTCTCTCTTAGCATCTTGTGCATGCAGCATAGAAAGTCTGTACATTCGTTGACAGACTCATGCATAAACACTAAGACAAAGTCTGTACATTCGGTGATAGCTTATCTGAGCATCTCATGCATTCAATGTGCATACTTTCATTCTATTGTGCATCCTTCAATACAAAGTCTGCACATTTACTGTTGATATGGTTATGCTACTGTTCAGCAAGTCTATACATGCTCTGCTCGTGGCTTAGTCTTTCAATCCATGTTCATTGTGCATATGTGCATCTCCTTCAAGATGAAGTCTATACAATCCTTTCCAAGCATTCAAGTCTATAAACTCTTTAGCTCAGTTCGCAGTTGAGTCTGAAGTCTGTACAGTCTGTTCTTCATACAAGTTTGTTCATGCATTATTTCATTAAGTCTATACATTCTTTGTTGATTGACTGAAGTAACTCTGTCATTGTAAAGGCTTATGAATGGGCACGTAATCTGAGGTTGGCACCTGGCACGTGATCCTAGGTTATCTGGACAGAGAGGGCACAAGCCCTGCACACGCCCTACATCTACTGCTGCTATAAATAGAAGCCTTCTCCATCTGGAGAAGACTGATCAAGACTGTGATAGAAGAAGGTGAGAGCAGTAGAGAGGCAGAGAGAAGAAGAAGAAAGAGATCCAGCAGAAGAAGAAAAGAGAGAACAGAGTGAGAAGAAACGAGAGGAGGGGGAGAGAGGCAGAGTGTGAAAGCAGAAGAAGAAAAAGAGAATGAGAGAGAGTTCGTGGAGAAGAAGAAAGAAGACTCTATTGAAGATCCGTCTACTAGACCGTGGATCAAATCCAGGCCAGTAAGTTCCATGGGAGCTGTAGATTCTAATTAAAAATCCACTGAAACAAATAGAAATAATGAATAAATAAGCAATGTAAGGCACAAATAAGCACGAGGTGCTAAGATGGAGTTTGTGATCGCCAGAGACGCGAGGGCCTCAAATATATAACAATAAAAACATGGAGGGATCGCGAAAAATACCTTGAAACGCGGGGAATGTGAGTACTCCTTTCTCTTCCAATCGGCCGGCCGATGAAGAGAGTTCTTCAATTTGATTACCCTTGCAAAACAATCAAACACCAATGAAGAACATGGATTAGAAATATGGTGAGTGTAGCATCAAATTCTTAATGAAAATATGAGCATGAAAACATGTGCAAGAACACACCTTGTGGGTGGTTGCCCTTAAACCCCTATGCAAAAAGGGTGTGGAAAAATATGATGAATGATATGAATAAAAATATGAATAAACGGAAAGAGTGCAAGAGTGCACTAAGGGGAAACACTCAACGGTTGAGAGGGAAAATATGTAAGCATATGAACATGCATGCACTAATGATAATAAACAAAAAAAACAAATAAAGAATGATAGAAAGCAAGAGCCTGTTGCTTGGCTTTGTATGCTCGATGGGGAGGAAGCTTTGGTTGGATGATGAGGTGAAGTGCACAAAGCCTTCTCCTTCAGCCAAGAACAGCACCCTGCGTGAAGAAAGAAAGAAGAAGAAGAAAACAGAAGAAAAAAAAACAGAGGGGAAGAAGAACGTCGGAGAGAGGGGGTGGAACCCGATTAACAGAGCCGCATGGCTCTATTAATAGGGCAGACCAAAGATTTAGAAAGGATAAGATATGGGAAGAGTCCAAGGAGGGAAGGATCAACATAGAGAAGGGTGACCAAACGAGGCAGGGACTCTCTGGGAAAGGGCTGCGTCCGTTTAGAATACGAAAGTGAAACACGACTTGAACAAGGGCGTTAATTAAAGAATTGACGACCTACCAGAGGGCTTTATTTCAAAAACATGCCTAAGACCAAGGCGTTAATTCACAAATCATATTACAAGTGTGATAAATAGCCAAAAAGGACGACCGTTGCTTCGGGCGTCAATTTAATTGACGTCCGATTCAAAGTCGTTAAATCAAAATATTCAAAATAGGGCCATTTTTTATTTCTCAATATTATTTTCCCATTTTTTAGGTGAAGGTGCATCTCGATGTGCTGATTCTAATGACTATTTTTGCGTATTTTTCTGACACCCGGAAGGCCACCAAATCTCCTCTTAAAGGGGGTTGAAAATAATATGAAAATATTCAATTTGAAAGTGACGCCTTCACATATGTCGTGATTTCTAATTTTTTATTTTTTTATTTTATTAAAAATCAAAATAACGTCCCCTATTAAGTCGTTAATTCTAAAAAATTCTGAAAAAGCCTCAGAAAAATCCAGAAAAATAGGAAAATGAGAGGAATTGACGCCTAATGGAAGTGGCGTCAATTTTTAAGAAACACCCAAGACTAAGTCGTTATTTAAAAGACGCCCCACGTCAAGTCGTTAATTCTAAAAAATTCATAAAAATAGAGAAAAATGCCCAGAAAATCCAAAAAAATCTAATAAAATAGGAAAAAAATAAGAAATGGGAGAAAAAAGTGAGAAATCCAAGAAAAGTGAGAAAAACCACTCAAACAAAGGTAATTTGAGGGTCAAATTGGGGCATTACAAGGTAATATGAGATGCACTCACAGTAACGTCAATTTTGGCATGTCTACAGCTGCCCCGCCTTGGCGTCTGCTTTGCAAAGGAGCAGAGCAAACTAAAAAGTAGATGCCAAGGTGTGATGAGACACGCAATCAACATCACTTGATGAGAATGAAATCAAAAACTCGAGATGAAGCAATCTCAGGAAATTCAATAAAATCAACGATGTTTGGATAAAAGAGGGAGTGTGCACGCAGGCACGAAGGAGAATGATCAACTTCCAGCGCGGTGGAAGTACCTCAGGTCACAAACATGTAGGTTTCACCATTGAGGAGCGGTTACCAGCCAATGTGGACATGCTGCAGCCAAGGTGGATCAAGGGAAAAGGATTGAAATAAGATGATAGAAATCCAAACAAGGAGCTTTCGAGAAAATGACCCAAAACTGCGACAAAACGGACTGAGGATTTCATCAGCAATGAATATCTCATATCCAGGAAGATTAAGATCAATTTGACTCTCCAAATCAGCTTATCAGAATGATTTTCCAACGTTAATTCAAAATCCTATATGAATGCATGCTGGGTTTAAAGGGAAAAGTTAAAACAAATTAAAATATAAGATAATCAAGAATAATATTGTTAAACTGCCAAGACTGGGTCAAGAAACCCATTCTGCGAGCCGATACTAAGCCGAAGCCCGTTTATCCACGCACCAACTCACAAAAGGGAACCATCGTCCCCAGTCTTGGACGGCTCAACGGCCTATCCGTGTGACTAAGACTCCTCTGGAATCATCATTATTTTTGATGAAGGGGAACTCAAATCCCAGATTTACCAAAGTCACAAGGTCCTTGATATAATCTAATAGCGTGTGTAACATATAGTAGAATGCATACAAGGGGGATGGTGATAGCAATGAGCATGAGGGAACTGAGAAATGAGGTGGAAGCACCGTGGGACTTGGATGATGATGCCCAGTCGGTGGGACCAAGAGCTTCTTCCTGCGCTCAAAAATTCATCAGCCAAGATATAAAAGATAACAAGTAATGAATAAGGCATTTAAGCATAGCAAGCATAGCATGAATAAGCATCAATAAGCAATCATAGACATCAAAGCACTTAAAGCTTGGTGTGGATAGCATTCAAGCATGTATTAGTAAGGCGAAGCATGTTTAGCATCATAGCATTATTGTTTGTTGTTTTATCATGAGGATGACAATCTTGGCATGTGAGATTAAGATTGGATGATCAGGATCAAATAATGCCCAGTGGCAGAGTGATCAAGTGAAATCAGCAGGAGTTGATTAAAAGATTTGAGATGAACGACAATCAGGAGATATGAGGAAATGATAATCAAAATGCCCAGGGTGGCATGTCATGAGAATATCGGGAAGAATCAATAGATTGATAGCAATAAGTGGAGAGAGGACTCATCCCGTGCTCTTGGTCCTTGCAAAGTTGTTCCTGCAAAAGCACCATCAGAAAAATACAATGCAAATTTTTTTTTGATTTTGAAATATGCAAATTTTTATGAGTTTTGAAAATATTTGAATTTTTATGTGGATTTTAGAAAATATTTGAATTTTTATTATGAATTTTGAAAATATTCAATTTTTGTTGGATTTTGATCAGGAAATATTCAAAAAAAAATTTTGATTTTGGCTTAGAAAATATTCAATTTTTTTTTTGGACTTTACAATATTCAATTTTTTTTGGATTTTAGCTTAGACATAGCTAATGCAGCATCAAAGGGTGTTTAAACCATTAATTGGGGGTCCTCGTTCCTTCCCTTTTTGCTAAAATTTCCCAAAGCCGGGCGTGCATTGAAGGGTGGCGCCCTATAACCGACCGCCTTTGATTAACGGTGCTCCTACCAAGGCCATACCCGAGAAACATTCGGTCTTAGAGGGAGAAGAGAAGAATAATTGAGGATAAGCTTTATGCAGGATGGGAGATGTCGGGACTTGAATTCCTTCCAAGGTGTTTCCCCTCAAAGAGGTAGTCTGTTGCGCTGGGGCTTTATGCCTTTGATTTTAGACCCTTGACATGCATACGACCAGGGTTTTCCCTGCGGGGACTTTGCCTCTCTTGACATGCCATAATTCACAATTTTGCTTTTATCAAAGTTTTGGCTTGATTTTCATAATAGCCCTTTTGGCGAGATGTATATCATGAAACTCATATGAAAACTCATATTGATTTTGGGTCAAGACTGCCCCTATTTGAGACTCCTCTCGTATTGGGGATTACCCGGATTGGTCATCTCATCCGTCAACCTCTTGCGCCTGCATTCGGCCGAGTAAAGAAGAGAAAAGACTTTCAGATATACTCATGGCATGGCCAAAGTAGGGACGGTGTTTAACCAAAGGAGCCGGCTAAGGACGCCGTGAAGTGTGTGCGATGCCCAGCTAAGGGTTACTCTTAACAAGCAGGGAAAGAATGTTGAATTCCCAGCGCGGGGTTCTTATTAACCAATGGTGCTGCAGAAGCAAGCCTAAAGACTCTTTTGAGAATGATTTAATTAAATAAAAGCCTAAGATAAAGGTTTAAAACACCACTTTTAATCTTGCTAAGAAGCACTTCATTTTGAAAATCATGCGTGAAGTAATGAGGGAATGATATCATAAAATGAGTACTTACGCCAATATGTTACCTTGCAACCTTTGTAGAAGCAGCTGTCAGAGGCGAGGTTGATCATCGTGGGATAGTCCATCTTTGGCAGTCAAAAGGATTGGAAGCAAAGGGTTTGGAAGTGGCTTAACAAGAAGGAGTGGTGCCTAGACCAGACTCAGACGAATAAGGAAAAAAAGGAAGAGAGGCGAGGGCTAGAACTCCCTCACTAAGGTGTGGAGACCCTGATCACATGGAACGGTCTACAGAAGAAGCGGAGAATTAGAAGGAAGAGTGAGGACTAAAGCCTCGAAAGCAGTGGGAGAAAAGGCAGATGCCCAAGGCAGTGGATGTGGAAGAAGCTGGGTCAGACCCATGATTAGGAGGAATCAGAAAAAGAAATTGATAGATGGAAAGAGGCGGATCCGGAGGGTCCGGAGGCAGAGGAGGAGAATCATGAGCGGAAGAAGAATCAGGAGGCTCCGAAGGGGAAGAATCTCGAGGGACGCGATGCCCTGGGAAGAAATATGCAAAAAGATGGTGAAAAAGGAAGAAGAGGACAAAGGATGTGATATCCTGGAAGAGCAGGAAGATGAGACGGAGGAAAGATGGAGGGTCCGGAGGTTTCGGAGGAATGGAATGCCGAGGGACGCGGTGCCCGGGGAAGAATGGATGAAAAGGATTAGGAGGGTCCGGCGGTTCCGGAGGGATGGAATGCCGATGGACACGGTGTCCGGGGAAGAATGGATGAAAATGATTAGGAGGGTCTGGCGGTTCCGGAGGGATAACAAAAGGAGGGACGCGATGCCCTGGGAGAAGAGAAAAATCCGGAGGTTCCGGAGGAATAAGACAGAAAGGGGCGTGATGCCCAACGGATAAAGAGAGGGGTGAAAGATCCGGAGGTTCCGGAGGTTCCGGAGGAAGCAGATACCGAGGGACGCGATGCCCTGGGAGAATCAGTAAGAAGCCCATAAGATCCGGACTTGAGGGTGTGTAGGGGCGCGATGCCCAAAGAGCAAGATCCGGAGATTCCGGAGGAAGCAAATATCGAGGGACGCGATGCCCAAGGAGGAAGTCGGAAATTCCGGGAGAACGAGATGAAAAAGGGCGCGATGCCCTAGCAGGATAAAGGAGAAATCCGGAGGGTCCGGATGCAGGAGTTGGAAAGGGGCGCGATGCCCTGAGAAGAGATTGGAAAGGGGACAATGCCCGAGCAATGAGGATGAAGATGAATAGGATGGGAAATGTGGAATATCCGGAGGTGCCGGAAGGCGGGGAAGATACGGGTTTGAAAACCCGGGCAAGAAGAAGTGCAAATGTATGCGAATGCAATGCAACAGATGTGATGAATGCATGGATGCAACAGAATGCATGAGATGCAAAGAATATGATGAACATGAAGGGCGAGAGGATGAGATCCTCCTCCTTACCCTTGGGGTGGCCCATGTAGAATCGGTGACAGAGGAGAATATGGGTGGAGTTGAATGGAAGGTTGATAAAAGAGTGGAAGCATGTCTACCCCTCCACGGTAGCAAAAGTGTACAACCGGATAAAATCACAGTCTGTGATGAAGCTTTAACAATCACTGCCAACTCCCTTGGAGGGTGAAGAGACAATGTGAGAGAATTGGAAAATTAGAGCGTGAAGCATTGTCATATCCAAGGATTGTGGTGTTTGAAAAGTGTTGAACAAAGCGGGCGTTCGCCCCTTGTATGAAAGAATGAGTTCAAGCTTCGGAAGTTGGGACAAGGGGTGCCCTGCCCGGCCCTTACATAGCATCAATGCTTGACATTCTCTGAGCAATGGCAGCGACTTGGCCTTTTCAATCGTTCTTGGCACAATAACCCGGATTGGCATCCGGCAAATAAACTCTTACATCTTGAATAGCGCAGCCATGGCCAAATCTTTCTTGCCCGGCTCCGGATTATCTTCAGCACAAGTGCTTGTAGAAAGCCTCACATTCCGAGTGGTAGGGGAAGGTGAAGCGGAGGCGGAAGGCTCCATGGATAGCAGGGGTATAATGGAAGGTGTTGGAGAAAAGGTGAGTGGAAGTGGAGGTTCAAACACATCGAGCTTTTCCTTTTGCTCGGAAGCAGTCGGGATTGGCTTGAGTGCAAAAAGGGGTGGATCCTGCTCAGGATTAGCCACGGGTAATAGGTTAAGTGGTGGAGTAGGGGCAGTTAGGTTTGGTGTTAAAGGTGTAATGGAGGGTTGAATTGGGGAAAGTTCGACGGTAGGCTCGGTGGAGGCCGATGGTGTGGAGGCTGGCATAACTGGTGGAGGTGTAATTGGTGGAGGTGTAATTGGTGGAGGTTTGGTGCGGAGAAAACGCCGAACAGGGCGAGCGGTGTTAGAAGGAGGAGACTCAAGATGCGCCGGCGTGGGTGATTGAAGTACCGACCCATCATCGTAACACCAAGAAGTCTCGGAAACAGGGGTTGGATTAGGGACGGTAGCGTCGTCCTGAGCAGGGGGTTCATCAAATGATAGTGGGGGAAGTGGGAAGCGAAGGAAACTTGGAAGGGGTGCCCGCAAAGCTTCATCGTATGTTGCCTCGAATTGTCTAATTGCCGGTTCTTCATCATCAAATTCAAGTGGAGGCGTATATGTGGATGGAGGAATGTAATGATGTTGCGTATGTGGAGGTGGAAGGCCATATGAATGAAGTGTGCGTACGGGTGGAGGGCGGACGGTGTCCACTTGAGCGTTGAAATCTGCCGGCTCTTGCTTGCTTGAACTACCGATACCATAGTCATCCATCCTATCCTTCCAATCTTTCTCCATCTTTGTAATATCATTCAGAGCGGCATGAAGGGGATTGACTGGAGTAGGAGGAGCGGGCCATGGGCTCGTGACCCTCTTTAATTGTTCCTCCATCAGAGTGATTTTGTCAATAAGAGTTTGCTGGAGGGGTGTGACCTGAGCAACATAGGGTTGGCAGGGCCTTGAAGGAGGGGTCGTGTAAAAAGGCCGTAGAAGGGGATTAATGGGGGGACCCATAGAAGAACCCGGATGGATCAGATTGCAAGGAATAAATCTGCCTTGGGGCCGTGATGGAGGAGGAATAGAAGGAGGCGGGTGTTGGACCACCCGAGGAGAAGGGTGAATAGGAGGAGATGAATGATGGGCCACTCGAATAGGATTGTGAATAGCAGAGGGAGGTGGGTGATGGGCCACCCGCATAGGATTGGAAAGAGGATGAGATGAACGAGATGAATGAGATGCACCCTCAACAGCGGCCTTAAGGGCTTGAATTTGTTGAGGTGTGAGATGATCTAATGCATGAATGATTTGGGAGACCTTCTCATCATTGGGACGAGACGGTCTCAAAGGAATAGTGGCTCGCGATTGAATCGAGGGGCCATGAGATTGGATATTGCCCATGGGTCGGGCAACACCATGAGGACGTGGTCCTTTGAAAAAATTATGGTGAGAATGATGAACATGTTGAAATTGACGGGAATAAGATGTGCTAGGTTGATCACCCTCATGAACATTAATTGAGTTGAACATGTTGACTTTCTTATCAAGGTAATCCAAACAATTCAATGTGTAATTCAAACAATTCACAGAGATAGCAAACAAGTTGGGATGGTTACCTTTAACTTCTTATGTTTGAACCTTGGTGAATTAAGGATTTTTAACAAAATTATGGGATTCACTCAAGGGAGGAACCTAATTTCAATATGAGTTCACTTCAATGCCAACTAGGAACACTCTCTCACCGTGTATGGCCAACTAAACCCGGGACTTCAAAGGGTACAACCTGCCCGGCGTCCGTGAGGGAATCCACGGGTGCGGGGACTTATGGAGGCTTGGTTTAGGAATTTCCAATCCAAAGAGACGGAGTGCTCAATGGAGGGTCCTTCTTTCACCAAGAGGGTGTGTGGAATCCTAGTGTAGAGAGAGGAGGTCTCCCAAACCAATGCAAATGAATGAATACAGGGTAAACAAACCAACCACAGTAATATGATCAATCAATGAATATAAGCATGAATCAGCATGAAAAATCACAAACGAGAAGGATCTGTAAATCCACAGAAAAGAGACGCCCTGGCAGGGGTCGCTATCCAGAAACAGACGACCGCGTGGCTGTCGTGAATCGCTGTGAGGGCCCAGAAGCAGTGAAAAACGCGCCTTGGAGTGAGGCGCTATATATAAAAGGACGCCCCTTGGTGAGGGCGTCAAATGTAAACACGCGTCTTGATGTGAGGCGCTAAGCAACAAAAGACGCCCTGGGGAAGGGTGTAAATTCACAGAGAGCAGGAGATGTGATTAAAGACGCCCCAGCAGAAGACGTTACACATAAAGAAGACGCCCTGGGTCAGGGCATTAAAATGAAATGCGCCTCTGTCTAAGGCGTTAATTCCCTCTGTCTCCAGAAAAACTCCACGGCCAGAAATATCAAACACTCACACCCACAGGCAATCAACAAATATATGAATTAAGATATTAGCATGCTCATCAAAATTTTTAGATAAGTGGAAATTCTAAAAAAAATCTATCAAACTGACAGATCACATGGGGAGAGTGCAATGCGTAGTGGAGGGTGCCCGTGGGGCACAACAGGAGGCGCACCGTGGGTGCAAAAAGGGGAGATGGCACACGTGGGTGCCCAAGGGAAAGGGTAATCAAAAGAAAAATGAAAGTGGTCCCACCGTGATCGCCAATTTGTAGATTCTAATTAAAAATTCACTGAAACAAATAGAAATAATGAATAAATAAGCAATGTAAGGCACAAATAAGCGCGAGGTGCTAAGATGGAGTTTGTGATCGCCAGAGACGCGAGGGCCTCAAAGATATAACAATAAAAACATGGAGGGATCGCGAAAAATACCTTGAAACGCGGGGAATGTGAGTACTCCTTTCTCTTCCAATCGGCCGGCCGATGAAGAGAGTTCTTCAATTTGATTACCCTTGCAAAATAATCAAACACCAATGAAGAACATGGATTAGAAATATGGTGAGTGTAGCATCAAATTCTTAATGAAAATATGAGCATGAAAACATGTGCAAGAACACACCTTGTGGGTGGTTGCCCTTAAACCCCTATGCAAAAAGGGTGTGAAAAAATATGATGAATGATATGAATAAAAATATGAATAAGCGGAAAGAGTGCAAGAGTGCACTAAGGGGAAACACTCAACGGTTGAGAGGAAAAATATGTAAGCATATGAACATGCATGCACTAATGATAATAAACAAAAAAAAACAAATAAAGAATGATTGAAAGCAAGAGCCTGTTGCTTGGCTTTGTATGCTCGATGGGGAGGAAGCTTTGGTTGGATGATGAGGTGAAGTGCACAAAGCCTTCTCCTTCAGCCAAGAACAGCACCCTGCGTGAAGAAAGAAAGAAGAAGAAGAAAACAGAAGAAAAAAAAACAGAGGGGAAGAAGAACGTCGGAGAGAGGGGGTGGAACCCGATTAACAGAGCCGCATCGCTCTATTAATAGGGCAGACCAAAGATTTAGAAAGGATAAGATATGGGAAGAGTCCAAGGAGGGAAGGATCAACATAGAGAAGGGTGACCAAATGAGACAGGGACTCTCTGGGAAAGGGCTGCGTCCGTTTAGAACACGAAAGTGAAACACGACTTGAACAAGGGCGTTAATTAAAGAATTGACGACCTACCAGAGGGCTTTATTTCAAAAACACGCCTAAGACCAAGGCGTTAATTCACAAATCATATTACAAGTGTGATAAATAGCCAAAAAGGACGACCGTTGCTTCGGGCGTCAATTTAATTGACGTCCGATTCAAAGTCGTTAAATCAAAATATTCAAAATAGGGCTATTTTTCATTTCTCAATATTATTTTTTTATTTTTTAGGTGAAGGTGCATCTCGATGTGCTGATTCCAATGACTATTTTTGCGTATTTTTCTGACACCCGGAAGGCCACCAAATCTCCTCTTAAAGGGGGTTGAAAATAATATTAAAATATTCAATTTGAAAGTGACGCCCTCACATATGTCGTGATTTCCAATTTTTTATTTTTTTATTTTATTAAAAATCAAAATAACGTCCCCTGTTAAGTCGTTAATTCCAAAAAATTCTGAAAAAGTCTCAGAAAAATCCAGAAAAATAGGAAAATGAGAGGAATTGACGCCTAATGGAAGTGGCGTCAATTTTTAAGAAACGCCCAAGGCTAAGTCGTTATTTAAAAGACGCCCCACGTCAAGTCGTTAATTCTGAAAAATTCATAAAAATAGAGAAAAATGCCCAGAAAATCTAAAAAAATCCAGGAAAATAGGAAAAAAATAAGAAAAGGGAGAAAAAAGGGAGAAATCCAAGAAAAGTGAGAAAAATCACTCAAACAAAGGTAATTTGAGGGTCAAATTGGGGTATTACAAGGTAATATGAGATGCACTCACAGTAACGTCAATTTTGGCATGTCTACAGGAGCCACATCTATATTATTATCCTTTACAGCTTTCTGATCGCTGTGTATTTTTCATTTCTTGTTTCCTTTTCATTTGGTCACTATGTTTTTCGATTCTCTGGTTTGAGATCGGGGTTCCCTCTGGTGTGGAGGAAGAGAGGTCCGTGACCTCTGGTTTGCAAGTGGCTGGGTGTCACTTGTGGGTTCCCCTCCGGTTTGGAGGGAGGGAGATTCGTCTCCGGTTCTGGTCTTGTGGGTTGCAAGTCCAGGTGTTCCCTCCTGGTCTGGAGGAAGAGAGACTTCGGTCTCTGGTTTGCTAGTGACTGGGTGTCACTAGTGGTTCCCTGCGGTTTGGAGGAAGAGGGGAGGTTGTTCCCCTGGTCAAGCTGTTAGGCAGCACCTGTTGTAGACTGAGTCTGCGGTTCTAGCGTTAGCTAGTGGAAGCCTCACTCCGGTTTGGAGTGAGGGGTGGACGTAGGTCTTGGTGACCGAACCACCTAAAAAAAATCTTCTATGCAGTATGGTTGGGCTTGTGAGTTTGCTCCTTGTCTTCTACCTCCTTCACAGGTTGCCTTGAGCATTCTTATTTCTATTTGTGCAATGGGTTGATTACTTTCTTCTGCTTTCGCTAGTTGATTGTTTAGGGGCGCGATACATATTTGTTCTTTGGTTCAAAAGAGAATTTGATTAGATTTTCAGTTTGTCTATCTTGCCTTGTTAGCGTTCTAAATTTTTATTGAGTGAAAAGTTTTTAAGGGTGGGATTCATTCACCCCCCTCTGAATCCATCGCACCGATCCTATCACCATCCACTACTCAACAAACAATAATAAAATTCCTTTTTACTTCATTAGGCTATGAATTTATGCATGCATACTATACTAGATGCATAGTCCTAATGAAACATGAAATTCTCAAGGTACAATGTATGAAATCGAATGAAACAAGAGGTCTTTTATTCCTGACATAAAGTTTGAGTCATTCATGAGATAACCTACCTCTTTCCTAGACCTTATATTTCTAATTTAAGGCTGCAAGTCACCCCTAGTTCTCTGCTCGTCCTGAACTAAATCAGCCACTTCACGCCGTTGTATCTCCTGATTCCCTTGACCTAATGACGTAAAATTTTGAGGGTAAGAAGAGGATACTATTAGGAATAAATAACTCTAAAGAACCTCTATCTAATTATCTCTTTTATGGCTTCGAATTCCTCGATCAATCTGGGTCGGACGCACTAATTCCTGAGTTATTGATGTAGGACCAGCAACTTTGGAAGTCTCTAACTTCTTGTAGACTTGATCCCCTAAAATGAAATTCGGAGGGTAGTTAGTTCTATCTATAATAAACATGTTCTTAGAAGAAACTTACCTCTAATTCTTCCTCTTTACCTTAGTTCCACGCGAGCCAAAGTAGGTCACGCATGTCAAATCTTGGACCTATTTATAGGTTTAGCTAGGATTTTAAGGATTAGAACAAACTTAGAGTCCAAGTTAGGCTTCTAATTCGATCTTCTAGTCTTCTAGACTTATCTAATTAGTAGATAGGGTCGATCCTATGCGATTTGGATGTTAAAAATCTAATCTTTTCATGTTTTCTCATTCTCACGGAACTGTAGTGCCTTAGCGGTCTAGGACTAGACCATTTACCAGCGCCTGGCGGTCTCGCGATAGACCGTTTTCCCTTATGAGCGCCGAATTTAAAATTAGTTCAAACTCTTTTAATATTATCCCCACTATTATCCATTTGTTTAATAACCAAAGAGTAATTATCTCTTTAATTCCATGATTACACCTATTTTAAGGTTCTAGAACATGGGCTAAGGTCCAAAACAACCTTTTTGGGCCACTTGGGTTTGCTAGATAGGCCTAATCCTCTTGGATTAGTGTAAGGCCTAAATAATTAGATTTAATTACCCATAATTCATTTAAATAGCCTTTTAAATGCTTAATATAATTATATTTTAAACCCTAGAATTTTCTCGGGTGTTACACTCGGGGACCGTCCCCACATGGCCATGACCCGATATTGACCCGGGCCAATAGTTCATCAAACCGGACCCGTCCCCACTGGGATCTGATCTCGCTCTCTTATCAAGCTTGTCGTATACTCGGCAGACATTTGCACGGGTTTATCACCATCTTCATCGCGCTTTCAATACGGACTTCCGCCTTTTCACGCCCCGAACTGATAGCAACGGAACGTGTCGTTTGCTCGGAACATGAGAAAGGAAGAGGTCTTTTATGAAGGTCAAAGGTAAAAGGTTCATGAGAAGAAGGTCAAATCTAAAAAATGACAAAATCATATTTCTGAGAAAGGAAGGTAAGAGGTTCATGAGAAGAAGGTCAAAGGTAAAAAATGGTTTCAAATCTAATTTTGAAAACTTTAAGAAATATGACAAAATCATTTGTTATTCTTGCAACAAACCAGGGCATTTCAAGACTGATTGTCCTGACAGATTCAGAAAAACTGACAAATGGAAGGGCAAGAAGAAGAACAAGGCCATGGTGTCCACATGGAGCGACAAGGAGGAAAGTGATGACGGAACCAGCTCCCCGGACAAAGAGAAAGAAGTCCTCTGCCTCATGGCCAAATGTGACGAAAAAACTGAGGAGTGTCTTGCAGCCATACATAACCGATGGTACCTTGATAGTGGTTGTTCAAGACACATGACTGGAGACAAATTAAAATTTTGTCTCTTGGAGGAGAAGGAAGGAGGACACCTCACATTTGGAGGGAACAACAAAGGAAAAATCATTGGAACAGGTAATGTAGGTAAGAACCTCTCCAACTCCATTGGAAATGTGTTGCTAGTTGATGGTTTGAAATACAATTTGCTAAGCATAAGTCAATTATGTGATAAAAGTTATAAAGTGTTGTTTGACTCTCATGAATGTAAAATTCTTGAACCAAAATCTGACAAGGTTAAAATTTATGGTAAAAGAGTCAACAATGTTTACATGATTGACTTAGATGATCCTGCTCCCATAAACCTCTGTCTTGCTGCGCCAAAATCTGAGCTTGCATGGTTATGGCATCGTAGACTAGGACATGCTAGCTACAATATCTTACATAAACTTTTAAAGTATTCAATGGTGAAAGGTTTGCCTGAACTATCTTTTAAATAAAAAAATAAATTGTGTGATGCATGTGCCCTAGGTAAACAAACCAGAAAATCCTTCAAGGCAAGATCTGCAAATATGTCATCCAAACCACTCGAGTTGATTCATATGGACTTGTTTGGTCCAACCAGAATTGTTAGTTTAAGTGGTAGAAAATATGGATATGTCTTGGTGGATGATTTCTCTAGGTTCACATGGGCTTTCTTTCTCACACATAAAAATGATACTTTTGATGAGTTTTAGGCACTCTATATGAGGATAAAGTAAGACGGTGAGTTTAAAATCTCCAACCTTCAATCTGATCATGGTGGTGAATTCGAAAATACTGAATTCTATAATCTTTGTAGGGCTGAAGGCATTTCACATCGGTTTTCTTCACAAAGAACCCCTGAGCAAAATGGTGTAGTTGAAAGAAGGAATCGAACACTCATAGAGATGGCGAAGACAATGCTTGCCGAACGGCAACTCCTAAGGAAGTTTTGGGCTGAGGCGGTAAACACGGCTTGTTACATTATCAACCGATCTATGGTAAGGCCACATACCAAAAAGACTCCTTATGAGTTGCTGAAAGATAACACGCCCTCTCTCTCACATATTACAATGTTTGTGTCTAAATGCTTCATCTATAATAATGACAAAAGAGAATTAGATAAATTCGAGCCCAAGAGTGATGAAGGTATATTCCTTGGATATTCTGATAGATCTAGGGCTTATGGAATTTACAACATTAAGAGTCATACTGTGGAAGAATAACCCCATATTTCCTTTGGTGAATATCATGATGATTCTAAAAATGATAACTATTGTAGGAAAAATGATGAAGACGGGGAATTCCTAAGCATGAAGGAAAAGAATAACCCTCCATAAGAAGAAACAAGAGAAGATGGTGACCTAGCTGAATCAAGCAATGCAAGTGATCAAGCTCCAAGAGAAGGTAATGATTCTACAGACATTAGAATTCTTAAGGATCATCCTTTAGAAAATGTCATTGGAAGCTTGAATGATCCACCCAGAACTAGGTCACATTTTAGAATTGTGGAAGAATTAGATCATCTTGCTCGTGTCTCCCAGATTGAACTCAAAAATATTGATGAAGCATTGAAAGATGAAAACTGGATAAACTCAATGTAAGATGAATTAAACCAGTTTGAAAGAAACAAAGTTTGGCATCTTGTTCCTAGACCATCATCACAATCTGTCATAGGCACTAAATGGGTATTTAGGAACAAACTCAGTGAGGTTGGTAAGATAATAAGAAACAAGGCTAGATTAGTGGCTCAAGGGTATAATCAAGAGTTTGGGATAGACTTTGAGGAATCTTTTGCCCAAGTAGCAAGACTTGAGGCCATCCGAATTTTACTTAGCTTTGCATGCTCCCTTAGAATAAAGTTGTATCAAATGGATGTAAAAAGTACTTTCTTAAATGGTTTGATCAAAGAAGAAGTCTATGTGTAGCAGCCACCTGACTTTGAGAACTCTAACCATGCATATTTTGTATACAAGCTAGACATGGTACTTTATGGCTTGAAGCAAACACCAAGAGCTTGGTATAGAGACTAAGCTCGTTCCTCATTGAGAAAGGGTACACACGAGGTAAGGTAGACCAAACACTTTTCACCAAGAAGTAAGGGAATAACATTTTGATTGTTCAAATTTATGTTGATGATATTGTGTTTGGTTCTACTAAATCTGAAATGTGTGAGGAATTTGCTAACCTCATGACTAGCGAATTCGAGATGAGCCTATTGGGAGACCTCTAATTTTTTCTCGGTTTACAGGTCAACCAAGGAGAAGATGGGTGCTTCATAAGTCAAGCCAAATACATCAAGGAGATGCTGAAAAGATTTGGCATGACAAACAGCAAAATAATTGCAACTCCTATGAGCACCACAACATCACTAGATTCGGATGAAAATGGTAAATTAATGGATGTAAAGATCTATAGAGGTATGATTGGCTCTTTACTTTATTTGACTACATCCCGACCAGATATTCAGTTTAGTGTTTGCCTCTGTGCTAGATTTCAAGCTAGTCCTAGAGAATCCCACTTGACTGCCGTCAAACGTATCTTTAGATATCTTGCTTGAACTTAAGATTTGGGATTGTGGTATCCGTCATCATGCGATTTATCTCTTATATCTTATTTTGATGTGAACTACGCTGGATGTAAGATGGATCGCAAGAGTACTAGTGGCTACTGCCAGTTTCTAGGCGGGTGTTTAGTTTCTTGGGCCTCCAAGAAATAACACTCGGTTGCCCTCTCAACTGCAGATGCAGAATACGTTGCTGCGGGGAGTTGTGGCACCCAAGTGTTGTAGATTAAACACCAACTCCAAGACTACTTAGTGGATCTTAGTTGTGTCCCGATTCTGTGTGATAACACCCGTGCTATCAATCTTGCAAAAAATCTAGTCCAACACTCTAGGACCAAGCATATTGAAATCATGCATCACTTCATTAGAGATGAGGTCTTTAAGAAGAACTTTGAACTGCATTTTGTTGATACATTAAATCAGATTACTGACATCTTCACCAAGCCCTTGTTTAATGACATGTTTACTACACTCAGAAGGAAGCTTGGTCTTTGCCGATCGGCCAATAACAATTGAACTGATGATCTTTTTCATTTTGGCTGTGTGCTGTTTGGTTTCCATGCATTGTTTATATGTAATTATATTATTTTGCATATGGTGTAGCATTGCATGTAGTCTTGATGCATAATAAAGTTGAATTCATGATCATGATGCATTGCATAGCCTCCTTCTTGCATGGCCATGGTATATTAAATGCTACAGTGTGGAAAAACAGGTTATACTTGTCTAGAAGCACTCACCATGCGTGAGGATTCACCTCCGCCAAGTACCATGTGTCACTGTCGCATATAGGTCATACAGTTAGGGGAGTTGTTTCCTTGAGGCATTCATGCATATATTTCATCTTCATTCTTTTACATACCATGGGCCGAGTCATGCACTTCATTTCTGCCAACTTCATGAGTGATCTAGTTGACCCCTGTATATCCTTAGGGGGGAGTCTTGCAATCTGAACCTTAATGGCGACCAGTCTGAATATGGCGTAAGAGCTTTCTATTATATGAACTGATGATTGTCCATCAAATTTAATGATTTTCTTGAAGTTCTGATATATTTTTTGAAATCATCTATCTTCGTGGTGTTAATAGATTTTAACTAGAAATTACATGTTTTGCCTTGAATGACTATCCTGAAATCTAAAAATTCGAACGTCATTGCAACGTTGGTTGAAGATGCTAAAGCTTAGTATTGTTGTTAAACACCTTGATGAGCTGGAATTCCTGAAAATCAATTTGACAGAGCAATGATATTGTTACACGGAGAAATATGTCATGTCCTCAAAACAAGTGACGAATGATATGTCATGATGTGCCCATGTATCTATGTCTTAATTAATTTGGACTTTAGGCAGAGCACTGGCATAATTGCTGAGAAATATATCTTCTCATCGAAGAAATGAGATTGATATGTCATGACGTGACTTTGCTATCTCTGTTCATTCTGAAGCATAACAGTCAGTCTTACCAAATACTTAAGAATACTGGCGTCTAAACAACGTGTATTCTTACGGATATGAGGCATGTACTAGACTCGATTGCTCGTAAAATATGAGTCATGTGCATAAAACTGTAAAAGATCATGCAAAACAGTGCTAAAATCATAAAATTTCATGCTTTAGTCATGCTTGTTTAACCTCAATACTAGTTTGTGCTATTCTCGATGAAGTTATTGAATATGAATGTATAAGACAAAGGAAGGTACACCACTGCCATGATATGTACTTTTGGTTCACTTCTATTAAAACATGGATATAGATGTTTTTCGAACTCTATTGTTGATTTGAGAATTCATTAACTTTGAACCATGTATACTCATCAAGGCATGTTTCAGATTTACATATAACGGTTTGCTCTTTATTCTAATTCCACTGTGCTTGCCTTATCCCACCTTTTTGCTGTTGTCAAAGGGGGAGAAAAACCTTGGGTGAGTCATTTATGCACGGAAGAACCTTGGGTGAGTCTGGGTGAGTCATTTATGCACGAAAGGGTTTGTGAGGGAGAACCTTAATGAGCCATCTTTGAAAACTTTGTGGTGTGAGCCATTGTGACATACCATTTGTGATTGTGAAATTTGTTGTTAAAGAAGGTGCCGTGTCAAAGGGGTTGTGAGATTCATTATGAGATTTGAGAGATCATGCATACACTAAGGGGGAGAGCAACTTGCATTCACATGTTCATTCATAACATGTTCAGCATTCATATGTTCTGACTTATCCATGCATAATCATATGCTATGATTCTTTCATGCATACATACTCGCACTCTGATCATCACATCACTTTGATTACTTTCTTGGATATTACTGCCAGATAATGACTCACAGTGTTGCCATCATCAAAAAGGGGGAGAATGTTGTGCCCCTGTAGTCATTTGCATCTTATGATTTTGATAATGGCTAAACACTAAAAGTCATTGTTATTTTCCACTCTCATATGACTGACATACGTGATGTTTTGTTCATGACAGATAAGCCAATGAATGGACAAGGAATTTGTTGAGTTATGATTTTGATGATTATTGTGATTGTTAAGTTATGGTTTTGATGATAACTAAACTTAATGTGTGATTAAGTGATGATAACTAAACTTGTGGTTAATTGCTCATGCTCTTGTTATTTATGTATGGTTGAGATGGCAAATGGGAACCGTTACATGGTCTTGATCCTTGGTTTGCATATGTTGGTTTTACAAGAGGCAAGAGGTTTCATATCCTCTTCAACGGGAACAAGCATGGTATTAACCTTGACTATCTTGCTTGTAAGATCAAACACATGGCAGTCACCTGGTGAACCAAACATGTGGATAAGCACCCTGCTCCTCTACAATCCAAAACAGGTGGTATATGTCATTTACTGTCAAGAACCATTGGTGAGACTCTTACCTTGTCTTAGCATCGATCTCACCATGTGTATCTTATATACCTCTCCTTCATACACCTCATTCATGCACATTAAAACATGAAACCCTTCTGGCCATCGTGTGCCCTTGCCTGCGGATCGACCTACGCGGTCAGGTCGCGGGGGTCAAGGGGGCAGCGCCCCTTGCGGGGGTTTCCGGGGGCGGAGCCCCCGGAATAAAATTTTGATTAATGCTCAAATGGTTTACATGAACTTCATGCATTTATCATATGGATGGTTGAGCTATAGTTCTAATCAATTATGTATGCTTTTGCAGGTCAAAACACTCAGTAAAAATACACAAGGTCAAAGACTCAGTTGGCACCTTCTAAACTGTCAAGGGTGATGCCACAGACATGAACGGGCTACTAAAGGACTTAAGCGACGGAGCTGAAGTGGTTAACGGACCGACCCGGGAAAACCTGGGGTCTGCCCAGTTGGCGGTCGACCGCCAGCACAGGGGCGGTCGACCACCCCTGCCAGCAACCCCCAGTCTACCGGTCTCTCAGTGGCGGTCGACCGCCAGCCCAGTAGCGGTCGACCGGGATTCCCAGGAACCATCCGTCTGCAAGTTTCTTAGTAGCGGTTGACTGCCAGCCCTTGCAGGTCGACCGCCAGCCCCGATAAGCCAAAAATATTGACTTTTGTCCATCTCGAAAGAAGCATCTCCTCTTGCTATTGTTTAATCCCAAAGCCACCAAACCCTCCAGAATTTGTGGATCTGGTCTAGGGCTTGTCCATATACCTTCCAAGGGTTATAAAACATCCTATTAGAGTCATAACCCTAATCATCCAAGAGATCCAAAGGGGAGGCTGTCCAAGGAGGAAGAAGAGGTACTGTAGCTCCGTGAACAGTACCTCGTGCAGCAAGCTCTTCATCTATCTCCAACCCATTCAAGGTATTTCTGAAGCCATCAACCTCCAAGAAGGTGTAGAAGCAATCAAGGTTCAAAGTTACATCCATACACCTCTTCATCAACTCAAGGTGATCCAAGGGAAGAAGAAGAAGGATGCTACAAGGAAGAAGGAGCCATTCAAGCATCATCTGAAGGTACTCTAGCTCCATTTGAAGTCAGCAGTCTCAAAGGAAGAGAACAAGCTCACAAGCATCAAGAAGATACATAGATTTGTCTAAGGAAGAAGGAAGGGTACTTTAGCCGTGAACAGTACTCCGTGCAAGAAGATCTACATAAAATACAAGGCCATTCAAGCTGAGTCTCAAGATATTCAAGTGAAGAAGAAATCAACGCGAACATCCAGAGCACACACTCAGGGGGAGCCTAAATCAGGAGCTTTCTAAACTGTGGTTTATTCATGTTTGCATTTTGTGCTTTATAGTTTCAGATTTGTGTTTCTTATAAATTGCAAACTCGTGTGTGTGTGGATCGTTGTTGGATCCGTGGTCGTGTGTGTGTGTGTCGTACTTGATTCGTGTGTGCGTAGGTCTTCTTAGATCTGTGTGTGTGTGTGTGGATTTATCCAGATCTTAGTGTTTGTGTGTGTGGAGTGTTGCACTTGTCGCAACGTGTGTGTGTCTTGTTGATCCGCTTGTTGGATCATGTTGAAGACTTCATCTCCATGTGTGTGTGTGTGTGCTTTGGGGCGCGTCCCCGTGTGTGTGGGCAAGCGTTGTCCTGCGTGTGTGGTTGGAGTGTCGTCTCCATTTGGGGATTTATCCCGAGTGAAGCCTCACCGGGTTTGGTGAGGGGTGGACGTATGATTGCCGTCGTTGCATCCGAACCACCTTAAAAACCGATGTGCACTATGGTTTGATTTGTGTGGTTTGGTCCTTTTCTTCTACCTCCATTCTAAGTGAGTGTATTTGTTAATTGTTGTTACGGATTTATCTACGTATATCTTGCATATTCTATATCTCATCATACAAAGTTTGATAAATCCAATTTGTGTTCAAATAGTTTTGAATCTCTTAACTAGCATTCTATCACATATTTTAAAAAGGCCAAAAGTTTCCTTAAAATTTGTAAACACCAAATTCACCCCCCTCTTGGGTGTCATTGATCACGAGACTTCAGAATTGAGTGGGGATGGCAAAAGTGAAAGATCAATGATAGCACCCAAGCACGAATGAAACTCCAAGAATGAAAATCCCTTCAAGAAGCAATAGGCTGGACAGCTAACAGAAGATCAAGCTAGCTTCAAGAAGAGTCAACACTTAGCACGAAATGAGTCGGCACTTCATATAGCCAAGGTCGATGCACAAAGAAGCATAACCAAGAGAACCCAAGGTCAAAGACTCAGTTGACACCTTCATGACAGTCAAGGTTGAAGCCACAGATGAGAACGGGCTGCGAAAGGAGTTAAGTGACTGAGATAAACGGGTTAAGGGACTAAAAGATCAAAATCTGGAACTTGCCCAGATTTTGACCGACCGCCAGCCCAGGGGCGGTCGACCGAAATTTCCAGCAGCTCACTATCTGCATGATTCTCAGTGGCGGTCGACTGCCAGCCCAGGGCGGTCAACCAAAAATTCTAGCAACGAAATTTCTACAGGGTTTTTCAGAACGGTTGACCGCCACCAATTTTCGGTCGACCGCCAGCCCCGAGCCAGCAATTGTTGACTTTGGTTTTCTCTCCGAGTGAAGCCCTTCCCCATGGATTTCTTTAATCCTAAAGTCACCCAATCACCCACAAAACGTGGATCTGGTCTGGAGGATGTCCAAGGACCATTCAAATGGTAGAAAACAAACACATGAGGGGTTAGAAACCCTAATGCTTCAAGGGGAACAAGGGGATACCAAGGGAGGCTAGAGGAGGAGATCCACGGGTACTGTAGCACCTCTGTGAATAGTGCTTTAGGCTGGAGTTCTTCATCCATTCCAAGGTGATTCAAGCCAATATTTGAAGCCATCAATCTCCAAGCAAGTGTAGAAGCAAGCAAGCTCACAAGGGAGATTGAATCTGCATCTTTAAACCTCTTCATCAACTCAAGGGGATCAAAAGGAAGATCAAAGCTACATCCATAACTCTCTCTATCAACTCAAAGGGGTTCAAAGAAGATTATCTCACAAGGACGAAGATACCATTGAAGCATCAGAGTCAAGCTCCAGCAATTTCAGACAAGATCTATTTCATTCTAGCATATCTCTATATCTTGTTTGAGCATTTTCATCTTGTTCTATTTCCATTTTGTTCAAACCATTGAAACTGAAGATCGTCCCTACCGGTGGTTAGTAGGAAGGCAATCGGAAGTTATCCGATCTGCGGTGTTGACGTCCCTACCTGTGGTTAGTAGGAAGGCAATCGGAGGTCTTTCCGATTTGTGGTTTGGTGCGCTGCACTAGTGGAGCCTCACCGGGTTTTGTGAGGGGTGGACGTAGGACTGGGGATTCAGTCCGAACCACCTTAAAATCTCGTGTGTTGTGGTTTGATTATACGATTGTTTTGTGTTAGATGCATGCTTAGGTTTAATCTCTATATTACGTAATCATCTTGCTAAGCAAATTATTTTATCCTTCGTTAAGCTAGTTATATTCCGCTACGATTCTCTTCATCTAGCTCTAAAGAGGGGTGTTCTACAAAAAGAGGGGCAGATCTATCACCTCTCCCCTCTAGATCTGCTATTCACTACTCAACAATGTGTTCCATCCACATTAGGTTAATGTCAAGATATGAGTAATCATTACTTAAAACTTGTCTTGTAGGCTAAAGAGGATGCCGAGAGAGCTCAATGGAGAGAGATGCAACGTACCGTACAAGGATTAACACAAGCGTTGCAACAAGTTGCACAAGGTTGAGCTCAACATGGAGCCAAAGATTTACATCGAAAGTTCCAAAAGATGAATCCCCCTAAGTTTAGTGGTTCTGCTGACCCGGATGAAGCGGAGAATTGGGTGCAAGATATGGAGAGGACCTTCAAGGTGATGCAATGTACCGACCAAGAGAAGGTACTATTAGGAACTTATCAACTAGAGAAGGATGCTCGGGTATAGTGGGGATCCGTGGAAGTAATTTTGCCCAATGAACAAGTAACATGGGTTTAATTCTTAGAACACTTTAATGGAAAGTATTTTTCGGAAAGAATCTGCGAGAAGAAGGCTATGGCATTCGCGGCATTGAAACAAAACAACTTATCCGTAGCGGAGGATGAGGCAAGGTTTTCTAGATTGCCCGGTACGCACCACACTTAGTCAGCACGGAGAAGATGAGAGCAAAGAAATTTTTGAATGATTTCAAGGTGGAACTTATTCCTCAATTAGCCCCACTGGAGATTCAAACTTATACGGAGATGGTTAGGAAAGCACAACTCTTGGAAGATGCTATGGATATGATGATCTTAGCACTTAGCAGGTTATGAGAATGATCTAGCTAGAATACAAATTTTGGATATGGTGATTTTACCCCATTATTATGGAAAGGAAATCATGTGAATTTGGGGACCAAATTCTTTTAAGTGGGGGAGAGTGTAGCATCCCGAAAATTTAAATATAGAATAAATAAAAATAACTATAAATATTGGTCATAGAAAAATTATGAAAATTAAAATTTTGATAAATAAAAAGTGATAATTAGCTAAAATAGTTATTGGGCCTCTCAAGGAATATACATAAACACATGATATTATTGAGACTGCGAACTTAACCCAAAATATCCCAAAAACTAAATGGGCTAAGACACATATACAGGTTGCATGGGCTTTAACAGAAAAGCAAGGGCAAATGATATATAAGCTAAGATACATATATGAATATATTATGCATGGACTTTAATATGAACACAACGTGATAAAGAAAAGGGCTAAGGATATTTATAAAGATAGGCTTGTAAATAAACATGTGGGCTTTAGCAAGGAAACCAGGCCCATGATAAGTGGGCAACTAAAGAACGTTTATATATATATATTAACAAACAGGCCAAAACCCACAAGCCTTAACCCATCGAAGTCCAACTCCATATGCCAACCCACGTACCCATGATCGACTATGCATATGGTCAGCTTTAGGGTTTTAAAACCAATATATAACAGGTGGCTGTGAGATAGGAACGGTGAGATCGATCACGGGAAGTCATACACCTAATAGGAGTGTACGTAGGGGAGGTTGATTTACTATAGGAAAAGGGTTACCCATCCCCTATAAATCAAACCCATCGTCGAGCGTGTAGCGCCCTATTTGCCGCTGCAAGTTCGTGCCCTACCACGATGCCCACATCGTCATCCTCGTCTACCTTCCTAACCTTCTACTGCACGGCCGAAGGCAGGCACTGTGTTGCTGCCGCTGCAGCACTTTCCTTCGTCCGTCGCTCGCTTGTTGCTGCCATTGCTGCATGTGGAAGAAGGTCTTCCTCCTCCCTTACAGTGCTGCTGTTGTGGCTGCGCGCGATCTTCCTCTTCCTTTCGGCTGCTGCAGTTGCAGTGAGAACTACTGTGGCTGTTATTGTTTAGCGTCATCGTCCCACGTCTTCCTTCTACCTACTGCTTCATCCTCAACGTGTTCTTTGACCATCTAAACATCAAGAGATAGACAATCTCCCAAGCAAAATCACCATAAAAAAGTATACTAAATGATACTACATAGTACATATAGGTTTTCTCATCCGTTCAATAACTCTTAATAGCATGCATGATTCCACGTGATTTATACTATGTTTGCATGTATTATCTTTAGTTATTTAATATGAAAAACATGCTTAAAATATTTTATCCATGAAACCGTATGTCTAAAAATCACAAATTTCATACCACTAGAATTCTCATGATTTACTCTAAATTTTCATTTGATTATCTGGAGTGTTAACCAGTTAATGATTAACTTTATTAAATATATAAATTTCTAATAATTACACGGCAAATTGCAGTATTTACTATAGCACCATAGTTACGTGTTTTTACTTTGATGGACTTTTCATGGGCACCGGAGTGTCCTTTGATCATAAAATTTCACGAGCGTGTTATTGGGGTAGTGACCGAGGTAGTGGAGTTGGTACCTCCTTTTTCCGGTCATCCTAACTCAAGATAGCCCTACTCTCAAGTAAAAATATTTTTGAACATCAGGTTAGATAGAGTTTTTTGAGCCCTTCCTTTCGGTATATAGATTGCGCGATTCCGACGTGTGTACATCTAGAACTTGAGGTTCGAAAATATCGACACTATTCATTAAGGAAATAACGACAACGTGCGTTGTCGTCGTTTCTTTAAATATATATATATATATATATATATATATATATATGTATATATATATATATAATTAACTTTTTACGTATATCTTTAAAAATTCATATTTATAAAATCATATAAAATAAAATTATAATATATATTTTCTGAATCCTTAGATTTTTCTTTTAATTATCATATATTTAGTTCCGATAATTTTCTTTTATTGGAAAAATATTACTATTCATCATGATCAAATTAAAAACTACATATCATGATTAAATCCTAGAAATTTCATATCTTATGATCAAAGTCAGTAAAAATTACAAAATATATATAGTCGTGATCCTTGTAAATTTCGCTTAATTATCATGTAATTAGTTCTAAAAATAGTATCTGTCCTTTTAAAGAGATGCTATTTTCTAAATTATTAGATTAAATAGAAATTAAGATATGAATTGACACCTACTTACATGGACGCGATTTATTCTATTTTTCTTGAGATTCGATCTGTATCGTGGATCATATTGGCACTACGTCTCAGTCCGTAGACGCAGTCCCACGTTTCACGTTGGTCTCCCGATACACCCTCAACTCTCGGTGACATACGAGCCCTTCGTTGGACATTCCGTTCCTTCGGACTGGCAAGCTAGTCATTGGGACCTCCGTAAGTCTCCTCGTAGCCTTGGATTCCCTCAAGGCCGACTGAGCTGGTTGTACCACAAGAACCCTAAAACCCTATTAGTCATGCCACTCTAAAGAAAAACATGACACCCGGCCCTCATAGAACACTGTTATGGCGATTCTGTGAGAGATCTGTCTCTATCTGAATTATAAGGTGCTAATTTGATTAGCGACTATATTGGTTATCACCGTTTTCTGTCGTGAGCATGTTGAAGGGGTTACCTTATTGACGGGAGCTTAGCGTAAAAGCAACCGTATTGTGGAGGCACCAATTCTTCAATGCTTTGTTCAGAGAATGAGTGACCACCAATGTGAGCGTGACTTCTTAAATATACGGCGCTCTGATGAGACACCAATCTCCCAGATTTCTTGAATTGTCTCGATTTTATGTGCCATCGTACTAGGCTTGTCAAGGTCTATCTTGAATCTCTGTTCAATGAAATCTACCCTATTGTTCATATATGCTTGATCTTTGGAATTCTTGGCCATTAAAGTGGAATTAGTCTAGTCGAATGTCAAGGGCTATGGGTCCCAAATAGATGACATTTTTAAATGCTACGGGTCTTGATCTGACCCTATTGGGCGAGGCAAAGTTCAAACGTGTACCGGTATCATGATGATCGGGTGCTGGCATTCACCAACTCGGTCTACGGCAATTAGGGGTAATCATACAGTTGTGAGAACTCCTAAGTGTGTGACCAAATACTACCTAGTGCTAATCCATGAGGGGCAATCATACAGTCGTGAGCACCCCTTAAAGTGTGGCCATTCTTTCATAGTACTAGTTACATGAAAGCTCTCCTGATAATGTCGTCATAGAGAAAATATTATACTAGTGTCATTAACCACTCTCGTGATAATACTCGTCATAGAGAGAAGATTGTTATTGTTTCCTCGTGAATGCTATATTATGAAAGGTACTTGTTATCACGTCATGAAAGTTCTTTCTATACTCTCTTGTTATCCTCGTCTCTACACTTCATAAATGTATCCAGCATCTTGCTTACTCGTCTTTATGGTTTTAATTTATCATCGCTTTATCATTATAACTCGTTCCATTATAGTTCTCGATTTCTATATCTTGCATGATCTACATGAGCATGATAAATTGTAATTGACTTAAAGCTAGCTTGGAGCTTGAGATATTAAGTCCTACTGAGCGTTCGCTCACCCTACGTTTTCTAATATTTTTCAGGTAATGACCTTAGTAACGACGAGACCGAACATGATGGGCAAGGGCAAGAGTGAAGAGAACTCTGACATCTAGATGAACCGTCTAGTCTGGTTATCTTGCGTCTGATGACTCATTGTAATTTTTCTTTATTTAATCTTTTATTTTATTGGGTCCAAATTGTAATGAACTTATATTTGAAATGAAATTTGTTATTTTATCTAAATTGTGTTTTATGGAATGGCTATGCTCTGATCGACTCGACTATTTAACTGCCATGTTCCGAGCAAACGACACGTTCCGCTGCTATCGGTTCGGGGCGTGACAGAAGGTGGTATCAGAGCCTAGGCTTTCTAAATCTCTAGGTGATTAAGTCCAAGTTGTAGTTTGAGTCATTTTTGTAAGCTATCCTATAGGAACCCCGTGAGATTTGGGTAGAACTATGGGCTAACTATTAAAATGTGTGTTGTGCCCCTGTAGTCATTTGTATCTTATGATTTTCATAATGGCTAAACACTATAAGTCATTGTTATTTTTCACTCTCATATGACTGACATACGTGATGTTTTGTTCATGACAGATAAGCCAATGAATGGACAATGACTTATAGTGTTTAGCCATTATCAAAATCATGTTTTTCTTTAGAGTGGCATGACTAATAGGGTTTTAGGGAATGACTACATTTCTTTAGAGTGTTCATGACAGATAAGCGCCCGTTAATAAGGTCACCCCTTCAACATGCTCATGACAGAAAACGACGATAACCAATGTAGTCGCTAATCAAATTAGCAACTTATAAGTCAGATAGAAACAGATCTCTCACAGAATCGCCATAACAGCGTTCTATGAGGGCCGGGTGTCATGTTTTTGTTTAGAGTGGCATGACTAATAGGGTTCCAGGGTTCTTGTGATACAACTAGCTCAGTCGGCCTTAAGAGAATCCAAGGCTACGAGGAGACTTACGTACGTAGGTCCCAATGACTAACTTGCCTGTCCGAAGGAACGGAATGTCCAACGGAGGGCTCGTATGTCACCGAGAGTTGAGGGTGTATTGGGAGACCAACGTGAAACATGAGAATGCATCTACGGACTGAGACGTAGTGCCAATATGATCCACGGTACATATCAAATCTCGAGAAAAATAGAATAAATCACGTCCCTGCAAGTAGGTGTCAATTCATATCTTAATTTCTATTTAATCTAATAATTTAGAAAATAACATCTCTTTAAAAGATGGATATTATTTTTAGAACTAATTACATGATACTTAAGTGAAATTTACAAGGATCACGACTATATATATTTTGTACTTTTTACTGACTTTGATCATAAGATATGAATTTTCTAGGATTTAATCATGATATGTAGTTTTTAATTTGATCATGATGAATAGTAATATTTTTCCAATAAAAGAAAATTATCGGAACTAAATATGTGATAATTAAGAGAAAAATTTAAGGATTCCATATATATATATATTCTAATTTTATTTTATATAATTTTATAAATATGAATTTTTAAAGATATGCGTAAAAAGTTATACAGTTTATATTCATATATATATATATATATATACTTATATATATATATATATTAAAGAAACGATGACAACAATGCACGTTGGCGTTATTTCCTTAATGAATAGTGTCGATATTTTCGAACCTCAAGTTCTCGACGTACACACGTCGAATCACGCAATCTATATACCGAAATGAAGGGCTCAAAAAACTCTATCTAACCTGATGTTCAAAAATATTTTTACTTGAGAGTAGGGTTATCTTGAGTTAGGAGGACCAGAAAAAGGAGGTACCAACTCCACTACCTCGGTCACTATCCCAATAACATGCTCGTGAAATTTTATGACCAAAGGACACTCCGGTGCCCATAAAAAGGCCATCAAAGTAAAAAAACACGTAACTATGGTACTACAATAAATACTGCAATTTTTCATGTAATTATTAGAAATTTATATATTTAATAAAGTTAATCATTAATTGGTTAACTCTCCATATAATCAAATGAAAATTTAGAGTAAATCATGGGAATTCTAGTGGTATGAAATTTTTGATTTTTAGAGATACAGTTTCATGGATAAAATATTTTAAGCATATTTTTCATATTAATTAACTAAAGATAATACATGCAAACACAGTATAAATCACGTGGAATCATACATGCTATTAAGAGTTATTGAACGGATGAGAAAACCTACATGTACTATGTACTATCATTTAGTATGCTTTTTTATGGTGATTTTGCTTGGGAGATTGCCTACCTTTTGATGTTTAGATGGTCAAAGAACACGTTGAGGATGAAGCCGCAGGTAGAAGGAAGACATGGGACGATGACGCTAAACAACAGCAGCCGCAAGAGTTCTTACTGCAACTGCAGCAGCCGAAAGGAAGAGAAAGATCGTGCACAGCCACAGCAGCAGCACTGCAAGGGATGAGGAAGACCTTCTTCCACGGCAGCAACGGCAGCAACAGGCAAGCGACGGACGAAGGAAAGTGCTGCAGCGGCAGCAACACAGTGCCTGCCGTCGACCTTGCAACAGAAGGTGAGGAAGGGAGACGAGGACGACGACGTGGGCGTTGTCGCAGGGCACGAACTTGCAGCGGCAAACAGAGTGCTACATGCTCGACGATGGGTTTGATTTATAGGGGATGGGTAACCCTTTTCCTATAGTAAATCAACCTCCCCTACTTACACTCATATTAGGTGTATGACTTCCCGTGATCGATCTCACCCATCTTATCTCACAGCCGCCTGCTATATATTGGTTTTAAAACCCTAAAGTTGACCATATGCACAATCGATCATGGGTACGTGGGTTGGCATATGGAGTTGGACTTCGATGGGTTAAGGCTTGTGGGTTTTGGCCTGTTTGGTAATATATATATATAAATGTTCTTTAGTTGCCCACTTATCATGGGCATGGTTTCCTTGCTAAAACCCACATGTTTATTTACAAGTCTATCTTTATAAATATCCTTAGCCCCTTTCTTTATCACGTTGGGATCATAAAGTCCATGCATAATATATTCATATACGTATCTTAGCTTATATATCATTTGCCCTTACTTTTCTGTTAAAGCCCATGCAACCTGTATATATGTGTCTTAGCCCATTTAGTTTTTGGGATATTTTTGGTTAGGTTCACAGTCTCAATAATATCATGTGTTTATGTGTATTCCTTGAGAGGCCCAATAACTATTTTAGCTAATTATCACTTTTTATTTATCAAAATTTTAATTTTCATAATTTTTCTATGACCAATATTTATAGTTATTTTTATTTATTCTATATTTAAATTTTCGGGATGCTACACGTCCGAACATGAAATGGTCAAGAAGCAACCAACATGATTTAAACGCTCACACCCCGATCTAGGGGCATTTTAACGCATTTTATGAATTTCGTTATTTCATTTCATTAATGTTAATTCTAGGCCATAGGGCCCCTTTTCCTGGTGATCAATCAAAGATTTTCCCCTCTCTGGGGGGATGTAATTAACGTTGTGACCTTTACGGTACGACGGGTTTTTGTCCCGACACTATATCCACTTTCGTCTAATCAGTCAGACGGCGCGCACATGTGACTTCTTCAAAGCCCGCATAAATCGTCACTTTGTGACTGGCACACCCACGCACTAAATAAATAAATAAATTAATTAATTAAACGAATAAATAGAGTGTCCCGAAAGTGCATCCATAGAGTGCCACGGTCCTCGGCTGGCACCTCTTCAGGGTGTTTCGATGCCTAGGGCTTGGCAGAAGTGCCGACGTGTCCCGGTGGCACTGGAGGCTGAGCTTGGGTTCGAGGCCTCCTAAATTGGGACAAAGTTGGTTCATGTCATTAGATTGGGTTTCAGGTTGTTGACCAATGGCATAGCACGCGAACACCCGAAAAGCATCGTTGATGAACCGCATCGTCCGCTTCTTCTTGGGATGTTTCTTAGAGTAGACCGGTGCCCCCAATCTATTGAAGACTGAGATCCTCTAAGGCAGATCCTTCATCATGTGACTGGCATTTATCCGAGATAAACTCAGAACTGTCTACCGATGGAGCTCAGTACGAGCCCCTCTTAGCTTCTGCCTGTTTAGGCGTGAACGACTAGCTAACTGGATGTTGTCGGACTGGGCCGATGAGGACTCGGCAACCTCTCGAGTGATGTGACACTCGGATATGTGGAGGGGCTTCTTGGCATGTGCTTTTTCAACGGCTTGATCCTCCTGTGGAGTAACGTAGATTCTCCTTAGGCAAAGTTGCCGCTCTTCCTTGTCAGCGCTCCTTCGATTGGACTTAGGAGTCTTGGTGCTAGACTGGTATGCATGCCCCCGGTGTACTACCGAAGTACCAGTTTCTTTCAATTCCGCTTTATCCTCTCGCATATGCCATAGGAGGCTAAAGCGGTTGGCGGTGAGGGCTGTAGGCACGTTCTGATCTCACGGGATGATTGGCTCACCTCCATCGAGACGAATCCTTAAATCACCGACAAGAATAGTCTTGTCGAAATTGCTGGCTACGACAGCAGGTCACCTATTTTTGCGGCTACTTGTAGACACGCCAAAATTGACATCATTTTGAGAATATCTCTTATCACATTACAATTCCCCAATTTGACCCTCAAATCATCTTATTTGAGTGGTTTTCCTCATCCTTCTTGAATCTCTAACTTTCTCACATTTTTCCTATTTTCCATATTTTTTGAGATTTTTCTCCAATTTTTCGGGGCCTTTTGAAATTGGTGGCGACCTGGAGGGTGCCAATTATTTAATTAGTGCCCTACCAGAAGGGCGCCCATTCTTTTTTTCTGATTTTATGAGATTTTTGAATTGGTGACACTCCGGAAGGTCGCCAATTCTTTAATTGGAGACCTAAGAGAAGGCGCCAATTCTTTCATTCATGTTTTCAGCCGAATTCGGATTATTTTTTATTCTGTGACTTTCCGGAATGTCACTAATTCATAAATGAGCATCCGGACCACAAGTCACCAATTTCCTTATCTTATTTTGAGCTTTTACTCCGTCTAGAATTCGTATTAATTCCTAATTGGCAACCGGCCCATGGGCGCCAATTCTTTTTTAATTTTGAAAATTTCTAATCCTTCCTAAAATGGTTCAGAATTGACGGCATTTCGAACTATCGCAATTTTAATTAGCGCCCACTAGGTGGTCCGCCCATTCCTATAGAATTCCGAATCAGGCCAGAACCTCATTCCTTCTCCGTTTTGAGCCCCTTTTCCAATTGAGAAAGGATCCTAAGGCTTTCTAAGGTTGAAGGGACACTTGACCATGGAATGTACTCTTATAAATCTAATTAAAACTTGATTTCTTATTTTCTATAGGATAAAACTCCAAATTTCACCCCTATAAATAGGACCCCTCTCTCCCTTTGGTTTAAGGCTGCTCAATCAATCAAAGGGGAGATGCTACCGGACCGGAAGCTCAGGGAGGAGGTCTCTCATGTGCTTAAAGCTACATCCTTGGAGCGGCTTCCACTCTTGAAGATTCAAAGCCCCAATTGGAGAATAAACCAATAAGCTTTCCCTTCTCTTTTTATTTTATCGTCATAAGCATTGCATGCATCATCTTCTTCATCTCCTTTTTCTTTTTTTTATCATCTCAACATTGAGATCTCCCTTTTGTGCACTCTAGCGCATCTCCTTAGTACAACACTTGCACCCACCTATTTTCATCACGTCATTTTTATCCTTACCCTTTGCATAGGAGTTTTAAGGCCAACACCAACAAGGTGTGTTTATGCTCATGCCTTTCATATTGTTTATCTTAAGAACTTGATGCTACACACACCATATCTCTAATTCATATCTTTCTTTGTTGGTTTGTTCAATTTGCAAGGGTAATCAAATATGAAGAACTCTCTTCATCGGCCGGCCGATAGAAAGAGAATGTGGACATTCACAATCTCCCAACGCTTTTGAAAGGTGTTTATTCGTGATCCCTCCTTTTCTTTATTATTATTATCATTTGAGGTAACCCCTCTGGCGATCACACTCCATTAGCATCCACGCATGCTTCCCTATTTCTTCCTATTTCCCCTTTCTTTTCTATTCCCATATATTAATTCTTCTTTATTTTCTTTAGTGGATTTTCCATAATCTACAAATTGACGATCACGTTGGGACCACCTTTTGTTTTTCTTTGATTACCCTTCTCCATTTGGCACCCACATGTGCCATTCCTTTTGCACCAACAGTGCATCCCCCTTTGTGCTCCGCGTAGCACTTTTTCTCATTATCTTCACCCCTTGTGCACCACGTGCACAACCCCCCATGTGATTGTTAGTTTGATAGATTTTTAGAAATTTCTTTTTTTTCTTTTAAAAAATGATGAGCATGCCATGCTTTCTTTCATACTTCCCTTGATTGCCATGATTCATGTTATGTGATTGTGAGTGTTTTGCCCTTTCCTTCCATTGGTATCTTCATTTTTAAAGCTTTCTGGCCGTTGCTACAACTTCTGGGAGGAAAAGAATTAGCGCCCAGGCAGAGGGCGCCCATTCTGGAATTGGTGCCCACTATCTAGGGCGCCAATTCTCTATTTTCTAAAAAAAAAGAATTAGCCCGCAGGTAGAGGGCGCCCATTCCAGAATTGGTGCCCACTGTGCAGGGCGGCCAATTCCCTATTTTTTGGAAAAAAAGAATTAGCACCCATGCAGAGGGCGCCCATTCTGGAATTGGTGCCCACTGTGTAGGGTGCCAATTCCCTATTTTCTAAAAAAAATAAAAAGAATTAGCGCCCAGGCAGAGGGCGCCCATTCTGGAATTGGTGCCCACTTCCCCAGGTGCCAATTGACTATGTTTTTCACACCCTATTTCTGTGACTTGTTTGGCATGATTCTTGCACACCTCTGTTCATACATGTATGTTCTCTTCATTTTGCATTAGTTTTTACATTTAGGACATCTTCGCTTGAGAGACCTCCTCTCTCCACACTCTTAGGATCCCCTACCCACTCTTGGTAAAGGAAGGAGCCTCCATTGAGCAATATGTCTCATTGGACTCGAAATTCCTAAACCAAGATCTCCATAAGTCCCCACACCCGTGGATTCACTCACAGACGCCGGGCAGGTTGTACCCTTGAAGTATCCCGGGTTTAGTTGGCCTATACGTGGTGAGAAGGGACCTAGTTGGCATCGGAGTTGACACCATATTGAAACTAGGTCCCAACCTTGAGTGAATTACATAAACATTGTCAAAAATCACTTAATTCACATCAAGCTCCAACTTGAAAATCAAGCGTAAATATCCAACTTGTTTGATATCTTTGCAACATTGTCTTGGTTGAATATTATTTATTTGCATAATGTTTCGCTTTGATAATCAAACCAACATGTTTAATCCCAATCATATTTATGAGGATGATCAACCTAGCACATCTTATGATCCTTGATTTTATAATCCTCACCATAATTTTTCTAAGGGACCACGTTCTCATTCTCATGGTTTTGCCCGACCTATGGGCAATTTCCAATCTTATGGTCCCTTACATCAATCACAAGTCGCTATTCCCCAGGGACCATCTCCTCCACGTGATGAGACGGTTTCTAGAGTCTTACATGCATTAGATCATCTCACCCCTCAATAAATCCAAGCCCTTAAGGCCATTGTTGAGGGTGCATCTTCTCCTTCTCATCCTCCTTCTATCCCCACTCGGGTGGCCCATCACCCACCTCCCTCTTCTATTTACACTCCCACTCGGGTGGTCCATCACGCGTCTCTGCCTTCTACACATACGCCTCCTCGGGTGATTCATCACTCGCCACCTTCTATTCCTCCTCCTTCATGGCCCCAACACCCTTATGTTCCTTGTAACCCGGCCCGTCTGGGTCCTTCCATGGGCCGGCCCATTAACCCTCCTCCACGGCCTTTATATCATGTCGCCCCTCCAAGGCCATCATGTCAACCCTCTAGTTCGCATGTTACACCCCTCCAACAAGTTCTCTTTGATAAAGTCGCTTCAATGGAGGAACAAATGAAGAGGGTCACAAGCCCGCGGCCCGCTCCCCCTCCTCCTCCTCAAGTCAATCCTCTTCATGCTTTTATGAATAACATCGCCAAGATGGAAAAAGATTGGAAGGAGAGGAGAGATAATGGCATCGACAATCTAACTGGGCAAGATATTTTGACAAGTGTAATGGTCAGGTGGACGTTGTCCGCCCTCCACCACCCATATATCACGCTCATTCATGTGGCCCTCTGCCTCCGCCTCCGCCTCCGCTTTCAAATAACCCTCCACAAAATCCTCCACATTACACTCCCCTATCACCCATCATTACGCCTCCACCACGGCGTCCACTTGAATTTAATGATGATAAAGAATTGGAGATGGCATGTGCACAAGATGAAGATTTTTAAGAGGCACCTACTCCGAGTTTCCTTCATTTTTCTCTCCCTCCATTGCCACCCAACGAACCCCCTGCTCTGGACGATGCCACCATCCCCAATCCTATTTATAAAATCAATCGGTGTTATGATGATGGGTCGATACTTCAATCACCGGCACCGGTGCACCATGACCCTTCTTCTACCCTTCAAACCTCTCGCACCACCAAAATCCGACGTTTTCTCCGAACCAAACCTACTTTTTCTACACCTCCAAATACCATACCATTAACCCCCACTAAGCCATCTGGGCCCTCCATTGACTCCCCTCTGACTAATCCATTAACCTCCACACCAAGTAAACCTCCATTGCCGCCACCTCGGCCCTCCATTATCCTGATAACTCAAAAGCCAATACTTTCTAACCCTCCGCCCAACCTTTCGCCTACACCCGTGGCTAATCCTGAGCAGGATTCCCCCCCTTTTGCACTCGAGCCAACCCCATCTGCTTTAGAGAAAGGGGAGAAGCTTGTTGTTTTCGAACCCCCACTTTTACCTACCCTTCCACTAGCGCCATCCATTAAACCTTCATTATCTGTTGAGCCCACCGCCTCCATCTCATCACCTTCCACTACCACTCGGAGTAGGTGTGTGATTACAAGCACACGTGCTGAAGATGATCTCCAAGAGCCGGGCAAGAAGGATTTGGCCATGCCTATGCTATTTCAAAGTCAAGAGTTTATTTGTCGGATGCCGATTCGCATTTTTGTGCTGGGCATCTTTGAAGAGGCTAAGTCCCCGCCAATGCTCATCGAAGAAAAATGTCAAAATTTGATGCCATGGCGGCCCAACGCCGAGATTGATAAAACCACTTTGCCCATGGGTCAACATTCTTTGAAAGCTCTCATTACTCCTTCTTCTGGCATTATACAACTTTCTAGTCAAAAGAAGGGGTTCTTCTCCTACATTACTATAACACATTCTACTCCCAATGAGAGCTTATGGGCACTCTTTCCATCTTTTGAGCCGTTTGGCCAGGCATGCCATTTACCATGGAGGGGTGGGCATTCTTTTATTGAAGGGTCTTCCGCCAATCCACTCACCCTTTGTTCTATTCCATTCACCCTACCACCTACCAACTCCTCCTCATGGGCCACTCACGGGGTGAGAAGGAAACTTCCTTCCTTGCACTCCCAGCATCATTTGCATTCCATGCATCCATCACATTCATTGCATTTCATGCATTTGCATTTATCCTTCTTTCCCGGGTTTTCGAACCCGTACCTTCCCCATCTTCCGAAACCTTTGGATCCTCCTCATCCGCTTTCTCTCTCCCTCTCCCTGGGGCATCGCGCCCCTTCTTATTTTCTCCACCATCAATCTCTGGGGCATCGCGTCCCTTCCTATTCTCTCCTTCCAAAACCTTCGGACTTACCGAGACATCGTGTCCCTCCTCATTTCCTGCCTCCGGAGCCCCCGGATCTTCTCATTGCCTTCGATTCAACATCTTTTCTCCTAGGACATTGCGCCCTCCCTTTTCACATTCCTCTAGAATCTCCAAACTTACCTCTCTTCCATGGGCATCGCGTCCATGTCTACTCCATCCCTCTGGGACCTCCGGATCTCTTATTCTCTTCATTGATCCTTTCTGGGCATCGTGCCCCCTCCTATTTTCTCCTTCCAGAACCTCCAGACTTTTTACCTCTTCTCCCAGGGCATCGCGCCCTTCCTTCTCCTATTCCTCCAGAACCTCCTGATTCCTCTATCCTTTCTGGGCATCACGCCCCTCTATACTTCATTCCTCCAGAACCTTTGGACTTCCACCCTTTCCTCCGATTCATCCTTCTACTCCTCCGGGACATCACGTCCTTTGTTCTTTTCCTCATATTTAATCACCTTTTTCCCTACCTCTTCCCTGGGCATCGCATCCCTCGACATTTTTCCCCTCCGGAACCTCCGGACTCTTCCTCCTATTATGATTCTTCTCCATTGCCTCCAAACCCTCCGGATCCACCTCTTTCTACCTACCAATTTCTCCTCTTAATTCCTCCCGATCCCGGGTCTGACCCGACTTCTTCTGCATCCACTGCTCTGGGCATCTGCACGTTCTCACACTACTTTCGAGGCTTTAGTCCTCACTCCACCTCTTAACTCCCTTTTCCTTTTGTAGACCTTTCATGTGATCAGGGTCTCTGCGCCTTAGTGAGGGAGTTCTAGCCCTCACCTCTCTTCCTTTTCTCCTTATTCGTCTGAGTATGGTCTAGACATCACTCTCTCATTGTTAAGCCACTTCAACTCCTTGCTCCTTATTCTTATCTGCCAAAAGAGGACAACAAATCCCATGTTTATCAACATCGCCTCTAGCCGCTTCTTCAACCAAGGTTGCAAGGTAATCTATTTGCGTAAGTATGCATTTTTATAATGTCATTATTATTCATCCTTCACGCACGGGTTTTCAAAATGAAGTGCTTCTTAAACATGATCAAGAGTGGTATTCTAGGCTTTTATCTTAGATTTTTAATTTAAGATTTAGTCAAAAAGAGAGTCTTTAGGCTTGCTTCTGCAGTACCCTTTGGCTATAAGAACCCCGCGCTAGGAGTTCGGCATTTCTCTCCCCGCTCATTAAGGGCAACCCTTAGCTAGGCACCGTACACACTTGACGGCGCCTTTAGCTGTCTCTTCTGGTAAGCACCGTTGCTACTTGGGCCATGCTCGAGAGCACGAGGTCTTTTTCTGTTCTCTACTCGGCTGAAATATGAGGATAGAGATAGTCTAGGGAAAACAACCAACTTAAGCACACCCCGACAAGAGGAAGTCTCAAATAGGGGTAGTCAATTATGACCTTATTCTCAAAATTTCAATGCTCAATTGCAATATCTCTCAAAGTCCAAAGGACACAACAAGAGCAAAAAATGATGATCAAATGAAAACAAATGAGCAAAATCAAAAGAAAAATCCAAAATTTTTGGCATGCCAAGAGGGCAGTACAGTTTCCCCGCTAGACGTTATGAGCCCGGTCATATGCGTGCCTAAGTGAGAATTTAAGGTTTGATGATATGACACAAAGCCCCGGCGCAACAGACTGAATCTCTAGGGGTTGTGCTATGGAAAGAAGTTAAAACCAATGTCTTCTTAACTTATATCAGGCTTATCCCCAAATTTTTCTTCTCTTCTCCCTCTAAGACCGAGTGTTTCTGGGGTATGGCCTTTGTAGGGACACCGTTAGCAAAGGGCAGCCAACTATGGGGTGCCACCTCCTATGCATGCCTTGCTTCGGGCAGTTCTTAGTGAAAGGGGAGGAATAAGGACCCCTAGCCATGGTTTAAACATCATTTGATGCTGCATTAGCATCGTCTAAACCAAAATTTCAAAAAAATTGAATATTTCCTAACAAAAAAATCCACAAAAAGTTGGGTATTTCCCAAAATCCAAAAAAATATCAAAAAAAAATTGAATATTTCAAAAAATCTAAAAAAAATCAAATATCTTCCAAAATCCATAAAAAATTGAATACTTTTTAAAATCCATAAAAATTTGCATATTTCAAAAATCTGAAAATATATATATTATATTTTCTGGTGGTGTTTTCTTACAGGGACAACCCTTCGAAGGACCAAGAGTATGGGATGAGTCCTCTCCATTCATTGCCATCAATCTTTCGATTCTTCCCTATGTTTTGACCACTCTGGGCATCATCAAGCTATCACTTCCAAATCTTTCTAAATGACTCTTACTCTTTTCACTGGATTATTCCTGCCACTGGGCATTACTTGATCTCGATCTTTCATGCACAAACTTATGGTTAGCCAAGTTGTCATCCTCATGATAAACAACAAACCATGATGCTTCATGCTTTCATGCCTTCATGCTTTATGATCGATGCTATCATTTCCCTACCGCGCTTCTATGCTATTTCATGCTATGATTTGAATTCTTTGATCTATTCCATTCGTTGCTATGTTACAATTGCTTCATTCATTGCTTGTCATCCTTTAAATCTTGGCTAATGAAATTTTGAGTGCAGGAAGAAGTCCCACCGTCTGGACATCATCACTCTAGTCTCACGGTGCTTGCACTGCATTTCTTATTCCCCTCATGCTTATTGCCTCCATCATCTTCCCTATATGCATTTTACTATATGTTATCTACGCTATTAGATTATATCAAGGACCTTGTGGCTTTGGTAAATCTGGAATTTAAGTTCCCCTTCATCAAAAATGATGATGATTTCAGAGGAATCTTTGTCACACAGATAGGCCGTTGAGCCATCCAAGACTAGGGACGATGGTTCCCTTTTGCGAGTTGGTGTATGGGTAAACGGGCTTCGGCTTAGTATCAGCTCACAAATTAGTATCTTTACTCAGTCTAGATAGCTTAATAATATTATCCTTGATTACCTTATATTTTCATTAGTTTTAATTTTTCTTTTAAACCCAGTATGCATTCATGTAGGACTTTGAATTAACCATGGAAAACTATTCTTTTAAGGCATTCTGAGAGTCAATTGATCATTAATTTCTAAGATATGAGATATTCTATGCCGAATTGTGTACTCGGTTCACCTTGTTGCCATTTTGGGCTGTTTTTTCGAAAAACTCCTTTGTTTAGATTTCTATCCTCTTATTTCAATCCTTTTTCCTTAGATCCACCTTGGCTGCAACACGTCCACATTGGCTGGTAACCGCTCTCCAATAGTGAAACTAGGTTTGTGACTTGGGGTACTTCCATCGCACTGGAAGTTGATCGCTCTTTTATCTCTTTCGTGCCAACGTGCACACTCCTTCCTTCATCCAAACAATTGCTGATTTTCATTGAATTCTCCTCAAGATTGCTTCATTTCGATCTTTGATCCAATTCTTATCAAATGGTGATGCTTACGTATCTCATCACACCTTGGCATCTACTTTTCAGTTCCATTCCACTTCATTCCATTCCACTCTGCCTTGCTCCCTTGCAAAGCAGACGCCAAGGTGGGACAGCTGTAGACACGCCAAAATTGACATCATTTTGAGAACATCTCCTATCGCATTGTGATGCCCCACCCTCAAATCATCTTATTTGAGTGATTTTTCTCCAATTTTTCAGGGTATTTTGAAATTGGTGGCGACCTGGAGGGTGCCAATTCTCTAATTAGCGCCCTACTGGAAGGGCGCCCATTCTTCTTTTCTGATTTTATGAGATTTTTGAATTGGTGACACTCCAGAAGGTCGCCAATTCTTTCATTCATGTTTTGAGCCGAATTCGGATTATTTTTGATTCTGCGACTTTTCGGAAGGTCGCTAATTCATAAATGAGTGTTCGGACCACAAGTTGTCAATTTCCTTATCTTATTTTGAGCTTTTACTTTGTCCAGAATTCGTATTAATTCCTAATTAGTTACCGGCCCATGGGCACCAATTCTTTTCTAAATTTGAAAATTCATAATCCTTCCTAAAATGGTTCAGAACTGATGGCATTTCGAATTGTCGCTATTTTAATTGGAGCCCACTGGGTGGTTGTCCATTCCTACATAATTCTGAATCCGGCCAGAATCTCCTTCCTTCTCCATTTTGAGCCCCTTTTCCAATTGGGAAAGGATCCTAAGGCTTTCTAAGGTTAAAGGGACGCTTGGCCATGGAATGTACTCTTCCAAATCTAATTAAAACTTGATTTTCTATTTTCTATAGGATTAAACTCTAAATTTCACCCCTATAAATAGGACCCCTCTCTCCCTTTAGTTTAAGGTTGTTCAATCAATCAAAGGGGAGGTGCTGCCGAACCGGGAGCTCAAGGAGGAGGTCTCCCATGTGCTTAAAGCTACATCCATTTTTTTGTGAAACCCTACCTAGGTGTAATAGGAGAGTGCACCCCCTATCAAGGATAGAGAGAAAGCCACTCCACCATCACAGCACTAGGAGGTAATTTTATTGATGATCAAAAAAGTAATATTTACATCATCCGGATGCTAGGAAATCCTAGCTTATCCATTCGAACAATTCCCTTTACATGCTTAGGGAGTTGTTGCAGTGAAAAGAAGCAAAGATTACATTTCATGTCACATGCATAGTTAGCCAATGAATCTGCCACTTTGTTTGCTTCTCGATAGACGTGGCTGATTGAATCATGAGCAGATAATAAACTCCAAATTTCTCTCACATAGCCTATGATCTTCTATGAACAGGGAATCTTCCGGGTGACCACTTGCATGAGAGTCTGAGAATCACATTCTATAAGGGCTGGCTGAGATGAGATGGCCTTTAGGAATTTTAATCCATCCATGATAGCTCTAGCTTCAGCTATGACACAAGTGCTTTATGCATAGTAATGAGAAAATGCAATTATAAGAGTACCAAAAGCATCTCTGATAATGCCACCACCTCCCGAGATACCAGCTTGTTTTGAGGCTCCATCGGTGTTAAGTTTGAAATAAGGCCAAGGAGGACACAGCCACTTTACCAGCATAATTGGTAGATTCTTTTTATACTGAGTGGTGATATCAAAGGCTGCCATGATCTACTTCTTGCTAAAGTCTGGTTCCTGCAAGTCAGCCAATTTAATTGCTTATTTAACCTGAGTAATAATTCTGGAAATCATACCTTTTGGTTGAGGGAACCTGTCTTCATGGATAGCTGCATTCCTGGCTAACCAAATCTCCCACAACCCATGAGTTATGATCCCAACAGTAAATAAACCAAAGGTAGTGTTACATTTAACTGCATGAATAGAATTAGATATTAAATTCCTAGCAGTATAACCAGAGATTGGAATTCCTTTGGATCTGAAGAAGGACCATATGTTGGATGCCAAATCACTCTTCATAAATAAATGATTGATGTCCTCCTCCTGGCTTTGCTTGCAACATCTGCACTTAGAGTAGAGTGTAACACCCGTGCGTGTTATATTACAATCTGATGGCAGACTGTTGTATATTACCTTCCAAGTGAATACAGATATTCTAGTGGGAATCCATCTAGACCATATTTGTTTCCAGCAGGGTTGAAATTCTGGCAGTTGCATACTAAAGTAGCTGTGGTAAATGGAAGATACAGTGCAGTTCCCACTTGAGGATAGACACCATATAGCCTTGTCAGGAATATCAAAAAACTTGACATAATTCAAGGCTTTTTTTATATCATTGGGAAGGACTGCATCAATGAGGTTTACCATTTCCTGAGTTGGCTGGGCAATGATTTCCTTGACAGAAGCATTGTTATCCTGGATGAGATGGGAGGAAACCATGGATTCTAAATTGCAGTCCCCTAACCAGGTATCTTTCCAGAAATTGATGTCTTGACCATTACCAATGATAAATTTCTGGTGTTGGATAAGAATATTTTTGGCACACAGCCAGCTTTTCCTTGCAAAACCATTCATTTCTTTGAAACCAATAGTGCTGATATGGTTGCCTCTAATATATTTAGCTCTAAAAAAACCAGCCCATAAAGAATCAGAATATAACACATGCCAAAGCATTTTAACCCGGAGGGCAGTTTCCATGTGCCTTAGGGACATAATTCCCAAACCTCCCAGAGATATTGGTTTACATATCTTCTGCCAGGCCCTCCAATGTTTCCGATTACCATATTGGGATGAGCCCCAGAAGAAATTAGCAAGTGACTGATCTAGTATGTGATAAATGCCTTCATGAAGGGGAGAAGAAGCAAGAATATAAATTGGAATTGAGGAGAGCACATGTTTAATGAGAACCAGGCGCACTCCTTGAGAAAGGAACTTAACTTGCCACCCCTCAATCTTCTTCTAAACTGCAGCAATAATGCCCCCATAATGAATTTTTTAATCCTGCCCAGAGCCAAAGGATAACCCAAGTATTTGTGAGCGAAATTCAGTCTAGTATACCCAGTGATTTGCTCAATTCTGTGGGATATAGATTGGCCTTGTTTTGGGTGAATGAAATAACCACTCTTCTCTACATTAATGAGCTGACCCGAAGCCTTTTCATATGAACTCAGAATAGCCATCAGATTATGAATGGAGCCCACAGTTGCATTGGTAAATATTAAAGTATCATCTACAAATAAAAGATGGGAGATGACTGGACATCTCCTTGGACCAGAGAACCACCCAATGGAGCCATTCACGAAGGTATTTTGAAGGGATCTTCTGAGAGAATCTTAAGCAAGAATGAAAAGAAAAGGTGCAATGGGATCACCTTGTCTTAGACCCCTTGTAGACTTGAAAATTCCAACGGATTCTCCATTTAAGGAAATTGAGAACCAGCAATTGTTTATCATGAGATCAATCATGTCAATGAAGGTACTACTGAAACCAAATTGCTTAAATACTACAAAAAGAAAGTCCCATTCAACTCTATCATATGCCTTAGCCATATCCAGTTTCAACATCACATTACTCCCTCTGACTTTTCTTCCCAGTTCCTGAGTCATTTCCTGAGCCAAAGCAATATTGTCAATGATGAATCTGCCTTTGATAAAGGCTGACTGTTATTTGGAAATAATTGTGGGCAGAATACTACTCAGTCTGTTGCATAACACCTTGGAGACGATTTTGTAGGAAAAGTTGCATAAACTGGTTGGTCTATATTCAGAGATTATAGATGCATTATTGATCTTAGGAATGAGAGCAATAAGAGTCGTTGTAAACTCTCTTGGGAGGGGCTTCCTTTTAGCAAAGAATTCTTGAGCAGCATTAACCACTTCCTTATCAATAATAGACCATGCTTTTTGGACAAAAATACCCTGTAAATCCATCCGGACCAGGGGCACTGTCAGGGGATATAGAATAGACTGCTTTCTTTATTTCCATGTAGTATGGAATAGCACATAAAAAATCATTATTATCATTCGATATCAATTGAAGGATACAATTTATTAGATCACTGTCGATGAGATGTTGTTAAGAAGTAAAAGCTTTATGAAAATGGTCCACTGCTATGGCTTTTATTTCCTGACTGTCTGATGTTGTATTGTTCAATTCAGTCCGAAGATGATTAATTGAATTCCGTCTTCTATTAGCCATAGTTGTCATATGAAAGAATTTAGTATTCCTATCACCTTCTTTTAACCACCGAATTCTGGATTTTTGCTTCCAAAAAATCTCTTGTTGGACTATACAATCAGTGAGTTTTGGCTTTGCCTTATCTAAATCTTCCAAATTAGTTGCATTTGGAATGGAATCAAACAAGTGTTCTGCTTTTAGTACCTCATCTTCCGTAGCAATGAGATTGTTGTGGACATCTCCAAAAACCTTTTTATTCCAAATCCGTAACATATTCCTCACAGCCCTGAGTTTAATACATAAAGTGGTGATTGCAGAAGTGGCAATGGGACTAGTCTTCCAACATTGTGCAACTGCCTGAGCGAAGGATTCATGAGTGGTCCACATCTGTTGAAAATAAAACATGCTCTTGACTTTATTTGTAATAGCCAATCTGATAAGGAGAGGAGCATGGTCTGAGGCCTCTCTCGACAGGTGCTCTATTGTTATTGGAAACTTATTTAACCAGCATGGATTTAAGAATGCTTTGTCCAGTCTACTCTAGATTCCATTTGCTCCCTGCTGATTGTTATGCCAGGTATATTTGGATCCCATATAACCCCCATCAATAAGACCACAATCATTGATATAGTCCTTGAATTCGGAAATAGATTTCAAACAAAGAGTATTTCCTCCAACTTTTTCATCCACATTGAGAATACAGTTGAAGTCACCAGCTACAATCCAGGGTCCTTGAATCAATGAGTGAACATGAAGTAGGGAGGCCCAGAGAGGTAATCTTTCAAAACTACTACATTTGGCATAAATGAATGATGCATAAAAGAGAGGTATAATAGAGCTAGTTTGCTGTAGAGAAATATGTTGTTCATCTTGATACAAAATGATAAAGTCAAAAGGCTCTTTCCACAAAACCCAAATGCGAGAATTTTCTTCTTGATTGGCCAGGAAATTATGCATTCCGAGCTTCTTGCAAATATTTTTTAATAGAGAGGTCTTTACTTTTGGTTCTAAAATGACTATGCAGTCCACCTTAGGTTACTTGATTAAGAATTTTACTCGACCAAGAGATAAATCATTCCCAATACCTCTAATGTTCCAAATAATGAAAGTCATTGATCTTTTGATGCCAAACGAAGATTACCTGTGGAACCAGTCCTTTTCATACCTCTGGTAATAACACCTGGGCGTTCCTTGTATAATGATGTGACATTGCTAATCTCTGCCTGAAGAGATATATCCTTGCATCTTTGCTGCAAAGTTGGTGGTTCATCCACACTTAATTGTGCAGGTCCTCCCTTTACTGCCATAGGGTTGGACTCATTTTGGTTTGAAGGGAACTTGGAAAAATCCTCAGTAGAATGCATTAAAGGAATATCAATATCAGTCTCCATTGTATGAACAAAACTCACATCAGGTATTACTATCTGCTTATTGCCTTGGTAGCCAGGAATAGATGATATTATAGAGACACTGGTATATGATCTACCATTATCAACTTGCTTCAAGGAATTATGTGGAAGGTACTCAGAATGATCTAATTTGTCATCAGAAAATAAAATCGGTTTGTCCTCATGTGGAATAGTATCACCAATTGGAGCCTGGACTTCTTCCGAAGCCTGGAGTGTACTAGTATGAGTAATAGATTGATTAATAGTCAATTGTTTGGAAGCCTTTGGAAGTTGTGGCTCAACAATGGCCATATTGAATCCTTCAGAATAGTTAATTGGCTTTCCTTCCTCAGAAGTGTGGGGGAGATCCAAATTCAAATCATCATCAACCTGCTGCAGGATTCCAAATCTATTTACATCAACAACATTAGTTCGAATAGGAAGGGTACCTGGTTATCGGGCCCTGTAGGCTTGAACATTATTCCATGGAGCAGGGTTTGGAGCAGTACGATGACTGCTTTCTTTATATGCTTTCTTCTTGCACTCTGCAGCAGCATGTCCAAGCTTGTGACAGAATGAACATAGATGAGGTAATCAATGATAATTCACCGGCTGCCAGTAGCCATGTCCATCCAATTCAATCCAGATCCGTTCTTTACGAGGAGCTAAAATATCCAGCTTTAGACAGGCTAGAGCTTCAGAGGTTTCAGTCATTGCCAGAGTGTTCTCATGGATTCTTAATACCGGACCAAAGTTTCCAGCGATTGATCACATGCAATCCTCATGAAACAAATTAGCATGAAGAGAGGGGAAACCAATCCATAGCGGAGCAATAGCAGGATCTGCTTGAAAACTGAAATCCTGCGTCCAGCGGAGAAATCGGAATAGAAAACCTTTGATGTACAGATTCTTTTGTATAAGGAGCTTGAGAAAATCAATTTCATTACCTAATCTTAGGAGAAGATGTCTCGGATTGAGATGGCTAATTACAAAATCAGAAACAGCGGAATCCTCTGAATCAGACAGCTCTTGATCTCCGAGAGAGAAGGTCTTCCATAGGAACACTTAGCTATAATAGCGAATTTGAGCATTTCTTGAGAAGCCTCCACATCTACCTTGGAGAAATAAACTGCAGGTTCTCCAAGATCAGTAAATCCTGGAGCCTTCACCGAATGGAGATCTTCTACTTTTGCTGGGATGCCAAAAGAATTTGAGCATAGGAACGACGAGATTCATCCATGGCCCGAGGAGCCTTGAGAGAGGCAGGATTTGCTGGAGCAACGATTGGGGGAGGCTCCCCCGTCTCAACAATCGCCATGGATTACTGCTCAATCTACCATGGATCACTGCAATCGCCGGAGCTTGATTGTACGGACAGACCTTGATATTTGTATGGCTTCTTATGAAAAGTCATTTCAGTCATTATCATCCCCTTAAAGCTACATCCTTGGAGAAGCTTCCACTCTTGAAGATTCAAAGCCCCAATTGGAGAATAAACCAATCAGCTTTCCCCTTCTCTTTTTATTTTATCATCATAAGCATTGCATGCATCATCTTCTTCATCTCGTTTTTCTTTTTTTTATCATCTCAACATTGAGATCTCCCTTTTGTGCACTCTAGCACATCTCCTTAGTGCAACACTTGTTCCCTCCTATTTTCATCACATCATTTTTATCCTTACCCTTTGCATAGGGGTTTTAAGGCCAACACCAACAAGGTGTGTTTATGCTCATGCTTTTCATATTGTTTATCTTAAGAACTTGATGCTACACATACCATATCTCTAATTCATATCGTTCTTTGTTGGTTTGCTCAATTTGCACGGGTAATCAAATAAGAAGAACTCTCATCATCGGCCGGCCGATAGAAAGAGAAGGTGGACATTCACAATCTCCCCACACTTTTGAAAGGTATTTATTCGTGATCCCTCCTTTTCTTTATTGTTATTATCATTTGAGGTAACCCCTCTGGCGATCACACTCCATTAGCATCCACGCATACTTCCCTATTTCTTCTTCTTTCCCCTTTCTTTTCTTTTCCCATATATTAATTCTTTCTTATTTTCTTTAGTGGATTTTCCATAATCTACACTGCTGTGACGTTTCTTCTGGGGAGCCGAAGAGGACTCTGCTCCTAGGTGATAGACCAAGAAAACCCGGTCTACCGTTGCCGGAGGTGTGATGTTTTTTGCAAAAATTCTTGGGATCGACCTCTAGGGCCTAGTGCCCATATTGAGAGCCAAAATCAGAGTGACCCGAGTGTTGAAATCTGCTCGAGCCGAGAGAAGTGTTGTCGGTACTCGAGGTGATATCCTTGCACTGAGAGCCGAAGTTGCAGGAGTCTGGGGCAGGATGCCCCTTTCAAATGCTAGGATGCCGAGAGCCCGGGGTTGTAAACCCATGTTGGGTGTTGGTGATGCTGGAAATCGGGGACAAAGGCCCATGCCAGATACCATAGTTGCCACTCCCTAGGGCAGAAAGATTGCAATAGGGGTTGGTACTGCTAGATCATGGGGGAGTAAACCCCCCTGTGAAGCTGGGATGTTGAAAACCCGAGGCTAGAAGCCCTGTTGGGAACTGATATTGATGGGACCCAGGGTTGTAAGCCTAGGCTGTATGCTGGGGAACCTTGAATACGAGGTTGGGAGCCCATGTTGGGTGTCAGTTCAACTGGGACTTGGGGTTGAAAACCTGGGGGAAGTATTGGGAAGCCTTGAACTTGGGGCTGAAAACTTGTGATGAGTATAAGCTTTGCTAGGACTCGGGGTTGAAAGCCAGAGCGAAGTGCTGAGGACCCTTATACCCGGGGCTGGGAACCCGTGCTGGGTGTTGGCTCAGTAGGGGCTCGGGGTTGAAAGCTCGAGTGAGTGATTGGAGTAATGGCCGAGGTCAGGGGCGCAATGCCCGTGCTAGAGGTCAGCTAGTGCTGGACCTAGGAGTTGATGCTTGTATAGGCAAGAGACGACATGGATAGGGGCCGACAGTGGAGACCCCAAGCTTGCTGACCGCACGGGTCGCTGGTGCTGGGGAAGCACATGGTAGGTTAGCCACATGAGTAGTAGCAGGAACTAGGATTGGTTGTGAGATAGCCACAGAAATCATACCCAGGAAGTAGGGCGAACCGATGATGGGGGCGAAGTCACCAAAAGCAATCTGTGTCGCCAAGTAGCCTACCCGAGCGTGGGTAGCGATGATTATGGGGTCATACGTCATAGCCGCCATTGCTATTGGATTGTTGGTTGCTAGTGAATGCCTTGGTCGAAAGATGGTTGCCAGGCACGAACTGGCTGATAGAGTGCGAACTGGAAGCTGCAGGGGATGTCCCTCCTCTACCTCTCCTACAAGGATAGGAAAAGGACACCATGGCTTCAGGGCTGGCACTGGCTTCTCTTTAGTAGAAAGAAGAAAGGTAGGAGACATCCCATCGGGCGTGCCAACTCTTGTTCGCCGCTCACGGGAAATTTCTAAATTTTGTCCCGCGGCGTGACACACACTCGCCTTTCGGAAGTTCGAGATAGGTCGACTTGGCACACGGGGATTCTGGGGTAGTGATGGGGAAATACAAAGAAATAAATATGGCTAGGTCAGGGGTAGCTAGATGGAATGAGGATGTGCCAGTCGATTTCTTGACGATCACCTACAGAATATAATTTTGATAGGGGAAGTGCCACCAGGGCACGACATGTGGGCACGGGATGTCGGGTGATATGTGGAGAGAAGGGGGTTACGCTCGTACGAGTGGAGGTAATAATGGAGATTCATGTACATGATGTCTTCCTCACTGATCGCAAGCAGTCAATGTTTGTTTTACATTGAATTGAATCTGAACACCTTTATTTATTTTGCTGAAGGAGGACTGAGGTACCCTAGAAGCCGCAGCATAGAAAGGGGACATAGTTCACACTGTAGCTAGAATTTGACTGTCGGGTTCAGCAAACCGGGTTGAAGATATTGGAATCTGGGTGAGACGTATACTAGAATAGGGCTATGAACATTGGCTCAACAAGGGGTTGGCAGATACTGGCCTGAGAGATAGATGACACCAAAGGCTAGAAGGCAGGGACACCAAAGTGTGCCAAGAGAGGTGAAGAATTAGGTTTTTTGAGTACACTTCACTATAATAATCCATAACATGCATTACAGAGAGGCGCTAAAAGACCTTAATACATTAGAGCAAGCCACGGGACAATTCAATCTCGAAGATCGATCCCCGGGTCATTGCACAATAAAGTGGGTTTTCTGCTGTTTTACAAAGGGTCCTCTGAGGGACTACAAGTGGTATGGAGTGGTGATGGCTGTACTGGTTGCTGGGACACTAACATAAACTAGAAGGCATGTGGGTCGGGTGTCAGTGTATCCAAGAGTTAGGACCGGGCCCCGGGCATGATACTTCTGGGCTAAGGTCGAGCTAACTCAGGGCGATAGGCAGGACAGTCGGTCACCGACTCAAAACGAGCAGTCAAAAATCGGCCACGAAATAATGGATGTTCCGGCATGAGGGTGTCGATGCCGTTATCATGGTACACCATATGTAAGCGAACCCGGTGGACGAGTGTTCCCACTGTTACCATGGCACCCCATATGTAGAGGGGGATGTTTGTGTGCATTGGCTAAATGTCATATGAGGGGTGTTGATGTGACATACCTATAGGCACCAGAAGGTGGTGGCTGCACGCGAATGGCGTGTGTATGTCCTCCCTCCGAACTATGCTGCTGCTACCTACAGTGCACAGATTAGAAATAAAGAAATAGTGATCGCTAGAGGCTAATACGTGAGCCTCATAGGGGTAGGATGATTGCAATGCCCTTGAAGTGAGAGATGTGGGTTCTTCCTGTCCTCGCTCTCGGTCGGCCAAGAACGCGGAGCTCTATGAGTCGATGACGAACTTCCTACAAATTAACCAGCAAACAGAGATAATAAACCCATTAGACTGTGATAGCGTAGTATATGTTCAAACCAAAGGAAGAAAAAGGCAATTGGGGGTGAAGGGGGGCGGGAAGGGGGATGGCCGAGACTTTCGACCATCTGTCTTTTCTATGTTTTGGATTGGTAATTGATGGGGACATCAAAGTAAGACCACTAACTTTTTTATTTACATTTATATCCATGAGTCAATTGTATGGCAATTATAAGCCAATGTGTTAGTGCTTTGAAATTACTGGGTTTCTTTACAAAAAGGCCATGTTGGCCCGACAGGACCCCCACCCTCTCAACCATTGGACCATTGTGGACACTAAAAAATTCTCACCCCATGTTTACGTGCAGAGGAATAAAGGAGGAGAAAAGAGAAGAGAAGAAGAAAAGGAAGCCCCAGCGGCACACCTGCCGATTGCCCTCGAGCGGCACATTAAGTGCCCCCAGCGGCACACCTTTTAAGCCCCTCCAGCGGCACACTAAGCGGCCTCTAGCGGCACACCCCCAGTGTTCCCCAGCGGCACACTCACCCAGTGTCCCCCAGCAACACACTCACTCTGTGCCCCCCACCGGCACACCCTTTGGTGCCATCCAACGGCACAGTCTTCATGCCCTCCAGTGGCACACCCTTTAGCCCTCCAACGGCACATTGGTGGTTCCCTTCTAGCGGCACACTTCTCAGGCCCTTCAGTGGCACACACACTGGTGCCCTCCAACGGCACACTCCCTAGTGCCCTCCAACGGCACACACACCTATGCCTTTCAGCGGCACGCTTCAACTAGCCCTTCCAGCGGCACACTTCTCAGGCCCTTCCAGCGGCACACTTCTCAGGCCCTCCAGCGGCACACCCAAACAAGCCTTTCAACGGCACAACCGTTGCATCCCTCCGCGGCACAGTCTGCCGAATAACTCCTCCGATCCAGCTTTGAGCCAGCTCATTCCGACACAACGTTAAAACTTTCAGAATGGCACAGACAACGGTTATTAGGTGAGCCCATTGGTGCATAGCCCAGGCACCTCAACGCCTGCTAACCCCTACCTAGGTGTCATCTTCTGGTTCGACCATGGTGACTTCGACCTAACAAAGATGGGACTCGGGTCAACCTCGGATGGCAGTGCCATCATGAGGCTCCCCCGTCAACGACGCACATATAAAGGCCCCTCACGGAGAAGGGAAGAGGATGCGAAGACAGTGATACGAGAAGAAAAGGAAGAAGAAGAAGCGAATAAGAAGGTAGAAGAGATATAAAGAAAAGAGAGAGGAGTGTTGCATGTAACGGAGGGGGAAGGAATGGAGTGAAGGGAATGGCTACCCTTCCTCGTTCCAACCCTCTCCCCAACTTTCTTTTCTTTCCTCTTCTTTGTTTCTTCCCTCCCTTTGTTTAGGGATGCATTGTACGATGTGTGGTCTTTGGGCCATGATCCTTGTTATTTTGAGTCCTCCATGAATGAAATAATTCTTGGCTTGGCTTCTTACTGCGTTTGCTGTTTTCTCCTCACCAGTCTCCTGTGGCTTTACATTCTCCCCCCAACCTCCCAACTCCCTGTTCTACCAGATTTCCCGTGACACTGGCATATGTAGTCAATAGGTTTTGTTCCTGGCTTGATAGGGTATGGCCGGCCTCCTTCCTCTTCAATGGCTTTCCATCGCATAACAACTCTTGATCTTGCCATACAGGTCTATTGGAGCCCACTGTCCCTTTTTTTTAACAACACACAGAATTCACCCATTGGCCAGGAAACTCCTCAGCCTTTCCTCCAAAGTCCCCAGTGCGCATACACCCACTCAGGCCTCCCAGCCATCACCCTCATTCTCCCTGGGACGGCACACTCCCTCCGACTTGCCCACCGGTACACCCTTGAACCGCCTGCCCAGCGGTACACCCTGGCCGTCTTTGGCCGGGCACACCCTTGGCTGTGCCCCACCGGCACACTCTCAACAACACCCTTACCGATACACCTTGAACAGTCCAGCCCGGTGCACCCTAGCTGCCGTTTCCACGGTGCATCTGTGATCTGTGTCAGCCTAAGTGTGATGTGACACCACCTTGGGGTGATAGTCACAAGACCAATGCTTCCTCGGACCTAAGTATGCAAGCACAACCACAAGGCTAAGAAGCCTACGTAAGCGGACCTTCGTATGGCGCACACACTCAACCCGGGGGTAACTCGGGGATGCCGAGTCGAGGAAGTGGGACAAGACCCTTGCTGGTAGAGGGCCAGCAACATCCAAGGTAAACCTCCCCTTGGGGAACGGATATCCAACTCAATGAGCCGGCAATGGCCACAGGGCGCGGGTCACTCACTCACACCCACGGTGGTCGCACAAAGACGGTGGAGCCTTAGAATCGGGCGCTCTATCCCTAACCGACGGCGCAATTGGAGAATATTAAATGAACAAGCATAAATGAGAGCAAGGGACGAGTTCTCACCTAGCCGGTTTGAAGAAACCGACTCCGGTCGGAGACGGGGGCGAGCGGGGAGGCGAGGGGAGCACCCGCACGCCGCGTCGATGAAGCTTCAAACCTGCGAGTGTAATTATTACATGAACTACCCCCATACAAGGGGGGAATCTTGGGGTGGGGATTATGTGGTTACAACCAAAACTACCTCCATGCAGGAAGGGGCCTTCAGCTGGCCAAGCGGGGAGGGGAGAAACGGGGGAAAGAACGCCGAATGAAGATCGAGATTAGTTCTTCCTGCTCTCTGCTAGTGCTGACAGACAGTCGAAGAAGTGGTTACTGTGACTGCTCCCGAATTTTTATGATGATGGGACCAGTGGGAATTCTTCGTAACTGGAGCGGGATGATGCCAGAATTTTATTGATTTCTATGGTCGTCGGTTCTGGTCGGGGCAGAGGGTTGAACAGGGAAGCAGGTTACTATTCTTGACTGTCGCAGAACCTCAGCAGCTGAATGATAAGGGTACCACGGGCGCTTCAGAACTCCAATTTGAGCATGGCTGGTACCGATGGATTCATTGTCGTGTCCTCTTCAAAACGCAAGCAAATGGGATGCCAGATGATGTCAGAGTGGACCGGTAGAACTCGAACAAGGAGGGGAGGTCAGAGCAGACTGACAAGAAACAGAACCAAGCACCTGGAGGAAGAAATTGATAACTCTTGATTCCGGCCATCAATCGGAGTTTCGCTTCTTGATCCTGGAAGTCGACAGGTCTAGGAAGAAGTTTGTAGAAGAACTCTTGCCCAGATTCCCGATAGAATTGCCGTGGAAGAGCTTCCACTCAGGTTCTGGTCCTCTGCCTGAGAAGTCTTGCGCAGTCGTAGTAGATCGCCTCCTCCGAACAGCTCCGACCTTGGAAGCCGGCGGGACTACCACCGTTCGAAAGCCGACTCAAAGATGATTCCAGCAATATAAGAATTGCCACCTGGTTCGATGAGGAGACGATCGGACAGCCTCTGCAACCAACAGCTTCTTTGCTGCCTCCAAATAGTGAACTGCATGTTGATGATGATGGGGGAAATGGGGTATATGGAAGGGGAAATGGGGTGAATAGGTGTGGGAGTGACCCCTAGTTGTGAGGGGGCCTGGGAGGGGGTGTTCTAAGGTGTGGGAGAGGGAGAATGGGGTCTGGAATGGGGTGTTTACAGTTGGTGAGAGAGGAGCTGCGAATTTGGGCTTGGAGGGAGAAGGGGGAAGGTGAGGGGGGCACAAGTGGGTGGAGGGAATGTGAGTTTGAATTTCCTTTAATGTGGGGTGATCAATGGTGGTCTTGGGGATGGGAAGAGGTGTCTTGGGAAGGTGGAGGGCTGCTTGGGGAAGGGGATGGGTAGTTGGGGGTTGGAGGGTGGGGTGTGGATTGGTGGAGGGTCTCTTGGGACTAGGGGGAAGTAATGATGCTTGTGGGAAGTTGTAGAGGATTTAATGGAGGTAGGTGGGAGAGTGGAGGTGGTTGGGAGGGGAGGAGAGAGAGAAGGGGGTGCCCTCCTGTTGGAGGGAGAGAGAGAGAGGAGAAGGGGGGGTAGGTGGGATTCACTCCTTAGGGCTTCTCACCCAAATAATGGATTCATTCCACTAAGAAAATTTGAACTCTCAAATGGCAATTCTTCATTCATTGATTCATTACCTCAAAATGGAGAGAGTGGGGTCCTATTTATAGGGATCCCACAATTTACAATAAGACCCTGACTTTTGGCACATTGACTAATAACCAACAAGGTAGGGGCGCCCATGGGCCAAGTCCACTGGGTTGGGCCCAATAGCTAGTCTAAATTAGCCTAAAGAGACTCAAACTTAGGGAAATAAACCAAAGACCTAGATACATGACTCTAATAAAAGGGAAATTACAACGATGTGACTCAATAAAAATAAAGAAATATAACATAGGACTCATAATAAATGGCTAGACCATGACGTACGCCTCCGGGGTGACGAGAAGGGCCGAGAGTGCCAGGACGGATGGTGATGACCCCATCATACTCCCGGGGTGCGGAGAACTCGACTCCGTCGAGTAAGAGTCCTTCCCTCTTCGGAAAGGTGCAGAAGTGGTACCGCTCACATGTCTTCCGAAAGAAGTTGATTCTTCCACCTAGCGAGGTAGTGCCCGTACACCTTGCTCCGAGTGATGATTTCCTGTTCATCCAATATTCTCTCAAGTTACTTACGTCGGGCTTCTCTGGGCTGACGGTGCTCTCATGGGGAGGGGTTGGTGCTCTCTCAAGGGAGGAAGGGGGCTTGAAATCCTCACTTGGTGCCACCGTGGGTCCCTTGTGTGGCACAAGGCCTTCCACATTGAAACTGAAGTTAACTCCGTATCCCTCGAGGAGGCCTAACCTATGAGTAGTGGGGCTAGTGCACCTCAAAACCTGGAAGGGGCTGATCCCACAAAACCTCAATCTTGAGTTGTCTCTATGTGAGAGACTCTCATTCCTCACCATCCCGGAATCACCCATTTAGATTTCTTGGTGGCGTCAGTGAGTCGGTCGGTCTTTTACAAAATTTCATGACTCTTGTTGATGTGCTTGCAAGGTTATCATGCAATTTTGTGAATGCTATCCTTTTAGTGGTTATGGGTGAACCTGGACAACCATAGATGAACCTATCATGCCATGATGCCATATGGACCTTGATGAACCTTGGTGGGCCGGGGCAACCAAATGTGGCCCTATCATGCATGGACTTTCTAACAAAGGTTGGAGGGCCGGGGCATCCGTAGGTGATTCGGTCATCTATGGGGGTGACAAATGCCGGGGGACCCGGACATCCAAGAATGCTCCTATCATGCTTAAGACTCATGATGAGTGAAGGTGGACCATTACATCCGAATTTGGACCACTCATGCTTTCTACTTGACATGTGGGTGATATGAATGAATGGACCCAACATAATGTTCATGCCAATTAGTGTAGTAAGCCTAGACACATGCATGCTTTTCCTAAAGGTGTATTTCATGTATATAGGTGTGGGACAACCTTTGAACTCCCATTGGAAAGGATCGAATGGATCTAAGAAGGTGGTCATCATGGGGTGGGGCACAACCTTATTACCTAGGGGTATGTGGCCCAAGGTCATGGCTCCCAAGGTGTAACCCGGGTCTAGGATGGGGTGAATTGGGTCAAACATAGTGGGTTGGGATAGGGAATGGTGGGTGGTGGATAAGGTGGTTGGGTTCTTTGACCCCCATTGGAAGGGATCAAAGGGATCATAAAAAGGGTTATCGAGGGGGAGGGGCCCTATGTCCTCAAAATCCTCAAATAGTGGTGGGTCATCCTCCTCTAATGAGACAATGGGGCCAAAGTTCTTGGTGGGTGGGTCTGCCATGAAGGGAGGGTTTGGCTTTCTACCCGAGATAAGAAGCTCTAAATTGAGGAGAAGGCTGGGCTCATCGGGTGTAGGAAGGAATAGAATGAGGTCGCTAGTGTAGCAACCAATGGTGCAAATCGAGGTGATAGACCCGATGCATAGGTGTAGGAGGCCAATGCTCTTAGGTTGTTCGGCCATAGGGGCCAACATGCTAGTGAACTCAATTTGCCATGCTAAGCCCCTAAGAAAATCCTCTAAGGTCTCCACTTGATAGGATGCTTGGATTGTGGTGTGATAGGAGAAGAATGGCACTATGGGAAAATTTTGTTCTATGGGAGGGCAAACATGGGCCAAGATCTCACTAATTAGGCTCTCTCTTAGCCAACTAACAAGGGGTTCTCCTAAGATGAGCTTGACCCCAACTAGAGAGGGTGGTGTAGGATGAAGATTATCATGTGGGGTTTCTTCTTCAACTTGGGCATGGATTTCCTCCAAGGTAGGGAGTGGGTTTGGAGTGTTCACCACTATTGGATCGGGTATGAGTTCTTCTACTAAGGAGGTGAGATGGTCTTTTATGGTGATGAGGGTTGGTGTGTGGTGCTCTCGGGGTAGAGGGTAAAGGGAAATTTGATTTGGAATAGGGAGGGGAAGTAGTGGAGGTTTAGGACATGGGAGTTTTGGGGGAGGGAGTGGGAGATGAGTTGGTTGGGGTGGCTTGAGTTGGTCGGTCTTGGGGGGAGTCTCTCTTATAGGAGAAGATGGAGGGGTAGTGGTGGCCCTTATTGGGAAAATTGGGTTGATTAGGGGTTTCTTCCCCTTGGGATCGGCCGGTTGTGGAGGGGTGGAAGTGAGGGCTAATTGGGTTTGGATAGTGAGATTTGCGGAAGGGGGTTTTGGTTGGGGAGTGGGGACTTTCATGGGGTTAAGTGGGGAGGTGGATGCTTGGATTATTTGGGTCCTAAGGGATAGGATTTGGTGGCGGAGTGTAGCGGTGATGGTTGAGAGAAGATTTGTTGGGATTGGTGGGATAGGAGGCCTAAAGGTGGTCTCAAGTTGGTCAGGTGGGGATGGAGGAGTGGTAGTGCTCCTCGGGCTAGGGGTGTTTGAGTAGGAGGGGTGGGAATATTTAGGGATGTAGACCTTCCTAAGTTCTTCTTTCATATCATCCCATGAAGAAATGGGCTCTTACCTCCTAACCCTTCTTAATCCCTCTATGTGTTCCCACTTACTCTTGGCTTGACCCCGAAATCGTCCCTTGGCCTTGCGGACTCTTGCGGGTCCATATACCCAAGTCTCTTCAAAGTACCTTTCTATGGTAGCCTCCCACCTAAGATAATCGCTAGAATGTGATCCGTCAAAGGTAATGTCCTCATCTAGAATGATGTTCAAGATTGGTGGACCGATCGGACCCTTGTGGAGGGCCGAATTGTATGGACTTGACCAAAGAGAGGTAGCCATGCTAGTGGTTGATGCACCGGAGACTCTAAATGCCATGGCCCTAGGACAAGACTTAGTAGAGACAAGTCTAGAACTTGCTCTGATACCAATTTGATGTGACACCACCTTGGGGTGATAGTCACAAGACCAATGCTTCCTCGGACCTAAGTATGCAAGCACAACCATAAGGCTAAGAAGCCTACGTAAGCGGACCTTCGTATGGTGCACACACTCAACCCGGGGGTAACTCGGGGATGCCGAGTCAAGGAAGTGGGACAAGACCCTTGCTGGTAGAGGGCCAGCAACATCCAAGGTAAACCTCCCCTTGGGGAATGGATATCCAACTCAATGAGCCGGCAATGGCCAAAGGGCGCGGGTCACTCACTCACACCCACGGTGGTCGCACAAAGACGGTGGAGCCTTAGAATCGGGTGCTCTATCCCTAACCGACGGCGTAATTGGAGAATATTAAATGAACAAGCATAAATGAGAGCAAGGGACGAGTTCTCACCTAGCCAGTTTGAAGAAACCAACTCCGGTCGGAGACGGGGGCGAGCGGGGAGGCGAGGGGACCACCCGCACGCCGCGTCGATGAAGCTTCAAACCTGCGAGTGTAATTATTACATGAACTACCCCCATGCAAGGGGGGGAATCTTGGGGTGGGGATTATGTGGTTACAACCAAAACTACCTCCAAGCTGGGAGGGGCCTTCAGCCGGCCAAGCGGGGAGGGGAGAAACGGGGGAAAGAACGCCGAATGAAGACCGAGATCAGTTCTTTCTGCTCTCTGCGAGTGCTGACAGACAGTCGAAGAAGTGGTTGCTGTGGCTGCTCCCGAATTTTTATGATGACGGGACCAGTGTGGAATTCTTCGTAACTGGAGCAGGATGATGCCAAAATTTTCTTGATTTCTTTGGTCGTCGGTTCTGGTCGGGGCAGAGGGTTGAACAGGGAAGCAGGTTGCTGTTCTTGACTGTCGTAGAACCTCAGCAGCTGAATGATAAGGGTACCACGGGCGCTTCAGAACTCCAATTTGAGCATGTCTGGTACCGATGGATTCGTTGTCGAGTCCTCTTCGAAACTCAAGTAACGGGGACGCCAGATGATGTCGGAGTCGATCGATAGAACTCGAATAAGGAGGGAAGGTTGGAGCAGACTGATAAGAAGCAGAACCAAGCACCTAGAGGAAGAAATTGATAACTCTTGATTCCGACCGACAATCGGAGTTCTGCTTCTTGATCTTGGAAGTTGACAGGTCTAGGAAGAAGTTTGTAGAAGAACTCTCACCCCGATTCACGTTGGAATTGCCGTGGAAGAGCTTCCACTCAGGTTCTGGTCCTCTGCCTGAGAAGTCTTGCGCAGTCGTAGTAGATCGCCTCCTCCGAACAGCTCCTGCCTTGGAAGCCAATGAGACCACCACCGTTGGAAAGCCGACTCGAAGACGATTCCAGAAATATAAGACTTGCCACCTGGTTCGATGAGGAGACGATGGGAAAGCCTCTGCAACCAACAGCTTCTTTGCTGCCTCCAAATAGTGAACTGCATGTTGATGATGATGGGGGAAATGGGGTATATGGAAGGGGAAATGGGGTGAATAGGTGTGGGAGTGACCCCTAGTTGTGAGGGGGCCTGGGAAGGGGATGTTCTAAGGTGTGGGAGAGGGAGAATGGGGTTTGGAATGGGGTGTTTGCAGTTGGTGAGAGAGGAGCTGCGAATTTGGGCTTGGAGGGAGAAGGGGGAAGGTGAGGGGGGCACAAGTGGGTGGAGGGAATGTGAGTTTGAATTTCCTTTAATGTGGGGTGATCAATGGTGGTCTTGGGGATGGGAAGAGGTGTCTTGGGAAGGTGGAGGGCTGCTTGGGGAAGGGGATGGGTAGTTGGGGGTTGGAGGGTGGGGTGTGGATTGGTGGAGGGTCTCTTGGGACTAGGGGGAAGTAATGATGGCTTGTGGGAAGTTGTAGAGGATTTAATGGAGGTAGGTGGGAGAGTGGAGGTGGTTGGGAGGGGAGGAGAGAGATAAGGGGGCGCCCTCCTCTTGGAGGGAGAGAGAGAGAGAGGAGAAGGGGGGGTAGGTGGGATTCACTCCCTAGGGCTTCTCACCCAAATAATGGATTCACTCCACTAAGAAAATTTGAACTCTCAAATGGCAATTCTTCATTCATTGATTCATTACCTCAAAATGGAGAGAGTGGGGTCCTATTTATAGGGATCCCACAATTTACAATAAGACCCTGACTTTTGACACATTGACTAATAACCAACAAGGTAGGGGCGCCCATGGGCCAAGTCCACTGGGTTGGGCCCAATAGCTAGTCTAAATTAGCCTAAAGAGACTCAAACTTAGGGAAATAAACCAAACACCTAGATACATGACTCTAATAAAAGGGAAATTACAACGATATGACTCAATAAAAATAAAGAAATACAACATAGGACTCATAATAAATGGCTAGACCATGACGTACGCCTCCGGGGTGACGAGAAGGGCCGAGAGTGCCAGGACGGATGGTGATGACCCCATCAAAGTGGTTTCTTATTCGGTATTTTCTCCGAGTTTTGTGAAGCTTTCTTAAAGGTGGCTGCCTCGGCACACACCTCAAATTGTTGGTTCGTGCCACTCCTTGTGGGCATGTTCCCTTTTACTCCCTTACCATCCGGGTCAAGGGGAGATACTGCTGAATTTTTATCAGAAATAACAACAAGTTAAAAGACAAAAGGAAGCAACAAACAAATGAACTGATCAACAATAAACCTTTCTAATCAAGACAAAGGAACTATGCAAGGCTCAGAGAATTGAACTATTTAACATGGCTAAGGACTTAATCACATAACAGTTAATTGGAGGCTTGTCATTTGAGACCCTTCATCTGAATTCCATGAGCAAAAGAGTCCACCATTTATGTGGATTCTGCCCCATTGGCATTGGCCTTCCAAACCATTTCAGTCTGAACATCCCCTGGCCAGCCTTGAACGGTACACTCCAATTGACGCCAGCCCAGCACACCTTTCAGCCTACATAACCTGGCACACTCGTGCCCCCCATTCCTCCAATGCCTTGCCTGGCGCTCTCCTTCAGCGGCACACTAGCCCTCTCCCCCTTTTGTCCGGCACACTCCCGTTTGGCCTTGTCCGACACACTTCAAGCCCCTTTCATCCTCAATCCAACCTCCCACCGGCACGCTTCATTTGCATTGACTTGCATTCCAATCTGGCATGTCCTTGCTTAGACCCATACCCCAAACATGCACAGACCTTGTTCAATGTGCACAGACCTTACCCAAAACTTGCATTGACCTTATCGCATATGTACACAGACCTTGAATCCGTATGTGCACAGACCCACATGGCCATGTACACAACTGCACCGACCTTACCATTGACTCAACAGCTACTGCACTGACCTCAGCTTCCCCCTTGCCCGGTGTACTGGCACCCTATTCTAACGGCATACACCTTCACACCCCAGCGGTACACCCTCAGCGGCACACTCTCCGAAGGTACACACCCTTGAATCATCCTCCAACGGCACACTCTTCATCCTCTAGCGGTACACCCCCCTTGGCTGGCACACTCTCATCTGCTTCAGCGGTACACCCCTAAATCATCCTCCAGCAGTACACTCTCCACCTCACCCACTTCGACACACTCTATATCTAAAAGCCAGACCAGAGAAAAGGGAATATAGTAATAAAAAAGGGATTTACATAATGACAATGATAAAAGGGAGGGGTTCTAATCAAAAGAATAAACAAAAGAATAACAAAAGGGGGACAAATAATAATAATAAATGAATAAAAATATGATAATAAATGACAATAATAACAAACCCAACAATAACAATAATAAATAAATAAATCATAAAAAACTAAATAAATAGTAATAACAAACTCACTCAAAAAATATATAAACTAACAAATAATAATGATAAAAATTCAAATAATAATAAAACGATGAGACCTGCTCCGCAGCCCTGTATCCCTTCAAGACCTGGCGTAAAGGGAATATTAACGTCGCCCCTCCAAGTCGGGTTCGGACCTTCGGAGCCATCCCGATATGGTCGTAATCCGGCATTGCTCTGGACCGATAGTTCGTCAAATCGGATTCGTTCTATTGGGATTCATTCTCGCTCTTTATTGAAATTGCCGCGAACTCTGTATACATTTGTGCGGGGCTGTTTCCATCTACGTCGTACCTTCAATACGGACCTTTGTCCGAACATAAAGTGGTCCATGAGTGACTGACAAAATCTGAATGGAACGAGAAGGCTCTCGTCATCCCCGGACCCTTTGCATGGGAATATCAATAAGACCTCCATGGGCCATGCTTAGACCTCGGGTTCCCCCCGATCATGGTCATTGCCTGACCCATATCCTCGGCCTATATCCCGCTCCCTTTGAACGCATATTAGTTCTGGGATCTGATCTCGGGACACTCCCCCGTTGCCCCCTTGGCACCGGAAATATTAATGATACTCATGCAAGTCTTGTTTCGACCGCGGGGGGCCCACCGTAGTATGGTCGCGGCTTGATCTTGCACCAAGCCGAAAAACTTGTTAGTTTCTGACCGCTTTATTCGAGATTTAACTGAATATTTCTAGTTCCTCTGAATAGTAAATTTGATGTACCCCTGCATACACATGCTCCGGTTTTCCCGTGACGAGCATGCTGCCTTCAAGCCGTACACTCGTCCGAATATTAAATGGTCCCTTGAGCGACCGACATGTTTCGAATGCTTGCTTCCCTACACATCGGGCTTTCCGACTGATTCGAGACCGCTATCGGCTTATTTCTCTCGATACAATTTCTTGGTAATGAGGCCCTGATTCCCGGCGATTAATTAAGGGTGTTCCCCTCTCCGAGGGGACGTAATTAACGCCGTGACCTTTATGGCGCGGCGGGTTTTGGTCCCGACCCGAACCACACAATCGCCTGACTGAGTCAGACCGAGCGCACCATGGTCTCTCACGAAGCCTGAACAAATCGTCACTTTGTGACTGGCACGCCCACGCACTTAATAAACCAATAAACGAATTCAATAAACCGATATGCCAAGATGTAAATGAAAAGTGCGTCCACAAGTGTGGCACGCTCGGTGGGACTGAAACCACCCTTCATCTCTTTGCCGGGATTCGGGGCCTCATGGCCTCCTAATAAACGATGTTTGTCTGCTTTGATGAATTACAAGTGCTGTCTTTGTCAGTCCTATGGGGGGGAAAGCCGAATTAGGTGAAATTATCTTTATGGCCTCGAGGATGCTACTCCGAGGCACCTGCAGCTCCCGGGAATCATGAAGGCCGTTTAAAAAAAAGAGAGAGAAGAGAAAGAGAGAAGAAGGAAGGGGAAATCAAACCCCCTTTCCCTAAGAAGAAAAAGAAGAAAAGAAGAAAAGAAGGAAGCAAAAAAGGAGAAGAGAGAGAATTGGCGAGAGAGGGCTGTACGGCCATATCCATCGACACCTGTGCTGAACAAAGATTACCACTATGGGGTTGATGCGGTGGAGCGAACCACTCATCCCCTCCCTGAGGGGGTGAGCACTCTCCTACACACCTACCTTGGTCTATTACACAAAAGAAAGAGAAGAAAAGAATGGACGAAAAGAAAAGTTGACAAGTATTGCTGACCAAAAGAACAAGAGGAAACCCGGCATCCAGCCCGACTCTAGGAGGGTCCAAGTCCGTGGTGCAATATCCCGGTCCGTTCCACCTTCCTCCTGCCCCTATCCGGCGCAAGACGGTCCCTCGAGTGGTTGTTAGAAAATCCAACAAGCCGCAACTGTAGCTTGATGAATTCCTGCCCACTGTGGGGGATATTTTATAGCAATGAGGCCAAGCACGGCCACCACTCCCGAAGAGCGCGTGCATATACCCCACCATGGGGGATAAGAAGAAGAAATATACCATGCCATGGGGGCACGAGAAGCAAAGAGGCATACACCCCGATATGGGGGCACATGAAGAGAATTCACCCCGACTCGAGGGCATGTGAGAAGACTATACCCCGCCTCGAGGCATTGAAGCCATAAAAAGTACACCCCGCCTGGGGGCACAGAAGCAAAGAGGCAAGACACACCCGCCATGCGGGCACATGAAATAAAGGCTACACCCTCGCTCTAGGGGCATTTGAAGAGAAACATATCCCGCCATGGGGGCATAAGAGGCAAAAGAATCTACCCCGCCACGGGGGCATAAGAAGACACAAACCCTGCCTGGGGGACGCAGAAGCAAAGAGACAGAATACACCTCCACCTGGGGGCACAGAAGCAAAGATACACACATCCCGACCTGGGAGCATATGAAAAAAGATATACCCCACCCAAGGGGCATTTAAAGAAGAAACACGCCCCTGCCCAGGGGGTATACAAAGACAGAAGCACACTCCGCCTGAGTGCACAAGAAGCAAAGTACACCCCGCCTGGGGGCACAGAAGCAAAGAGGCAGAACATGCCCGCCTTGGGGGCACAAAAAATAAAACGCACCCCACCTTGAGGGCATCAAAAACAACAATACACCCCGCCCGGGTGCACAAGAAGCAAACATGCCCTAGTGTGTCGGGGCAGAAGAAGAAGAATCCACCCCGCTCTGGGGCATAAGAAGCAAAAGATACACCCCGCTTAGGGGGCACATGAAGGGAATACACCCCGACTCGGGGGCATGTGAGAAGAATCTTCCCCGACTTGGGGGCATAAGAAGAAATAGAGTTGCACCCCGACCTGGGGGAACATGAAGAGGATCCACCCCGACTCGGGGCACATAAAGCAAAAGTTACACCCCGACTTTGAGGCATTTGACAAAGAATCCACCCCGACCTAGGGGCATAAGAAGAAACGGAGTTGCACCCGGGCCTAGGGGCATTTGATGAAGAAATGTACCCCGATATGGGGGCACATGAAGCAAAAGACATACCCCGCCATGGGGGCATAAGAAGAAAAGAATTCACCCCGGCCTGGGGACACTCAAAGAAAGAAGCACATCCCACCATGGGGGCATAAGAAGTAAGAATACACCCCATCTTAGGGGCACACAAAGGAAGAAACTCACCCCCGCTCTAGGGACATATGAGACAAAGAATATACCCCGGTTTACGGGCATACGAAGAGAAATATATCCCACTCTGGGGCAGAAAAAGTAGAAGAATCTACCCCGACCTGGGGGCACAATAAGTAGCAGAGTCACACCCTGATCTAGGGGCACCTGAAGAGAAATATATCCCGCCATAGGGGCGTATAAAAGAAAAGAGAGTAAGAATGCACCCCGGTCTGGGGGCACAGAAGTAAAGAGACATACATCCCGACCTGGGAGCATATGAAGAAAGGTATACCCCGCCCAAGCGGCACTTGAAGAAGCAACATACCCCGCCACGAGGGGATGGAAGCCGCAAAAAAATTTCACCCCAGCTTAGGGGTATTCAAAGATCTACCCCAGTTTTAGGGGCATTTGAGGAAGAACTACACCCCGCTATGGGGGCATGAGAAGCAAAGACTATATCCCGCCTGGGGACACACAAAGAGAGAAACTCACCCCGGCTTAGGGGCATTCAAAGAAGAAATGTACCCCACCATGGGGGGGCACATGAACCAACACACCCCGCCTGGGGGCATAGAGGCCATAAAGAACAAGCCCAGACTTAGGGGCATTTGAAGAAGAATCCACCCCGCCTGGAGGCATAGAAGCAAAGGTACACCCCGCTTAGGAGCACGTGAAGAAAAGACACATCCCTCCTTGGGTGCATAAGAAGCAAAACACTCCTCTCCTGGGGGGGCCACGTGAAATAAAGCTACACCCCCCCTCAGGGGCGTAAGAAGCAAAGATATGCCCCGTGCCCGAGACATATGAAGAGGAAGATACCTCCCTCTGGGGACATAAGAAGCAAAAGCCACACCCCGACCTAGGGGCATTTGAAGAAGTGAAGAAGAAACATACACCCCGCCTGGGGGTAGGGAGGCTGTAAAGAAGATACCCTGCCATGGGGGCATAAGAAACAAAAGACACACCCCGACATGGGGACATAAAAAAGAGAAGCAAAAGATACACCCCGTGCCGGGGGCATGTGAAGAGAAAGATACCTCGCTCTAGGGCATAAGAGGCAGAAGGATCTATCCCGCCATGGGGGTATCTGATGTGACACGCCCTGGACTTTAACAAGCAAGCACAATTCACAATAGTAACGACCAAAATCGGCGGCCACTCACCCGACTTTCACCCAAACCCGGGGTAACTTGGCGATGCCAAGTGGAGGATGTGAGGGATGGGCCCTTGCTGGAAGAGGGCCAGCAAGGCCAAGGTTTGTTCCCAAGGGTATGGAGGCCCAATTCAATGGAGCCGACGTTGTGCCGAGGGCACCGGTTACACTCTTCCCCATGGTGGTCACTCGAAGCAACGGAGCTTGAGGGACCGAGCACTCACTCTCACGGCCAGTGGAGCTATGAGCTAATATTGAAAGGACAAGCACTAAGGGAAGCAAGGTTAGAACACTTACTTGACCGGCTTGAAGAAACCGGTCCCGCTCGGAGACGTGGGCGAGCGGGGAAGCGGGGTTCCCCACACGCTCGCCGGAGTAGCTTGACCCTGCTTTAAAAATTGACAACACTACTCCCCATGCAAGGGGGTGGAACAAGGGGAGGGGGAGTCACTCATACATTCAAACACTAATCCGGCCAGGCGGGGAGGGGAAAAACTGAAATGGAAGCCGAACGGATGGATGACGTCGGTTCTGCCTGCTCTCCAGAACAGGGGATAGACAGTTGAAGATGACGCTGCTGCGGCCACTCCCGAATTTTTTTGTCGATGAGACCAGTGGGAAAATCTTCGAGGTTAGATCAGGTTGACGTCCAATTTTTATGGAATTTCTAGGTTGACGGTGCTGGTCGAGGAAAGGCTGCGAACAGGGACCGTGAGTTCTGGTATGGACTGCTACGGTAACACAGCAGCTGAAAGAAGAGGCCGCCACGAGCGCTTCCGATCTCTGAATCAAGCTTGGCCGGAGTCGTTGGAATCATTGTCGAGTCTGCTTCGAGACGAGACCTGTAGGAACGCCAGATGATGTTGGAGCAGATTGGGAGAGCCCAAACAGTTGACAGAGGTCGGTTCAGTCCCAGAGGGGACAGAACTGCACACCTGGGGGAGAAAAACGAGAAATCACAGCTCTGGATGCCGAATGGGGTTCCGCTTCTTGATACTGTAAGTAGACTCGTTGTACATGATCTCAGCCAAGCGCCGTCTCCAGATCTTCAAGGTGATGGCCATGGGAGCCTCTGCAAGCCACCTCAGGTTGACTGTCTGGTAGCAGATGCGCAGTCCTGCGGTGAAGACTCCTCCGGGCAGCCACGAACTCAGAACGGGACGAGACCACCACCGTCGAGAAGAATACAAGGAGACGCTTCCGGCGGTATCGCTTGGGCCTCCAGGGACACCAGGATGAAGCCGGGGTCACCTCTGCAAGCTGCTGGATCTCTGCTGCCTGAGACCTGAGAATTGCAGGTGGTGAAAGGTGGTGGGGGAATGGGGTAGAAGGGATGAGAAATGGGGTGGATGGGTGTGGGGGTAACCCCTGGCTGTGAGGGGGTCTGGGAGGGGTGTTCCAAGGTGTGGGAGTGGCAGAATAGGGGCTGGAAGGAGGTCTAGCAGGTGGAGGGAGGGAGAGCTGCGAATTTGGTTGGAAGGGAGAGAGGGAAAGGGTATTTGAAAATGGGTTTAAGGGTGGGATTAATTTCTTGTTTTGAGGATGAGAAGAGGTGTGTGGGGAAGGTAAAGGGGGGGCTTGGGGAGTGGAGAATTCTCTCTTGGGAGATGAGAGGGTGCTTGGGGAAGGGGAGTGGGTGGTTGGTGGTTGGAGGGTGGAGGGTGGAGTGGGGAGTGGGGAGTGGGGAGTGGTGGAATCTCCCTTGGGGCTGGGGTAGAGTTAAGGTGGGGTGGTGGGAAGTTGGGGATGAGTTATTGGAGGGGGGGAAGAGAGAGAAAGGTGGTTGGGAGGGGAGGAGAGAGAAAGGGGCGCATGTTTTAGAGAGAGAAAGTGAAGGAGAGAGAAAATAGCTTCTTGGAGAGAGAGGTAGAGAGAGGGGGGGATAGGGGCTTCTCACCTACTCAATTGACTTCTCACCAAAAGAAGATTTAAATTGGACACTTGGAAATTCAAATACTCTTTCATTAACTTCAAATGGGGGGGAATGGGGTCCTATATATAGGCAACCCACATTTTACAAAAAGTCCTTGACTCTTGCTACAATGACAAATAACCAAGGGGGTAGGGGGCGCCCCTGGGCCTAGCCCAATGAATTGGGCCCAATAGCTAGTCTAATCAACCTAATGACACTCAAACTTAGGGGAATAAACAAAGACCTAGGGACATGACTCAAATAAAAGAGAAAATACAATGATATGACTCAAATAAAAATTACATAAGACTCAAAATAAATAACTAGACCATGTCGGATGCAACCAGGGCGAGGAGACGAGCCGTGAATGTGGGCACGGGAGGTGATGTCCCCATCAGTATCAGAAGCAAAGATTCTACCCCACCATGGGGGCATAAGAGGCGAGCACTACACCCCGCCCGGGGGCAGAGAAGTAAAGAGACATGCCCTCTCGACCTAGGGGGGGCAGATGAAGAAAGGCCATACCCCGCCTGGGGGCACATTAAGAGAAATACACCCCAGCACGAGGTATTAATGAGAATAGAAGAGCAGAACAAAAAAGAAAGGAGACATGAGGTAGACGTGGTCTTCGAACCTGCCTCTTCACACCAAACAAGAAGAAAAAAAAATAAGGAAAAAGAGACATGAGGCAGACGTGATCTTCGAACCCGTCTCTTCACAATAAAAAGAACAACAGAAAAGAAAAGAACAGTCACCAGGCATACGTGGTCTTTCCACTCGCCTCTTCGCATAAAAGAAGAAGAGAAGAAAAGAAAGTGAGCCTTGAGGTAGACATGGTCTTTCACCCTCTACCTCCAGCCATCCAACAAATAGACCCCTCATGTGGTCGGCGTCATGACCTTTCGACTAAGCCGACAAAACCTTTCTCCGACGGGGCGTTAAACCGATGAAACATTCTGCCATCAGGGCTTCAGCCGATAAACATTCCGCTGACGGGGCATTAAACCGATCAACATCTCGCCGACGGGCGTTAAATCGATCAACATTCGACCTACGGGGCATTAAACCGATCAACACTCCGCCCACGGGGCATTAAACCGATCAACACTCCGCCGACAGGGCGTTAAACCGATCAACATTCCACCGACGGGGCGTTAAATCGATCAACACTTCTCCAACAGGGCGTTAAACTGACCAACTTTCTACCGACGGGGCGTTAAACCGATCAACACTCTGCCTACGGGGCGTTAAACCGATCAACATTCCACCGACGGGGCGTTAAACCAATCAACACTCCGCCGACGGGGCGTTAAACCGATCAACACTCCGCCGACGAGGCGTTAAACCGATCAGCATTCTACCGACGGGGAGTTAAACCGATCAACACTCCACCGACGGGGCGTTAAACCGATCGACATTCCACCGACGGGGCGTTAAACCGATCGACATTTCGCCAAAGGGGCGTTAAACTGACAAGATGCTCAACCATTGGGGCTTTAAGCCAACAGATATTCAGCCGTCGGGGCTTCAAGCCGACAGCTTCCCAATCAAAGAATAAACCTTTCGCTTTGGTTCGGATCCTTCTCCGGCCAGAGAATCAAAGAATAAACCTTTAACTTTGGTTCGGATCCGTCCCGGCCAGAGAATCAAAGAATGAACCTTCCACTTTGGTTCGGATCCTTCCCCGGCCAGAGAATTACAAAAAGAGACCTTTCACTTTGGTTAGGATCCTTTCCCGGCCAGAGAATTAAAGAATCAACCCTTCACTTTGGTTCGGATCCTTTCCTGACCAGAGAATTAAAGAATCAACCCTTCACTTTGGTTCAGATCCTTCCCCGGCCAGAGAATCAAAGAATAAACCTTTCACTTTGGTTCGGATCCTTCCTCGACCAGAGAATCAAGGAATCAACCTTTCACTTTGGTTCGGGTCCTTCCTCGGCCAGAGAATTAAAGAATCAACCTTCCACTTTGGCCCAGACCCTTCCCCGACCAGAGAATCAAACAATAGACCCTTTCACTTTGGTTCGGATCCCTTCCCATCCAGAGAACAAAAGAATCAACCTTTCACTTTGGTTCGGATCCCTCCCCGGCCAGAGAATTAAAAAAGCCCTTTCACTTTGGTTCGGATCCCTTCCCGGCCAGAGAATTAAAGAATCAACCTTTCACTTTGGTTCGTATCCTTCCCCGGCCAGAGAATAAAAGAATAGACCTTTCACTTTGGTCCGGACCCCTCTCCGGCCAGAGAACAAAAAGGAGAACCCTCTCTTCGACTCTCACATCCCGCTACCCGACGCCCTCCAGCTCAGCCATTTACATCGAGGCCCACTATCAGGATTAATCCCTCCGTCCCACTACGCTCTCCAATACCTTTCGGCCTTATAGCCGGCTTCTAACATCTCTCGGCTTGTTATCCCGCTCTCCTCAATTTTTGGCTATTGTAGCCCACTTCCAATATCAACTTCGGCTCTTGCAGCCTGCTTCACAAAATTTCATCTCTTTGTAGCCCGCTTCACCAACCTTTGGTCTTTGTAGCCTGCTTCCCCAATTTTGGCTCCCGTAGCCTACTTCTCGATTTCGGCTCTTGCAGCCCGCTTCCCACTATCTTTGGCTCTTGTAGCCTGCTTCCAGAATTTGACCTTCACAGGCCCGCTTCCCATAACTCTGGCTCCTGCAGTCCGCTTCCCAACTTTGGCTCTTGCAGCCTGTTTCCCAGAATTCGGCTCCCGTAGCCCGCTCTCCTCAATTTTTGGCTATTGTAGCCCACTTCCAATATCAACTTCGACTTTTATAGCCCGCTTCCCCAACGTTCTTCCAGCCCTTCGCAGTCTCCTTCCTCAGTACCTTGGCTGCTGCTTTGACTCTATATGCACATACAAGATACATATACGTAAAGATAGTATGTTCTTACGTAAAAAAAAAAGAGCAAAGCAAAAGAGACTAAAAAAATGCTTGGAGGTTGCTTATAATATAGAATAATACACCTCATTGGAATTTTCTAGGATCATGTTTCCTTGCTAAATAATATTGCCCCGACTCCGGATGCACGTGCGTCACGGCATACGTTCGGAGGGAACCCAATTATGGCGGGTGCACACGTCAAGGGGAAGAGTCATTGCCAAATTGCTAAGCTCAACTCACAAAATATAACCTGAGGCAACACTCCCACACTTCACGCTTAATGTGTTCAATGGTCTTCAACCATAGGGATTGCCCGACTTTCTTCTTAGCACTCAACGAAGACTTGAATTCCTGCACTCGCGTGAAAGGTAATCGTGAGGAAAAAGCTGCCCACCCCCACTTAAAAAAGATGCTAAAAAAAGAAAAAAGAGAGAAATGATGAATTGGTCGAATGCGGATCCAAGTAGTCGGGAATCCCCACTGAGATAAATGAGGAGACTCGCGCGGAATGGTGAAGCGAATTTCAATAAGGATGAAGCTAGTAGCCGGGAGTCCCTATTGAGACACATTAGGAAACTTGCGTCAAACGGTGGAATCCATAATAGAATTATAATAAGGATGAATCCTAGTAGCCGGGAATCCCCATTGAGACAAATTAGGAGACTCCCGTCGAACGGTGAAATCCGCTACCAAAATAAACAGATGGGGGGCTGTGCGAAGCTACCAAAAATTGAGAGCCTAAAACCCATGTGTAGGCACTAGAGTAACCCTCGAGTGTTGCTTAGAAAACCTGTATATCTCTATGTTTAGGGCCTTTTTCCTCACACGTTTGCTCCTCCACTTCACAGAGAATTGCCTCGGGTGAAATGCGTGAATTTAAGCTATGCATGCAAGACATATGATATCCTCTTGACGGGTGCACCACCCCTTAGTTGTGCCTCATGGCCCGCACCGTGTCTGTGAATTAGGGGCTATCTCTCTATCCCATCTCCTATATAGGGAGCTACCTTATGTATATTTATGTTATGCCTGCTGACGAATGTCTGCATGCTTAAATAAAAAAATGATGATAAAAAGTAGACTCAATCACGGCTATCGCAACCTGCTCTCCAGGTTTTGGCTCATACAGCCCAATCTTGGCCCTCACGACCTACCTCCTGCCCTTGCGGCTTGTTAGTCTCCCAACCCCTGGCTTTCGTAGCCCGCCTCCTGACCTTGACTCTTGTAGTCCGCTTCCTCAATTTGCGCTCTTGTAGCCTGCTTCCCAGAATTCGGCCTTCACGGCCCACTTCCCATAACTTTGGCTCCTGCATCCCGCTTCCTAATACTTTTGGGCTCTCATAGCCTACTCCCCAATTTTGACTCTTATAGCCAGCTTCCCGATTGCGTCTCTTGTAGTTCGTTGTCTCGATTTTAGCCTTCACGGCCTACTTCCGTAACACCGATTCTGGCCCTTGCAGTCCACCTTCCTGGGTTCGGATTTCACAGTCGGTACTCCTAGCGCATTGAAGAACATCAAATCCCTTCACTTTGGTCTGGACCTTCCAACCGGCTAGAGAACAAAATAAAATCATTTCACTTTGGTTCGGACCCTCCGTCCGGCTAGAGAACAAAAAGACTCTCTCCACTCTAGATCGAACCTTCCGCCCAGCTAGAGAATAAAAAGATCCCTTTCACTTTAGCTCGGACCTTCCATCTGGCTAGAGAATAAAAAGATGCTTTCCACTCTAGATCGGACCTTCCGTCCGGTTAGAGAACAAAAAGATCCCTTTCACTCTAGATCGGACCCTCCGTCCGGCTAGAGAATAAAAAGACTGTCTCCACTCTAGATCAGACCTTCCACCTGGCTAGAGAATAAAAAGATCCCTTTCACTTTAGCTCGGACCTTCCATCCGGCTAGAGAATAAAAAGACTCTTTCCACTCTAGATCGGACCTTCCGTCCGGTTAGAGAACAAAAGATCCCTTTCACTCTAGATCGGACCCTCCGTCCGACTAGAGAACAAAAAGACTCTTTCTGCTCTAGATCGGACCTTCCGCCCGGCTAGAGAATAAAAAGATTCTTTCACTTCAGTTCGGACCTTCCGTCCGGTTAGAGAATAAACATCTCCTTGTCACTTCAGCCCAAACTTTCCATCCATCCGAAGAAGAAAAAAGGGGACTCCCCCTCTCTAATCTGGCTCGTAGACTTTCCGTCCGGTTGGAGAACTAAAGACCTTTCTTGGCCGGTTCCCCCAGGCGCATTAAAGAATAAGACAACCTTTCACCCTGGCCCGAGACTACCATTCGGGTAAGGAATCATCCCCTTTTCCTTGCGCTAACACTAGCCCGTGTCGACAACTTGACCATCTCTCCGTCCCTTCGAGCGATGAACACTTCTTTCGAATCAATAAACTCTCCTCTCCGTCCCTTCGGGTGAAGAATATCCCTTTTAAATCAACAAACTCTTCTATCCGTCCCGTCAGGCGACGAATATCCCTTTCAAATCAACAAACTCTCCTCTTCGTCCCTTCGGGCGACGAACACTTCTTTCGAATCAACAAACTCTCCTCTTCGACCCTTCGGGTGACGAATTCCCCCCTTGATTTGGATCTGCCATTTGGATCATTAGAGGAATAAAACCCTCCTTTCCGCCCCCGTCGCTCCCCTTCCAACATCCTTTGGCTCGACGGCCTACTCCCAATTTCGGCCCGCCTGGCCTGCTCTACAGACTTCGGTCCGCAGACCCAATCTCCTTATCATGCTGATGAATTTCTCAATCGACCTGCACCCGCAGGCCCCGCTCTCTCACCCCTCTCTCGCGCTATCTACGGTTGGGGGGCATTTGTGGACATTAAAAAATTCTCACCCCATGTTTACGTGCAGGGGAATAAAGGAGGAGAAAAGAGAAGAGAAGATGAGAAGAAGAAAAGAAGAAAAGGAAGCCCCAGCGGCACACCTGCCGATTGCCCTCCAGCGGCACATTAAGTGCCCCCAGCGGCACACCTTTTAAGCCCCTCTAGCAGCACACTAAGCGGCCTCTAGCGGCACACTCCGAGTGTTCCCTAGCGGCACACTCACCCAGTGTCCCCCAGCGGCACACTCACTCAGTGCCCTCCATCGGCACACCCTTTGGTGCCATCCAACGGCACAGTCTTCATGCCCTCTAGCGGCACACCCTTCAGCCCTCCAACGGCACATTGGTGGTGCCCTTCCAGCGGCACACTTCTCAGGCCCTTCAGTGGCACACACACTGGTGCCCTCCAACGGCGCACTCCCTCGTGCCCTCCAACGGCGCGCCCACTGGCGCCCTCCAACGGCACACAAACATGTGCCTTTCAACGGCACGCTTCAACTAGCCCTTCCAACGGCACACTTCTCAGGCCCTTCCAGTGGCACACCCAAACAAGCCTTTCAATGGCAAAACCGTTGCATCCCTCGGTGGCACACTCTTCCGAATAACTCCTCCAGTGCAGCGTTGAGCCAGCTATTTCCAACACAGCGTTAAAACATTCGGAATGGCACAGGCCGGCATAAAAACACAACGGTTATTAGGTGAGCCCATTGGCGCGCAGCCCAGGCACCTCAATGCCAGCTAACTCCCTACCTAGGTGTCATCTTCTGGTTCGACCATGGTCACTTTGACCTGACAAAGATGGGACTCGGGTCAACCTCGGATGGCAGTGCCATCATGAGGCTCCCCCGTCAACGACGCACATATAAAGGCCCCTCATGGAGAAGAGAAGAGGATGCGAAGACAGTGATACGAGAAGAAAAGGAAGAAGAAGAAGAGAAGAAGAATGTAGAAGAGATATAGAGAAAAGAGAGAGGAGTGTTGCATGTAACAAAGGGGGAAGGAATGGAGTGAAGGGAATGGCTACCCTTCCTCGTTCCAACCCTCTCCCCAACTTTCTTTTCTTTCCTCTTCTTTGTTTCTTCCCTCCCTTTGTTCAGGGATGCATTGTACGATGTGTGGTCTTTGGGCCATGATCATTGTTATTTTGAGTCCTCCATGAATGAAATAATTCTTGGCTTGGATTCTTACAGCGTTTGCTATTTTCTCCTCGCCAGTCTCCTGTGGTTTTACATTCTCTCCCCAACCTCCCAACTCCATGTTCTACCTGATTTCCTGTGGCGCTGACTTATGTAGTCAATAGGTTTTGTTCCTGGCTTGATAGGGTATGGCCGGCCTCCTTCCTCTTCAATGGCTTTCCATCACATAACAACTCTTGATCTTGCCATACAGGCCTATTGGAGCCCACTGTCCCTTTTTTTTAACAACACGCAGAATTCACCCACTGGCTAGGAAACTCCTCAGCCTTTCCTCCAAAGTCCCCAGTGTGCATACACCCACTCAGGTCTCCCAGCCATCACCCTCATTCTTCTGGGACGGCACACTCCCTCCAACTTGCCCACCGGTACACCCTTGAACCGCCTGCCCAGCGGTACACCCTGGCCATCTTCTACCTGGCACACCCTTGGCCGTGCCCCACCGGCACACTCTCAACCACACCCTCACTGGTACACCTTGGCCGGTCCAGCCCGGTACACCCTAGCTGCCGTTTCCTCGGTGCATCTGTGATCTGTGTCAGCCTAAGTGGTTTCCTATTCGGTGTTTTCTCCGAGTTTTCCGAAGTTTTCTTAAAGGTGGCTGCCTCGGCACACACCTCAAATTGTTGGTTCGTGACACTCCTTGTGGGCATGTTCCCTTTTACTCCCTTACCATCCGGGTCAAGGGGAGATGCTACTGAATTTTTGTGAGAAATAACAAGTTAAAAGATAAAAGGAAGCAACAAACAAATGAACTGATCAACAATAAAACTTTCTAATCAAGACAAAGGAACTATGCAAGGCTCAAGGAATTAAACTATTGAACATGGCTAAGGACTTAATCACATAACAGTTAATTGGAGGCTTGTCATTTGAGACCCTTCATCTGAATTCCATGAGAAAAAGAGTCCGACATTTATGTGGATTCTACCCCATTGGCATTGGCCTTCCAAACCATTTTAGTTTGAACTTCCCCTGGCCAGCCTTGAACGGCACACTCCAATTGACGCCAGCCCGGCACACCTTTCAGCCTACGTAACTCGGCACACTCGTGACCCCCATTCCTCCAATGCCTTGCCCGGCGCACTCCATCAACGGCACACTAGCCCTCTCCCCCTTTTGTCCGGCACACTCCCGTTTGGCCTTGTCCGACACACTTCAAGCCCCTTTCATCCTCAATCCAACCTCCCATCGGTACGCTTCATTTGCATTGACTTGCATTCCAATCTGGCCTGCCCTTGCTTAGACCCATACCCCAAACATGCACAGACCTTGTTCAATGTGCACAGACCTTACCCAAAACTTGCATTGACCTTATCCTATATGTGCACAGACCTTGAATCCGTATGTGCACAGACCCACCTGGCCATGTACACAACTGCACCGACCTTGCCATTGACTCAACAGCTACTACACTGACCTCAGCTTCCCCCTTGCCCGGTGTACTGGCACCCTATTTTAACGGCATACACCTTCACACCCCAGTGGTACACCCACAGTCTACCTCCTCAGCGGCACACTCTCCAGCGGTACACACCCCTGAATCATCCTCCAACGGCATACTCTTCATCCTCTAGCGGTACACCCCCCTTGGCCGGCACACTCTCATCTGCTTCAGCGGTACACCCTTAAATCATCCTCCAGCGGTACACTCTCCACCTCACACACTTCGACACACTCTATATCTAAAAGCCAGACCAGAGAAATGGGAATATAGTAATAAAAAAGGGATTTACATAATGACAATGATAAAAGGGAGGGGTTCTAATCAAAAGAATAAACAAAAGAAATAATAACAAAAAGGGGACAAATAATAATAATAAATGAATAAAAAATATGATAATAAATGACAATAATAACAAACCCAACAATAACAATAATAAATAAATAAATCATAAAAAAACTAAATAAATAGTAATAACAAACTCACTCAAAAAATATATAAACTAACAAATAATAATGATAAAAATACAAATAATAATAAAATGATGAGACTTGCTCCGCAGCCCTGTATCCCTTTAAGACCTAGCGTAAAGGGAATATTAACGTCACCCCTCCAAGTCGGGTTCGGACCTTCGGAGCCATCCCGATATGGTCGTAATCCGGCATTGCTCTGGACCGATAGTTCGTCAAATCGGATTTGTTCTATTGGGATTCATTCTCGCTCTTTATTGAAATTGCCGCAAACTCTGTATACATTTGTGCGGGGCTGTTTCCATCTACGTCGTACCTTCAATACGGACCTTTGTCCGAACATAAAGTGGTCCATGAGTGACTGACAAAATCTGAATGGAATGAGAAGGTTCTCGTCATCCCCGGACCCTTTGCATGGGAATATCAATAAGGCCTCCGTGGGCCATGCATAGACATCGGGTTCCCCCGATCATGGTCATTGCCTGATCCATATCCTCAGCCTATAGCCCGCTCCCTTTGAACGCATATTAGTTCTGGGATCTGATCCCGGGACACTCCCCTGTTGCCCCCTTGGCACCGGAAATATTAATGATGCTCATGCAAGTCTTGTTTCGACCGCGGGGGGCCCACCGCAGTATGGTCGCGGCTTGATCTTGCACCAAGCTGACAAACTTGTTGGTTTCTGACCGCTTTAACTGCGATTTAACTAAATATTTATCGTTCCTCTAAACAGTTAATTTGACGTACCCCGGCATACACATGCTCCGGTTTTCCCGTGAAGAGCATGCTGCCCTCAAGTCGGACACCCATCCGAATATTAAATGGTCCCTTGAGCGACCGACATGTTTCGTATGCTTGCTTCCCTGGATATCGGGCTTTCCGACTGATCTGAGACCGCTATCGGCTTATTTCTCTCGATACAATTTCTTGGCCATGAGGCCCTGATTCCCGGTGATTAATCAAGGGTGTTCCCCTCTCCGAGGGGACGTAATTAACGCCGTGACCTTTATGGCGCGGTAGGTTTTGGTCCCGACCCGAACCACACAATCGCCTGATTGAGTCAGACCGAGCGCACCATGGGCTCCCACGAAGCCCGAACAAATCATCACTTTGTGACTGGCATGCCCACGCACTTAATAAACCAATAAATGAATTCAATAAACCGATATGCCAAGATGTAAACGAAAAGTGTGTCCACAACCACCTAGACTCTCTAGGGCCCATATGGGTGGTCCATAGTCCAAGGTGGACCAGCCACCCTTGTTGACTTCCAAGAGGGGGCGCCCCCCCCCCCCCTCTCTTGTCCCCATGTGGAATTAAAATAACCCACCCCCCTTTTAGTATTTTTTATGTATGTATTAATTTGACCACATGGGAGAAAATTCTCCTATCCCTTATTTGCCCCTCCCTAACCCTAGATCTGAGGGTAATTAGGTCTTTTGGTTAGAGTTATATAACCCATGTATTTTCATATTTTCATAGATTAATGAAGAAGAAAATCAGGAATTTATTCTTGAAGCCCAAGGGCGCCCCTCTCTCCTCTCTTGATGAGGGCATCTCACGACACTCCCTCTGGCTCGGGTCGCCTGCACACTCTTGATGTGGACTGACTGTGATCCACACTTGTTATCTTCATTTCCTTAGTTTCATTTTATGTATTTTCCTTTTATTGAGTCCTATCATTGTATTTCTCTTTATTAAGTCATGTGGTTCTAGTCCATTTCCCTTGGTATGCTTAATTGGGCCTTATTACCTTAGTTATGGGCCCATTAGGTTGAGTCTAGGATATGCCCGGTCTTTTGTCTAATTGTCAAGGGTACTATGGTCATGTAAAGAGTGGATGCCTATAAATAGGCATCCCCTCCCTCTCATTGAAACAACTTTGATGAATATTGAAAGGCATTTGCCATCTCCATCTCTCTCTCTCTCTCTCTCTCTCTCTCTCTCTCTCTCTCTCTCTCTCTCTCTCTCACTATCACTCTCTCTAAGTGGGTTGTGCCCCCTTTCTCTCTCCTCCCCACCCCAAATTCGAAATTCATTCTCTCTCCTCCCCATTCACCCCTCATTAAGGCCCCTTCCCCTTCCCCATGCATTCATTCAATTCCCCCTCCAACCCCTAGGTGGAAACCCCTTCTCCTAGGCACCTTTCCACTCTCCCAAGCAACCCTCCCTCTTCCCAAGGCTGAATTAACCCCTCCCAAAGCCCAAATTCAAATTTCCCTCTCCCTAGGACTGTGCCCTTCCATCTCCCCACCTCCTAAACCACCCTAGGTCGAAATCCATCTCCCCCCAACAGCCAAGTTCGTCCCCCATCCTCCTCTCACACTCACCATCTCTCTAGTGCACCTCCACCCCCCCATCTCCACCCCTAGCTGCTCCAGCCCCCCTCTCCATCTACCCCTGCCACTCCAGACCCTCCAGAAGCCCTAGCCATGTCCTTCCCATATCCACAACCCATCAGCCATCCCCCCAATCTGTGCTAACTCCCTTTGTCCCTCCCCTTGTTCTTGCAAGTTGCAGCTTCAAGTAGCAGGTCGCAGGCAGCAGAGTGAGGCCCTGAAGTCGCGTCATCCCCGGCCGGTCCCTGCTCCTCCTGGTGGCAAGGCCTACATCTCTGGAAAGGTTGTCCAGAGAGCTTCCAAGGTGAGGTGGTTTCGTCAGCATCCGAGCTCCGAGCAGTCCACAGCGGCCGATCTCCCTCGACTGCGCAGAAGAACCCAGGCAGAGAACCAGAGCGAGAGTGGAAGCTCAGCCACGATGAACCCTTTGGGATTCAGATCAAGCTTTCTTCAGCAAACTCCTTCCCTCTCAAGTCCTCTTTCATCTTCAAGAAGCAGAGTTGCATTTGGACATCGACATCAAAAGTTACGAATTTTCTACTCCAAGTGTGTCAGGTCAGTTTACAGGAGCCAGAACTGACATCCCTCCACTCATCTGAGCGTCCCGGTCTTCTCCGACATCTGCCGACCCCGCCGTTGGCACCGACAGAAAGAAGACTCGACCACGGTTCCAACTGTTCAGGTCTTGTACCCATCAGAGCTTTGTGGAGATCATGGCACCCTCTGCAACCAGCCCCATTGTTCTGCACCAGACAGAGGCAGAATCAACCAGTCCGGTTGCAGACTCTGCCACGGCCAGCTGGTGAAGGCTCTGAGCGCCATTTTTGAAGGAGAGAAACTACATCTAGTCAGCTGCCACCTCGAAGAAGAAGGCACTCAATCGGCCACCGGAACCCCCTGTTCCAATTTTCTTCGTCGGAGAGGGCAGACTGCCCCCTGTGATCCCAGGTTAGACCAGTCCACACTCCACCGGTCACCCCTCTCTCCACTGACATCAGATTGCATCCCCGTCAACTCCGGCTCGAAGCTACCCCGATCACGATCGCGTCACCACCAGTTTCATTCCAATCGGAGTCCGAGAGAGCCCACAATGACTTCTGCAACCTACTGCTTCAGTCCGGTACCAGCCAGAGACCAGACGCCGGTGCCCTGTTCCAGTCGCCGGTGCGGTCAGCCCCGAGAATCAAAGCTTCCCCAAAAATTCAAGCTTCATCCCCTGTCAGTTGGTAAACTTTTGGCGCTGGTCTCGTCAAGATCCGAGCTCCGTGGAGCCCGTGGCAGCACCGTCTCCGACTGTCTGTCCAGCGAACCTGAAGCAAGGCAGAACCGGTGGAGCTCGGAAGATAACGTTTTCATTGCGTAATCCCCACCCCGCTTGGCCGGCTGAAGGCTCCTCCCTACGTGGAGGTAGTTTTGGATGTACTAAGTCTAATCCCTACCCCAAGATCACCCCTCTTGTGCGAGGCGTAGTGTTGTACATCATTACATTTTCAGGTCAAGCTACATCGCCGCGGCGATCGGTTGTATACCCTCGCCTCCCGGCGCGCCCTCGTCTCCGAGCGGGATCAGTGTCTTCACACCGATCAGGTGAGCGTCTGATATCTCCTTAGTTGCCTTCATTCTGCAAGTTTAGTATTGCTTTGATTGCCTGTCGGTGGTGAGAAGAGGGCCCGTACTTATATGCTAATTTGTTAGCGTCCACCGCGGACCGTGAGAGAGTGCCACCCACACCCCGCCCAGCGGGCCAGCCACCCACGAATTTGAAGAATCCTAGGCCCTTTGGGGTCAGCCTAAGCAAACTAAGTCCTTTAGAGTCATTGGGTCCCGCCTCGGACCCTTGCCATCATCCCCCGGCCCCGCCGGGTGATCGCGTGTGCCGTGTGAGTAAGACGCTATTGTGAAAATCATTGGAGAGCTTGTATGCTTGTGGATCTTGGTCCTAGGTTGTCCATTACATATTTAGTCATCCTAGGGCTGTTTTACATCAAGTGGTATCAGAGCAAGTCATTGACTTGTCTCTATCAAGTCAAGTCCTAGGGCATGTCTATGCATTTAGAGTCATCAAGTGCATCACTCTTGCTCCCTAGTATGGCCACCTCATATCGACCTTACCAATCGGCCCACTCCATAAGTCCAAGCCACCAAGAGATGCCTACCACTAACACCCATAACTTCTCTGGCCATGTCAGTTACCTCATAAAAACCTTGACCCATGTCAATGGCAAGCTTGATAGCATATCTAGACGACTTGACAAACTAGAAGAAAATTGGCCCGCCCCAAGGAAGAATGATAGTAGGCCTCCTCCCTCACCTCTCACCTTTGATGGAACTCATCCTAATGAGTATTTAGAATGGGAGGCTTCCATGGACCATTACTTCACTTGGCATCCCATGACCGATAACGAGAAAGTCCAATTTGCCAAATCACAACTTACCAAACGGGCTCAAACCTATTGGCTACAAATTGTCGGGCTAAGGATAATTAGAAGGGAAGATCCCATCACCACTTGGGTAAACATGAAGGAGCAACTTAGGGCTAGTTATGTGTCCCCTTCCCATTCCGAACACCAAAGTTCAAAGAGCATTTCAACTCCTTCATTTCCCCTTGGCCAACCCAAGACCCTAATCACACATTCCCCACCATTTTCCACCTCTCCTACCCCAACCACCACATCTACACCCTACCTCCAAGTCCTCACCACAACCATATGTCCCCATACTCAATTAGACTCTATGTCCACCCCTCCACCTAGGCCCATAATGGCCACCAACCCCAAACCAAAATCCCCTCACCAAAACCGCACCCCACAAGCCCCCTTGGCCACCACCGCAACCTCACCATCGTCCCCAAAAAGGGACACATCTCCCAAAACCAATCATCCCAAATCTCCTCACCCAACCCACCTTCCACTTCCCACCCCAATCCTACCCCAATTTAGGCCTCCACTACTTCCACTCCCAATTCCAACCCACATCCGACCTTGCTCACCTCCTCGGGTGCACCATGCTTCGAATAACACCAACCCACCCACCATAGACCTTCCTACCCCATTGTCCTTAGGAGTTGCAACCCACACACCTACCCAAGAGGAGAAGGATACCAATTCGGATCCACCTCCCAAAATCAAGGAAATCCAAGGGTCACACAACTCACCCACCACTCCTAGCCTAGTTCCTCAAGAGCTATACACCCTTCCCCATGACACCATCACCATAGATAAGTCCGTACTCCAATGGCTCAAGCGAGGCCTCACCATTCCTAGTTCACAACCAAGCCACATACCCATGGGACATCAATCCCAAATCATTCCCACTCAGCCTCATGTCACTTATCAAACCTCCTATTGTGTAGAAGATTTGGGAGACTTAGTGGCCTACCTACATTGGCAAGTCCACTTGACCGATATGCTAGCCATGAGGCCATCGGAGTCGAGCACCATTAGCCTAGCTTACCCCACCGTTGGCTCCATCACTTCCATCTACACTAATGGCCAATTTACAAGTGAGATCATACTCCTTCTTCCCATGGAGGAGGAACCCATCCTAGTCTACTCTCCAACAATTGAGATCCCAAGTGCTTTGATTGGCCAGCCCCTTAGCAACCTTGGCCCAAACATTTTGGAGGAGGATGACTCACCATTTGAGGACCTTGAGGACATGGAATACCCCTACCTAGGTAACCCTTACCATGATCCCTTTAATCCCTTCCTAAGGGAGCCTAGATCTCCATGTAACCCACTCCCCCTATTCACCACCCACCTCACCCTACCCGAATCGCCCATGTCAACCCAAACTCCTCCCTTCCTAGAATCGGGTTACACCATGAGAGCCTTGACTTTAGGCAACAAACACCTTGGGATTGATGAAGTACCCCACCCCATAACCACCTTCGTAGATCCCTTCGACCCATTCACGTGGACGCTCAAAAGTCATCCCACATCTATGCATATGGAGGTCACCTTTGGGATAAACATGCATATGTCTAGGCCTACCACATCATTTGACATGATTCATAAGTCGGGTACATTCATTCACATCACCCACATGTCAAGTAGGCAGCATAAGAGGACCATATTCGGATGTCTTGGCCCACCTTCATTCATCATGAGTCTTAAGCATGAGAGGAGCATACATGGATGTTCGGGTCCCCCGACATTTGTCACACCCATGCATAAAAGGTTCATCTATGGATGTCCCGGCCCTCCTAAAACTGTCACAGTCTTCATAGCATCAAAGTGTGATCGGTCTACATTTGGCTGCTCAGGTCCACCTTGGCATACCATGCGTTTCACACCAACATCGCATCATCGTGCATGGCATACGCATTCTCGCAAGCATATAGGAAAGATCAATGAGGCTTACAAAAGGCGGGCAGATGCTCATCGGCGCCACTGCGAGTTCCAAGTGGGAGACTCAGTGATGGTGAGGACGGAGCGGCTCCTTCCGGGACCTGCCTCCAAGTTAAGGGCACGGGGTTCGGGACCCTTTCAAATTCTGAGACGACTTGGCAGTAATGCTTATGAGCTAGACCTACCTGAGGGTTTTGGGGTACACCCTACTTTCAATGTGGCGGATCTGGTACCCTACAAGGGCCCCGCGGTGGAACCCAGTGAGGATCTTGAGCTTTTACCCCGCCTTGAGAGGGACACTTCCGGAGGGACTCCACCTTCTAGCTTGAGAGACCGACGAGAGCAGATAGAGGCAATACTGGATGAGCAGAGTATCATTACTAGGCACAAGGTGTATCAGTGCTACCTGGTTAGGTGGAAGAACCGTCCCCCGATAGAGGACACGTGGGTGAGTCGGGAGGATCTGCCGCGCTTGGACCCCGACATACTGGATCATTACGACAGCCAGGCGGACCCATACTCGACGGGGTCGAGTTCTCCCCACCCCGGGGGATTTGATGAGGGCATCTCATGACACTCCCTCTAGCTCGGGTCGCCTGCACACTCTTGACGTGGACTGACTGTGATCCACACTTGTTATCTTCATTTCCTTAGTTTCATTTTATGTATTTTCCTTTTATTGAGTCCTATCATTGTATTTCTCTTTATTAAGTCATGTGGTTCTAGTCCATTTCCCTTGGTATGCTTAATTGGGCCTTATTACCTTAGTTATGGGCCCATTAGGTTGAGTCTAGGATATGCCCGGTCTTTTGTCTAATTGTCAAGGGTACTATGGTCATGTAAAGAGTGGATGCCTATAAATAGGCCTCCCCTCCCTCTCATTGAAACAACTTTGATGAATATTGAAAGGCATTTGCCATCTCCATCTCAATATCTCCCTCTCTCTCTCTCTCTCTCTCTCTCTCTCTCTCACTATCACTCTCTCTAAGTGGGTTGTGCCCCCTTTCTCTCTCCTCCCCACCCCAAATTCGAAATTCATTCTCTCTCCTCCCCATTCACCCCTCATTAAGGCCCCTTCCCCTTCCCCATGCATTCATTCAATTCCCCCTCCAACCCCTAGGTGGAAACCCCTTCTCCTAGGCACCTTTCCACTCTCCCAAGCAACCCTCCCTCTTCCCAAGGCTGAATTAACCCCTCCCAAAGCCCAAATTCAAATTTCCCTCTCCCTAGGGCTGTGCCCTTCCATCTCCCCACCTCCTAAACCACCCTAGGTCGAAATCCATCTCCCCCCAACAGCCAAGTTCGTCCCCCATCCTCCTCTCACACTCACCCTCTCTCTAGTGCACCTCCACCCCCCCATCTCCACCCCTAGCTGCTCCAACCCCCCTCTCCATCTACCCCTGCCAGTCCAGACCCTCCAGAAGCCCTAGCCACGTCCTTCCCATATCCACAAACCATCAGCCATCCCCCCAATCTGTGCTAACTCCCTTTGCCCCTCCCCTTGTTCTTGCAAGTTGCAGCTTCAAGTAGCAGGTCGCAGGCAGCAGAGTGAGTCCCTGAAGTCGCGTCATCCCCGGCCGGTCCCTGCTCCTCCTGGTGGCAAGGCCTACATCTCTGGAAAGGTTGTCCAGAGAGCTTCCAAGGTGAGGTGATTTCGTCGGCATCCGAGCTCCGAGCAGTCCACAGCGGCCGATCTCCCTCGACTGCGCAGAAGAACCCAGGCAGAGAACCAGAGCGAGAGTGGAAGCTCGGCCACGATGAACCCTTTGGGATTCAGATCAAGCTTTCTTCAGAAAATTCCTTCCCTCTCAAGTCCTCTTTCATCTTCAAGAAGCATAGTTGCATTTGGACATCGACATAAAAAGTTACGAATTTTCTACTCCAAGTGTGTCAGGTCAGTTTACAGGAGCCAGAACTGACATCCCTCCACTCATCTGAGCGTCCCGGTCTTCTCCGACATCTGCCGACCCCGCCGTTGGCACCGACAGAAAGAAGACTCGACCACGGTTCCAACGGTTCAAGTCTTGTACCCATCAGAGCTTTGTGGAGATCATGGCACCCTCTGCAACCAGCCCCATTGTTCTGCACCAGATAGAGGCAGAATCAACCAGTCCGGTTGCAGACTCTGCCACGGCCAGCTGGTGAAGGCTCTGAGCGCCATTTTTGAAGGAGAGAAACTACATCTAGTTAGCTGCCACCTCGAAGAAGAAGGGACTCAATCGGCCACCGGAACCCCCTGTTCCAATTTTCTTCGTCAGAGAGGGCAGACTGCCCCCTGTGATCCCAGGTTAGACCAGTCCACACTCCTCCGGTCACCCCTCTCCACCGACATCAGATTGCATCCCCGTCAACTCCGGCTCAAAGCTACCCCGATCACGATCGCGTCACCACCAGTTTCATTCCAATCGGAGTCCGGGAGAGCCCACAGTTACTTCTGTAACCTACTGCTTCAGTCCGGTACCAGCCAGAGACCAGACGCCGGTGCCCTGTTCCAGTCGCCGGTGCGGTCAGCCCCGAGAATCAAAGCTTCCCCAAAAATTCAAGCTTCATCCCCTGTCAGTTGGTAAACTTTTGGCGCTGGTCTCGTCAAGATCCGAGCTCCGTGGAGCCCGTGGCAGCACCGTCTCCGACTGTCTGTCCAGCGAACCTGAAGCAAGGCAGAACCGGTGGAGCTCGGAAGATAATGTTTTCATTGCGTAATCCCCACCCCGCTTGGCCGGCTGAAGGCTCCTCCCTACGTGGAGGTAGTTTTGGATGTACTAAGTCTAATCCCTACCCCAAGATCACCCCTCCTGTGCGAGGCGTAGTGTTGTACATCATTGTATTTTCAGGTCAAGCTACATCGCCGTGGCGATCGGTTGTATACCCTCGCCTCCCGGCGCGCCCTCGTCTCCGAGCGGGATCGGTGTCTTCACACCGATCAGGTGAGCGTCTGATATCTCCTTAGTTGCCTTCATTCTGCAAGTTTAGTATTGCTTTGATTGCCCGTCGGCGGTGAGAAGAGGGCCCGTACTTATATGCTAGTTTGTTAGCGTCCACCGCGGACCGTGAGAGAGTGCCACCCACACCCCGCCCAGCGGGCCAGCCACCCACGAATTTGAAGAATCCTAGGCCCTTTGGGGTCAGCCTAAGCAAACTAAGTCCTTTAGAGTCATTGGGTCCCGCCTCGGACCCTTGCCATCATCCCCCGGCCCCGCCGGGTGATCGCGTGTGCCGTGTGAGTAAGACGCTATTGTGAGAATCATTGGAGAGCCTGTATGCTTGTGGATCTTGGTCCTAGGTTGTCCATTAGATATTTAGTCATCCTAGGGCTGTTTTACATCATCTCTCCCCCTCGCAGCTGGATTGCTGTGATTTCTATGGTGTGATGCCATAATCTTGGTGGATTCCAAGGTCTATCTCCTCCCCTAAGTGTGAAGCTCAGCCACCGCCGCCACCACCTCCGTTCGTGCCGCCGTCGAGCCGCCACAACCGAATCTTCAAATTGTTGTCTAGGATTTTGAGATCCAGGATAGAAGCTTAAAGTTTAGGTAGGTTATCCAAATCCATCTGTCTGATCAACCTCAGCTTTTTAGGGTTTGTTCCCCATGTCGTCCCCCACCTCTAGGTAAATTTTCAGGCCAATCAGCCTACGCTTGCTATTTTTTCCAGTCATTTAGTTCCACCCCTGACAGTCTGCCAGTTTACAGATCTATGGAATAGTAGTCTGTGCTTTTATTTTTCTCACCCCCTAAATCATGTCAGAAAAATCCAAAAATATCCGTGTGTCATCCTCACATACCCCCCTTCCATCCATAAAATTCTCAGAGTCTAGATCCACCGTTTTCCTTTTGATCAAAATTTGTTTTCAGGCAGATCTCATTCTATCCTGTGTGATCTGGATTCTGAGCCAGAAATGTTTGTGGAGCACATATTTTTTCATTTCCAATCCGCTTATTGGATGGATATGAAATTAATTTATATTGTATCCCTTTCAGTCCTCTTTCCAACGACACTGATCTCGCCTCGATCCGCCTCCGGATCTGGGCGCAAAAATTATTTTTGTGGAGGCGCGTAGATCTGTTCCGAGTCAGGCCAGCAAGAGCATTCCGCCAGATAATTCCTCGAAAAATACGCCGGTTAAGATTCGGCCGCCGCTGACTTCAGGGATTGAAGAGAAGGATTCCACCGGCGTCCCAGCCAGCCACCTCGACCAGAAGTTGATCAGAAGCCGCCGTCCTAGCAGCCGAGTACGCTTGCTGTCCAGCGAGTCGGAACAGCACCGAGTCGGACCAGCAGCCCGCCTCCGGCCCGAAAGCCCTTCCAGCTTGCTGCTCGTCAACCCGAGTTCGCTACTCCCAAGTCTCACTGTAGCCCTTTACCTCCCTGCATGGAGTGGGTAATAAAAATCACTGCTGTAATTATTTAATTACTGTACACCGGGAGTATGAGTCTTTGCCGGAGTCGTCTTCCCCACACCCGGAGTGTGGAGGTATCGTTTCTGCTCCCTCACTCGACATTTTGCTTACTTCGTATGTTTCTATATGCCGCTGCTTGCATGTGTTAGATTAATTAGCTCGATTCAATTTTAATCACTGCTGCGAGAGTGAGTGAGTGTGACCCATCCCGTGACTCATTCCGAGCACGAGAGTGAGTTGACCACCCTGACTCATTACCAGTTTCTCAACCGCGCACATCCGCATGCTTCCCTCGCTTAGGGACGTCCGTGAGCTTGACTAGAGTCTCAGGATCGCATTCAAATTGGCATCGAGTCACATCTTGTCCCGCACCAAATTGGTATCAGAGCCAGTTTGAGTCTAGGATAGTCGGTCCAAGGTGCTCCATTTCATCTGGTATATCCAAAGGCGTTCCCGGAATGATAGGCTCGCTTATTAGGAAAGGGGCACACTTGCGTGAGTGCGATCTTCGGATCAAACCTCCGCCTCGTACCAGATATTAGAGTCTAAGTCATCCTTCATGTTGTATTGGTCCTGCTATATAGGTCATAGTGAGTCACCCCTTAGTTCCCTTTAGGTCCCCTCCCCTTGCATGCCTACCCTTGGAGGTACCCGTACCATCGCCCTGACACTATGGGTGAACCCCGATGTGCCACCCAAGGAGGTCGATCTTTGGATGACGTGTTCGCTCTACCCATGGAGCGCATGGATAGGTCCGACCAAGCTTGTAGGGAGTATACCGACCGCTTGGAGGGCCGTTTCAAGGCCATGGAGGACCGTGCCGAGGCTTTCGACCGATCTATCCAAGGTCTGGTTGGAAGGTTAGAGAGTGTGGGAAGAATCCCCCACCGGGAGCTCCCCAGAGCTGTTCCGGCCCCTCAGGGGCCGGCCGCCCAGCCCGCCCCTTTGGCCACCCATAGTGGGAGTAGCCCTTTCCCCGACCAGTGTCCTTCACATTCCCCTATCTTAGAGGACACACATTCCGAGGAATCCCCACCCGGGCTCATTCTAGTGAGTTATAAGGCTGACCAAGAGTTGGCCGAAGAGTACCTCGCTGAGGTTGTGGGGCTAGAGAGCAATCCCAACGAGTGCCTAGTGGGCCAGGGTGAGGCGTCAGCCAACGATTCAATCTTGTTAGTCACCCCAACCCCACTGGTCGTCCCGGAGCTAATCATCAGGGAACCTCTAGTGAGTTGGTTAAGGAAGGGTTTATTTCCAGATGTCACGATCCCATGCTACCCTTCCATAGAGCCAGATTTACAGGTAGTGTCCTCCACTTATTGCACAACCTTCCAATCCTCTTACTTCATGGACACCATGGATGATCTACTTAAGGGATTAGGTTGGAAAATGGAGCTAACCTGCATGTTGGCTCTTAGGTCCGATCCACCTAGGTGCATGAGCTTCATATATATACCCATCCTTGGGTTCTATTACTTCCGTCTGCACAGTGGGTCCATACACCAGTGAACTCATCTTGCTCTTACGACTACCTGACGAGCTCCACCACTTTCCACCCCATGACCCCGTCTCTCCCATAGAGAAGCCCACACCACTCAAAAGGTCAGCAACTCTTTGATCCCCTCTGTTGACGAGGAGCTAGCCTACATTGGGGAACTTTACCCGGGGCCGAAAAAGAGCTACATCACCGGGTCCCTTGCCTTTCTTCATCCTTTTGACCCCTCCTCATGGGAATCCATAGATCTCCTAGTCCTTCAAGAGTCCTACCAACTTACCCAGTTCCCCGTGCAGTCAGTCGTCCCTAGTTTGCCAGTCTCTCCCAAGCCATCTGTTGAGTTGCCACTCATTACTGTCTTACCACCTGCAACACCCTATGTTGACGCAGTATGGTTTGACTTCCGCCACTTCCATGAGAGATGGCACTCTGATTTGACCTTCCTCGTAATCCATGCCAAACATTTAGATGACTTCCCCGTATTCCACCTCTTCGCCCTCAACCACTTCAAAACCTGAGGACGTATCTTTTTGATCCAGTGGAGATTGCCGTGGGCCGAGATCCGAAACATCGGATTATGGGTCAAGTTGCTTCCATTCATGATGTACACGGGTGATGTTTTGAAAATTAGATTGAGTCATGTTATTCTAACTGAGTCCATTCGAGTCAGTTCCTAGTCGTAGGTCTAGGAAGTCAGTAGCTCTAATCCCATCACCCCTGCATACATGCGTGTTTGAGTCTGCACATACATGTGTCGAGCATATAGGAGTCTGCATACGTCGAGTCGAGTCGGTCTAATGCACGCTCGCGGTACCAGTCTCTTTCGAGTGTGAGGCAAGTCGAATCTCATGCATACGTTGTAGACTTGCCCGAGGAATATGGGATCAGCTCTATCTTCAAAATGTCGGATCTAGTCACATACAGAGACCCAGCGGTGATTCCCAGTGAGTCTTCCGAGTCGTCTCCTCACCTTTAAGAGTGACCCTACCCCGGAGTGTCCACCACTAGTCTCATTCCCACAGCAGCGTGAGCATATAGAACATATACGGGATGAGCAGGTGACGATTACTAGGAGTGGAGCGTACCGGCGCTACCGGGTATGGTGGAGAGTACGGCCTGCATCCGTTGACACGTTGATCACCCGAGCAGAGATACGGATCCGCAGGAGCCACGTGAGCAGCCACACCCCTTACTCGACGGGGTCGAGTTTCTCCCATCCGGGGAGAATTGATGGGGACATCAAAGCAAGACCACTAACTTTTTTATTTACGTTTATATCCTTGAGTCAACTTTATGGCAATTATAAGCCAATGTGTTAGTCCTTAGGAATTAGTGGGTTTCTTTGCAAAAAGGCCATGTTGGCCCGGCAGGACCCCCACCCTCTCTCCCATTGGGCCACCTAGACTCTCTAGGGCCCATATGGGTGGTCCAAGGTGGACCAGCCACCCTTGTTGACTTCCAAGATGGGGCACCCCCCTCTCTTGTCCCCATGTGGGATTAAAATAACCCACCCCCCTTTTAGTATTTTTTATGCTTGTATTAATTTGACCACATGAGAGAAAATTCTCCTATCCCTTATTTGTCCCTCCCTAACCCTAGATCTGAGGGTAATTAGATCTTTTGGTTAGAGTTATATAACCCATGCATTTTCATATATTAATGAAGAAGAAAATCAAGAATTTGTCCTTGAAGCCCAAGGGCGCCCCTCTCTCCTCTCTCCCCCTTATAGCTGGATTACTGTGATTTCTATGGTGTGATGTCATAATCTTGGTGGATTCCAAGATCTATCTCCTCCCCTGGGTGTGAAGCTCAGCCGCCGCCGCCTCCGTTCGTGCCGCCGTCGAGCCGCCACAACTGAATCTTCAACCTGCTATCCAGGATTTTGAGATCAACGACAGAAGCTTAAAGTTTAGGTTGGTTCTCCAAATTCATCTGTCTAATCGACTTCAAATTTTGAGGGTTTGTTCCCCCTATCGTCCCCCACCTCCAGTTAAATTTTCAGGCCGATCAGCCTACGTTTGCTATTTTTCCCAGTCATTTAGTTCCACCCCTGATAGTCTGCTAGTTTGTAGATCTGCGGGATAGTATCATGTTCTTTTATTTTTCCCACCCCCTAAACCATGTCATAAAAATTCTAAAATATTTGTGTGTCATCCTCACATGCCCCCGTTCCATACATAAAATTCCCAGAGTCTAGATCCACCATTTTCCTTTTGGTCAAAATTCATTTTCAGACAGATCTCATTATGTTCTGTGTGATCTGGATTCTGAGCTAGAAAAGTTTGTGGAGCACATAGTTTTTCATTTCCAATCCGTTTACTAGATGGATGTGAAATTAATTGATGTTGTATCCATTTGAGTCCTCTTTCCAACGGCGTTGATCTCACCTCGATCTGCCTCCGGATCTGGGCGTAAAAATTGTTTTCGTGGAAGCGCGCAGATCTGTTCCGAGTCAGGCCAGCAAGAGCAGTCCGCCGTGTTGTCCCCGGTAGATGGCAATCAAGAGGGGAGGGGTGAATTGATTGGCACTAAAAAATTTCAACTACAAACTTTTGCAATAGATGTAATGGAAGGATAATAAATGAAGCACACTCTTCTCACCCGTTGATGATAACACACGAACAGCGGAAATATATAAAAATGTGAATAGTCGAGATATGAACGACACTCCGCTCGACAAGAAGCCCACTCGTGAAAGAACGTAGAAGCAAACCACAATGAACAAGAGGATTTTAGGTGGTTCGGGTTCACAACAGTGTCCCCTACGTCCACCCCTCACAGAGTGAGGATTGCTTCCACTAAAGAGTGAAAACCCACACACACACGCTGTGAAGCACACAGCCACACACACACACACGCGCTGCGACCAGCAAATGCACACACACACACACAGTATTTCGTTCAATAGAAAAGTAATCAGATATACAATGATCCTTCAAAAGTGAAATAGAATGAACAGGGTATATGCAATAAAGATCTTGAGGTCGCCAGAAATCCCCCTTTCAAATGATGACCCAGTTGAGGTTCTTCATTTCTTGGTCGATGATGCAAGATGTAGACAGATCTTCAAGATGAAGCCCGAATGTTGATGTGCAGCTCGAGATCCAAGTTGCCCAACTTCAAATGAGGAAGGAAAGCTCCAGTTCTTGCTCAGGATGCATCTAATCAGCAAGGGGATCGGCCTATTTTCGAAGTAGATAGCTTCTATTCGCGCTTTGAGAGGCTCCCCACGAGCTTTCTTCTCCTACAAGACCAAAAGCTGATCAGTTCGAATATGCCTCTTTTTCTCCCTCTTCTATGGTCACCCTAATCATTGGTTTTATAGTCCCAAGGAGAGGGGACACGTGTAGCAAGATGGGAGCCTCGGATCTCCCAACATTAGGGCAATCGAGGAACAAAAGCGGCGGCCACGAAACGGATCTCGAACCGGACTGGCGGTCCGTAACTCGAGAGGTCGACCCATTGGGTCGACCCACGAAACACAGGACATAATGCCCAACAATAGAAATTTCCAGGGGTCGACCCATGGGGTCGACCCATTACGCCAACCTAACAAAAAACTAAGTAGCCCGAGGGGCTCGGGTGCCAAAAAGGGTCGACCCATGGGGTCGACCCACGCAAGTAATTGCTAAAAACTGAAGACCCAAGGGTTCGAGATCACCTAGGGGTCGACCCATGAACTGCTTCTCAACAAAAAGAAAGAAATGAGCTATCAGCCATCAAGGGGTTGACCCATTGGGGTCAGCCCCATGAATTTAAACATGTTAATCATTCCTATGAGCTGGTTATAAACAAGGATTAACCCTTGGGGTCAACCCATGACAATTATGAAAGAAATCAACTTATTAAAGGGTAAGGTTTTGTTTGGATCTCACCAATCATCCTTGAATGATTTAGGAAGTTAGCTTCATTCCATATTTCTGTAAAAACACAAAATTGGAGTTAGATTGAAACTTTGACAAACATAATTCAAAACACTTACTTAAAGAGAGATGATCTTGATCCTGCAAAAATACCTCTTCCGACATCATTAGTGGATCATGAACTAAGAAGCAAAATGTAATTACATAGTAAAGCAGTTCAAAATGAGTTTGATTAAATTTATTCATTCAACAAAAGTTCTAGTCTATTATAATGTTTGGTCATCATCAAAATCCAACAAATAGAACATTCACGCAGGGGGTTCAACAGTCTCCCCCTTTTTGATGATGACAAAATACTATGCTAGATTTTAGGATTGACAAGAAAACTTTTATTTACAAAATTTCTGAATCAACACCTCAACAAAAAAAAATTTAACAATTAAGCCTACATATACATAACCATGTGAGCTCAAAAGGATTTAACAAGCTGAATGAAATCAAGGCCACATACCAAAGGTAGGAGAACCCCAACATTACATCAAACCACAATGTTAAATACACATTCTTTCCATGCACCAAGCTGAAATATTTAGGAAGCATCACAGCATAAAACACAAGGCCTCATCCAAGCACTGTAAGATTGACCAGCCAAGGGCATCATCCATTGTTTTAGCCGACAACATAGTTTTTAAGACTTACAAAGTCTAAGTTCACGAGTTACAAAAATGCATACATGAGCAATGCCATGAGATGCAACATTTTTAACAGACAGACTAATGAAAGCAAACATGCAAGCAAGCACACACCACACATACTGTAATATAATAGTTTTAACCAAGCACACACATATCTGAATTTCTCCCCCTTTGGCATCATCAAAAAGAAGAGGGAGAACAGGTTAATAATTGTGCTATATCATAGGAGCTTCATAATCTCGTCCGAGGGTGGAGAGTGTGGAGCATGTGACCCTCTAAGTAAATTCATCATTTCTTCAAACATCCTAGATTGGGCATCCAGAGCAGTAGTGTTCGCTTCAAGAAAGGAGGTTACCCTTTGGAAGGACTGAGTGTAGGCAACATGGGAAATCCTCAAGTCAGTTACTTCATTGATAAGGCCTCTCCCCATGCTTGTCTAGTCGGCCATCTATGGAATCCAATCTATCAGTGATCATCTGAGAAAACCCATCAGGCAGAGCCTCACTAGGAAGGTCTTGTTGTGGTTGATCAGCTTCAGCTTCTTCACTATCCTCTTCTTCTTCTGAGATGACTTATACTTGACCAGATTTGATCTTACGAACCAGAACACCATTTTTTAACTCATAGTTCATGTTCTTGCAAATTGTGGGGATGGAGTAAATATCATTCTCATGCACTGTGTGATATCGTTCTTTGGACAAATCAATACCGGCTGATTCAAAGACTGTTGTCAAGGCTGCTGCATATGGTAGTGTGCGGTTTGTATGCTGCAAGCATGCGGATATGTGAAGAAGTATAGTGGAAGGGAAATTGATAGGGATACCCTTCATCAGACAGAAAAACAAGAACATATGGAATTCAGTAACTTTGTCTCTTCCACCACCCTTTGGTATCAAAATGGTTGTCATCATGTGATGTAGAATGCGCTGCATGGAGGGAAACCGATTTGCATTTAGACCGGTGGTGGACCTTTCTCTCATTTCCTCAGAGGTCATCATTTGATAGACCTCTTCTTCATCAAAATCAAGATCACCAAAAGTGTAACCTTCATGATATGGTAAGCCAAGAGCATTACCCAGAAATTCGGGTGTCAAAGTAATCACTTCTCCATTTACCACAGTAAATTGCTTGTTAGCTTTGATTGACATATTGCCATAGAACTGGTTCACTAACTTGTAATAAACACGACGGTGTGCAGACATGAAATGATCAAGGTTTGGTTGACTACAAATAATATCCACTAGGCCTGGCAAGTATTCAACCAAATTCATAAAATCTACCGCACGAGGGCGGAGAAATTTTCTGTGAGCAGCTTTGTTACCGGAGGCCAAGGCTTGTGATTTGATTGCTTCTAACTCTTTTTCTTTGGATCGTATCTCTCTTGTGCGGTGGAACTCCTCTCGCTGACGAGCAGAGCGGCTGGATTCCTCCCCCTGACGAGAAGACCGCCGTTTGGGTGCCATCTGAACCACTAGACAGATCAAAATCTATAGAGGCTTCCTAGATCTTGTTGGTTCGAAAAGAGGAGCCCCTCACATAGAAATAAAGACTCTCCAAACACCATGGCCTTACCTCAGAGGATCCGGGAGGAAGAAAGATGCTTATGGACGCAGCAAGGAGAGAACCCGCGAGTAGCCACCGGTTGGAGCTCGCCTTAGGGCTGGAGCGGTGTTGGGTTGCAATAGAGTGTTTCAGGGCTTCCAAGAGGTGGTGGCTGGTCGAACTAGGGAGCTGGGGCTGTATTATAGTGTTAGGGTTGAAGAATAGGGCGTTCACGCCCTTTCCGAAATGGAACGGTTTGCTTTTTACCGTGACCGCCCGTAACGGGTCGACCCGATGGGTCGACCCACGAGTAGCCCGAGCCCCGATTTTGAGCGAACTGACAGGGGTCGACCCCATGGGTCGACCCATCCCCTGTTCAGATGGAGATTTTCTTTAATATGAAGATTTGGAGTACCAAGAAGGATAGGCTCAATTCCCCAATGATTAAAACATATGAAGGTCAAGAAAAAAGATATATTTGAGGTTTGAATCATTTGGGGAGGATATTTCAAGGAAATGATAGATTGCCTTAGAAGTTTATTTACCATGCTCTCCACAATTCAGATTTTGATTGATCAGCTCCATTGAGATGCACTTATTGAACTCAAAATAGTGTGGCCATAGAAGAGTGCATTGAAAGGGTTCATACATATTTAATAGAAGAAATGTAATTCATACAAAGGTGGAAATTTCACACAATTCAATTTATTGTAATTCAAGCAACATGGTGCATATGCATGAAAAAGGAGACCCATCTAATGCAATAGTATGAATGACACAAATGCAAAATATGCATGCTAGCAACACTAAGTATGATGCAAAATGCATAAACTCATGAATCAGACTCCTCTATTCTACACACCCCTAACTCTCTCCTAAAAGATGTAAATTTTTCTTCATTTAGCGGTTTGGTAAATATGTCGGCAATTTGATTATTTGTTTCAATGAAATTTATTTCAACATCACCCTTACTAACATGATCTCGAATGAAATGATGTCTAATTTTGATATGCTTCGTTCTAGAGTGATGAACTAGATTTTTTGACAAGTTTATAGCAGAAGTGTTATCACACAAAATTAGGGTGTTTTTGAAGGAGATGCTATAGTCAATCATTTGTTGTTGGATCCAAAGCACCTGGGCAATGCAACTACCAAGAGCCACATATTCGGCTTCGACGGTTGACAAAGCCACTGAATTTTGTTTCTTGGAGGCCCATGAGACCATGCATCCCCCAAGAAACTGGCAATACCCGCTGGTGCTTTTCCGGTCCACTTTACAACCCGCATAATCGGCGTCAGAATAAGCAATCAGTTCAAAGCTCGAATTACGCGGAAACCATAAGCCCAAATGTACTGAACCAGCAATATATCTAAAAATACGTTTCACAGTCGACATGTGTGTTTCTTTTGGATTGGACTGAAATCTCGCACACAAACAAACTACAAACTGAATATCGGGCCGGCTGGCAGTTAAATACAACAATGATTCTATCATGCTTCTAAAAAGTTTTTGGTCCACAGATTTACCTTTCTCATCTTGATCGAGTTTGATTGAGGTTGACATGGGTGTGGGTTGAGGTTTCACCTTGCTGAAATTGTACTTTGTGAGCAAGTCTCGAGCATACTTCCTTTGGCATATGAAAATGCCATCCACCATTTGTTTGACCTGCAAGCCCAAGAAGAAGGTCAATTCTCCCATCATACTCATTTCAAACTCACCTTGCATAACTTTGGCAAATTTTTCACTCAAGGTGATATCAGTAGAACCAAAAATTATGTCATCGACATATACTTGAACAATTAAAACTTTCTTACCATTTACTTTGGTAAACAAGGTTTGATCAATGTTACCACGTTTGAACCCATTGTCGACAAGGAAAGAACTCAACCTCTCGTACCAAGCGCGGGGAGCTTGTTTCAAACCGTAAAGCGCCTTGTCCAATTTGTAAACATAATCTGGATATGCGTGATCTTCAAATCTTGGAGGCTGCTCCACATACACATCCTCCTGTATGAAACCATTCAAAAACACACTTTTTACATCCATTTGAAAAAGTTTAATATCATGATGGCATGCAAATGCTAAAAGAATTCTCACTGCCTCAAGTCTTGCCACAGGGGCAAAAGACTCATCAAAGTCAATTCCTATCTCTTGGCTATAGCCTTTGGCTACTAGCCTGGCCTTATTCCTAATTACCACTCCTTGATCATTTAACTTGTTTCGGAAAATCCATTTGATTCCGATCACGGAGTGGCTTTTAGGACGAGGCACAAGGAACCACACTTTGTTTCTTTGGAACTGGTGTAGTTCATCCTGCATAGCTAAGATCTAGGAATTGTCCTTTAAGGCTTCATCAATAGAGTGCGGTTCAAATTGAGAGAACAATGCAAGATAATCCAAATTGTCAACTTCCCTTGATGAAGATCGAGATTTCACTTTATCTTCTACATTACCAATCACATTCTCAGGAGGATGGCTTTTGTGGAAATTCCACTACCGAGGAAGCTGTTGTCCTTGTTGATTTTCATCATCCTTGCTTTCTGATCCTTCTCTTAGAGTTGCTTGACCTTGCGCTGCCTTTGGTGGGATCTCTTCACTGGTTTCTTCTTCTTCATCCTGCAATTATGAGCTTTTATCAACATTCACATTGCATGACTCATCTACAATAACATGAGGGCTCTCCTCTACTATAAGAGTTCTCAAGTTATAAACCCGATATGCTCTAGAAGCAAGAGAGTACCCAAGAAAAATTCCACGATCACTTTTTGCATCGAATTTGCCCAAATCAGATTTTTCATTATTAAGAATATAGCAAATTGATCCAAATGGTTTCAAGTGAGAGATATTGGGCTTCTTACCTTTGAAGAGTTCATATGGGATTTTTCTCAAGATTGGTCTTACCATAGCTCGGTTTATGATGTAGCATGCCGTGCTAACGGCTTCCGCCCAAAAATACCTAGGAAGGTTGTTCTCGCTTAGCATTGTTCGAGCCATCTCAATGAGGGTTCTGTTCTTTCTCTCCATGATGCCGTTTTGTTCTGGAGTTCTTGGTGCTGAAAATGTATGCGAGTATCCGTGCTTCCTACAAAATTCATCAAAATCTGTGTTCTTGAACTCCTTACCATGATCACTTTGAATTCTCTTGATGGAACATCCTTTCTCAATCTCCACTTTCCTGCAGAAACCTTCAAACTCCTTCAAAGCATCATTTTTATGTGACAAAAAATACACCCAACAAAATCATGAGAAGTCATCTACAATAACAAACCCATATAACTTGCCACCTAGACTGTGAGTTCTACTAGGTCCAAACAAATCAATATGAAGAACTTCAAGGGGCCTAGTGGTAGTCACATCATTCTTGCTTTTGAAAGAGGCTCTTGTTTGCTACCTTTGCTGCATGCCTCACATACTTTATCTGGTTCAAACTTCAACTTTGGCATCCCAACAACTAAATTATTTCTGGACAACTTTGAAAGAACATTAAAACTGGCATGCCCAAGACGGTGATGCCACAACCAAGCATTGTCAGAGTTATTTGCAACTAAGCAAAGATTGTTGTGTGATGTATCATCTAAGTCTATCATATATACATTATTTTGTCTAACGCCTATAAACATTATTTCCTATGTGGTTTTATTTACTATAGTGCAGTGCGTGGAGTCAAAAATCACATTGCACCCTTTATCACAAAGTTGACTTATACTAAGTAAGTTATGATTGAGACCTTTAACCAACAAAACATTTTCCACACTATGAGGAGATCCCTTACCAATCTTACCTTCTCCAACGATTTTTCCTTTGTCCTTGCCCCCGAAGGCAACAAGTCCACCATCCTTTTCCTTGAGGTCTGCAAAGATTTCTTTGTTCTCGGACATGTGTCGCGAGCATCCACTATCGAGGTACCATTTGTTTCTTTGAGCCTTCATGCAGACCTACAAATCATCAAAACAAGAAGACTTCTATGATTTTGGTACCCAAGCTTGCTTGGGTCCATATCGGTTAGAAGCTCTTGATCTATTCACCCACATTGATTTTCTTGCAAATTGTTTCTCATCAGCCAACATTAACCTACATGTATACATGGTGTGACCCTACATTCCACAGTAGAAACATGAAACAACCTTTTTGTTAAGATTTCTTTTCTTGTAATCATTCACGAATGGTTTGTGAACCGGAATGTATTTCTCACTCTTTTTATATGAAAAACATGATGAAGATGAAGCATTAGCATTCACAAAGGAAGTTTGAGTTTTGTTTTCAAAAGCTTTCTGGTTGCATGGCTCATAACCTAGTCCTTCCCTTCTAAAATTCACTCTCATTCCTAGCATGGTGTCTAGATTCTGCTTTCCTTTGACAAATCTAGCTAGTGATTCTTTCAGATCTTTCACCTCACCCATTAAAACCTCTTTTGCTTCTTAAAGTTCCATTTTATCCTTTTCCAAGGCTTGCACTTTAGCATTCACTTCTTCAATGGCTTTCATGGATTTTTCATCATTTAGTTGTTCTTATTTTAAACATGTTAGTTCTTCTTCAAACAAAATGACTTTGGAATTGAGCATTTCATTGTCGTAAGATAGTGTTTCAAGCTTGGATGATAATTCAGCACATGTCAGACATGGAGATTCATTTGATATGCTTTGGTCAATCTTTTTCTTTAACATTCTATTTTCAGACTTTAGCTTTTTACATTTTTCATATAAGGCTTCATAAGCAATTTCCCATTGTTCACATGGGAGATCTTCAGTTTCAGAATGTACCTCATTGGAGTCTTCATCATCCACCATTAGACACAATGTTTGGACAAGCTCGTCCAATTTATCTTCCGATTTGTCTTCGGTGTCATCCTCATCGCTCCAAGTCACCACCATTGCCATAGGCTTCTTGAACTTCCCTTTCTTGAGTTTTTTCTGAAGTTCGGGACACTCTCCACGCATGTGCCCTGGTTTTTTACATTCATAACAAATGATCTCTTCTTTCTTGCTGCTTTCTCCCTTCCTTGGATTCATCTTCCTTGGCGCTCTTCTGAATGGAGCTCCTACTCTTCTGGACCTTCTAATGAATTTTTTGGCCCTTTGTGTTATCATGGCCACCAGCTCTTCATCCTCACTGTTTGAACCAGATCCATCTTCACTGTCATCCGATCTTTGGAGGTTGGTCTACAAAGCCATGCTTGAGATCGGCTTCTTTTTCTTGACATCTTCCTCATTCCTTTTTATGTTCATCTCATAGGTCATTAATGACCCAATTAGCTCATCAAGCGTCAGAGTACTAAGGTCCTTTGAGTCTTCAATGACCGTGGCCTTAGTATGCCACTGTGGTGAGAGGGACCTTAATACCTTCCTCACAAGATCTTGGTTGGAGTATTCCTTCCCAAGTGCCTTCAGCCCGTTGGTGATCTCCAACAATCTAGCAAACATTTTTGAAATGTTTTCATCCGGCTTCATCATGAATAATTCGTAGTCCCGGACGAGCAAATTCGCTTTAGTCTCCTTCCCTTCCGATGTTCCTTCATACATTAAACGAAGTTTCTTCCACATTTCCTGCGCGGAAGCACACATCGAAATTCGTGAGTACTCGTTTGGATGAATTGCACATTGAATTATATTCATAGCTTTGAAATTAGCTATGCACTTCTTGATATGTTCTTCTCTCCACTCTTCCTCTTTAGGAGGCAATTGATATGGACCACTACTAATAACATGCCAAATTTCAAATTCCTGAGCCCTCAGGAATACATACATCCGATTCTTCCAATATGAGTAATTCGACCCATCGAAGAACGGAGGTCTATGTATAGAGTGCCCTTCGGGCATCAGCCCCTTGTTTGCCATTTACTGGATCTTACTCTAAGATCGTGAGATCAGTAAAAAATCAGAGACCAAGCTCTGATACCAATTGTTATCTCCGGTAGATGGCAATCAAGAGGGGAGGGGTGAATTGATTGGCACTAAAAAATTTCAACTACAAACTTTTGCAATAGATGTAATGGAAGGATAATAAATGAAGCACACTCTTCTCACCCGTTGATGATAACACACGAACAGCGGAAATATATAGAAATGTGAATAGTCGAGATATGAACGACACTCTGCTCGACAAGAAGCCCACTCATGAAAGAACGTAGAAGCAAACCACAATGAACAAGAGGATTTTAGGTGGTTTGGGTTCACAATAGTGTCCCCTACATCCACCCCTCACAGAGTGAGGATTGCTTCCACTAAAGAGTGAAAACCCACATACACACGCTATGAAGCACACAGCCACACACACACACATCTGCGCTGCGACCAGCAAATGCACACACACACACAGTATTTCGTTCAATAGAAAAGTAATCAGATATACAATGATCCTTCAAAACTGAAATAGAATGAACAGGGTATATGCAATAAAGATCTTGAGGTCGCCAGAAATCCCCCTTTCAAACGATGACCCAGTTGAGGTTCTTCATTTCTTGGTCGATGATGCAAGATGTAGACAGATCTTCAAGATGAAGCCCGAATGTTGATGTGCAGCTCGAGATCCAAGTTGCCCAGCTTCAAATGAGGAAGGAAAGCTCCAGTTCTTGCTCAGGATGCATCTAATCAGCAAGGGGATCAGCCTATTTTCGAAGTAGATAGCTTCTATTCGTGCTTTGAGAGGCTCCCCATGAGCTTTCTTCTCCTACAAGACCAAAAGCTGATCAGTTCGAATATGCCTCTTTTTCTCCCTCTTCTATGCTCGCCCTAATCATTGGTTTTATAGTCCCAAGGAGAAGGGACACGTGTAGCAAGATGGGAGCCTCGGATCTCCCAACATTAGGGCAATCGAGGAACAAAAGCGGCGGCCACGAAAGGGATCTCAAACCGGACTGGCGATCCATAACTCTAGGGGTCGACCCATTGGGTCGACCCACGAAACACGGGACATAATGCCCGACAATAGAAATTTCCAGGGGTCGACCCATGGGGTTGACCCATTACGCCAACCGACAAAAAACTGAGTAGCCCGAGGGGCTCGGGTGCCAAAAAGGGTCGACCCATGGGGTCGACCCACGCTGGTAATTGCTAAAAACTGAAGACCCAAGGGTTCGGGATCACCTAGGGGTCGACCCATGGGGTCGACCCATGAACTGCTTCTCAACAAAAAGAAAGAAATGAGCTATCAGCCATCAAGGGGTCGACTCATTGGGGTCAACCCCATGAATTTAAACATGTTAATCATTCCTATGAGCTGGTTATAAATAAGGATTAACCCTTGGGGTCAACCCATGACAATTATGAAAGAAATCAACTTATTAAAGGGTAAGGTTTTGTTTGGATCTCACCAATCATCCTTGAATGATTTAGGAAGTTAGCTTCATTCCATATTTCTATAAAAACACAAAATTGGAGTTAGATTGAAACTTTAACAAACATAATTCAAAACACTTACTTAAAGAGAGATGATCTTGATCCTGCAAAAATACCTCCTCCGACATCATTACTGGATCATGAACTAAGAAGCAAAATATAAGTACATAGTAAAGCAGTTAAAAATGAGTTTGATTAAATTTATTCATTCAACAAAAGTTCTAGTCTAATATAGTGTTTGGTCATCATCAAAATCCAACAAATAGAACATTCACGCAGGGGGTTCAACACGCCGGATAATTCCTCGAAAAATACGCCGGCTCAGATTCGACCGCCGTCGACTTCAGAGATCCAAGAGAAGGATTCCACCGGCGTCCCAGCCAATCGCCTCGACTAGAAGTTGACTAGAAGCCACTGTCCCAGCTGTCGAGTTCGCTTACTATCCAACGAGTCAGAATAGTACCGAGTCAGACCAATAGCCCGCCTCCGGCCCGAAAGTCCTTCCGGCTTACTGCCCGTCAACCCGAGTTCGGGTCCCACTGTAGCCCTTTACCTCCCTACATAGAGTGGGCAATAAAAATCACTACTGTAATTATTTAATTACTGTACATCGAGAGTACGAGTCTTGGCTGGGGTCATCTTCCCCACGCCCGGAGAGTAGAGGTATCATTTCTGCTCCCTCACTCGGCATTTTGCTTACTTCGTATATTTCTATATGCCGCTGCTTGCATGTGTTAGGTTAATTAGCTCCATTCAATTTTAATCACCGCTGCGAGAGTGAGTGAGTATGACCCGTCCCGTGACTCATTCCGAGCACGAGAGTGAGTTGACCACCCTAACTCATTGTCGGTTTCTCAACCGCGCACATCTGCATGCTTCCCTCGCTTAGGGACGTCCGCGGGCTTGACTAGAGTCTCAGGATTGCATTCAAATTGGCATCGAGTCGCGTCCCGTCCCGCATCAGTAAACCTCTTTAAAATAGGGAGCTAGGAAGATCTAGTATGCATGTAATACAGTAAAAGAAACTGAAATATAGCAAGACGGGGAACAAGGGGAGAAGGACGGGGTTTGTCCGTCGACCAACGGAGGGTGGCCAGCTATGTGGCCGTTCAGGGATGGTGGGCTGCCATGTCGATGGCCGCCCCCTGCAAACTGGGCTCTCCCACAGCGAAGCTCTTCAACTTCAAAAGTAGTTCTCGGGGAAGGTCTGGAAGGCACTCTCGTGCTCCCAGCTCTCTCTCTAGGTTCGAAGGAACTGACAGCCTCTCCTCCTCTAAAATGTCCCACCCCCCGTGAGATAGTTCGAACAAAGGTTTCGTATCACGGGGCCATCTCCCTCCAAAACCATTCGAAAAAAGATTACGTGTAAGCTACGTGAGTCTAGAACCCCCCCGTAGTGGGAGCAATTTCCGAGGACGTGCCCGGAGTGCGCAGATCGTGGAGTTGATGACGGTTAATAAGAGGCGGCCAAGGTTCTGGCCGTCCAAAGGAGCTGGGCGGCAAGGTCAATGACCTTCTTGATGGGCTAGGTGGCCAACTATGTGGCCTTCCAGGGAGAGATGGGCGGCCATCAGTTTGGCATTCTAAGGGTCTGGGCGGCCAACTATGTGGCCTTCCAGGAAGCTGAGGTCGGCCATCAGTCTGGCCTTCTTGGGATGTGAGCCTAGCTAAACAAGGATGAGACCCTACACTCTCAATCAACCAAGAGAAGATGTCACTTTTATGACGGCTAGACAAGGTCCGCGAGATGTCCAACATTAGGCGTCTACAATACCCTCGGCATGTGTTAAGTCGAATACGAAGAAACAAGCCAAGTTACGCTCCTTAATGCTTCAAGTGCTTCTGGAGGCTCGATCAGTGCTCTATGTTTTATCCCTCCTTTATCTGCTCCTTATGGTCTTTAACCCTTGGCCTTCCAGGGGAATTTATAGGCAAGGAGGTGGCTAGGTTGTGAAGCTCCTTCGTAAAGGGGTAAGCCCGCGTAAAGGGCAGGAGGTTTGAGGGGTTGACCCACCTAAAGGGTAGGTTTAAGAGGGCCAATGGAGGAGAGAGGGAGTTTTGTGTATGAGGGCTGGTGGGTTTTAGCCCCTGTAAAGGGAAGGGTTTAGGAGGGTGACCTGACGAGTGAGAGAGCTGGGTGGTAGGTGTTTTGGCCCCCGTAAAGGGGGGTTTAGGAAGAAGGAATGAAGAGAGAGAAAGCTTTTTTCTATTTTTCTTTTCTCTCTCTCTCTCTTCTTTTTTTAAAAATTGGTGGGGTTTGGCCTACCTAAACCCCCCCAAGGGGGTTTACGCGGGCAGGGTGGCCAACGCACCATGTCTCTCATAAACCCCCCTTTAGAGGGGGGCTGGGTGCAAGTTTGAAGAGAGAGAGAGAAATATTTAAGCTGGGCCCCGCTTCTCTAAACCCCACGTGCCTGGATTTTGGTTGGGTTTTGGGCGCTTTTGGACATATTTGAACCCTTGAAGACCGAGTGCTCGGAGTGCTCGAACTCGCTTCTTGGACCGCGCGCTTCATCTTGGATGCTCCTCAAATGCTTCTCGCACGGTCCACATGGTGAGTTGACTTTCTACGGACTGGGATTAAGCTGGAGTAGTGACTGGCTAGGACTGGGAGGGCATGTCCCGAGTTTCAGGGAGTCCCTAGCGTGGGGTTTGCCACTGGCCATGAGGGTTAGGGGGCGTCCCCCAGGGTGGTCTACCTTTATCCTTTTTCTTTCTTTTGATGACTAGGAAGGGGCTGGCTGGCTTGATCCATAGCTTATGTGATGGTCCAAGCCTCAAGATGAGGTTGGTGCAAGTGGTGGGGACATTGGTGACCCTTCATGCACCGGCATCGACGTCGACCCTTCGAGATGGTTCCGATAGTGCCTTGATTATTTTTTTCTTCTTATTATGATGTACTCTTCTTTTATTCAGTATGTAATCCTTATTGGGTCAATTAATAAGGCCTAAAAGGTCAATCTAGAATTAGCTCGGTTAATGGTCATAGGTAGTTTATAGTTACCCCTCGGGACAGCGGGGTCATTTTTCTTTTGTAGAGGGCATCTTTAGTCATTGTAGCCCCTGGCCTTCCCTATAAATCGAGGCCAAGCGACTTCCTTTGGAACTAATGAAGAATAGGTAAAATTTTGAAATCCCTATAGATCTCCTCTCTCCCTCTCCCTCTCGTTTATGCACCTCTTTCTTTCTCTCTACCTCTCTCCCTCTCTCTTTTCTACTCCTTCTCTCTAGATCGCACCTCTCTCTCTCCTTCCCTCTTTCCTCACCCTAACCCCAGCGCACCCCTCTTCCCTCTCTTCCCCACCTTCCTATCCCTTCCTAAACTCAATCCTCCCTCCCTATCCCTTCCTTCTTATCCCACTCTAACCAGCGCACCTCTCCTCCCTTCCTCTTTCCTAATCCTCCTCCTAGATTCCCTCCCACCTTCCTCATCTCCCTTCCTCTTTCCCATCCTCCTCTCAATCCAGCGCAGCCCTCCCTTCTCTATCCCCCTTTTCTTTCCATCCCCAAGAAAAAAAAATTCAAATTCTCTTCCTATTTTCTCTCCCCCAACCCCCAAAGAAAGAAATAGCCTACACCCTCTCCCCTAGGACAGATCGTGCCCTCTTCCCCTTTCTCCCCTCACCGCACCCTGCCTAACCCCATTCCCCCTACAGCCACCCTCTCCCTGATCTCCTAGCCCTCCCTCTCTTAGTGTCACCCTCTCTCCTTGTCCTCCGCTGCTGCAACTCGCCTCGCTGCCATCCGCACATGACTGCCCAATAGAAGAGTAGGCCACCTAGCACTCTAAACTGCTACGTGTCCTGGCTCGCTTCCGCCTCACCCCTAAGGAGCAGACTTCCCCGGCACTGCTTTGGCCCCTCCCTTGGGGGCCCTGCTCGCTCAGAGAACCCTGCAACCTTCGCCATCCAATGCCCTCGCTTGCGTGGAGTGCTGCCTCCCTACTGCCCGGACTGTCCGTGGACAGACCTGATCATAGCACCCCTGCCTCTGTCCCCTTCGCCCCTCAGTCGCTCATGCCTTGATGGAGTGAGGATCTGCCATACGATTAGTCTATCCAGCAGACCCGTTGCCGACAGCGAGACTGGGGGTCCTCCCAGTGACCCGGACAACCCCAACAGCCCCTCTGCAACGTGGGGCCTCTTCCCTCACCCCACCCCATCTGCCAGCATCACTGACAGGCCCCAACGATCACATCCACGTGAGATCGGCACCGACTGTCCCAGGCGAGCAGATCAGTCTAGCAGACCGAGTCCCAACGACCAGTCTATTCCCCAGGTCCCTCTCGCCACCAGCCAACACCCGACGACCGCCACAACTCTAGAGGACGTCCCTAGAAGGCCTCCCCACATTCTGGACTGACCTTGATCCCCCCGGTGCCACCTACGAGATGTTGTCATCGCTGGACCACTCTGCTGGACTGCAGGCCAGACTGCACACAGCAGCGACCTCCGGGTCACTTCCCCTCCCCACGAGCCCCCTCCTGCACGAAGGTAGTGTTGTATTTCCCGTCCCCTAGTTCCCCCTCCCTGTGTGGAGGTTTTCAGTTTGTTGTACCACAGGTGTGATCAAAAGCTTCCTTGATGCAGCGTGACTGTCGGGTGCGCACGCTCCCCGGCTTACCCTTGTCTCCGAATGGTGCCTCTCTTTTCAGACTCGACGAGGTATAGAACTGACCCTTGCTCTAATACTCTACTCCCCTAGTATCCATTCTACGCTCAAGCCGATAGTGAGAGGAAACCCCGATCCAAAATTCCTGATCATAGAGTGTTGTCCGCTGCCGTGTGAGTGAGAGCAACCAGCCCCGCCCTCTGACACAGGTTCTGCCCCTGCTGAACCGGCCGTGTTTCAGACCTCGGGTCTATCCTCTCCTGTGCCTCCCTTCACGGCATCAATCATGCAACTGCCCATAGGCCACCGTCCGTCCCCACCATTGCCGGATCTCCTCAGAATTGAGTGACGCACGTGATCAGTCCACTACCATTTGGGTGTGTGGTTCGGTGTTTGCTTGCTATTTCATAGGTCCCAGGTCGTCCCGTAGGTCATCCCTCATCAGCGGGGTTGCCTTCAAGGTGTTCGAGGTAATTCCCCAGCCTTGTTGACATACTATATAGGCTAGGTAGAGGCCCGGATGGCCTACTAGGAGTTGAAATTCCTGTCTGGCATAGCTGGGACAGTGGGAGGAAGGCATTGTGAGCATGGGTGCCCGGCCTTAATAAGAATATCCATGCTAGACGGTGAGCTGGTACGTAGCCTCGGGTTGGCCTGACGGCTATAAAAAAAGTGACCCATCGCTGCATGTCTGGGAGTCGGGGGTGGTTCCCCTCCTTTGTAGAGTCACCGCTTGATGCGGCAAGCATTCCCGAGTTATGGGTTAGCCCTGACTCATGGTAAAGTGGCTGGAAATGTGAGCGCACGTAGAGTGTTCGGGCTAATTCACGACTATCCTCCACGGGTCGTGTGGGCTAGCTAGTGACCCCCGAGGCCCAAGTTTAAGTTGGTGACCGAGTTCACTAATGTTGGTTGGCTGGATAGAGGCATTTTGAGGGGAATCCTCTGCCTTGTGGCTGGTACCTCATGTTATGGCCTATTGCTGCGAGCCCCCGGGTTGGCCCGGGGGGCTAAATTGTAGACAGGTGAATGCCGCTCAACGGAGGGTCGGGGTTGGTCCATGTTATTTGTAGAGTCTCTACATAGCGCGGAAAGTGGCCCATAGCCTCTGGTTGACTCTGGGTTGATGTAGAATGGCTGGAAATAAGCCACCTTTAAGGTGTTCGGGGTGATTCCCCCACCCCTTGTTAAGAGTCATATGAGCTTGGTGATAATCTCTGGAGCTTGAGTTCACCTCTAGTCCGGAGATTATCAGCGTTGACTGACTAGAAAGAGACATATTGGGTTGGTCCCAAGCCTCATTGTTGGGCATCATTTGGCATGGCGTGTTGCTCGGGTGCCCCCGGGTTGGCCCGGGTGGCAAGGTTGTAAGCGAGCGAAGCCGCATCCTGGGTTATCGGGGATAGTTCCCGCTTGTTGTCGGAGTCATCGTGGGTCATGGCAAGCCGATTTGAGTCCCCAATCAGGTCTGGGGTGTTGTGAGGATGCTAAATAACCAGCGCTCACAAGGTGTTCGGGAGCGGTCCCACACCTTTAAATCTGGGTTATCTTCTGAGATAAAACTGGGTACAACAATGGTTTACAAAGAAAGGTCAGTCTCTCAAAGACTGAAACTCCTGGATTCATTTCTTTCTGAGGTATAATCCATAGCAACCAGCTTCTTCACTATCTGCTCCACCGCCAAGTGGAGTTTGGGATCCTGGATTTTTTTTTTGAGCAACTTCTATGACTCCCAGTAACTTTTGTTGTCCCAAAATAGCGTTTTCGAGACCACGAAGATAACTGTGCACGGTCCGGCTAATCTCTTCTTATGCTTATGAAGAGTAGAGGCATATAAGCTAAGCGCCCTTGATGGGCTGTTCAGTTGTAATATCTAGAGTAGCAACACATATTTTCTTATCGAGCATGTGTCTTGAATGCAGGTGGAGGAGACACCAGGGCTGGCAGATCATTTTGCATCTTTTGTCTTGGCTTCTTTTCATTAGCTCTATTGGGATTTTGTTGAACTAACAAGGGAGCCTGGACCCTCTTAGGCACCCAGACTTGTTTGAGCTTGGTTGATTTAGGGGCCAAACTGCTTCTTGGTTTGCGACTTCACGCAGCATCTTCTTTTATGGTCCCAACTACCACTTGAAAAGAGTTGCGTACTGGGACCAATGATACAATGCGGTCCAGTATGACTTCAACCTCCCGACCACTCAGATAGATTCTGACATTTTTGATTAGCATAGATTTGCCTGTTGTAGATAGTCGTCCTTTTGGGGACAACAACATTTATTCTTGAACCTCTTCTCTTGCAGGGAGCCGGCTTCTTGTTGGTCGATCTGGCACTAGAGCTCAGCAAGCATAGCCTTGATAGCAATAGTCTCCATGGACTCTGTCACTTCAGCGTCCAACAGACTTGTGAAGTCCGCCCCCAAGAAATTGGGGAAGCCAACCACTGGCGGGAATCCTTGAATCACAGGAACAGCACCTAATCATCAAGACAAGCAAAGAGTATTTATTGGGAGGCCATAGGACTCTTAGTCCTGACGAAGAGATGAGGGGAGGTTAAGGTCTTACCGGGCATGCCAAACCTGTGAGATATTTTTCTTTTCTTTTATTTATTTTTATTAAATAGATTCTTTTTGTTTAAGGCATTTGATATTTATTTATTCTTTTTATGTACGCAAGCGTGTCAGTCATGAGGTGACAATTTATTTGGACTCTAAAGACCGAAGGACTTGGAGTCACATCAGTGCGCCATCTGACCAATTAGATAAAAGGGGATATATTGAGTTGGGACTCAACATCCGTCGTATCGTAGAGGTTACGGCGTTAATTACATCTCCCTGATAGGAGAAAATTCTTGATTAATCGCCAAAGAAAGGGTTCGATGGTATGAAATTTGTATTAATGCATGCGTGGAAATGCATAATATTTTTTGTTATTTTGTGATGAGGAATGAGAATTGCCCATAGTGTTGATTCAGTGAGGAATAAATCTTGCACTGCTCATAACTATTTCATTATGATCGTTGTTATTATTTTTATTTATTATTATTATTATTATTATTATTTATTCTTGGCTGTTTTGATTTATTACATTTTGTTATATAGATTTTATCATACTTTTTATTGTTTTGATTTTATTATATTTTTTATTGTTTTGATTTTGTTACATTATATTTTTTATTGTTTTGATTTTATCATACTTTTTATTGTTTTGATTTTATTATATTTTTTGTTGTTTTGATTTTGTTACATTATATTTTCTATTGTTTTGATTTTATTACACTTTTTCTTTTGATCTGATTTTATTTTTTGCTTTGATTTTGTTGTATTATTTTTTTGTTATTTTGATTTTATTATATTTTAATTTTAATTTAATTATGTTCCTCTTTTTTTTTGTTGTGACTCGAGCGATGAAAACTTTCAAAAGAAAAGAAATTTGCATATAAACTCTTCCGGAGATCTTTAAACCGGGAGTTCTAACAAAATTTTGACAGTATCTCCCCCTATCTCACGGCATGTCGGGGGGATGTAGCGGGTGCCCATTCACAAAAATATGAGATAGTTCCTTAATCATTCAAGTGTGCATGAAGCGACAACACCCAAGGCCATGTCGAATGTGGCAGCCCTGAGTGATAGCCTACTAGAGGGTCCAGATCATCCGGGGCTCTCAAATCGCATTTGCACAAGCTATATGACCCATTATCTCCACCGTTGCTCATGCATGGAGGTTCAGAGATGAATCAGCATGGCTTCGGGCAATCGGGTTTAGAATCGAGGAGCATCGTAAACCTGGGAGGTCGACGAGGAAAACTCGTTCGAACATTCATTTGGAGACTAATTTATGCCGAGCGTGTAGTAATTACACGGATAATCCCCTGAACATATATTAGCCTATGATCCGGCGTGATTTGATATTTTTAAAACGGTAAGGAATAGGATCAAATTCAAAAAATGTAGCTGAAAACCAGGTGGTTATCGGCCCCAAAGTGAAGTCAGGTCATGGCCACAACGGGGTAAACCCGAAGATCCAAACCTTAGTCGCGGTAGGCCTCATTTCTATTTCCCTCATTCATAATTTAGGGGCGCAGAATCGAGTTGAATAGTCGCAAAGGGGACGATCCTAGGGGTTCCAGTGGGGAAATTACGGTGCAGAAGGAAACTTAATAGCTGATGGTAAAATAGATGGCGAAAGAAATCTATTTCAGAACGTGGAATCACACTCGAGACAAAACAAACACAATTTAACCCTTAATGGGCCCAAAATGAATAGTTAATGGCACTATTCGTTGTTGTTCATCTTTCCGTCGATAATTGGTCATCCGACAATGAGGGGGGCCTCTCCCCGAGATAGGGTGACGGGGATCACTGGCTCGAGCCTTTGGATAGGCTGGACTGGCGGAGCAGGGATGAATAGTAATGAAAAGACGCGTTCAATTGGGCATCAGATCACTTGATAAAAGAAAAGAAGGGGTGCACTGTGGGTGTGCCGGATCATGGCACCCCACGGGTGGAATGATCGCTCTTCTTCACCCTTTTTATCTTTTCTTTTTTTCTCTTTTTTTTCCTTTTTGTCATGCATTTTTTCCTCTTTTTTGTTTTGATTTTGTTATATTATTTTTATTTTTTTATTAGTTTGATTTTATGTTATATATTTTGGCTGTTTTAATCTAATTATATTTTTTTGTTGTTTTGATTCTATTATATTTTTGTTGTTTCGATTCCAAAACATGTACATTTCTCTCTCCTTTTATTATTATTATTATTTTGTCATTTCTTTTTCTTTTATTCATTCTTCCTTTCCTCTTTTTTTTAGAAAAGACATGCATCCGTCTGATTATATATAAATATAAATATATATATATATATATTGTTGTTTTGGTTTTATGATATATATATATATATATATATTATTTTTTCGATTTGTTATATTTTCTTTATATTTTTTATCATTTTGATTTCATTATATTTTTTGTTGTTTTGTTTTGTTGTATTTTTTGTTATGCATTTCTTTTTATGACTTCTTTATTATTTCTTCTTCTTCTTTCTTTAATTTATTATTATTACTATTTCATTTGTTATTTATCATTCCATGATTTTGGCGAATTTCCGATAGCATTTCCCTTAGACCTGGGGCATTTAGGGGTTAATAATATGGTGCTCATCCACATAGAGTTCAAGATTGTCCCTTAACCGACTGAATGCTCACAGAGCGGTAACATCCGTAGTCACCCACGGCACCATATCCTCGAGGGTCAACCTGCTAAGGGATCAAAATTGTCCGAATGCTCAAAGTGGAGCTAAGGAACATGGGATCGCAATTAAATCAAAGAATGGGAAATTTAATCCTTATTGGACCCAAAATGATTAGTTAAAAGACACTATTCAGTGCCACTCACTTCTCCGTCAATAACCAACCATCCGGTAGCGAGGGGGGGGCCTCTCCCTGGGACAAGGTGACGGGGATCACTGTCTCGAGGTCCGGGATGGACAGGACCGGCGAGACAACAGCAGAAGTAATAAAAAATTATTTTTAAGAGGTTGTCCGATCACTTTGTAGAAGAAAAAAACATGAAATTGTAGGGTGTCGGATCACCCGATTTATATCAGAACATGAGACAATGGCAGACAAATAGGGAGGAATTGCCGCATTTAGAATGGGGGTTGGGCTTCTATGAAATCCAAACCTTAGCTGTGGCATGAGCAAGCCCATACACCATATTTTTTTATCTTCGACGAACAATGCTTCTTTTTTTTTTAGAATGGAATTACTTTGTCTGCCGTGCTAGAATAGGGGCACCAGAGGATGGTAGGAAACCTACGTTACGACAGTAATATGTAAGCCCATAGGCCCAATTTGTTGAAAAAATAGACCATGGTGAGTCTCAGAGCACCCTGGGATTTTACTTCTTTCAAAAGGGGCAAGGAAAGGGAAGAAAGCACGAGGAGAGGACGGCGGCGCCATCGAGCAGAGATCGTTCAAAAGGGATTTCAGATAGCCGTCACCTTGGGATCATGTCCACGATGCAGGACAGATTCCAAGTGTGCGCTTCTGTAGGGGAGATATCCCTTATTTGACATGATCACATTTCTATTCGGAAGAATCGAATCATCACTGAGCATTCAATCGGCTAGCCAATCAGAAACACAGAGAAAAAAAAATGGGAATGGGGAAACACTGGAGTATAGCGAAATACTCAATAAATCATGGATCATGCATTTCATTTCAAAGCATCCATCTACATATATATATATATATATATATATATATAGGGGAGCGTCCCCAGGATAGCTCGAAGAAAAGAGAAGATAAAAAAATAAAAATCCAACACTTTCCCCACTTAAATGGGAATGGGGAAACAGTGGAGTATAACGAAATACTCAATAAATCATGGATGGACGATGCATTTCATTTCAAAGTATCCATCTCTCTCTATATATATACATATATATATATATATATATAGGGGAGCATCCCCAGGATAGATAGGAGAAAAGAGAAGAAACGAAAAGAAAATTCCAACATTTCCCCCACTTAACAGAAGAAACGCTCTCCCTCTCCTTTCCTCATATTTTTCCTTCTCTCCTTTTTCTCTCTTTTTTTTTCTTTCAATTCTCCTTTCCCCTCCTTGAACAACTGTAGGAGCAGAACGTCTTCTTGAACCCTCGCTCAGGAAGCCTCACTAGTCTCCCTCCGTTTGATTTTTTTTCTTCTGCCCCTCTCGAACAGAAGCAGCTGCCCCCTTTTATAGGGGTTCAGCCATGATCCGACACGGCTGGATGATCCGGCACCACCATTTGGGTAGCGATCCGACGCTGCTGCTCTTTTTGCATTGATCCGGCACGGCTTCTATTGGTGGACCCGTGTTGTTGCTTTCGGTGTTGTCACCATTTGGGGCTCCCTTTTATGTTGATCCGGCGCGCCCTCTACTGGTGAACTGGCACAACGAGATGACCCGGTGTGCTTTGTGAACCGGTGTCCTTTTACTGTATGCATGCCGTGAGGCTTGATCCAGCATTGCGATGAAGCGTCGCGGTGTGATTATTCCGACGTTGGAACTCACGTAGGAGGCATGGTCGCCTGATCCGGCACCATCTTCAGTTGTAGAGTGATACGGCACCCTTATTGTAATCTCTGAAATCTGCCTGGTTTGGCTTATTCTTCTGCTTGTTCGTCGCTGAGTCCTCACGGTTGAATTCACGGTAGTGCGTTTTTAGAAGCACCTTGGCCTCTTGTAATTCTGAGTTCATTTTGCACCTCAGGATGCCATTTTATGGTGATACAGCACCACCTTCGGTGCACCGTAGTCACCATTTCTGAAATTTACATGGTTTGGCTTATTCTCCTACTTTTTCGCTGCCAAGTCCTCATGGTTGAGTTTGCAACAGTGTATTGTCAGGGACACTTCGGCCTCCTACAATTCTGAGTTCATTTCGTCCCTCGAGACTCCATTTTATGGTGATCCAACATCACATGAGTGATACGACACCATAGGTGACTTTTCTATAATTCGCATGTTTTAGATTTATCCTTGTATTTTTCGCTGCCGAGTCCTCACGGTTGAGTTTGCATCAGTATATTTTCAAGAGCATCTCAGTCTCTTGCAATTCTAAATTCATTCGTCTCTCGAGTCGCCATTTTATGGTGATCCGGCACCACTTTAGTGATTTGGCACCATAGTTGACTTTTCTAGAATTCGCTTGGTTTGGCTTATCCTTTTGTTGCTTCGCCACCACGTCCTCACGACTGAGTCTACAGTAGTGCACTTTCAGGGAGACCTTGACCTCCTACAATTTCGTCCCTCTGGGATGTGATTTTACATTGATCTAGTGTCGTTAAGTGATACGGCACCGTGCTAACTTGTTGATTTCACCTAATTTGACTTCAGTAAACATTTGAGAATTTTTTTGGGCAACTCCTTATAGGTCCTTTAAGCTTTACTTCATTCAGGATAAGCTCAACAATGCCGATTCATTGTACTTTGAGATTTTTTCTTCCTTTTTTCTCTCTTTTTTTCATTTTTTTCATTTCTTTTTTTTTAATGTCAACAACGGCCTACCGAACACTCGCTTTATCTCCACAACTCTCATCTCCCTCTCTCTCCCTACTCTCTCATTTTACTATTACACACATCTCTGACTTAAAAGTATCATAAAGTTATCCCAAGACTCCTTATGACACTATGTTTAGTATTTACAAATTTCTTCAAAATAATCAGACGTTATTTCCCTCTAAATAATTTTCAAAGATGTAGTGGAAAATCAAACACTTTTTAATCTCTACACAAAATAAAGAGAAAATTTGAATCTTTTTAAAATATTCATTCTTACATCAACCTATGTTAACCACGGTGATATTTTTATACTATTTTGACCAACATAGTGATGACTTTGTTAATGTATTTTCAGACATGATACTTTTATAAATAGATATTTAACAATAATTTATATGCAAAATCCCTCTTTTTTCACTCTTTATGGGCCGGTGAACGAAGGATTTTTCTTCTTTTCCTTTCTTTTTCTCCCGCAGGGTACTTCCGTTTGTACTTTTCAGAACTTTATATTGCCCCGCCTCACCCAAGACAAGACTTGTTATGTTTTCCAGTATTTTCCTGATTCAATTTTAAAATTCATGGGTGGATCCCCCGTATTATATCAAAAAGGGGCTGTACATGGCTTCACCAGAGAGTTTCTTTCGACGAAAAATATCCCGCGTTTGACCCCCCTCTTGGATGAGACAATACAAACCTCTGAATTCTTTCAACCGTACAAGCATTTCTTGTTGGTGAATAAAAAGAATTACACATGAATGACCCTAAACCATCATGTCCTGCGCTTGTGACCCCCGAAAGATGTCAAGATTTGCTCGTACATATCAACCATTGTCATCACTTTTATTTTTCAATTTGGGATAATCAGAGCTCCTTTTGAGGCAGACATAAAATCCTCTCATCTCATTTCTAATCCAGCAGTGATTTAATTCTAAATCTTCTAAATATCCCCTCCATCACGGTGCTATTTTCCGAGGGGAGGGCACAGATATGTATGGTATATGATTTTAGGGCGGGGATACCCCCATTGTCCCACGTAGATCCATGGGGATGCTATCCGCGTCGAATGCTGTTATGCACATCTACACAGGAACGGATGTCGCTTGAATCATATAGTGGAATTAACACGGATTGGCATGTTCATATTTAAGGAACTACGGACAACAGAGATGCAGATTCTGTGCAAAATGCCAGTAAGTGAAGACTTAATGCCTTCCGAATTGGCTCAAAATCACCTTCATCTAACAAGCAGAAACTACAGTAGGCACCACTTGAAATACATTACAACACACAGATCAAAGACAACCAGACCCATATGTAGTGAGAGAAGGAATTAATTCACTAGCATCAGCAAGAGGAACCAAACCCAAGGAATAAAACCTTCCAGATTATCACCTCATGCATCTCTAGATATACTAGACTACGTGAGGGAGTTGTGTTGTGTTTGGAAATTGTCAGACATCTCAGATGCTCATGTCATCCTGCAAGTACTCTTGGACCCCTTAGTCCGAATCCACGCTTCAGTTTCTCAACACTGCTCGGAAAGAAATGTGTTAGATAAAATAGTGATTGCTTTCATATCATGAACTTTTTAACATGCAACCTGAATGTTTTTAAATGACAATGCCAAGCATGAACATTTTAGGCAATGGTGACCAACAACTAATTTCGTACATGCTCATTTATTCAATAGACGTCAGCAGATCTACCACCTCCACGAGAACTATAATTTTGACCATTATATTTTGTATCTGAACATAAACTTATCTGTTTGTCCCACACCACCTTCAATAAGCTAGGAGCTAATGGTGACATAATGATGTTCCTCAAATAGAATCAAACATAAGTCGCAATTCAATCTTTCCAGAATGGCTGGTGTTACATCTAGAACTCAGAGCTCAATAAATATCCTCCAGCCACGTTCAGGCACTTTGCAATGCCAATCTTCTTTTCCAGAGTTAACAATCTATGGGTGAGAGAATCTTCATTTGACAGTCTCAATTAGTTTTAAACCAAAAAAGAAAAGAAAAAGCAAGCAGCATGCAGGTCCTTTCCGTTTCATCTGAACATTCTTATCTTAACAACTCTAACCTTTGAATACAAATTGATGGACCTCCTGACAAGAAAGCATGAGTGTGTGTGTATTCAAAATTGATGGACCTCCAGACAAGAAAACAGGCAGATAAGACAAATCCCGTGTGTGTGTGTGTGTGGGAGCCGTCTGATCATCTGATCAGAAGGCCCACAAACTCCTGCATGCTCACTCTGCATCCCACAGAGCACAGGTGCACAGGGGATCGTGTGTGTGTGTGTGTCTTTTCCCTTCACCTTTGGATCTGATCCAATGGTTAAAAAAATTATAAAAATGTCATCAAGAAGTTGCCCATTGCACATGCTGAATTCAGTCATTCTGTGTGCGAGCCGTCCGATCATCTGATCGGAAGGCCCACAAACTCCTGCATGTTCACTCTGCCTCCCACAGAGCACAGGTGCACAGGGTATCGTGGTTAGGTTTTTTTTTTAAGACCCTAAGGTTAATATACGGCCAGGTCATATGAATGACCCTGGCTGTATCCTCGCAAATCTCTATACAATATATACACACACACACACATATACTCTCTGTGTGTGCGTAATCAATGATGTAGCAAACACTATATGGGTCTTTCCAGTGCTATAATCAGTGATCTAGCAAATACTAGACATGAAAATACCAAAAATCTGTAAAAAGAATGTTCTTACGCTTACTTTGTTGCCAATTTACCATATAAGTTACTGCAGAAGTAATTAAGTTCATGGAAGATAGAAAAAATCAGAGGATATACGTTGGAGCAAGCTTGCCAAGAGTATCTAATTCTTCACCAGAAACTTCATCCACAACTCGGCCAGAGATGTCAACGCGATAGGACCTGCCACTGTCAGATGGAAGACCTCTTCCCACTAGCAGATCCAGATCTTTCTGGTGAAGCTCTCTACCATTTACTATAACACCAGTATTTCCACCAGCACAATTTTTTGGCATAGGATAGTTGAATTCTTCAATAAAAGGCTGCAAAGGAATATACAATGAATAAGATCAGGGTATAACATTTTCATTTTGCAGTGGACCATTATAGAGATTTTTGTCTTAACTGGAATTATGCCAAGACATGGTTGCCCCAGAACACCCCAGAAGCCAGCTCCATAATCATACCTGCTTTAAAGTGGGAGAAGAATCAGGATAAAGAAACTCAATAGCAAGAAGTACATTGTTGCTTGGTCAAAGGAAGGCAGTACGGTATTAAAAATAATCACAGATTTGCATCTGCAAAAGAGCATTTTCCCTTTTTGTCCCCAGAATGGGCACATGGGGCAGTTGGTCTCATGGCCCAAGTTCCACCCTGAGGTCATTGTATCGAAACCCCATCTAGCTCCACACCATACATCTCTGTCATGGGTTTTGTCCTGCTGCCCAGCTGAGCGCATACACAAGGGGTCCCCCCAGCTAGGCCATGTTAGGCATCATAATGAGGAACGGATTCGGCAGTGCAGGAGATAGAGAATATTTTCGAAATATAATAGTTTTCTCTTAACCACACAAGGTTAAGAAATCAAAGATGAGATATCTGAATTATGTACCATATGCAGATCTGATGAGCAGAGAATAACCAACATTCACATGAATACATTGGATAAAGGCAAACTATCAGTACTTGTAATATTAGAAACATGTAGACTTGGTCTACTCACCAGCACACAGAAAAGTAGTAGTAAAAGCCAAAACAATGGGAGAGCTCAAACAGAAAAGCCAACATAAAGCATAGAAAGGTATTTTCCACAAAAGGAGGCAAAGTAGAGACGAAATGGGCATATAACACTAAATGTTTCCATCCAAATCCGGGTGAGCTTTTACTTTCCCACTAGCAAATCCTTCATCATTATAGACCTAAAGGACAGTTAGACAAAAATGTAAACAGGCAGGGTATGTTCCCATTAGGTGGGAGCAAAGACATGACTTAGGTAGAGCATCCTGCATGTTACCCAATTTGTGGGGAACAGAAATGCAAACCAGGCAGAATCTGGACAATCATTCAATTATTCGGAGGGCAGTAAAGCAACTAATTATTGAATCAATGCATGATAAGAGATGAAAATAAAAATCATGTAAGAGTATTGGCTGCCTAAATGAGGCCTACAGTTCCCAAGATTCCCCCTCTTCCCTGAGAGAGCTTACAAGGAATAGTGTATGCACTCTCATTCTACATCTACAAATGGAAATTGAGTGCTCTTGGGGCCGGAAACTTTTGGGATGCCAAAGCTGGATTAGGAGAGATGTGTTCCTTGCTTCCCAGAATTTTTGGAAATGGGGAAGTTGCATATGACAATCATTAGTCGAGGCCTCTAATTCTTAATTTTCCCCCATGTGTTTTCACAGTGATTTTTTTCTAGGAACTGTTTATCCATCCTTGTCGCTGTTGAAAGAGAAATGGACATCTCTGTGATCATAAACCTTTTGGAGAGCTAGAGCTAGTTAGTTAAGGTATTGATGCCTAAATTCCCAAAACTTTGAAAAGCAAGGAATATTCAGCCAATCTGAATTCATTTTGAGCCGTGAATGAGGGACAAGAATGGCTCTCTTTAAGCTGTAAATGATGCATCACACTGTCATAGCAGTTAAAGGGCATCTTTCCTATTCCTAGACAAGATTTAATGGTGTTTCACTAAATGGATGATTCACATGGCTATTGTTATTAACCTATTAAATAATATATCTCAAAATCTGCATGGCTGTTTTGATACAAACTCTTTTAACTTGCATGATCTCAGTTAGCAGACATCAAATTTGCATGGCCATCTTATTAGATGAGCTGACACCAATTCAAAGAAAAATGAACAAAAGACAACAATAATTGTACAATAGCAAAAAGCTACCATCTAGGCTTATTATGCATCTATCTACATGTTCAAACAGTATCATGTTACCAGAAAAAAAAATTGTGCATGCAGTTTAAAAGTATAAAAGATTTTATAAGGAAAATAAGCTTGAGGATGAAGAGAGTTTCAGTTCATCTGACATATTGGAGCTCTACAAGAGGAGAATCAGTTCAAGGAAATACTAGAATTTATAGATTATCCTTCAACATCCACAAATGCAGATGTGAAAAATGACTAATATTTCTACTTGAATAAACAAAATCTTTACAGCAAAAATAAAACACAAAAATGAAAACACAAGCTCATGCATACTTCTGAGCTAGGGGCATGGCTTAAAAATAATCACTTGTGAACTTGCATCCATCACATGAATCATAAGAGCAAAGCACTAGCACATTATACAACTCAAAAGTCACGTAGATGCATGCAAAAAATGAGAATCGCCACTTACCAGTATTCACCAGGATAGATGGGACCAGCTAATTTCTCAGCCTTCTTGACCAGGCGATCAGGAATATGATGACCATTTATTGAAACTTTGATTTTACTACCCTCCAATGACTGATTAAATCGATGGAAATCTCTAAAGCTCTTCTTTATAAGCCCAGTAAAAAATGAGTCACCACCCTTGCTCATCCTAGGATGATCTTCTTCTTTACTATCTTCCACAGAATCTTGTGACAAACCAGAATTTGGATACTTCTCAGTTGCCAAGTCTATCTCAGTGGTTGTTGAAACATCTTTGATGGAGTTTTGCTTAAAATTGCTATTTATTGCTACCATCTTCTCTTGTTCAAACCGTTTACTTCTGCTTCCTTCTCCAGGTCTGCTCACTGCTTGATCAGGTGATGGGTAACCAAAGTGCTCACGAAGTGGTAAACCAGAGCCACGTGAATTTGCTTGAGCACGGGGTTGCAGCTCTGTAGAGCTGGGGGCCTCTCTCTGACAAACCATACTTTCTGTGCTTTCATTGTCCTCAGATGAGCTGGGAGACGAGGATAAGCCCAGCATGTTCTCCGACTCACTAAGGTTCAACCCATACTCTTTTTCTATTGTTTCATGACTAGCAACAGGAAGAGAAGACAAAACAAGATTCTCATCTGTGGACTGGATGTTACAACTGGAGCCTTCATAGTCCCCAGAATAGGAATTAACCAGAACATGATTGCTAGGACCCGAACACTGTAAACCCTGTGCTATAGCATCTGCAGAATTGTTTATAGGCTCCAAGGATGTGTTCATAACTGATGGAGGTGAGGAGATATTGAGTTTTTTCCCCTCAATTTTAAATGAGATTACCTGAGAACATGATCCACAACGTATCTTATAGATAGTCTTACCAATTGATGAAAGTTTATGAGGTACCTGCAGCAGCTCAGAGCAATTATTGCATACTATAAATGGAGCACCACCAGCTACGGGTTTGCAGTTGTGTCCACTCCGTTTTGCTAGCACAGATCTCTGGTGCATCCGTGGTTCTCGAGAAAGCAAAGAACCATTGGTGCCTCGATGGTTATAATTTGATGAGCCAAGCATGAAAGGATTGCCAAGAGGGTAGAGGCCATGGCTGTTTGCAAGATATGGAGCTCTCTGATTGGGAAAAACTGGTTGTGCATCTTGCACAGATGCCTGCCAGTGCATGTTACAGCAATGAGGACAGGAGCAAGCAGGTTGATGGTAGAAGACATTGTGAGGGTAGGAGATGACAGGATCTGAGTCGAACTGTCCATACATGTAACTTTCAGTTGCTCTTTGTGGGTACTGATGAGAGGAATGATAGGGTGCTCTTCTGAGCTGTTGTGACTCAAATGGGTCGCCAAAACCAAGGACCTCATTCTGCACATGCGGTGGAGTATAGAAGTTCTGCATGCCCACATTGTTCTCATTAAACATAGGGAAATGCCGAGTGGAAGTCCTGTTCATTGATGAGGAGTTCTCGAACCAAGCACCTTGGCTGTGGCGACCATAAGGATTGGAAGAAGCTGTCCTGTTTATAGTGTCTCTTTCATTTGATTTGCCTTTGATGTCACATGAACGACTGAGCTGATCCCGTAGCTCATCAAGCTTCTTGAGCAGGTCTGCCCTGTCTTGCTCAAGGGCTTCAACAGTCTCAGATCTATCCGTGCTCGGTTGCCTGACATGACCTTCATCACGACAACTATATGAAGAAATTGGATGGCTACTAGATGGTCCTTCGTGAGAATAGGGAGAGAATCGACTCCCTTCTAGCAAAGTTCTTGGTGTTCTTCTAAGAACCCCCATCCCATCCCTCTCCTCATCCTTGTAAATTGGGGTGTTCTGAATTTTCTGAGACTTATAGGTCCTGTCTCCCAGCAGTTTGTTTTGTGCGTCATCCTCAACATTGGTCTTCACCATTTCCTCTGCACCTCCATTGCTAATGTCAGTCGGTGCTTTGGAGGAACATGGGTGCCTTCCCTCTCTATGCTGACTTCCACCTCTTAACTCATTCAACCTTGGTTCGTCAGGATCATTGTAGCCCCCTCTGCTTCCACTAGTGGATGAAATACTGCCATTTGAATTCCCTGCTTCCACTCTCTGCTGCCTCCTGAATTCGAACTTATCGCTTTCCAGATCGTTTTCTGAACTTTGGTTGAAAGTAATCCTCTTGTTCCTTGAGCAGCATTCAGGATTCTCAGAAATTACGACCCGGTCTTCATCAGACTTCACTGAGGAAGTATCAGTTACAGGAATTGCCTGTTTCGCTGTCCAAGAAGTAAAAAGAGCGATGATTTTAATCAAATAACTGAAATTCTACCATTCTTTCACCGAATAAAAAACCGTCAATTTCGATAATAAACTTAGTATTTCAATTCCCAGGACAAAATATGAATCAAAAACGTAAATTTACACTGGTATCGATTCGTATTCCGATCGTTTAGTCCGAAAGTGAGAATCTTTGGCATAACGATAAAGTGCTGGAGTAGAAAGATCGTGCAATGGGCGAAGAAATGGAGAAAAGGCGGAACCTTGGCGCTTACCTCGGAGTGTAGTATCACAGCCACCGCAACGGTAGACGGTGAAACCTGCGAGCTCCGGAAGAAGCTTCTGGCACTTCGGGCAACGCACCACTCGCACCTTTGCCGCCTCTGGAGCCGTTGCACTTGCTCCACATACATCTCCCTCCGCCATTTCTTCCAAAAAGGTCCGATTTTTACCCCGTCTCCCGACTAGGGGTAATGGTAGTAGAGCAGACAAGCAGAGAACACAAACTACAGATCACCCATTACTCCGCAGAGGAAGCCCTCAAGAATGCGCGAAATGCGAGGAATGAAGTCTGCTCCACCTTCCCATCCCCCGCAGGCATCATTCTACTCCACCTGCCTGCCAAGATGGCAACACCGAACCCTAGGCATCACCACAACGACGATACTCCTACAAAGTGTCACCAAACACCCGACGAGTGGGGACGACAAGAATGGCGTATGAAAATTTCGCAATTTATGGCGTTCCTCACCCGTTCAAACCTCTATATCTGCTTGGGCAATGAAAGTATTTGCAAAAGGAGGGAGGGAACAGGGGAGGATGGATCCGAAGCTTCCAGCTTCCTGGTGGCGGGGGAGGAAAGGAAAAGGATGGGGAAGAAAAAGGGGAAGGGTGGCCTGAGGAGCGGGGCTTTAAGGAGGAAAAGTAAAAGATGGCAAAAAAACAAAGAGGGGAGGGAAAAAAAGCAAAAGGCTGTGTTTTGGAGGATGCCTGAGGTTAATCATGAGAGGAGCACATGCCCGGGAGCCCACCGCCCCCCCCCCCCCCCACCAACCACAAACCCGGGTCTAGTATGTCTCTAGGCCCCTCCTTGCCCTCGGAGCCTCTGTCTGCCCCTCCTCTTATCTTCCCCCACCGCAAGACCCTTCCCACCCCCTCTCCCAAACTCTTTTGCTTTTCTCAGCTCAGCGTCCTCGACTCCTCGTTTTGGAAGGCTGCCCGTTCAAACTTGTCCCCGTCTTTCCCTCTTTCTCCTCTCTTCCCGAATCCAGCAACGCCACATGAAGAAAAGACTACGTTTTTCCGCAAGTTAAACATTACGAGAGAGGGACATCCGGGAGAGGGGAGAGGTAACAGTGGGAAGCTGCCAACCCCGCGTCCTTTGAATGAGTCGGAAACAAGTTAATCTGGCTGCGTAGGAACTGACCATGCCAGGCCTATTCAAGCTTTAACATACCCATCGTCACACGTCTCAGCGCATCGGCGGGTTCACGCTACACGTGACGTTAACTATAATGCGTGCTTCGGCCAGCGCCCGCCCATCGGCGACCCACTGTCTCCCACCGACTAATCTCTTCCCCAAGCAGAGACCTCCTCCCCCACCGCCCCTGCGCCACGTGCTGCTGCGCTCACAGTCACATGCGGCTCTGGCAGAGTTGGGGGGAGGGGGACGCGGAACGAGCCGGGAAGAAGCGACTCGAACCCCACTTGACTGCCGTACGTCACGTGCGCGGAGGAGGTGCGGACATCTTCGAAGACAGCAGCAACGGGGGTGTGGTGATTTGATTGTTTATGGTTTAATCCGGCGGTGCATGGGAAAGGCCGACGCTGGGCGCTTCCATACGGAGCAGGTCGGGCCCCCGGGGCCGAGCTTGCCGTGGCTCCCTCGTCGGTCTGACGCCGACCACAGTTGAAGGGCACAGACGAACTGAAGAAGGGGACGGGGGAGAGAACAACCACATCCCTATCCGTACCGGGCCCATTGCTCCTAGACCATAAAACGACAGTTTCCGAGTACCGTGGCGTTCTGCCATTGGCTCCCCTCCAGTGCTCCGACCGCAGACAATCCGGCCGAAAGCATGCCAACAACGTTCCAAGCAAGAAGAAAGAGGTGGAAAAGAGATTGGGTGCCATGTCGGCAGTAAAATCTTCCAACTCCCCTCCTTCCCTTGTGCGAGCCAGCTATGAGTCTATGACAGCTAGTCTCTAATGTCCGGCACAGTGCTCGGGTGGGAGGGGAGAACTCGCGTACGACCAATGACCGATATACCCCCATTGTCTCCTGCACTAACTTTTAGTCCCGCTTTGTTTGGAATTTATTTCAAAATTATCTTTATTTTAGTTTAAATTTATTTTATTTTATTTGACGAAAACATATTTAGATAATTTATTTAAAAATAATTTAATCTGACTTAAATCGAATTAATATGTATCACCTTCACAGGTGAGATAATTTTATCCGATGTCATATCAAAATAAAAATAAATAAAAATAAATAAAATAAATTCAGCTAAATTTAAGCAGATTAACTTTAATCTCAAAACATAACAGCGCTAAAAGAGCATGGGTCTTTCTGTAAAGTGAAACTCGGTACTAACCGGCATCCGATTCCGAGGTAGTTGCGGCGAAGCCCGAGCCCACGATCGAGGCAATGTTGACTGGTTAGGGTGTTCGCTGTCATTTTCATCTCTCTCTCTCTCTCTCTCCTTTTGCTTTGCTTTGCTGCTTCGTCTGTCCAATTGCAAGTCTTTTCCAAAAGGACAACGACTCGCTTTTAATGATATCTCTGTCCACGTGGCGGGGCCCCACCTTACTCTCCCGGGGCTGACGTGACCAACGATACGCACCAGTTCGGGGATCCATCTCAAAGCGAGCGCGCCCCCCCAAGTGACAGTCCGCTGTAGCTGTAGGTGGAGCGCCCCTTTACTGACCCAATGGTCCCTAACCTCCCCAACAGAGGCGCCGCAGGGTCCCCGGCTTAAACGGGGCCAGGACTCAGGAGGCACCACGTGAGGCGACCCAACCCCCCATGAAAACACACTTCAATTCCCCCACCCATCTGCTTCTGTCATGTAAATAGTTATCGAGAGAGAGAGAGAAAACGATTTCGAAGTTATGCACATATATAGTGCTGTCACGTAGAAGAGTTGTCGTTGGTGGTGTTTGACGACGCTGGAGGGGAAGGGAGAGAGGGAGAGGGAGAGGGAGAGGGAGAGGGAGACCCATTGGACGGAAGAGGTAAGAGTACTGCAGTCCTCATGGAGGGAAAAGAGCCATATTATAAAAGATGGTTAATGGTACCACGAGCTTTTGTGCAGAGGGGAGCTTCCATGTAACGCCCATGGACAAGCATATATAGCTGCTGCAATATGGGGCACCTTTTCTGTCAGTGCCGAGGCTTTTAAAATCTTCTTTGCAATAAGCATCTCCTTCTTCTCTACTAGGCACCATCTCGTTATCGGGTCTGGGCCACGTTATCTCCGCGATATCTCCGTTCACTGTTTGATTCTGCCCAAAATCACAAGGATACACTGAGTTAAGCAAAATCAGATTAACCTCAAAAATGAGGTTAATACCATGGATCCCCCCATCCCCAATCCTGTTTCCTCTCGCAAACGACCTCCTTCCCGTGCCCTCGTCGATCGCACTGTTCCCTCCCCTCTCTTGCGAGTGCTCTCTGTTCTGCCTCCCCTCTTTCGCCTCCGTGCTCTACAGTCGAGATCGCCTCCGATCGACTCCAGTCGACTCCCTCGGAAGGTTTTGATCTCCTCTCGCCACCAGCTCCGGCTCGTGCCCTCGCTCGATTGTACTCTTTCTCCCCTCTCACGATTACCCTAGCTACCGTGCTCTCCGGTGGATGTCTTCCCTCTGCTACGCATCGTCTTCAGATCGTCGCCGGTGGAGCTCTTCCCTTTTCTGTTCATGGCTTCCAATCGTCTCCGGCCAGCTCCCGTGAAGCTTGATGTCCTCTGACGATCGTCTCCGACTCGTGCCCTCGCCCCACCGCATTGTTTCTCCCCTCTCTTGTGATTAACTACTCATGCCCTCTGGCCTCCCTCTCCCCTATCTTCTTCCGAGAGCAAACCCTAGACCCCAGATCGACCTCTCTCTCTGTCATGCCCTGGGTTTTTCGGATCTTTTTCTGTGGGTTGCGAATCGTGTCGAGTGAGTCTTGGACTCTAATTTTGGTCTTTCGGACCCTTGGATGGTGTTTTGTGGATCATTTCGGGTCCGTGGCGGTGAGTTGAGCCACCTTGCTTTTTTTCGGAATTTTTCGTTGTCAGGTTTTATTTTTTGAGAATTTCCGAAGTTAATGTGAGTTTTTCAAAAAAAGAAATAAAAAAATAAAAAAATAAAAACCTATTAAACCGCCAACCCCTCGGTTCTCTCCCTCACTCTCGCGTCTCACTCTCTCCCTCCCGTCTCTCTCCCTTTCTCTCCCACCACCTCCCCAGCGGTCGACGGACAGCGGTGGTGGGCAGGATCCGGGGATGGCGCGGCGAGCGAGCGGTAGGGACGATCGTGACGGGCCGGAGGTGGTGGCGCGGCGTGGTGGCTCGCGTGAACGGGGTTCGAACAGTGCGGTCGAGGCATTTCGCGGCGGTTTTTGCTGCGGGTTCTTCGCGAGAAGTAGGGGGACGGACCCACACTACTTCCCCCGTGTTTTTCCCCTGCATGCGATCGAGTTTTGAGCGAGAGAGCGGAGTTTACCACTTTTTGGGGAAATTTCATGTTTACGGGCGTGTGATCGGATCGATTCGCCGAAATCAAGTTTCATGCTTCCCATTGCGGTCGGGGATGATTCCCTGCGCATTCCGGGAATTTTCGAGCCCAATGTGAGCCTTTTAAGCTTGGGAATGAACCTCCAGGGTGGTCCCGGGAGGGGACCCTGCTACTGGGAATGGCCCAGTTGGGCGGCTAGGGTTCTGGCCACCGAGGGGTGCTGGGCGGCTAGAATGATGGTCGCCTAGGCCCATGCCCCTCTGGGCGGCCAAAGGTCTGGCCTCCCAGGTGTCTGGGCGGCCAGGGTGGTTGCCGCCTAGGCCAGGGCTGGGCAGCCCCTGGGTTGGCCGCCCAGGTTTGCTGGGCAGCCACTGGTTCAGCTGCCTAGGCCCTTATGTTCCATTTGTCCAGTGTGCTGGGCGGCTAGCCTCCTGGACGCCGAGGCCTGTGGGCGGCCAGTGAGTTGGCCGCCCAGGTCTCAGGGTGGTGGCTAGCTGTGTGGCCATCCAGAGCAGACCCAGTCAGCCCGAAGGTTCGGCTTTCCGGGTTCTACGTGTTGGTGGTTCCCGTCTACGCCAGTTTCGCCGGCAGTCCACAGGAGAGTCACCCTATGACGACCCGAGATCCGGATGCCGAGAAGAACCCGATACCATTCGTGATGGGAATCGACGCCGAGCATGTACATTTTATTTTGTATTTGTGTCCTTTAGTTTATTTTTATATCCATGGGAAAGTATATGCGCAATTGTAAGGCTTTGTAAGCCAATGCGTCATTCCCTTGGATTGTGTGGGTTTTTATGCAATTGTGTAGTAGGTCCAGCTAGGGGGCCCTCAGCCCTTTCCCATTAGTCCATGTCACCTACATGGGGCTGGTCAACCATCCTAGGTGGCCATCTAGAAGGGTTGAATGCCAATTGACCACATGGGAGACAAGTGGATTAAAAATTCAAAGGTAGGCTACCTACCTCACCTACCTTGTCCCCCCATTAGAATTAATTAGGAATTTTGTTTTTTTATTTTATTTGGATCAAATATGAAGTCCCTTAAATGCCCCTCCAAATCCTAGATCTAAGGGTATTCATGGTCTTTTTTTATTTATTATATAAGTCATGTATTTCTATTATTCTAGAATTAATGAAATGAGAAAAAGTATTGTGCAAGAACCCCCCTTGAGTGAATTTCGACCTCCCCTCTCTCTCCCTCTGGTTTCTTCATCCCCAACCCCCATTCTAGAGTGATATCTCCTCCCCCTCAATCTCTGAGTTCATCGGTGCCGCCGCCGCCGCCGTTCGTGCCGCCATCGCGCCGCCGCGAAGCCGTCTTCGGTGTTCTGTCCATCCAGGACAGAGGCAACTTCCCAGAATTTTTGCTCCCACCTCCCACCTCCTATAGAGCTGAAACTTTCAGGAGTGGTTCACCTCTCGAACCCTTATCTTCACAAAACATTTCAAGTCATATTTCCTTCATTTGATATTTTTCAATTTTCGTTCAAACTGTCATTCTAGTTCTGCCAGATCTCTGTCTACAATGATAGTTTCCCTGAGTTTTCCATTTCCCAACTACTTTTTGATTTTTCTTGGAGCCCCCAATTTTACTGGGAGTTCTGTCCACCTTCCTCTACCTCTCCAAAGTTTCGTGTAATTTTTAAAGTTCATATCATATTTTTAGAAATTCCTTTTCCAACTCATCTACAGTTCTATCTGCATCAGTCCAGATCCGACCCCAGTCCAGTGTAAACACTCTAGAAAATCCAAATCACCATATTTTCTAGATCTAAAAATATCCCTGGTTTCCTATTTTGAAGATCTACAACTTTGCTGAAGGACCCAACTTCAGATTCGGACGTCTACCTCACGGTCAAAGGCGATCCATAGGAAAGTTCTCTGCTAATCTGAGAATTCGGGTACTGTACAACAGCATCTTCAAAATTAGTTAAGGCCCAGATCTTTGAAGATCTAGCTACTCTCTCTAGTCCTATCTTGAAGGATTTCGAGAGAGCTTTCCATCGGTACCTCCTGATCGTCGATCCGACATCGGGGTTGGTCGCAGAGAGCGATCTCGTTAGGTCGCGCGCTGAAAAAATAGAACCGGCAGATCCGTGGCCGGTTATTCCGACCGGTGCTGATTGGAGCCGTCCGGCCTCCGGTCGACGTTCCAACGTGCCGCCATCCTAGGGAGTGCTTCCCCAAGCGTCCCCACTACAGCGGTGCCACCGGGTCCCACACGGCCCCTCCGGCCAGCACGCAGGCCCCACAGTCACGACTTCGGGTGCTGCCGAAGAGACGCGAGAAGCCGCCCGTCAACCCGAAATCGGTCCTCCCGGACCCATTTGTGTAGCCCTTTACCTCCCTGCGTGGAGTGGGTGATATTTCATGACTGTCATTATTGTGTAATATTTGTTTCGGGAGTATGAGATCAGCCGGGTCCGTCTTCCCCACGCCCGGTAGCGTGGAGGTATCGTTTCCGCTCCCTTCTCGGCATTTGCTTTCTTTCGTATATATATCTTTATGCCACTGCTAGAGAGCATGTGTAGGGATATCTAGCTCGCTATATGATTTTTATTACCGCTGCTGTGAGAGAGAGAGTGACCGTCCTGTGACCCGATCCGGACACAAAAGAGAGCCGATCACCCTAGCTCATTGTCGGTTTCTCAACCGCGCATGTCCGACGCTTCCCTTGTTAAGGGACAATCGCGAACTTGTCGTGTCCGTGGTCCGTCCCGCATCAATTTGGTATCGGAGCGAGTTTCAGTCTAGGGTGTCAAAAAAAAAGTGTCATTTAAGTCTAAGTGTCTAAGTCGGTCTTAGGAGGTGCATTTGCATACCATTAATCGGTATATAAAAAGGTGTTGTCCGAACATTAGGCTACGCCTATCGGGAAGGCCGCACACTTGCGCGAGTGTTCTTCGGATCGATTAACTCCGCCACGTACCGAGTCTTGGTGCCTTGTCCTTAGTATGCATGCATTCCAACCTTGCATAGTTGGCCTAGTGTCTTGTCCAAATGGCCTTGCATATCCACTCCTAGGGACCCATTCCCATCTTTTCGGCACCAATGGCCAACCCATGCCGACCCGTCCAAAGTGATAGGTCCGTGTCCGAGTACATCCGGGACTATGATAAGTACCAGTTGGAATATGGAGTTGGAGAGGAGAGCACCACGACTGCCTTTCAGTTTCGGAGAGGTTTGCGACTTTACTTTCAAATCCAATGTCTTGGCCGTGATGCATTCCCTCTGGCGCAATCCTATAAGGTCGCTCTGGAGGTCGAGCCATTTGAGTCTCAATTTAATGACGACCTACAGCGAGCCGATGCTGCCCTGGCTGCCCTTCGACAAACATCTACCTCCCAACCGAGTCCCGAGCCGATCGGACTACCTACCCCATTGCCTTTACCACCTGAGAGTGCTCCATTGTCACCCTCACCTTCCGATCTTATTTCAGAGCCCTCTCATTTGGAGCCACCAAAGCCCGAGCCACCCGTATTTCTAACGGGTACATTTTACATAGCCGAGTCACTACTTAGTTGGCTCAAGGATGGCTTGGTCCCACTTCCCTTCCCATCTATGGACCCTATCCTACCTCTGGTGCCAATCAAATCATTTCACACCACTTTCCGGTCTAGTCACTATGTGGATACTTTGGATGACCTTCTTAAAGGGTTAGACCGGCAACTGACATTTACGCACTTGTTGGCTCCAGGCTTCGACCGACCCACAGGTCGTAGTTTCACTCATCCCCCTTTGGGGTCCATCACCTCCGTGTACACCGTGGGTCATGTTACCACGGAGGTTCTTCTACTTCTCCCGCTACCGGACGAGCCCGAATTCATACCCTTTTGTCCGAGGGAGGAATCATACTTCTTGCCTACGATCCCCGTCCCACCCGTCACAATTCAAGAAGGTGACTATCCACACCTTCAAAACTTCTACACGTGGGACCGTGACTTGTGGGAACCCACCACAAGGGGTCATATCTTCTTTGATCCCTTTGACCCATTCCCTAGTGGATCCTTAGACCCTCCATATATACTTCACTTCTTAGAGGGAGTCCACTATCACACTCCTACTCCACGGGCCGGGTCATCTACACCCACCAAGCCCGTACACCTACAAGATACACCATCATCTAGGGGAAATACTCTTGGTCCTCCCACATCCACATCCCATATGCATGCATGGCCCACCTTAGGAGGTCTAGGATTTCCGCATGATGTCAACCACCGGTTACGTCAGATGCATGCATGGCATACGTTCGGGTGTCCTGGTCCGCCGTCATCCATGTACGGGTCGTACTAACTATAGATTTGTCTCGAGTCATGAGTCGGATTCTTATTTGTGTGGTTTGCATATGTGTGTTAGTACATGGTGAGTCTGCATGTGTCGTGTGCAAGCTCGTCGATGTCAGTCCCTTATGAGTGTGAAAGCGAGTAGACTCACTCGAGGAGTTTGGGAACGGTTCTACATCTATACCCGGATCAGTCACCTACAGGGACCCAGCGGTGATTCCTAGTGAGTTTTCGAGCCGCCACCTCCCCTTGTGAGAGTGCCCCACTCGGAGTGTCCACCTTTCGCCCATAGTAGTTCGTGCATATCGAGTATATATGGAATGAGCAGGTGATGATCACTTGGAGTGGAGCATACCCGCGCTACTTGGCACGGTGACGGATCCGCCGATGTACTCGAACAGCCGCACCCCTTACTCGACGGGGTCGAGTTCCTCCCACCAGGGGAGAGTTGATGGGAATCAACGCCGAGCATGTACATTTTATTTTGCATTTGTGTCCTTTAGTTTATTTTTATATCCATGGGAAAGTATATGCGTAATTGTAAGGCTTTGTAAGCCAATGCGTCATTCCCTTGGATTGTATGGGTTTTTGTGCAATTGTGTAGTAGGTCCAGTTAGGGGGCCCTCAGCCCTTTCCCATTGGTCCATGTCACCTATGTGGGGCTGGTCAACCATCCTAGGTGGCCATCTAGAAGGGTTGAATGCCAATTGACCACATGGGAGACAAGTGGATTAAAAATTCAAAGGTAGGCTACCTACCTCACCTACCTTGTCCCCCCATTAGAATTAATTAGGAATTTTGTTTTTTTATTTTATTTGGATCAAATATGAAGTCCCTTAAATGCCCCTCCAGATCCTAGATCTAAGGGTATTCATGGTCTTTTTTTATTTATTATATAAGTCATGTATTTCTATTATTCTAGAATTAATAAAATAAGAAAAAGCATTGTGCAAGAGCCCCCCTTGAGTGAATTTCGACCTCCCCTCTCTCTCCCTCTGGTTTCTTCATCCCAACCCTCATTCTAGAGTGATATCTCCTCCCCCTCAATCTCTGAGTTCATCGGTGCCGCCGCCGCCGCCGTTCGTGCCGCCATCGCGCCGCCGCGAAGCCGTCTTCGGTGTTCTGTCCATCCAGGATAGAGGCAACTTTCCAGAATTTCTGCTTCCACCTCCCACCTCCTATAGAGCTGAAACTTTCAGGAGTAGTTCACCTCTCGAACCCTTATCTTCACAAAATATTTCAAGTCATTTTTCCTTCATTTGATATTTTTCAATTTTCGTTCAAACTGTCATTCCAGTTCTGCCAGATCTCTATCTATAGTGATAGTTTCTCTGAGTTTTCCATTTCCCAACCACTTTTTGATTTTTCTTGGAGCCCCCAATTTTACTGGGAGTTCTGTCCACCTTCCTCTACCTCTCCAAATTTTCGTGGAATTTCGAAAGTTCATCTCATATTTTTAGAAATTCCTTTTCCAACTCATCTACAGTTCTGTCAGCATCAGTCCAGATCCGACCCCAGTCCAGTGTAAACACTCTAGAAAATCTAAATCACCATATTTTCCAGATCTCAAAATATCCCTGGCTTCCTATCTTGAATATCTACAACTTTGCTGAAGGACCCAACTTCAGATTCGGACGTCTACCTCACGGTCAAAGGCGATCCACAGGAAAGTTCTCTGCTGATCTGAGAATTCGGGTACTGTACAACAGCATCTTCAAAATTAGTTAAGGCCCAGATCTTTGAAGATCCAGCTACTCTCTCTAGTCCTATCTTGAAGGATTTCGAGAGAGCTTTCCATCGGTACCTCTTGATCGTCGATCCGACATCGGGGTTGGTCGCAGCGAGCGATCTCGTCAGGTCGCGCGCTAAAAAAATAGAACTGGTAGATCCGTGGCCGGTTATTCCGACCGGTGCCGATCGGAGCCGTCCGGCCTCCGGTCGACGTTCCAGCGTGCCGCCGTCCCAAGGAGTGCTTCCCCAAGCGTCCCCACTACCGCGGTGCCACCGGGTCACACACGGCCCCTCCGGCCAGCACGCAGGCCCCACAGTCATGACTTCGGGTGCTGCCGAAGAGACGCGAGAAGCCGCCCGTCAACCCGAAATCGGTCCTCCCGGACCCATTTGTGTAGCCCTTTACCTCCCTGCGTGGAGTGGGCGATATTTCATGGCTGTCATTATTGTGTAATATTTGTTCCGGGAGTATGAGATCGGCCGGGTCCGTCTTCCCCACGCCCGGTAGCGTGGAGGTATCGTTTCCGCTCCCTTCTCGGCATTTGCTTTCTTTCGTATATATATCTTTATGCCACTGCTAGAGAGCATGTGTAGGGATATCTAACTCGCTATATGATTTTTATTACCGCTGCTGTGAGAGAGAGAGTGACCGTCCCGTGACCCGATCTGGGCACAAAAGAGAGCCGATCACCCTAGCTCATTGTCGGTTTCTCAACCTCGCACGTCCGACGCTTCCCTCGTTAAGGGACAATCGCAAGCTTGTCGTGTCCGTGGTCCGTCCCGCATCAATTTGATATCAGAGCGAGTTTGAGTCCAGGGTGTCAAAAAAAAGTGTCATTTAAGTCTAAGTGTCTAAGTCGGTCTTAGGAGGTGCATTTGCATACCATTAATCGGTATATAAAAAGGTGTTGTCCGAACATTAGGCTACGCCTATCGGGAAGGCTGCACACTTGCGCGAGTGTTCTTCGGATCGATTAACTCCGCCACGTACCGAGTCTTGGTGCCTTGTCCTTAGTATGCATGCATTCCAACCTTGCATAGTCGGCCTAGTGTCTTGTCCAAATGGCCTTGCATATCCACTCCTAGGGACCCATTCCCATCTTTTCGGCACCAATGGCCAACCCATGCCGACCCGTCCAAGGTGATAGGTCCGTGTCCGAGTACATCCGGGACTATGATAAGTACCGGTTGGAATATGGAGTTGGAGAGGAGAGCACCACGACTGCCTTTCAGTTTCGGAGAGGTTTGCGACTTTACTTTCAAATCCAATGTCTTGGCTGCGATGCATTCTCTCTGGCGCAATCCTATAAGGTGGCGCTGGAGGTCGAGCCATTTGAGTCTCAATTTAATGACGACCTACAGCGAGCCGCTGCTGCCCTGGCTGCCCTTCGACAAACATCTACCTCCCAACCGAGTCCCGAGCCGATCGGACTACCTACCCCATTGCCTTTACCACCTGAGAGTGCTCCATTGTCACCCTCACCTTCCGATCTTATTTCAGAGCCCTCTCATTTGGAGCCACCAAAGCCCGAGCCACCCGTATTTCTAACGGGTACATTTTACATAGCCGAGTCACTACTTAGTTGGCTCAAGGATGGCTTGGTCCCACTTCCCTTCCCATCTATGGACCATATCCTACCTCTGGTGCCAATCAAATCATTTCACACCACTTTTCGCTCTAGTCACTATGTGGATACTTTGGATGACCTTCTTAAAGGGTTAGACCGACAACTGACATTTACGCACTTGTTGGCTCCAGGCTTCGACCGACCCACAGGTCGTAGTTTCACTCATCCCCTTTGGGGTCCATCACCTCCGTGTACACCATGGGTCATGTTACAACGGAGGTTCTTCTACTTCTCCCGCTACCGGACGAGCTCGAATTCATACCCTTTTGTCCGAGGGAGGAATCATACTTCTTGCCTACGATCCCCGTCCCACCCGTCACAATTCAAGAAGGTGACTATCCACACCTTCAAAACTTCTACACGTGGGACCGTGACTTGTGGGAACCCACCACAAGGGGTCATACTTTCTTTGATCCCCTTGACCCATTCCCTAGTGGATCCTTAGACCCTCCATATATACTTCACTTCTTAGAGGGAGTCCACTATCACACTCCTACTCCACGGGCCAGGTCATCTACACCCACCAAGCCCGTACACCTACAAGATACACCATCATCTAGGGGAAATACTCTTGGTCCTCCCACATCCACATCCCATATGCATGCATGGCCCACCTTAGGAGGTCTAGGATTTCCGCATGATGTCAACCACCGGTTACGTCAGATGCATGCATGGCATACGTTCGGGTGTCCTGGTCCGCCGTCATCCATGTACGGGTCGTACTAACCATAGATTTGTCTCGAGTCATGAGTCGGTTTCTTATTTGTCTGGTTTGCATATGTGTGTTAGTGCATGGTGAGTCTGCATGTGTCCTGTTCAAGCTCGTCGATGGCAGTCCCTTATGAGTGTGAAAGCGAGTAGACTCACTCGAGGAGTTTGGGAACGGTTCTACATCTATACCCGGATCAGTCACCTACAGGGACCCAGCGGTGATTCCTAGTGAGTTTTCGAGCCGCCACCTCCCCTTGTGAGAGTGCCCCACTCGGAGTGTCCACCTTTCGCCCATAACAGTTCGTGCATATCGAGTATATATGGAATGAGCAGGTGATGATCACTTGGAGTGGAGCATACCCGCGCTACTTGGCACGGTGACGGATCCGTCGGTGTACTCGAACAGCCGCACCCCTTACTCGACGGGGTCGAGTTCCTCCCACCCGGGGAGAGTTGATGGGAATCAACGCCGAGCATGTACATTTTTATTTTGCATTTGTGTCCTTTAATTTATTTTTATATCCATGGGAAAGTATATGCGCAATTGTAAGGCTTTGTAAGTCAATGCGTCATTCCCTTGGATTGTGTGAGTTTTTGTGCAATTGTGTAGTAGGTCCAGCTAGGGGCCCTCAGCCCTTTCCCATTGGTCCATGTCACCTATGTGGGGCTGGTCAACCATCCTAGGTGGCCATCTAGAAGGGTTGAATGCCAATTGACCACATGGGAGACAAGTGGATTAAAAATTTAAAGGTAGGCTACCTACCTCACCTACCTTGTCCCCCCATTAGAATTAATTAGGAATTTTATTTGGATCAAATATGAAGTCCCTTAAATGCCCCTCCAGATCCTAGATCTAAGGGTATTCATGGTCTTTTTTTATTTATTATATAAGTCATGTATTTCTATTATTCTAGAATTAATGAAATGAGAAAAAGCATTGTGCAAGAGCCCCCCTTGAGTGAATTTCGACCTCCCCTCTCTCTCCCTCTGGTTTCTTCATCCCCAACCCCCATTCTAGAGTGATATCTCCTCCCCCTCAATCTCTGAGTTCATCGGTGCCGCCGCCGCCGCCGTTCATGCCGCCATCGCGCCGCCGCGAAGCCGTCTTCGGTGTTCTATCCATCCATGATAGAGGCAACTTCCCAGAATTTCTGCTCCCACCTCCCACCTCCTCTAGAGCTGAAACTTTCAGGAGTTGTTCACCTCTCGAACCCTTATCTTCACAAAACATTTCAAGTCATATTTCCTTCATTTGATATTTTTCAATTTTCATTTAAACTGTCATTCCAGTTCTGCCAGATCTCTGTCTACAGTGATAGTTTCCCTGAGTTTTCCATTTCCTAACCACTTTTTGATTTTTCTTGGAGCCCCCAATTTTACTAGGAGTTCTGTCCACCTTCCTCTACCTCTCCAAATTTTCGTGGAATTTCGAAAGTTCATCTCATATTTTTAGAAATTCCTTTTCCAACTCATCTACAGTTCTATCTGCATCAGTCCAGATCTGACCCCAGTCCAGTGTAAACACTCTAGAAAATCTAAATAACCATATTTTCCATATCTAAAAATATCCTTGGTTTGCTATCTTGAAGATCTACAACTTTGCTGAAGGACCCAACTTCAGATTCGGACGTCTACCTCACGGTCAAAGGCGATCCACAGGAAAGTTCTCTGCTGATCTGAGAATTCGGGTACTGTACAACAGCATCTTCAAAATTAGTTAAGGCCCATATCTTTGAAGATCCAGCTACTCTCTCCAGTCTTATCTTGAAGGATTTCGAGAGAGCTTTCCATCGGTACCTCCTGATCGTCGATCCGACATCGGGGTTGGTCGCAGCGAGCGATCTCGTCGGGTCGCGCGCTGAAAAAATAGAACCGGCAGATCCGTGGCCGGTTATTCCGACTGGTGCCGATCGGAGCCGTCCGGCCTCCGGTCGACGTTCCAGCGTGCCGCCATCCCAAGGAGCGCTTCCACAAGCGTCCCCACTACAGCGGTGCCACCGGGTCCCACACGGCCCCTCCGGCCAGCACGCAGGCCCCACAGTCACGACTTCGGGTGCTGCCGAAGAGACGTGAGAAGCCGCCCGTCAACCTGAAATCGGTCCTCCCGGACCCATTTGTGTAGCCCTTTACCTCCCTGCGTGGAGTGGGCGATATTTCATGGTTGTCATTATTGTGTAATATTTGTTCCGGGAGTACGAGATCGGCCGGGTCCGTCTTCCCCACGCCCGGTAGCGTGGAGGTATCGTTTCCGCTCCCTTCTCGGCATTTGCTTTCTTTCGTATATATATCTTTATGCCGCTGCTAGAGAGCATGTGTAGGGATATCTAGCTCGCTATATGATGTTTATTACCGCTGCTGTGAGAGAGAGAGTGACCATCCCGTGACCCGATCCGGGCACAAAAGAGAGCCGATCACCCTAGCTCATTGCCGGTTTCTCAACTGCGCACGTCCGACACTTCCCTCGCTAAGGGACAATAGCGAGCTTGTCGTGTTCGTTGTCCGTCCCCCATCAATTCGGATCTTGGCCCGTCGCCCACGAGCCAGGAGGGCTCGGAAGGGCTAAAAGGAGTGTGGAGGTACAAAGAAATAAGAAATAAGACAGGATAATTCAACAATTAACAGAAATAAATAATAACTACTACAACAGAGTCCAGTCCAACAGAAAGTACAGTCTAAAGCAGTAAAATGTATCACATGCCAAGTGAACACTCGGCCCGGCGAGCTGGCAACTAAGAACCTCTAAACAGCATCCTCGAACCTCGAGGAAGAACCGCTGCACCTGAAACGCAGGGGTGAGTCTCCTGTCACTGGCTCAGTAGGGATCCCGCGGAACCCCAACTGAGAAGAACGGCGGCACGGAAAGTAGTAACTACAAGAACAATAGTAGCAGCAGGAACAGTAACTCGGTGGCCGGTCAAACCTCGGCACTACAACTACTCGTACTGTACCGGTCAAGCAGAAAGAGAAATCCCGATCTCACCATCAGGAACCGGACCACACTAACACCACTCACCGAGGTAAAACCCACGGCAACCCTGCCGTAAAGGCCTGTCTCCCAGGACGAGGCCAACCTGGACACGCTATCCAAGGTGCAACCCCGACCACCTGGTCACGGGCACCGCGCAACAAGACGTAACCTCGGTAAAGCTACTAGCACCCTGGCCACTACCTCGAGAACACCGGTCGATCTAGAAAACCTCATCTTGCAGACGGGAAACGGAACCCAGAAATAGGAGAGTCACGTCTCACGTGACAGGAGTACCTGCCCACTAGAAGCAAGGCCGGATGCGTCCACTGACGACTTAAAATGCACCTCGGGTGTCTCCCTCTGGCCCAGCAGGAACTGAGACACCGTACAAGTAACCACAGAACAAGTGACTAGTTAGGGTCGCGCTCGTCAGCGCTGGTCCTACTACCCCCAACCATGTGTGCACACACAGACCATACATCCTAGGTCTGGCCCTCTGACTGATTTTCCCCTCAGTCGGACTCTGGCGTCAAACGTGGGGCCCGACGGTAACCAGCCTAAAAATCGTCTCTCGGGGTAGCCTCGCCACCACTCCCTGGTGGGACCACTCGCGTGTCGGAAGGCTACGACTAGGGGTGAGTCATTGATGTGATCACTCTCTGAAGAGATACTCCGAGAACCACACACGCACCCTGCGCGAAAGTCACGAAGGACCAAGTGGCACCGAGCCACTGGACTCTGGACAGTCCTCTAGACTCACCAAATCCAACGGTCCTTGAGTCACAAGACTCGGGGTCAAGACCGTCGTACGCAACAGCATAAAGCCGTCAATCTAGCCTAATCCCTAAGTCTAAAACCATGAAGCGATGACTCACGAGGCCGACCGCAACTCACGGGAGCCCCCGGTCGAAGAGAAACGGGACTGCAAATCACTCGGTGCAGCCCAGAGTCTGGCGGTCCAACCTTGGGCCGCTACAGTCTCTAGCGGTCCAACTCTGGTCCGCCACAGGGACTCTGGCGGTCCACCCTTGGCCCGCCAGAAGATGAATCACACAGGGCCTGGCGGTCCTACCCAGATCGCCACACGACTTCTAGCGGCCCAACTCTGGTCCGCCACAATCCCTCTGGCGGTCGAACCTACGGCCGCCAGGGGCGCAAGACTCCCAATCGGTCAAAAAGCATGTTCTCTGAGGCACGGTGATCAAAATGGAGTAGCGGTCGAAGTCTCGGCCGCCACCCAGTCTGGCGATTTATCGTGCGGCCGCCAGACGATAGAAACCCCTGCCGACAAAATAGTAACAAGTGGCACACCCAGCTTAGGCCACCAGGGTCTCTGGCGTGCCTACCTTGGGCCGCCAGTGAGTGTGGCGGTCTCTGGAAGGGCCGCTACACTCACCCAAGAACGGGATGACAGGAACATTCCCAAAAACCGGTTCCACGCCCCGACCACCCTCGGATGATGGGGAAAACAAGGGGGAAGCTCTCCCGACACCCCTAGCATGCATCTACGACCCCAAATCGGTCCGAAACACGATGAAACGGCGGATCGACGCACGAGCCCTAAAAACTTGATTTTTTCCAAAACGCCCCAAATAGCCCGCTCGGCTCACCACGGCCTACAAAACTCGTGAAAAATGAAATGCACGAGCTAAGAGTCCATCTCCCTACCTCCACCGAAGATTTCACGCCCCGAGGTCGCCGATCTGCGAAGAAACGCCGATTAAACCCTCGCCGGCTCCCGATCCCACGAACCGCCTCCACCATGGCGATCCTCGTCCCGTGCCCGTCGCTCCACGCCCCACGAGCCACGCCGCCCCACCCTCGCCGCCTCCGTTGGCCGCCCGGAGTGAGAGGGGGAGAGGAGAGAACGTGGGAGAAGAGAGAGGGAGGGAAGAGAGAGAAAAAAAGGGGGGTTATATATAGAAAATATGGAAATTACCAAAAATATGGAAAATAGAGAAAAATCACCTCCCTGATCCTCGAAAGACGCACAACGCAGTGGTAACATCCCGGAGTCGGAGAACGTAACGGTTCACCCTACACGAGATTCCGAAGGTCCGACAGCCAAAAATACGCGTAAAACCCAAAACGCAACCCGGGACCCACACAGGCACTCTGAAAAATACAAAAAAATACCGGTGTGCTCCTCACAACACCACGGACCCAAGAAAGCTCACGGGCACACCACCATTGGGTCCAACAATCCGATATAAAAATTCAAAACCCACTCGGACACAATCCGCAACATGCAAAAAGACAATCCGAAACCCACGGATCCAGATCTGAAAAACCTGGGGCATTACAGCCCTCCTCCCTTAAAGAAATTTCATCCTCGAAATTCAAGGCTAACACCAAAACACAGGGGAAGAACACCTTAACCAACTGACAACGCTGTCAGAGCCCTAGCACGAAAAACCTCTATTCTCACGAAAACACCGATCCTGAGGGACACAGCCAGACTAACACCACGAACGACACCTCGCTCCACATGCCGCACACACCGGCCATTAGGACAGGCACAACATAAAAGTACAAGTCTGGTATCACCTCAGCCACAACAAAAATCAATCATGGCACCGCTGCCACCATCTCGCTCGTCGAGGAGACACAACCCTCGCCATGAGAAACAGCTACCGATCCATCCTATGGTCGGCAGAGAAATTACACATCAGCTTCACAGCCAGCTGACAGGTCCACACCCTTCTCAAGGGAGCAACCAACACAGAGCCTCCACCGGCTCATGCAGTCATCTCAACAGACCGCAACCAGAACATCGGCTCAGCACCAAGAATCACCTCACACATGGCAATCTGAAAGCCAGACATATCACTGTGCCAACTCGATCAAAAGATAAATTCCAACAAGGCCCAGATCCTATCCGGAAAGGCACATCACGGAGACGACCACCGAAGGCCTAACCTGCACATAGCTCTCACCGTTCACGATGCACAACCAACAGCATCTTCTGTCTGTGAAAAGACCATCCACCGGTCACCAACTGCTCGTCAACGGAAAACCTCCACCGGCCCAACAGGCACGATCCAACTCACAACAGGTCATCCGCTGACTTACACACAGACAATTACCACATCTTGAGCTGAACTCCTCTCGGACACCGCATCCGATCTCAATCATCGCACTAACTCAACCCTCTCAGAGGAGCACGGAAAAACTAACAACAAGACTCAGGAGTCTTCAGTCATCACCTCACTCGACTCAGGCTTACAGGGAAATCCTCTCATGCTGGTCACCATACCAGGGATAACCACTCCAACGTCAACGTCCCATCAAGGACCACCATTCCGACGCCAATCTCACTTAAAGGCCTCTGCCCACAGGCGTCACTCTTCTGTCTTGTCTCATCAAATCCTTCGCCTCAATTAATCCAACTGGATACCTGCCAATCCCGATTCCACCTTCACCACAGAGCCACATGACACCACCGGAATAATTCATGGCACACGTCTCCAGGGGAGGAAAGTGCCATCCAATATTACGGTAACCTAGTCGCCAACACTATGACCAATGCACTCTAGGTCCCCGATCGATTATATATCTCACCGTCACAATCCGACACGACCATATAACCAACAGACGCTGCTGTGGTTGATCACACGGTTAGGCTCACCAGCCATTCACAGTTGTCAACTGGGACCCATAATCTCTCAGAGATCACTTCCTCTAGAACACGATCTCCTCCGAGAACACAACTTGCAACCCAAGTCAGGCACCAAACCACCGACTCTGACCATCACGTCCTCGACCTCCGTCAGGTGACATCCTCAACAACCCTATCCAGGCCTAACACCGACGCCTGACACGGCTCCTATCATAGGAACGGGGTACTCATGCGGCACACTTGCCAGCACATTTCCCAATACTCTATCCTACCAGTGCCAAGAACCATAATACCTCGAGCAATGGCACAGCAACAACATGTTTCATATAGAGGAACCAATCCTCCAATGCTCAACGCAATCTTAGGAATCTGCCCGTAGCAACCAACACTACGATCCTGAACCAGTGGGTTATGGACCCACCAGGCTTCTGCTGTGCCACTCTGATCCACACGCACAGCCAACACGGTAACTCGGGACTTGCCATCCTGACAATCCACAACTCGACTGGTCATCCTCCGAAAATAGGGTGAGGAAAGCTCCATTACCTCAAACCCCGAGCACAGATTCTCCCAAATCTGGCAATCCTCTACAACTCTGCAGGCTCCGAACTACCACGCATCGGAAAGTTCCAACTACAGCCAAGAATGTGAACACCGCTCAACCAGCACTCATCCTTCCAGAACAGCGCCAGCACCCTTACACCAGAGGAAATGGGCACAACTTCTCACAGGTAACCACCTTGCCAAAACAGGGAACATGTCTCGCACGGACTCCATGGCACACAGAGGCCAACCAATCCGAACACACAATGCAAGACGACGAACCTTAGCCAAACACAATCTCTCCAACCAAAGGAGAAACCGACATACCTCCGACCAACGGAAAAACTCCACGCCCGACCTGATCTTGAATCTCGCGCACGCTGGAAATAGCACCTTCTAACACCGAGAAAAACCATTACTGCGTCAGGTCAGCACCTCTGACACACTCGACGAGTGTCACGTCGGACCACGATCATAGCATCTCTCGATGCACCACCGCTGCAATTCCTCAAACTGCAACACGCCACGCCAAGAGCCGCAACACGAGCCATAATCGACAACTATCAATGCTCATCCTCGAGTCCCGAAACTCACCGCAAAACCTTCACAACTCAAGCCAAATCCATGGCGAACACAACCCATTCGCACACCAGAGTGCAAGAGCAAGACTTATTGGGACACCACAGCCCAATCCTGCCTCAAAATCTGTAAAACAATCGAGACCGACACGTCATTTTTGACGCCACAGAGCATGACTAGGACATCAGGCTCGACGAAACAGCAACTCACCGAGAAGATTCTTCGCTTACCCGAGCACACTTCTCGATCAGATCATTTCTGGTGAGAATTACCTAGTTGACACCGGAGTTAACCATATTGAAACTAGGTTCAAGACCTTGAGTGATCACATCAATTTGCATAAAATCATTTAATTCACCAAAGTTCAACAATAAAATCAAACGTGAACATTTCAACTTGTTTGATCTTTGCAACTTGCTTTGATTGAATATTGTTTGCTTATATAATGTTTCACATGGATAATCAAATCAACATGTTTAATCCAACACACATTCACGAGGATGAACAACCCGGTACATCATATGATCCTCAACTCTATAATTATCATCACAATCATGCTAGGGGATCGCGTTCTCATTCCTATGGTCATGCCCGACCCATGGGCAATGTCCAATCCCATGGTCCCTCACATTCATTGCGAGCCACTACTCCTGTGGGACCGTCTCCTCCCAATGATGAGAAGGTCTCTCAAATCATTCGTGCATTAGATCATTTCACCCCTCAGCAAATCTAGGCCCTTCAGGCGGCTGTTGAGGGTGTACCTCATTCTTCTTATTCTCCTCATACTTCTATTCGGATGGCCCATCACCCGCCTCCCTCCACAAGTACACCTACTCGGGTGGTCCCTCACCCGCCTCCTTCTATACATGTTCCTCCTCAAGTGACCTATCACCCGCCTCCTTCCACAAGTACACCTACTCGGGTGGTCCCTCACCCGCCTCCTTCCTCCACAAGTACACCTACTCGGGTGGTCCCTCACCTGCCTCCTTCTATACATGTTCCTCCTCAAGTGGCCTATCACCCGCCTCCCTCCACAAGTACACCTACTCGGGTGGTCCCTCACCCGCCTCTTTCTATACATGTTCCTCCTCAAGTGGCCCCTCACCCACCTTCCTCTACACGCATTCCTTCTACTCGGGTGGTCTCTCACCCGCCTCCTTCTATACATGTTCCTTCTCAGGTGGCCCCTCACCCACCTTCCTCTACACGCATTCCTCCTCGGGCGATTCATCACCCGCCTCCTTCTACTCCCTCTCTTCCACGGCCCCAAGGCCCACACATTCCTTGCAACCCAGCCCGTCCGGGTCCTTTTGCGGGTCGGCATATTAACCCCCCTCCACGACCTTTTTATGCGGCCCCTCCTTCAAGGCCACCTTGCCAGCCCTCCATTGATCGAGTTACACCCCTCCAACAAACTCTTATTGATAAAGTCGCTTCATTGGAGGAACAGTTAAAGAGGGTTACGAGCCCACGGCCCGTTCCTTCTTCTCCGGTCAATCCCCTCTACGCCGCTCTAAATGAGATTACAAAGATGGAGAAAGATTGGAAGGACAGGAGAGACGACCACAGCATCAACAACGCAAGCGAGCAAAAGTCGACAAATTTCAATGTTCAAGTGGACGTCGTCCGCCCTCCACCCATTCACCCCATTCACTCACATAGCCCTCCACCTCCACATATGCTATACCATTACACTCCACCACCTACATATACGCCTCCACAACGGTGTCCACTTGAGTTTGACAATGAAGAGCCGACAACTAAACAATCAAAGACGGTACATGTTGATGAAGTCCCGAAGGCACCCCTTTCGAGTTTTCTTCGTTTTCCACTACCTCCGCTACCATCATAGGGACCTCCTGCTCAGGATGAAGCCGCCGTCCTCAACCTCGTTTATGAGACCTCTTGGTGCTACGATGATGGGTCGATACTCCAATCACCCACGCCAGCGCATCTTGAGTCTCCTTCTATCCCCAACACCGTTCGCCCCATCCAACGTTTTCTCCGCACCAAACCTCTACCAACTAAACCTCCACCAGCTGTGCCATTAGCCTCCGCAACACCGGCTCCCATCGAACTTTCATCTAAAACTCCACCCATTAAGCCATTAGCATCCACTACATCGGCCTCCGCCGAGTCCACCACTAAACCTCCCCTAATTAACCTTCCATCGCCGCCACCTCAGCCTTCCACTATGCTTATAACACCAAAAACTACCCCTACTCCACTACTTAACCCTTCACCCTTACCCGTGGTTAATCCTGAGCAGGATTCGTCCCTTTTTGCACTTGAGCCAACCCCGATTGCTTCCGAGCAAAAGGAGAAGCTCGACATGTTTGAACCTCTGCTTCCACTCACCCTTTCTCCAACACCTTCCATTACACCTCCACCATCCATGGAGCCTTCCGCCTCCGCTTCACCTCCCTTTACCACTCAGAACGGGGAACCTTCTACAAGTACATATGCCAAAGATGATCAGGAGCTGGATAAGAATGATTTGGCTATGGCTATGGCTATGGTTATGCTATTCAAGATGCAAGAATTCATTTGCCGGATGTCCATCCGCGTCTTTGTGCCGAGCATGGTTGAAGAGGCCAAGTCCCCGCCACTGCTCACTAAAAGAGAATGTCAAACACTGATGCCGTATAAGTCTATGACCCAGGGCCGGGCAGGGCACCCCTTGTTACAACTTTCCAATTTTGAACATGTTCTTTCATACAAGGGGCGAATGCCCATTTTTTTCAACACTCCCTATACGCCGCAACCCCTGGGCAACATGACGCTTCCCATTCCCATCTGTCAACTCCCTCGCACTATTGTTCTTCACTCTCCAAGGGAGTTATCATTTACTATTGAAGCTTTGTCATGGGCTTGTACTTTATCCATTGGGCCTATTGTCTATACACTTTCACTATTATGGAGGGGCAGTTACCCATATTTCCGTCTATCACCGATTCTTCATGGGCCACTCCAGGGGTAAGGAGGAGGATCTCATCCTCTCGCCCTTCATGTTCTTTACATTCTTTGCATTTCATGCATCCATCGCATCCGTTGCATTGCATCCACATGCATTTACACTTCTTCTTTCCCAGGTTTCCAAACCCGTATCTTCCCCGCCTTCCAGAACCTCCGGATCCCCCACATTTCCTATATCTTCCGCCTCTATCTTCGGGATCTCCAGGTCCCCTTACACTCTCCGGGCATTGTGCCCCCTCCGATCTTCCCTCAGGGCATCGGGCCCCTTTCCAACTATTGCATCCGCACTCCCCGGATTTCTCTCTTGTCCTCCTAGGGCATCACGCCCCATGGTGTCTCATTCCTCCGGAACCTCCGGATCCTTCATCCTCTTCTAATCCACTCCCCCCAGGGCATCACGTCCCTCCAGACTTTTCCTTCCTCATTCTCCCGGGGCATCGCGCCCCCTTTCCTACTATTTCCCTGGAACCTTCAAGTGTTTTATCCCTCCTTTTAGGGTATCATGCCCTTTCTGATTCCACTCCTCCGGAATCTCCGGATTTCCTCCCAGGACATCGCACCTTTTTCTATCTTCCTCCACCGGAACCTCTAGATTCTCCATCTTACTCTCTCTATCTTCTTCCGAGGCATCCCGACCCTTCTGATTCCATTCCTTCGGAACCTCCGGAACCTCCGGACCCTCCATCTTTCCTCCAATTCATTCCCCTGCTTCTCCGGGACATAACGTCCTTTTTTCTCTTCTTCCTCTTTCATCATCTTTTTCCATATTTCTTCCCAGGGCATCGTGTCCCTCGGCATTCTCCCCCTCCGGAGCCACCGGATTCATCTTTCCACCCTCCGGATCCACCTTTCTCCATCTACAAATTTCTCCTTTTAATTTCTCCTGATTTCAGGTCCGACCCGACTTCTTCTACATCCACTGCTTTGGGCACCTGCCCTTTCTCCCACTGCTTTCGAGGCTTTAGTCCTCACTCCTCTTGATTTTTCGCTTCTTCTGTACACATTTCCATGTGCTCAAGGTCGCTGTACCTTAGTGAAGGAGTTCTAGCCCTCGCCTCTTTTCCTTTTATCCTTGTTTCGTCTGAGTATGGTCTGAGCACCACTCCTTCTTGTTAAGCCACTTCAAATCTTGGCTTCCAATCCTTTTATGTGCCACTTAAGGACAAATCTCACGATGATCAAAATCGCCTCCGGCAGCTACTTCAACAAAGGTCGCAAGGTAATATGATTGCGTAAGTATGCATTCTTATGTCATTTCCACGCGTGGTTTTAAAATGAAGTGCTTCTTAACCGGATTAAGAATGGGTGTTTTAGGCCTTTATCTTAAGCTTTGGTTCAATTAATTTAGTCAAAAGAGTCTTTAGGCTTTCTATGCAGCATTTTGGTAATAAGAACCCCGCGCTGGGAAGTTCGGCATTCTCTCCCCGCTTGTTAAGGGCAATCCTTAGCTGGGTACCGCACACACTTCACGGCGCCCTTTAGCCGTCTCCTTTGGTAAAAACACCATTGCTACTTTGGCCATGCCATGAGAATTCCTGAAAGTCTTTTCTCTTCTTTACTCGGCCAAGTGCAGGGGCAAGAGGTTAACGGATGAGATGACCAACCTAGGTAATCCCCAATACGAGAGAAGTCTTAAATAGGGGCAGTCTTGACCCAAAAAAAAAATATAAAGTGAAATTTGATGATACATCTAGCCAAAAAGGGCTATTATGAAAATCAAGTTAAAATTTTAATAAATTTAAAAGTATGAATTATGGCATGTCAAGAGGGCAAAGTCCCCGCAGGGAAAACCCTGGTCGTAAGTATGTATGAATAAGGGCAAAAAGAGCAACAAAATTTCCCTAAGCCAAAGATCGAATCCCAACGGGCTTAGGACAGGGGAGGAAAGTTTTCCCGTTCTCGGAAACCTCCCATGAGCTTCCTTAACTTATTCTTCCCTTCCCCCTCCATGGTAGGTTACAAGCTCAAAGCGTGGCGAAGACCGACTAAGAAGGATGGACCGCGAGAGAACACGAGTAAAAGCACAAGTATTTAAGCACGTTGACCCTTTGTTAAATCTTTTAAGAAAGACTAATGAATTCAAGACGGTGATTGTGTAAGGTTTAAGGTCTTTATACCGTGCCCAGTCCCATCAAAAGAAGCAAAAAATTGTTTTCCTTAAAAAAAATAACGTCCTCTAGGCAGGCGTCATTTTCATGAGCCGCGACTCCTCTAGGGTCGTCATTTCCAAAAAAACTGAAAAACTAAAAACTAAATAAATAAAAATATAATCTTTTAATTCACGCCCTTTATAGGGGCGTCATTTCATAAATTCACGCCTTTGCCTATGTCGTCATTTTTCATGATAAAAATGATAAAAAATAATTTTCTAAATAAACGCCTCCCAGATCGGCGTCAATTTCACAATCAGCGCCCGTTTGTGAGGGCGTCATTTTGAAAATATAATAAAAAAAAATAAAAATAATAGAAAATCAAGCATGCTGCTGCTCATCTCATATGCTTGATTGCATCTTCATGTGGACATCTTTTATTTTAAAGTCGACGTTTGCTTGCTTGCATGTTGCATTTCCTTATATATTTTCATTATCCGCCTTTATTAATTAGAGGCTTGGCCCCTTGACCCGTGAACATGGTCAAAGAAGAGACGATCCCTTGCTTATTGAGCAAGGGGCCAAGCCGGACATATGGATTAATCTGTTTAAGTGCGAACTATAGGCGCAGGGCAAGAATGAACGAACAAGAATGAAAAGGAAAGTGGAAGTAAAGGCAATTACACAAAGTCCACAAGTGCTCAAAGTAACTCAGGTAACAAAAATTTCAATTTCATATAAATATCAATGTATATCTGAGTACAGGTGTGAGGGTGGAGGGGTAAAAGTAAGTCTCTCTCAACTCTCGCCTCCACCCTCCTCTCTCCTACTCTCTGCCTCACTGTCGTCGTCCCGACGAGGCGCTCGTGGAGGGGGCATGGAACCCCGGGAAGTAGCTGGAGCTCAAGCATGCCCCTCTGCCTCGCTCCTCTGTCGAAGAGAGGAACCCGCTACGAAGGTGGAACTGGTGAACGCGTACCCTGCGGCCTGCGCTCTGTCCCGGCCTCGCTGGAGACACTCCTTTGTCGCTCGCAGCCGCTCCTGAGTGACGGCTAGCTGGATCCTCAAGTCCGCAAGCTCTCGCTCGCGTGCTGCCTCCTGCTCACAGGGCTCCTCTCGCTCCCGGGCAAGCTCCCGGTCGCGTGCTGCCTCCTGCTCACGGCGCTCCTCTCGCTCCCGGGCACGCTCCCTGCGCTCCATCTCGAGGGCGACTCTCAGCTCTGCCACGTCATGAGGTAGCTCCTCTCGCCACCTCAAGGCCCTCTCATGCTCCGTGACTCGCTGCTCACGGATGGCCAGCTCCGTACCAGCTAGTGCAGCCTGGGTAAGTGCCGCCTGTAACTCGGAAGTCTGCAACCAATTAAACGAATCATCAGTTACACATTCAATTCAATAACTTATGAAATAAGCAACTGAAATAAAATCTTTGTTAACTCACTCGGGTAGTCATCGCACGCTGTCCTGCCTCGATGCAGGCAAGCGAGGCTCGGAGCTCCTCCGTCTGTAAAAACACAAATTTTCATCAACATATAATAACATGTAATCAAATGCAAATCTGAGTTTGAGTTTTAGTTTACCCGTGTGGCGAGGTCGCGCTCTGCCGCCTCGGCTCGTGCCACCGCTCCAGCTAGCTGCTCTGCTAATGCAGTCGTCTCTGCACTAGGCCCCCTCAAGTTGGAGGCTCCTCCCGTCTCTCTCATCACCGTTCCCTACTGGACACGCTGCATTCATTGAGATTGTCAGTGGCTAATCATCAATAATTCAGAAAATCATTTGCATATAGATAATTTAAAAACTCACCAGGGTCTCTAGGTCTGCCCGTGTGGTAGCCAGTTGGGCCTCTAAGCTGTGGAGATGGGCTTACATGTCCATCGTCGCTATGTCCCGCACATCCTGCATTCATCATGCATATCAGTCACACAATAGATATATAACATTTATAATTAATTAGAAAGAAAAGTGCATTCATTCGTACCCCTAAGACCCTCATCTGGGGTCGGTCGGCGTAAACCTCTCAGTAGCGTCGGAGTTACTCGGAGCTGTCTGTCGCCTGTGGGTGACTCGGGTCCCGCCACGCCGCCAGTCGGCATACTGGTGAGGATACCGGGCTCTCCAGTCGATCGCCTTCGTGCGACCGCGTGTCTTCTTGCCTATCCCACGAGGCTCTCCTACCTCGACCCACTCCTGGTGTAGGCCGAGGGTCCTCATCACCAACCTAAGCCATAACGGCTCAATCTCGTTCAGGCAATGAACCCAAAGCTCATGCCCAAAGCGAGGTCGGCCCGCTACGACCCAGGGCTGGCCCTCATTGGTCATCCCCTCATAGGGTCTCCACACCACCTGCATTCACAAACATGCATCATCATATCCCATCATCATCATTTCATACATATTTCATAAAACAAAAAAAAATTGCATCGTGTTTAGCATGCATACCAGTGAGGTAGGGTAGTCACGGAACTCCCTCCGTAGAACTCGTAACTCGTAGGCGAGCGGCGCTCCTGTCACGACGGTCAGCCAACGCCGTGCTACAGGGAAGGATCCCTCATCTCTGGGCCTAGGGTCGACACGCCCCATCGGCATGTATAGGTGGCTCCATATCTGCATCCATGCATTGCATTAATAAAGCATTCACATACATTTAAGAAAAAGAAAAAGATAAAGATAAAAATGCATACCTGAAGAAAAGGTGAGAAGCCGCTAACAGTCGTCTCTCGACCTGTCCCTGTGGACAAGTTGGCCATCAAGTGCGCCAACAACACTGCTCCCCAGGCGTATCTGTCGACGCCCTCTAAATCCTCAAGAATCCCTAGGAATCGACAGTTGATAATGTCGCCCTTCGTGTCGAGTAATAACCTCCCGAGCATCAAGAATAGAAACCTCCTCAAATCTCGATCTGCTCTCTCTCTCTCCGATGGGTCTTGGCAATAGGCGGCCCTAGCCCCATCAATCAACCTCTGTGAGAACTGCTCTAGGGACTCCCTCGACCTCTGCCTAGAATCACCCAACCCCATAGCAATGGTAAGATCGCTGTGGTAGATGGTCCTACACTCACTCGGCGTCTCGTAGACTGTCTCTAACCCTAGCAGCCTCTGAGTCAGCTTACTGTAATCAGGTAGGGTGATCCCGCTCACAGCCTCGCCGTCCACCCTCAGCCCGGTGATCCTAGCAACATCCTCTAGGCTAGGAACCATGTGACCCCATGGCATCAGGAATGCCCGGCTAGTCCTATCCCATCTCTCCCTAAGCACCTGGATCAGGGGTAGGTCAGGTCTCATAGGCTCTATGCTAAGAAAGGGTCTGAACCCCATGGCATCTACCCTGTCCCTCTGAAAGTCTGGAAGCCCGTAGTAAGCTGCTCGAACTTGGACCCAGGAAATCTGAGTCCTCATCAACCCCTGTAAACAACAAAAGAACATTTTCACTTCATTTTTATATAAGTTTATCATGTGGATATTCATCGGCTATTTCAATTTACCTTCGGTTGGAATTGACGACCTATCCTAGGTCGTGACTTATTCAATTGACGCCCTGAAAGGAGGCGTTGTTTCAGAATGTGTTTTTGGTGATTTCATGCGTAATTTAAATTGACGACCACCCCTGGGTCGTTGTTTGTTTAAGTAACGCCCATGTGGGGGGCGCTGTTTTGAAGTTAATTTTTAATTTTAAAATGATAATTATGTGTAATTTTAAATTGACGACCACCCCTGGGTTGTTATTTGTTTAAGTGACGCCCCTGTGGGGGGCGCTGTTTTGCAAGTAAGTTTCTGTCCTTAAACATGATCGTGAAAGTTTTTTTAATTGACGACCACCCCTTGGTCGTCGTTTAATGAATTAACGTCCCGGTGGGGGGCGTTGTTTTCTGAGGTGTTAAAAAATATAACAGTGCACGAAATAAAAAAAATAGAAATATATATCAAAAAATAAAAGAAATGGCATGGAAATTAACAGCAAATAATAAATAAACACGATAAATGATGACATGCTGTAGGGCGTGGTTTCATAAATTATCATTTTCAGAAAATGAAAACAATTTTAATTGACGACCCAGGGAGGGTCGTTGTTTTAATTGACGGCACCCACTGGGGCGTCATTTGACTGTATCACTGGTTTTCCCTTCACCGAGGGCTATGGAAATTGATGGAAATAAAAAAAATAAATAAATAATGAAGGTTTTGGGTAGGGCACCTACCTTGCTTCGTTCGGGCGTTAGAAGACCTCCGCGGAGTGGTTGCCGGGGTTGCCGTGGCCGCCGTGGTTGGCCGGGACGAGGGACCACCGCCGCCGCCGCCGGTGGCTCACCTTCTTCATCTTCTCCTTCTCTTTCTTCTTCTTCTTCTTCACCATCGTCATCTTCCTCGTCGTCTTCTCCATCCTCGCCGTCGTCTTCATCTTCTTCTTCTCCATAATCTCCTCTTTCTTCCTCGTTGGCCGCTTCTTCTTCTTCGCCATGCTCCGCCGCCGGAGCTTCTTCGGCCGGTGGTACGTCTTCGGCCGCCGCGAGAGGGACTTCCTCCATGGCGTGCTCGTCGCCCAGGTCCACCACCTCAGGGGCGGTGACCCTCTGCCGCTTGTGTGCGCCATCTGCCATGGGTTCGAGAAGAGAGAGAATAGAGAGAGATATGGAAGAGAGATGGGTAGAAAGGGGGGCTCGGTTAGGGTTTGAGAAAGGAAAGAAAGGAGACGAAGGAAGGAGAAGAAGGAGGGAAATAGGGTTAACAGTTGAAAAGAATTGACGCCCTAAGGGACATCATCGTCATATTAATTGACGGTCTGAGGTAAGGCGTGGTTTCAGTATTTGATGACCCAATCCTAGGCGTCATTTATATTTGCATGGGAACTTGTAACCGTCGTCAGACGCATATGGGAAGGTGATTGATGTGATCGATCGTCATGATTACTGTTTGGATTTGGCGACTTAGTGAGCAGGCGTCCATTCCTTAAGGAACGACATGTGTGAAGGTGTTATTTCTTTGAAATTGAGGGATTATTTTGAAAATATTATAAGGAATTTAAAGCGATTAACGTCTTGACTTGAGGCGCAAATTAATAGACGCCTGTCTGAATAAGCGTCAATTATGGTTTTATTTATTCTTAAGGAAATTGATTAAATTAAATGATGACGTGTGCTAAGGCGCGGGTTGAGGAATTGACGCCATTATTGGGGGCGCGTCTCAGAACAGAGAACCTAAGACTTCGTTTTATCAGACAGAATCATTGAATTGGAAGACAGGATCATATGTAACATGTTATTTTGGCTCAATTAAAGGAAAAATCCTTTTATTTCATTTAATGAGAATCATTGTTACATTCACTGAGCCACCGTGGGCCTTATTTTCCTAAGTGCTATTACATAAGATTTGCATTTGTTCTCTTCTTCTTCAACATATGTTTTGGACCTATGGAGAAGTCCAACCTTCCATTGAGCCATGATTGTTTTGACTTCTTCTTGATCTCCACTTGAGCCTAGTTCCCTCCTCTTAAGTGGTGGAAGATGAGAAGGTTCTTCAAAAGTGTGCTGAGGTAATCCAAGCTGTGGGAGGCACCGATGAGCACTGTAGAGGACGAAGTCGTTCCCGCCGATCAATCGAAGCTCTATGCCGGAGGAGAGTCTTGAGCGAAGTTCTTGGGTCTTTAGAAACCCCGGTGTGCAAGTGAAGCCGCTCTTGGGCATTGTCTTGAAGTAGTCCCTCCATTCACTCTTTTTCTTGAGCTTTGGCACCCGATTAGTCACCCTCTCACATAGGCCTAGAGAATCCGTCATATATCGAAGAGGGCTTTTTGAGAAAATCTTTGAGGTCGGTTGAGTTTCTTGGCATGGGTCAAATTTTAGGTGGAAGTCCACCCAACAAGAAAGGAGTAGCATTGACCCATAGAGAGGTCGTCCCAAGGAAGCCGATGTGAGTCCATTATATAGGTTGGCTAGTACCGCCGGTCTTATTTTTTTGCCTTCACATATGCTAGCTATGGTGCTTAAGTGGCATTCTTCTAGGTGGTCTTCTATTGAAGGGAAGAGGAGAGCTCCTACTATGCATACAACAACGCCTTTCATTACTCTCTCCAACAAGTCTTCCTCCTCTTGGGCTTTGTCCATGTTCTTGTATACCCATGAAGCTAATTTCAAAAGATTAATTCCTTTGTGGGCTTTGATTTGGTTCACTAGATTTGGGTTTGGTATGAGGCTAGTAAGCATGTCATGGGCATTTATTGGTTTGGTCATGCTAGCCATCCTTGATTCTTCTCCTTGCTTCATCTTTCTTAATCCAAGGAGCATCTCTAATTCCTCTAAGAGAATGGTGGCTTCAAAGGTAGGAAAGAGGAAAGTACGAGTGTTTGGATGCCATAATTCTATTAGTGCTCCTATGGAGGCCCAATATAAGTGGATATCATCATAATGGGTAGCATGGGTTATAAGGCCTAGTAGGTGCCATCTGCTAAGGAAAGACCTCATGTCCAAAGAGAGTTTAAAGAGCAGTAAAGGGAGCCATTTAATTCTTAAGAACCTCCTTGGTCCTGGTACGTTTGGGTAATCCTGAAAACATAAAAGGAAGAAGAAAAGAAGAGAAGAGAATGTAATCAGAAGTTTTTGAAAAAGAAAAGGAAGAATGAAATAAAAGCCTTGAATTAAAAATGAACTTACTTGGCCTTTGGCTATCCTCCCGCTAACATGGCTTGCAACTTCAGAGATCCTAGGAAAGCTCATCTTAGGCTTCTTTGAAGGTCCTTGCATCAGCATCCTGTCCATCTTCTTCTTCTTCTTTCAATTGATGAAGAGGTCCCTCTGTTCTATGTTTTGGTTTGCTGTTGAAGGCTCGATTGCTGCAGCGTTCAGTTGTTCTGATGACCTCGACTTAGCAGAAGGAACATCCTTTTATAATGATTCGGAGCTTTGGCTAGCCGTTTAGAACATCACAGTTTGAGTTCGAGTTTGAATCAGTCGATGGGGGTTTGATTCTGAGCAGGGAACAGAGCTCCAGTAAGACAGTTAATTGACGACATATAGCTTGGCGTCATTTCTTTAATTGACGACATTCTCCGTGTCATCATTTATCCAGTGCCTCTCTTGAGGGCGTCAGTTTCAGTCTGATCCCAAGTCTAATGGTAATCTTAATCAACGCCCCAATGACCGTCGTCATTTATGCTTTGGACGCCTCCGCATAGGGTCATCTTCTCCTGAGCTTACACTTTTGAATTGCTTTACAGCATGATGATTGTTGATGAACTTAAGTGCTATTATATCTTGATGAAGTTTACTATGTCATGCACTTATGATCATACTATGAGCTTATTGAGCTTATGATCTTTATTAAGCTGATGATTCTTTACTGAGCAAATAATTTTTTAGCATAGAAAAGCGCAGGTTATGCAGGTCTTGAGACAATTGGATTTCTTCCGCTGGTAACATCATTTTGTCTTTGTATTTCTCCTGTATGCATTGTTACTATATGATATCTACGCTATTATAGTATATCAAGGACCTTGTGGTTCTGATGAACCTGGAATTTGAGTTCCCCTCCATCAAAAATAGTGATAATTCCAGGGGAGTCTTGATTACACGGATAGGCCGTTGAGTCATCTAAAGTTTGGGACGACGGTTCAACTTTCTGAGTTGATACGTGGATAAACGAGCTCCGGCTTAGTGTCAGCTTAGGGATCTGGATTCCTGACCAAATCTCGATGGTTTAACAATATTATCCTTGATTATCTTCTATTTTTAGTTTGTTTTAATTTTTCCTTTAGCCCAGCATGCATCATGTAGGACTTTGAGCTTCAATGATGAAAATCCTCATATTACGCCAATAATGAGGACCGCTTGCTCTTAATCGAGTTGACATGAGATATTCCATTCCAAATCAAGTATTATATTCTCCTTGAAGCCGCTCAGGCTGGTTCCTTGAAAAGCATTCATTTGCTGGGTCTTTATCTCAATTCATTTTATTTTCTGTAAATCCACCTTGGTTGTAGCACGTCCACATTGGCTGGTAATCGCTCTCCAATGGTGTCTTTCCTTCCGTGCCCTCTCGCACATTTTGTTCTTTAAAGTTTAGTCCCTTCATCCAGCTAATCATTACTTTCTTGTAATCATCCAAAGTTGTTTCATTTAGAATTCTGGAAAGATTTTCCACACTTAGTGTCGGAGGCGTGTCACATCACACCTTGGCATCTACTTATCAGTTCGTTCTCACTTCATTCCACTTGTTACACTTTCTCTTCATTCTGTGTCACTCCCTTGCAAAGCAGACGCCAAGGCAGGGCAGCTGTAGACACGCCAAAATCGATGCTATGTTGAGTAAATCTCATGTCACCATGTGACGCCCCAAAGTGAACTTCAATATTGGCTTAATATGCAATTTTTCTAATTTCTCCATATTAATTGTAATTTCTTGGCATTTTTACTTTAACAATTGAAATTAACGCCTGAATGGAGGACGTCATTTAATTGACGACTTAATTAAGGGCGTATTTCTTAAATAGACGACTGTTCAAACGGTCGTTATTTCCTGGATTTAACAAATTCTAATAAAAATAAAACTCAAGGTAATTGACGTCCTAATGAGGGGTGTTGATTATTTAACGCCCGTTCAAACAGGCGTCATTTGACAATTTTAAATAAGGAAAGTTCTTTATTTCTATAATTAAATTCAGGAATTGACGACTGTGTGAATGTCATCATTTCAATTGACGCCCCTAGTTAGGTCGTCATTTTCACTTCCGTCTCCCTTTCGCCTGCTTCTTTCCAGTAGTAATCCTTTCCCCATTTTGCACCTGGTGTTCGATTGGGAGGAGGGTTCCTTATTGAGGATTCGTTGCCTTGTTTTAATCCTATTAATGCATGATTTTTTGCCCTATAAATACCCCCCTCGAATCCCTCACGCGAGAGAAAGTAGAAGAACAAAAAAAAGAGAGAGCAACAGAGAGAGCTAAGAAGAACGTGGTGAGAGCCTTTTTTTACACAGAGAGGGGAGAGTTTTTGTTTTTGCAGGTTTGATCTTCTTCCAAAACTCCTTCCTCTAGTATTCTTTCTTCCACGAGCGGCGTCTTCATCCGGCATTTCTTCATCCTACCGCAGCAACTGCAGCTTTGTTCTTTCTCCCCTTTCTGCTGCACACACAGCAGAAAGGACACCCCTTCTTTAGTTTTTATTTTTTTATCATATCACTCATCACTCTCTAGTTGTTCTACTAGAGATCTTCTCAGCACGTTAAAATTGCTTTGCATCATACTACATCTTGCTTTGCATATCATCCATAATCCCATACCTTGTTACTCCTCTTAGGGGTTTAAATCCAAAACACATAAGGTGTGTTCATGCTTAATTTGATTGATTTCTATACTTCTAGAGCATTGATGCTACACATATTTGGCTAATCCATATCTTTATTTTGTGTGTTTATGCAAGGGTAATCAAGCTATAAACCCCCTTCATCGGCCGGCCGGTAGAAGGAGGAAGGAAGAACCCCCCATCTCACCCGCTCAATACAAGGTACATGCGATCACTCCTTTGATATTTTGAGGTAACCCCTATGGCGATCACCCTCCTTAGAGCATCTCATGCTCAATCCCCTTTTTTTCTTCATGTCCCACATGTTTTAGCATAGTTTCTTTTTATCCCTAATAATAGTTAATCATCATCTTTTATCATTCAATTCTCTCTCTCTTTTAAAAATGTCAATATGACACGTTCACAGTCCTAGGTCTGGCCCTCTGACTGGTTTTCCCCTTAGCCGGACTCTGGCGTCAAACATGGGGACCGACGGTAACCAGCCTAAAAACCGTCTCTCGGGGTAGCCTCGCCACCACTCCCTGGTGGGACCACTCGCGTGTCGGAAGGCTACGACTAGTGGAGAGTCACTGATGTGACCACTCTCCGAAGAGAAACTCCGAGAACCACACACGCACCCTGCGCGAAAGTCACGAAGGACCAAGTGGCACCGAGCCACTGGACTCTGGACAGTCCTCTAGACTCACCAAATCCAACGGTCCTTGAGTCACAAGACTCGGGGTCAAGACCGTCATACGCAACAGCATAAAGCCGTCAATCTAGCCTAATCCCTAAGTCTAAAACCATGAAGCGATGACTCACGAGGCCGACCGCAACTCACGGGAGCCCCCGGTCGAAGAGAAACGGGACTGCAAATCACTCGGTGCAGCCCAGAGTCTGGCGGTCCAACCTTGGGCCGCTACAGTCTCTAGCGGTCCAACTCTGGTTCGCCACAGGGACTCTGGCGGTCCACCCTTGGACGGCCAGAAGATGAATCACACAGGGCCTGGCGGTTCTACCCAGACCGCCACACAGCTTCTAGCGGCCCAGCTCTGGTCCGCCACAATCCCTCTGATGGTCGAACCTACACCCGCCAGGGGCGCAAGACTCCCAATTGGTCAAAAAGCACGTGCTCCGAGGCACGACGTTCAAAATGGAGTAGCGATCGAAGTCTCGGCCGCCACCCAGTCTGGCGGTTTATCATGCAGCCGCCAGACGATAGAAACCCCTGTCGATAAAACAGTAACAAGTGACGCACCTAGCTTAGGCCGCCAGGGTCTCTGGCACTCCTACCCCTGGCCGCCAGTGAGTGTGGCGGTCTCTGGAAGGGCCACTACACTCACCCAAGAATGGGACGGCATGAACATTCCCAAAAACCCGTTCCACGCCCCGATCACCCATGGATGATGGGAAAAATAAGGGGGAAGCTCCCCCCACACCCCTAGCTTGCATCTACGACCCCAAATCGGTCTGAAATGCGGTGAAACGGCGGATCGACGCACGAGCCCTAAAAATATGATTTTTCCTAAAATGCCCCAAATAGCCCGCTCGGCTCACCACGACCTACAAAACTCGCGCAAAATGAAATGCACGAGCTAAGGGTCTATCTCCCTACCTCCACCGAAGATTTCACGCCCCGAGGTCGCATTTCCACGAAGAAACGCCGATTAAACCCTCGCCGGCTCGCGATCCCACGAACCGCCTCCACCATCGCGATCCTCGTCCCGTGCCCGTCGCTCCACGCCTCATGAGCCACGCCGCCTCGCCCTCGCCGCCTCCGTCGGCCGCCCGGAGTGAGAGGGGGAGAGGAGAGAATGTGAGAGAAGAGAGAGGGAGGGAAGAGAGAAATGAGAGATGGGGAGAGAGAAAAAGGGGGGGGTTATATATAGAAAATCCAGAAATTACCAAAAAGATGAAAAATAGGGAAAAAATTGCCTCCCTGATCCTCGGAAGACGCACAATGCAGTGGTAACGTCTCAGAGTCGGAGAGCGCAACGGTTCACCCTACACGGGGTTCCGAAGGTCCGACAGCCAAAAACATGTGTAAAACCCAAAACACAACCCGGGACCCACACAGGCGCTCCGAAAAATCCAGAAAAATACTGGCGTGCTCCTCACAACACCATGGACCCAAGAAAGCTCACGGGCACACCACCATTGGGTCCAACAATCTGGTATAAAAATTTGAAACTCACTCGGACACAATCTGCAACCCGCGGAAAGACGATCTGAAACCCACGGATCCAGATCCGAAAAACTCGAGGCATTACACACCCAGTCAGAGGTCCTAGGGTGTTGTGTTATATCCATAGCCGCCTCGTGTCGTGTTACACGTGTACGGTGAGTTACGTATGGACCGGTAGTGTTCCGGTGGCTTTTCACTTTTTAGCGAGTTCTCACCTTTTGGTGACCTTCCCCACTAGTCGTAGCTTTCCTGCGCACGCGTGTGTGGACCCACTAGGGAGTGGTGGAGAGCTTTCCCCGGTGTAACAATTTTTAGGCTGGTTACCATGGGCCCCTCGTCTTTGCAGTCTGAGTCTAGGCTGGGGGGAAACCAGCTAGAGAATTTGACGTAGAGTGCATGGTCTGTGTGTGCACACGTGGTTGGGGGCGTCGGACACGTGCTGACGAGTGCGACCCCAGCTAGTCCTTGTTCTGTTGTTCCATGGTTAGTGTGTCTCAGTTTCCACCTGGGACGAGTAGGGGGACACCAGGGGCGTGGACTAAGACGTTAGTGGACGCATCCGGCTGTACTTCTAGTGGGTAGTGCTCTTGTCACCTGAGGGGTTTTCGACTCAGGTTCTCTTCTTCCGAGGTTCAGCGTTTTGGCGGCTTGGTGTTATCGCTACTCGTGAACCAGTCGTGGTTTCTGCCTATCTTCGAGAGTCCTGTCCGGTTGCGTAGCCGTGTTCCTTAGTTGACCAGTTGAGGGTCTACTTAGTAGCCTAGATCCTAGTGTCGTGTTCTAGGAGAGGTGTTCTAAGATAGGTCTTTGTGTTATAGCCTTCTGCGGCCCAAGTTTCGAGAGTCCGCTTCAGTGCAGGTTATGTCCGATACTCGAGGTATCCCTACATTTTGAAGTTCTTCGGCAGTTAGTAGGTTATGGTGTTTATTAGTGTTGTAGTGTTGTTCTTTCTGCCTTACTGCTTTACCTACCTTACTGTTCTTTATATTTTATTACTTGTGGCTCTGTTTATTTGGTTTGTTGTGGTGTGAATCTGCGGGACCCCTATTGAGTCAATGAGATGAGGCTCACCTCTTTTCTTTTCAGGTCGGTGTGCCTCCTCGTCATTTGGAGGCCTTGTGTAAGACCACGGAATTTTTATAAATTATTTTTGGTATATTTAATAATTTTCTAGGAATTTTAAAGACCCAAAATGGATTAATAAATAAATGTTGAATTTATAAGTCATTATAAGGCCCAATTGTGTTAAATAATTAACCTAGCCTATTTAAATAAAATCCAAAAGGGTTAAGGACCAAGCCCATTAAGTTTGGCCCATATTCTAGAAGGTTATTTAGCATATTTACGTATTTTAAGGATAAATAATATTTTTATAGATAATGATATGGATAATTAACAAAAGAGTTTGATTTATGTTAAAACTCTGTACATGTTTGGTGTAACGGTCTACCGGGCGACCGCTACAGACATGTAACGCACCAGTCCTGATGCGTTACACTCTGTAAATTCCGTGAAGTGAAGAACAAGCCAAAAGATTGGATTTTTGCTAGCTTATCTCTTAGGGATCGAGATGGGAAGACTAATAGAGATGTTAAGGACTCTTAGAAGTTGATCTAAGCTTTAACAAGGACTCTAGAATCGATCTAATCCTCAAACCCTAGTCAACACCCTATAAATAGGACCTAGTTCTGAACTGAGCAACCCTTACTTTTAGCTCGTGAAGAAACAAGGTAAGGAGTCACAATTTCGGGTAAAGTTCTTTAGAAGATTTTGTTTATAATACATTAGACTAATAGCTCTCCAAATTTCGTACTAGGAGATCAACCAACCAAGGAGATTGAAACTTCCAAAGTTGCTAGTTCGACCATAGTAACCCAAGAATCTGAACGCAAGTCCCCTGAAGATCAAGAGATTATGACGTCTAAACAAGGTAATTAGAGTTCGGTTATTTAGAACTTTTTGTTCACCTTAGTTTCATCTTCTTACCCTCAAAATTTCACATCCTTAGGTCAAGAGGCTGAGGAGCTAGAGCAGCATGAAGTTGTTGGAAACTCACTGGAAAGGGAGAACTAGGGCACGTCTTTCAGACTCAAATTAGAAGTTTAAAGCCTAGTTAAGTGGTAGGTTATCTCATGATTGGCAAAAACATCTTGTTAGGGATAAAGACCCTCTGGTTTTGATTGATTTCATACATCATAGATCATAAATTTCATGTTTTAGTAGGTCATGCATACATGAATACCCTTAACCCTAACTAAGTTAAAAAGGAACTCTCTTGTCAAATTCACTAAAAGTCTATGCATACTAGTAGCTTAGCCTTTATTCTATCATGTGGAAGTTTATATATGATTTCTAGACATGATGTAAGTTGAGACCTTAGATTTTTATATCTTTTCTGCCAGCAGAATATTTGACGCATCAAGGTAAGACCGTCACAATTATATAACGGCCTTACGATAAGCCGTCACACCTTCTTTGGTGTTTGAAGTTCTATCTTGTCTCTGACGCACCATCGATGGAGCGTTACATTACTATAACGGCCTCACGATAAACCGTCACAGTCACTGTGACGCACCCATTCTAGACCGTCAGGGTAACTGTAGACAGAATGGGAAACTAGTTAATTTAACTTATAAATAAGCCTAGTTATCTAAGTTTTGACCTGATTTCATGTCTTTAAGATTATTTACTGATTCATGATAGAAATTGCATAATTTAGGTATCTTAAGTTATTTTAAGTTATGTTAATTTCATGTGCCAAAATTCTATAGTTTTGTATCTAAATCATGATTTTCCAAAGATGTATTGACAGAGTTTTATCGTGATTTCCTATTGTTACACATCCTCTCTATCAATAGAGTCATTTCTTTAAGTACATGACACATATTCCGGTATGTTGTCCATTAGTTCACTTTGCATTATAGGAGCATTATTCTTGGACATGAGGACCTCTCTATTGGATATTCCTTCCAACGGACTAGAAAATCTTGTTTCAAGGCCTCCGTAATTCTCTGCGAGCCTGGGATTCCCACTAGGATGCCGAGTTGGTTGTACCATTAAAACCCAATTGACTAGAAAGCACTATCGATATTTTCTGGTTCTAGCAGTGTAACGGACCTATATTGGACCGTCAGGCCCATATAATGGCCCAATATACAACCGTCATATTTAACTGAGTCCAATTATTGTTTCTGGATTCAAGTCGTTATAACGGATCAAGGCTCGACTGTCACGTGAACGTAACGGCCCAGTACAAGACCGTCACAATGCTTGAGCTAGTTAACCCGAGGTTTGACCCAAGGGTTGATATTCTAAGGTTCCTATATGGCTTGATAATGGTCTAGGACTTATCATATTGATCAAGAAACTTAATATAATGAATGGAAGTTAAAGAAGTGTACCGTTATGCTGCCGATTTGTTTCCATAAGCATAACATTGTCTTAATTCATTCTTGATCTCTCATATTCTAAAATTGAAGCATTCATTCAATTGAATTATTATTATCATGAACATGTTGAACTTGTTACATTCGTGGCCATACTTTATTGTTACACTCATGGAAGTAGCTTGATTTATACGTGAAGATGCAATTCGGGCGCTGATTGTGTCCAAGGGCTCTATGTTAGTCCCCTCGGCTGATTGCCAGAAACATACTATTATAAATCATGGGGGTATGATGCTACTGGCATCGCATTGCACTAGGAGTAATTTCTTTATAAATAAGTGAAATCCATGAGCACTCGTGAAAATCTAGTGAATTGCTACATGATTGACGTTCTCGTGCGTAACCTTTATGGTTATGAAAGTGAAAAGTGAAAGTGCATTCTCATTACATTCTTGTTCATGAAAGGCCATGCTACATTCTTGATCATACTTGTTACATTCTTGCTAGTTCATTATTACTCTCATTCTATCTTATATGATCATCTTGTTACTTTGGTTTAATCGTGTGATTGATCGCATTCACATGATTTTACCTTATTTCTTTAGAGCTAAAATGTTAATCACTTTAATAGTGCTAATCATGTTGATGCGAAGATACCTACTGGGCAAGTGTGCTCATTACCTATTTCTAATCTTTTCAGGAGATGGAAGTGATTCGAATTCGGATTCGGGCTATACAAGTAGCAGGTCTGAGAGCGAATGAAAGTGTTGTCAAGATGAGAGTGAAGACTTAGAAAAGTCTATATTGTTTAGATCGAGTCTCTGTAATTTTTCTATTTCTTGAGTTTGATAGATTGAAGGAAGTTGAAAGTTATTGTATTTTGAATACTGATTATCAATGAAATAAGTTGGAGTTTGACTAAATTATTGTGCAATTACATTTATGTGTGTGATTGTCTTACGCTCTGATCATTCTTGCTTGCAAGAGGCTTACCATGCCGACTGTTCACGTTTCTCGAGCGAGTCTTCCGCTGTCATAAAGGCTCGGGACGTGACACCTTGAGTAGCGTTTAGAGTCCTAGCGTCGCCAGCTTGTGTTAGCGAGGGTATGCCCCAAAGGCTATGTACTTTTCTTTTTATTGTATTATACTTTTGGGACTTGTGTATATCTGGACTAGTAATTGTATAAAATGTGTAAATCTGTTCATAGAAAGGTAAAATTTAAATTTTAGCACTTTAATTCTTGCATTTATTTTAGATTTCTGTACACTCCCGTGACACATTTTAACCCTTCCGAGCTTCCCAGCTCATGGGTGGCGGCATAGGATCCGAGTGATATTGGGTTTGACCCGATATCTGGATCTTAGGTCGTGACACTCTCTCTCTCCTATCTCCTCTATCGGTCGGAGACGAGCCTCCCCACACTATGTTCCCATTCATCATCTTTGTGTGTGTGTGTGTGTTACTGCTAATCATATTTTGTGAAAAGTTTGCAAGCTGCCCTTTCCCCCAACGTCGTGGACTGGTCCTTCCCATTGACGTCTCCTTCCCCTTCATTGCTCCTTCTCCTCCAATGTGTGGGCTGCTCCTTTCTCGTATAAGGTAACACAGTTACCACCGTATTGGCTATGATTTACCTCTCTTATGGATGTGTATGATGGTCTTGTGGAAGGCTATTTATTAATCTAATGTGATGTATAATATGCTTGATATTCAAGTATTGTTTAGGCCATGCTAATAATTTTATTTAGGGCATGTCATACTCCATGTTATTGTTAGTATGGTGTTGGATATTATCTTATGCATTTTTCAGATCTTCGGGTGCTTCATATTATCTTCATTTAACAGTCCATATTAGTGTCATATGAATGCTTCATATTATCTTGTTTAAGGCATGCTATATGAATACTTCATAATATGATGTTGGATTGCTTCCTATTATTGTCATATGAATACTTCATAGTCCATGATAACAATGTTGTTTAAGGCATGTCATAGTCCATGTTATTGTCATTATGATAGAAATATTATCTTGTGCAGTTTTTAGCTCTTCATGTGCTTCATATTATCTTCATTTAATAGTCATATGGGCATTCTATTTTTTGTAGTAAAATACCAATGCATGTAATTAGCCATTTGTGTGTGTTAGCTTGAAACTTTATGTTTTCAGTCATATGTTATATTTGCATTGGCCTCACTTCTCCTTTCCGAATGATTAATTATGTTCCGCTGTGGACTGCTCCTTCCCGTTGATGCCTCCTTCCCCTTTATTGCTCCTTCCCATCCTGTGTGTGGACTCTTCTTTCCCCGTATAGGTGTTAGCCTAAAATTTTATTCACAATCATGTATTGTATTTGCATTCACCTCACTTCTCCTTTCCTAATGATTAATTATGTTCTTGTAAAAAAAAGTACGAGTGCATCTAAAGATGGAAAAAATAGGGTAGCAAATTGGAGCAACAAGGTAAATTTGAGTCTCGTAGATCTCCTAATAGAACACAAGGTGAGCAATGACAGTTTTGCTAATGGAAATTTCACAAAGGAGACATGGAGACAAACAGTAAAATAATTCAATGAGTTGACCAAGTTAGGATACTCAATGGAGAATTTAAAAATTTGGTTTAAAAATCTGAAGAAAAGGTACTATTTAATTGTGACTATAAAGAATAGATTAGGATGTGGTTGGGATGATAGAAAAAAAATGTCAGTCCCAGTCACAGAGGAAACTTGGGATGATCTCATAGCGGTATGTAACATAAGTATTGCATAGTTAATTGTTCAATTTAACTTTCTTTAAATGAATAACATGTGAGTTTAATTTTCAAACCAATAAAGAGTACAAATCAATTTAAGGGAAGCCTTTCTTGATTTTCGATCAAATGGAGTTGATTTGCTCCAATTTCATGTCAAGAGGGGATGACACTATATGCAATGAAGGTTCTTCTTATCTTGACACACGTAGTGACCATGGTGATGAGGAGCAACAAATTGTGGAGCAAGAATCAGGGCTAGATTTCAATATTAATATTTTCTTGAATGACACTGATACTCCTGAAAATAATTAACAACCATCGCAAAGGGAACCTCCTAATATTGAGACAACTGGGGCCGCTCTCTCTATGTCCAAGACCATTCCTTTATCTAGTAATATTAATAGGAAGAGGAAGTGGAATTTCCAAGGTAATGAGGATTCAATTGACAAGTTGGTGGACTTGGGTCATGAAAGGTTGACTTTGACAAGAGAGATGCTCCAATTACAAAAAAAACTATATCGCCAAAGGATGAGACAATTGAGCTTATGTATAGAGCTATTGAGTTAATTTATCAGGTCTACCGAGGATCGTTCCATCTTCATGCCTCTTCTAGAAGACTTGAAATTGGGATGGATATTTACCCGCTTGAGCTACTACTGAAAGTTCTTCATATTTTTTTATACTTTTAATTACATTTATACCATTCACAGTTACTTATTTAATGAAATGTGAATAACTTTTACAATGCTTCATTTAAATGAATTGCTTCATGATATGCTCTTACACACTTATAATGTTACTTGTTTTTGTTATATAGGTTTTTTATTTTTGCATCATCAATGAATTCTGGAACTACTGACACCGGTCCTTCACTTGACATGCTCATCAAGTTTACGATGAATGAGGAGAAGTATTGGGAGGAAGTTGAACATATAGTTCTCGTTTAAATGTTCTCATCCAACATATGTATCTCTAGGACCCCAATGCACACAGATATTGGTCAAGGTCATAGGTGGGTTAAACAATGAATGGTTGGTCATGTAGGTAGATCATACTCTAATTTGTGGGTGCACCCGCACTTATTCTTAAGGTTAAGGGATAAATTGATGGAAAGTGGTGTACATAATGACACCAAAAATATGTCGGTCAGTGAGCAATTAGCTATATTTCTCCTCGAGATTGTACGTAGAGTTGACAATAGATTACTCAAAGAAGGGTTCCAACATTCAGGAGAGACAATAAGTCGACATTTTAATAATGTACTCATGGCAGTCTTATCCTTACATCACGACTATATTAAGAAGCCATCCGTTGAAGATCTAGTACATCCAAAAATTCAACATGATTCTAAATTTTACATGTTCTTCAAGGTGATGTACTTTATGATCATTACCAAATACGTATGCATTGATTAGTTCCTTCGAATGTTTGTTAATTGTTATTAATTATGTCTTTGCTTTGTCATTAGAATGCACTGGGTGCAATTGATGGCACACATATATCTACAAAGATTTTGGCTGTTGACCACCCTCGTTATCGAAATCGGAAGAGTGAAACATACCAAAACGTCATGGGATGTGTCAATTTTGATCTAATGTTTACTTATGTTGTTGTGGGTTAGGAGGGATTAGATGTAGACATGAAAGTCCTCAGGTGGGCCCTTAAAAATGTAGATTTATCGTACCAGAATGTAAATGTTACTTAATTGATAGATCTATCTATGTTTACTTTACATACTTATTAGAATTCCATGTCGTTCCTTGACGTAGGAAAATTCTGGTTGGTAGATGCAGGATACGCAAAGACCCCCCGCTTCTTAGTAATATCGTGACACACGATATCATCTGCCAGGGTACAGGGGTAATAGGAGAAGGGTTGCACACAGGGATAAGAAGGATTTGTTTAACCATAGGCACATGCAACTATGCAATTGTGTTGAGCGTGCTTTTGGTGTCCTCAAGTCATGTTTCACAATTCTAGTGAAACGTCAGAATTATCCAATTAAGATACAAGATACGATTGCAATGGCGTGTTGCGTGCTCCACAATTTCATTAGAAAGGAGCAAGGTCTTGATTTATATTTTCAACAAGGAGAAGATAACGTGGATAATCCTGGTGATGAGGAGGTAGATGAAGATGACAATGTCAGTAGGACAGAGGCTATAAGAGGGGAGAGATTCTGGGAACATTTGTCAACTCGGCTTTAGGCACATCATAGTTGTCATGTCCCGAGTGCGGAAGATACCCGGATGCGTGACGCGTCTATATAGATCGTGTCATTCACATAAAATCAGAGTGCGCATAGCACTCGGTAATTTATTACTAACTCAAAGTTTAACATAATACCATAGTCCAATATGACAATTTCTCTACTAAACCGAATGGCAATATTCCAGAATCATTCATAAGACTACGAGTTTAATAAGCTTTATCTAACTAGATCATAACTGACTCAATTAGATTATGCAAGCCTTTAATAATAACTAGGAATACAAAGTAGGACACAAGACTAGCTGACGGTATACCACTCTAGCACTCATCACTCGGTATCAGTCCCATCCGGGTGGTGGTCGCTATCCAAGTTTCCTGAAAAATGTTAGGGAGCAACTGGATGATCGAATTGCTCAGTAGGATTTATATCTCAAGTTCTAACAATCTTTAAGTTAATTACAAGTTCATATGGTATAATGATGCATGTTGGATCAAGCAAGAATATCAAGAATTGTATCAAGAGAGTATCACGTGAATATCAATAAGATGTATCAATATGGAACTAGCAAGTAATTACACAAATCTTTCCAACAAGATAATGATCAATATTCAAGCAAGTGATTTCAAGCTCGTGTAATAATAAGTAGTGTAATGGAATTGGCAATTTCATTCATTTCATTCAAGCAAGTAATTGCCCTTTTTTGGGCCAAGCAATTCATTTCAAGCAAGTCAAGCGTGTCACAAGAGAGTGAGTGGGAATGTCTCAAGTCAATCAAGCAAGTACTTCAGTGCAATGCCAAACACCATGGTCAATAAACTCCCATGGGCACAAGTACCTTCGGGTGCTCCTCCCAGGACCAGACCGAGCCCTTATTTGTATGCGTAGCATTTCAAGTATACTTTTTGACATCCACTCTCATTTATATATCCAATATAGAATTTCAAGCAGTTAACACATTGTAGGAATATCAGGTAGATTTTTCAGGAATAGAGTTCAAGGACATATCACATGTAAATGATCCACTTGAAATGCATGGCACATAGACAAATCAGGGTTAAGGAGATGGCCCGGGATCATTAGGTAAAGGCTGGACAGCCTTGGGATGGGTCGACCCCATGGGTCGACCCCTGGCTCTTTGAATGTTAATTTAAGTTGAGTTTCATTGGACTGAACTTGTGTTCATGTAAGTTTGATTGGGTTAGTGCATTACATTAAGGTCGGTGCATTGCATTAAGGTCGGTGCATGTTTGTGTTTTACTGGCTAAGGTCGATGCTAGCTGTGTCTGCCAGCATCTAAGGTCAGTGCATGTTTGTCTTATGCATATATATATGAGGTCGATGCACCCATTAGTTCTATGTTATAGGCCGGTGCACATGCCTTCAAGGTCTGTGCACATTCGTGCATATACAAGGTAGGTCAGTACATGTTCTAAGTCAGTGCACATTCGTGCATATACAAGGTATGTGCACATAAGGTCGGCGCACATTATGGTATGCACAGCATAGTTGTAGGGTCGGTGCATGTTTCATGCGCATGAGTCTCCAGGTCGGTGCATGTTCTAGGTCGGTGCACCTTTTTGCTCAGGAATATATATATAAGGTCGGTGCTAGTCTGTGTATAGGGTCGTTGCTAGCTTGACAAGGTCGATGCCAGTTGAAACTAGGTTGATGCACATGCATGCATTCTGCCTATAGAGTATGTGCTAGATGCATAATATGCCCGACTAAGGTCGGTGCTAGTTGCATAAAGGGTTGGTGCTAGCGTCATGTATCTTGCAAACATAGTCGATGCTAGTCTGCATTGTTTCATACATAAGGTCGACGCTAGTTGTCATGCCTGCATATTAAGGTTGATGCTAGTGTGCACTATTGCACAGAAGGTCGGTGCACGTTCTCCTTTTCATGTAGAAATGCACAACTAAGGTCGGTGCACTTTTGGTTCTGCATAGACTAAGGTCGGTGCAGGTTTGGTTTTTGCATTGACTAGGTCGGTGCATGTTTGGCCCTCGCACAAGGTAGGTCGGTGCAGGTTTCTGTTGAAATGCACGCTATATAGGTCGATGCAGGTTTGCTGTAAGGTCGGTGCAGGTTTGCCCTTTCCGCAGATCAAGGTCAGTGCATATAAGGTCGGTGCAAGTTTTCTTAGCGTAGGTGTTGGTCTCAATGCAAGCTCAGTGCATGTTACCCCCTTGTGCAGATCAGGGTCGGTGCATATAAGGTCGGTGCATCTTTTTTACCTTACGCATATACAAGTCTGTGCACATGTGCCTTGTGCCATACAAGGTCAGTGCACATTCTGATATGCGCACGCGTGAAGGTTGGTGCACCTTTTGGCCCTTGCATGCTGCAAGGTCGGTGCAAGTTTTGTGCACATGCTTCTCCAGGTCGGTGTATGTTCTAGGTTGGTACATATCACTATTCATGCTGTCCAGGGTCGATGCTAGTCTAGGCCAAATGCATAAGACAGGGTCGATGCAGATCACTATTCATGCAGAGCTCAGGGTCGGTGCAGCTTCTGCTGCGAGCTCAAAGTCGGTGCAAGTCACTATTTGATGCAGGGCTCAAGGTCGGTGCAACTTTTGCTGCGAGCTTAAAGTCGGTGCAAGTCACTGTTGATGCAGGGCTCAAGGTCGGTGCAGCTTTTATTACGTGCACGGGTTGGTGCAGCTTTGCTGCGTGCACGGGTCGGTGCAGCTTTTGCTGCATGCATGACAGGGTCGGTGCAGCTTTTGCTGCATGCACGACAGGGTCGGTGCAGGTTGTATAATGCGTCGGTGCTAGTCGTGTTCTTACGCAGCTGAGGTCGACGCTAGTTGCTTCTTTCACCTAGTAAGGTCGGTGCTAGTAGCATGGTTTGCTTAGTAAGGTCGGTGCTAGTGCTAAGGTCGACGCTAGTGGAGGCCATGAGACAACTAAGGTCGACGCTAGCTAAGACCAGATGCAACTAAGGTCGACGTTAGTTAGCCCGTCAGTAAGGTAAGGTCGGTGCAACCTTTGTCTAGCACTAAACTAGGGTCGGTGCTTGCATGTTTTTGGGTCTATGCATAATGAAGTCTATGCATGTTTTCAAATTTACAAGGCATGAAGTATGAGCACCTTCACATGAGGTCGGTGCACATTTTTACAAGTCTAAGCATATGTGGATTTTTAAGTCTAAGTCTATACATGGGTCTGAGCATGTTTTCATATCCAAGCATGCATTAGATCTGGGCATCTTTTCTAAAGTGGCACGTTATAGTCGATGAGTGTTTTAATTATTGATACTAATTACGTAACTTACTGTTCATGATTTATATAATATTCACAGAATCAAGAAGTAGAGATATGGCTGGACATGGACAAATAGTAAGATTTGCAAGATCATGCTCGTACAATATTTTTAAGATTTAATTTCATAGATATGAATTTTTAAATATGGGGTAATTTACAGGAATTAAAATGGAATAACACAGAGAATCCAGGTGATACGTAACTACCCTATTCATGCATGTCACCCTATTTAACTACAAATTAGGCCAGATCTTGAGAGCACCTACCTCTTAGGAGTGATACACGTAGTACAGGTGGTAGGAATAAAGAAATCCAAGCAAGCCCTTCCTCATCTCTGCAGCAGAGCTTCAAAGAATAACTGATAAGAGAAGCACACGTTCTCCACGTTCTCCGCCGCAAGGCTCCTACAGCCGGACGTAGAGTGACGGAAGAAGACGCTCCTTCACGTCTTCAGAAGAAAAAGAGGATGATGGCAGTAGCTTCTGCCTACGCAAAGGGGAGTATAATTATAGTGAAATTCAATTGCCCACACAAAGAAAATGTTTATTGCCTTGTGGGTCTAGGTGGGGAGCAAGACCCTACAACCTTACTGTCCTATCCCGAAGATAGTGCCTTGCCAGCAATAAGTTGTCGGGCAAGGACATGTTGCCACAGCAGATCTGCTGCCAGGTCAAAAGAGGTTAGAGTGCTCATTCATTTGGGCATATTGCCAGCAAACGCAGGTTGACTTGTCAGCTGTGGGGTCTTAGGGAGATATATTTTAGTATATCTATAGGTTTATAGTGGGGTGGCCCATATATATATTCATGTGCAGGTGGGCATTAATCCTTGGGCCCTTCATACATATTTTTCTCGCCCAAAAAGAAAATGGCGGATGCAAGAATCGAACCATGGTTACTCATTTGGGATAACGCATCACTTAACCCACTACTCTAAGAAGTCACCTTGTCAGGTGAATAATCTTTACGTATGATGACTTCAATGGTGGTAAATTTATATAATGGCCCTCATTGGGTGTTTTAACTTCTTATTTAACCTTCCTATAGAAGTTTTTATTTATTTGGGGAAAAAGTCTCTATATTATTTTATACGGGGTGCTACACCCTCCCCCACTTAAAAGAATTTGGTCCCCAAATTTCATTGCATATATGGAGACAAGGAGGGTGAGAAACACTTACAGACTAGAATAATTCTGAAAATCTCCTTCTCATAGATTCTTCGATTTCCCATGTAGCTTCTTGTTCTAAGCATCGATTCCATTAGATTTTCACCATAGGGATTGTCTTGTTGCTTAGAACTCGGACTTCTCGAACTCGGACTTCTCGGTTGAGGATCTTCAATGACTTCTGCTCATAAGTAAGATCCTTTTGTATCACCAGGTCAGTATGGTCGATGACATGGAGAGGATCGTGCACATACTTCTTCAGCATAGAAATATGGAATACATTGTGCACCTCCAATAATTGTGGAGGCAAGGCAATGCGGTAAGCTACCATGCCCACTTTCCCCAATACCTCAAATGGACCAATAAACCTCGGTGTAAGTTTACCCTTAACACCGAATCTTCTAATACCTCAACCAGGAGATACCTTGAGAAAAATATGGTCTCCGACTTGAAATTCCAGATCTCTTCTTCTATTGTCGGCATATGACTTCTGCCTGGACTGTGCTATCTTTAGTCTTTCCCGAATGAGGTGTATCTTTTATGTAGAGTCTCTCACCATATCTGGACCTAGAATTCACTTTTCACCGACTTTGTCCCAGCAAATTGGAGATCGACAACTTCCGCCATAGAGTGCCTCGAAAGGTGCCATTTGGATACTGGCTTGATAGCTATTGTTACATGCGAACTCGGCTAGGGGTAAGTGGTCATGCCAACTACCGCCGAAATCTATAATGCAGGCCCTTAACATGTCTTCAACGACTTGATTTATCCTTTCTGTCTGTCCATCTGTCTGGGGATGGAAAGCAGTGCTGAAGTTGAGCTTCGTCCCCAGAGAGTGCTGTAGACTCTTCCAGAAATGAGAGGTGAAGCGTGGGTCTCGGTCGGATACGATCGACACGGGAACTCCATGCAATCTAACCGTCTCCTTAATATACAAGACAGTAAGGACATCAACCGACCATCGACTTTTGATAGGCAAGAAATGAGCCGATTTGGTTAGGCGGTCAATAATTATCCAAATTCCATCATGTCCACCTCTAGACTTGGGAAAGCCCATAATAAAATCCATGCCAATGTCTTCCCATTTCCACTTGGGAATATCTAGTGGATGTAGCTTTCCGGCGGATTTCTGATGTTCCACCTTTACTTGTTGATAGGTCGTTGACAGGTCAGACATCGAGATACAAAATCTGCTACCTCCCTTTTCATATTAGGCCACCATAAAGTCCTTTTTAAGTCTTGGTACATCTTGGTAGCTCCAAGGTGGATTGTGTACCTAGATCGATGGGCTTCTTCGAGGACCTTCTTCTTCAACTCGAGACAGTCGGGTACACATGTCCTTTCATGAAATAACAGTCTTCCATCGGGTGCCATCTTGAAGTCCGGTCTCTCATCCAGCTTGTCCCTTATCTCTACTAGTGCAGGATCTTCCTCTTGTAGCTTCGAAATTTCTGATAGCAAATCCGGATGTAGACTCATATGGGCTAGAGTAATGCACCCGTCTTGTTCATCAGTGCTAATATTGAGTTTAGAGAATTCCTCTAATAACTTCCATTCTTGAATCATGCAACTGGCCAATATTACTCTCAGCTTTCGACAGAGGGCATCGACTATAGAATTTCCCTTACCGGGATGGTACTGTATGGTGAAGTCGAAATCCTTGAGATACTCGAGCCAACGCCTTTTCCGCATATTTAGTTCCTTCTGGGAAAATAGATATTTGAGGCTCTTATGATCAGAGTACACCATGAATTATTCTCCGTAGAGGTAGTGTCTCCATATCTTTAAGGCAAATACCACTATGACTAGTTCTAAATCATGGACATGGTAGTTCTCTTCATGCTTCTTCAGTTGTTGGGAAGAGTATGCAATGACTCTTTCGTTCTGCATCAATACACACCCGAGGCCAATACCAGAAGTATCGGTATACACTTCATACTTATCTCCTCCAATTGGTAATAATAAGACTAGAGCAGTGGTCAAGAGATCCTTCAAAGTTTGGAAACTCTTCTCACTGTCTTCCTTCCACTCATAAACTATTTCCTTGCGAGTCAATCGGGTGAGAGGAACAACAATTCTTGAGAAGTCCTTGATAAAACGCCGGTAATAACCAGCTAGCCCCAAGAAACTCTGAATTTCTGTTACATTTGTTGGTCGCTCCCAATTCTTCACGGCTTCGACCTTTGATGGGTCAATGGAAATTCCGTCCTTTAAAATTATATGGCCCAAGAAGGATACTTCCTCGAGCGAAAACTTACACTTACTGAATTTGGCATATAGTTTGTTTTCCCTCAATATCTGCAATGTCTTCTTAAGATGTTCTTCATGGTCTTCTTCAGACTTTGAATAAATAAGAATATCATCGATAAAGACCACAATGAACTGATCTAAGTGAGGCCTAAATATGCTGTTCATTAACTGCATGAAAGTTGTGGGGGCATTTGTTAGTCCGAAAGACATAACAGTGAACTCGTAATGCCCATACTTGCTTCGGAATGCAGTCTTATGAATATCTTCTTCTTTGATCTTCAGCTGGTGATAACCAGAACGAAGATCGATCTTGGAGAAATATTTAGCTCCAGATATTTGATCGAACAGTTTATCAATCCTCGATAGTGGGTACTTGTTCTTGATCATAAGGTGATTTAACTGCCGATAGTCGATGCAGAGTCTCATCGATCCATTCTTCTTCTTGACGAATAGCACATGCGCTCCCCATGGGGAAGTACTTGGCCGAATGAAACCCTTGTTCAATAGCTCCATTAATTATTCCTTTAGCTCCTTTAGCTCAGTCGGGGACATTCAATAAGGTGCCTTGGAAACAGGTCCCGCACCAGGGACAAGGTCGATGGTGAATGACACCTCCCGCTCTGGCGATAAGTTGGGCAGTTCTTCTGAAAAAACGTCAGAAAAATCCTGAACTACATAGATGTCTTCAAGCTTAGACTCCTCGACGTCCGTGGTAGTTACAAATGCAATGAAAGCCATACATCATTTGCCTATAAGTTTACTAGCTCGGAGAGCCGATATAAGAGATGATCTAGCTCGAGGGCTAATGTATACTAGTTCTGGGTAATTCACAAAAGTTACCTTGCTATTTTGGCAATCTACCATAGCTTGGTGGGTGGATAGCCAGTCGGCACCTAGTATAACATCATACTCTTTCATATATAGGCAAATTAGGTCAGCAGGTAGATTATTTCCTTTAACCATAATCTCACAGTTTATGTAATGATGTGTGAGGTCGGCCTTGTTCCCGATAGGTGTAGATATGACTAAGTCTAACCATTCAGGCTCCTTAGTAAATGCAGCAGCAAATTTCTTAGAAATAAATGAATGTGTTGCTCCAGTATCGAATAAAACTTTAGCAGTCTTAGAGCAGACGATTAGTGTACCTTCCACGATTCCTCCTTCCGTTGGTTTCGTCTCTTGGAGAGCTTGCAGACGGCCTTGCTTCTTAACCGGGAACTTCTCTTCCTTGATAGCTTGCTCCTTCATTAGTGGGCAATTAGGGATCCGATGCTCTCGGCTCCAACATCGGAGACAGGCTTCTAACTTCCTCCAGCATTCCTCGATCTTATGGCCGACTTTGTCACAGTACTTACAAACTTCCTTGGAAGGTGTGGTGGTGGAGAATGGCTGGACATTATTTTGGAATCTCTTTCCTTTGGAGGACTCCCCTCCACTGTAGTACCGCTTCTTATTTAATGATGCTTTAAAATTTCCCGGGCTTGTAACAGGTTCCTTCTTGTCCCTTCCTCGGATCCTCTCTGATAATTCGGTAGCATCCTTAAGCAACTGTGCACACTGAACCATTTCCGAATAGACTTGAATGTCCATCGGTGCAAGCTGTGTAATATAATGGAGCCGAAGTCCGTTGAGGAACCTTTTAGCCTTCATCTTCTCCGTAGACACCAAGTGGGGTGCATACTTAGATAGTCTCGAGAATTGGGCCTCATACTCGGCCACTTTCAAGACCCGTTGTTTCAAGGTAGCAAATTCTGCGGCCTTCTTCTCCTGGATATGGTCGGAGAAGTACTTGTTGTTGAAATGCTCAGTGAATTCATCCCATGTGACGTGGTCATCGAGCAATGTTGCTTCCACGGATTCCCACCAACATCGAGCGTCCCGCTCCAGTTGGAATATGGCCAGTAGAACCTTCTCCTCGTCTGTGCATTGCATCACACGGAAAATTCGTTCCATTTTCTTTAACCAATTTTTGACATCCTCGGAGTCAGATGAACCCGTGAACCTTGGTGGGTTCATGTTACGGAAACCCCTGTGGAGATCACCGGCTCCACGGTTAGCACCGCCTTGCGCCACTTGTTGTAGCGCCTATGTAAGGCCTTGCACGGTGCGCTACATCTCACGTCATTGTGCTCTTTCAACGGCCATGATCCTACAAAAAAGTTTAAGTGTAATAAATATCAGGTTTTACTATGAGGTTAAATGTCATTATAGAACTTAACCCATGGCTCTTCCCATCTCACCGGGTAAGGTATAAATCTATCCTCGGACTTGAGTTTTTCCTAGATTTTAATCATGACTTCAATTTTTTCCTAACCTTTTATTTTCTAGGAAATTGAAATCCTAGGCTCTGATACCACGAAGACTGTCACGCCCCGAGCGCGGAAGATATCCAGATGCGTGACGCGTCTATATAGATCGTGTCATTCACGTAAAATGAGAGTGCGCATAGTACTCGGTAATTTATTGCTAACTCAAAGTTTAACATAATATACCATAGTCCAAGATGATAATTTCTCTACTAAACCGAATGGCAATATCCTAGAATCATTCATAAGGCTACTAGTTTAATAAGTTCTATCTAACTAGATCATAACTGACTCAAATAGAGTATACAAGCCTTTAATAATAACTGGAAATATAAAGTAGCACACAAGACTAGCTGACCGTATGCCACTCTAGCACTCATCACTCAATATCAGTCCCATCCGAGTGGTGGTCGCTATCCAAGTTTCTTGAAAAATGTTAGGGAGCAACTGGATGAGCGAATTGCTCAGTAGGATTTATATCTCAAGTTCTAACAATCTTTAAGTTAATTACAAGTTCATGCGGTATAATGATGCATGTTGGACCAAGCAAGAATATCAAGAATTGTATCAAGAGAGTATCACGTGAATATCAATAAGATGTATCAATATGAAACTAGCAAGTAATTGCACAAATCTTTCCAAGAAGATAATGACCAATATTCAAGCAAGTGATTTCAAGCTCTTGTAATAACAAGTAGTGTAATGGAATTGGCCGATTTGCAACCAGAAATGCTTGGATCATCTGGGAATCATTTATAAAGCAACCAGTAAACATCAAATTAGAATTGTCAGATGGGTTTGCCCTCCTTGGCCTTCTATTAAATTGAATACTGATGGGGCCAATAAGCAGTCTGGAGATACTGGGGGAGGAGGTATAATCAGGGATTCTAGAGGCAAGACCATCCTTGCCTTTTCTCATTACTATGGTCATTCGGATAGTTTAATTGCAGAAGCCAGAGCTCTTCTTGATGGTATCAAGTATTTAAAGACAGTGACTTCTACTCCAGCCTTCATTGAATGTGACTCTCTTACTCTTGTCAGGATAATCAAAAAGGAAGTAAACTATCCTTGGTCCATTCTTAGCTATGTCAGAGAACTATGGAGTGTCTTTTCTCAGCATGACTCTATATCGCATATTTTCAGAGTAGCCAACACTGCTGCAGATCTTCTTGCTTCTTTAGCTTGCACTACCAAATGTAATTCTTTTTATTCTTATAGTGAGCTCCCTTGCATTATAAAAGGTGCTGCTCGACTGGACTCACTAGGCTTGCCTAGTATCCGATTGATGTAACTCTTTATTTACCAATATTGGAATAAATTCGCCTCCTAGTGGTTGGATGGTGGAGTGGCTTTCTCCTTACCTCTGGTAAGGGGTGCACTCTCCCATTAACCCCTAGGTTAGGTTTTCTATTAAAATAATGGAACTGGCTATTTCATTCATTTCATTTAAGTAAGTAATTGCCATTTTTCAGGTCAAGCAATTCATTTCAAGCAAGTCAAGCATGTCACGAGAGAGTGATTGGAAATGTCTCAAGTCAAGCAAACAAGTATTTCGGTGCAATGCCAAACACCGTGGTCAATAAACTACCATAAGCACAAGTACCTTCGGGTGCTCCTCCCAGGACCAGACCGGGCCCTTATTTGTATGCGTAGTATTTCAAGTATACTTTTTCACATCTACTCTCATTTATATATCCAATATATAATTTCAAGCAGTTTACACATTGTAGGAATATCAGGTAGATTTTTCAAGAATAGAGTTCAAGGATATATCACATGTAAACGATCCACTTGAAATGCATGGCACATAGACAAATCAGGGTTAAGGAGATGGCCCGGGATCATTAGGTAAAGGCTGGACAGCCTTGGGATGGGTCGACCCCATGGGTCGACCCCTGGCTCTTTGAATGTTAATTTAAGTTGAGTTTCATTGGACTGAACTTGTGTTCATGTAAGTTTGATTGGGTCAGTGCATTACATTAAGGTCGGTGCATTGCATTAAGGTCGGTGCATGTTTGTGTTTTACTAGCTAAGGTCGATGCTAGCTATGTCTACCAGCATCTAAGGCCAGTGCATGTTTGTCTTATGCATATATATATGAGGTCGATGCACCCATTAGTTCTATGTTATAGGCCGGTGCACATGCCTTCAAGGTCTGTGCACATTCGTGCATATACAAGGTACGTGCACATAAGGTCGGTGCACATTATGGTCTGCACAGCATAGTTGTAGGGTCGGTGCAGGTTTCATGAGCATGAGTCTCCAGATCGGTGCATGTTCTAGGTCGGTGCACCTTTTCGCTCAGGAATATATATATAAGGTCGGTGCTAGTCTGTGTATAGGGTCGTTGCTAGCTTGACAAGGTCGATGCCAGTTGAAACTAGGTCGATGCACATGCATGCATTCTACCTATAGAGTCTGTGCTAGCTGCATATTATGCCTGATTAAGGTCGGTGCGAGTTGCATAAAGGGTCGGTGCTAGTGTCATGTATCTTACAAACATAGTCGATGCTAGTCTGCATTGCTTCATACATAAGGTCGACGCTAGTTGTCATGCCTGCATATTAAGGTTGATGCTAGTGTGCACTGTTGCACACAAGGTCGGTGCACGTTCTCCTTTTCATATAGAAATGCATAACTAAGGTTGGTGCACTTTTGGTTCTGCATAGACTAAGGTCGGTGCAGGTTTGGTTTTTACGTTGACTAGGTCGATGCATGTTTGGACCTCGCACAAGGTAGGTCGGTGCAGGTTTCTGTTGTAATGCACGCTACATAGGTCGGTGCAGGTTTGCTGCAAGGTCGGTGCAAGTTTGCCCCTTGCACAGATCAAGGTCAGTGCATATAAGGTTGGTGCAAGTTTTCTTAGCATAGGTGTAGGTCCCAATGCAAGGTCAGTGCATGTTGCCCCCTTGTGTAGATCAGGGTCGGTGCATATAAGGTCGGTGTATCTTTTCTGCCTTACGCATATACAAGTCTGTGCGCATGTGCCTTGTGCCATACAAGGTCGGTGCACATTCTGATATGCGCACGCGTGAAGGTCGGTGCGCCTTTTGGCCCATGCATGCTGCAGGGTCGGTGCAAGTTTTGTGGGCATGGTTCTCCAGGTCAGTGCAGATCAATATTCATGCGGTCCAGGGTCGATGCAGATCACTATTCATGCAGAGCTCAGGGTCGGTGCAGCTTCTGCTACGAGCTCAAAGTCGGTGCAAGTCACTATTTGTTGCAGGGCTCAAGGTCAGTGCAGCTTTTGCTGCGAGCTTAAAGTCGGTGCAAGTCACTGTTGATGCAGGGCTCAAGGTCGTTGTAGCTTTTACTGCGTGCACGGGTCGGTGCAGCTTTGCTGCGTGCACGGGTCGGTGCAGCTTTTGCTGCATGCATGACAGGGTCTGTGCAGCTTTTGCTGCATGCACGATAAGGTCGGTGCATGTTGTATCATGCGTCGGTGCTAGTCGTGTTCTTACGTAGCTGAGGTCGACGCTAGTTGCGTCTTTCACCTAGTAAGGTCAGTGCTAGTAGCATGGTTTGCTTAGTAAGGTCAGTGCTAGTGCTAAGGTCGACGCTAGTGGAGGCCATGAGACAAATAAGGTCGATGCTAGCTAAGACCAGATGCAACTAAGGTTGATGCTAGTTAGCCCCTCAGCAAGGTAAGGTCGGTGCAACCTTTGTCTAGCACTAAATCAGGGTCGGTGCGTGCATGTTTTTGGGTCTATGCATAATGAAGTCTGTGCATGTTTTCAAATTTGCAAGGCATGAAGTCTGAGCACCTTCACATGAGGTCGGTGCACATTTTTACAAGTCTAAGCATATGTGAATTTTTAAGTCTAAGCCTATACATGGGTCAGAGCATGTTTTCATATCCAAGCATGCATTCGATCTGGGCATCTTTTCTAAAGTGACACGCTATAGTCGGTGCGTGTTTTAATTGTTGATACTAATTACGTAACTTACTGTTCATGATTTATATAATATTCACAGAATCAGGAAGTAGAGATATGGCTGGACATGGACAAATAGCAAGATTTGCAAGATCATGTTCATACAATATTTTTAAGATTTAATTTCATAGATATGAATTTTTAAACATGGGGTAATTTACATGAATTAAAATGGAATAACACAGAGAATCCAGGTGATACGTAACTACCCTATTCATGCATGTCACCATATTTAACTACTAATTAGCTCAGATCTTGTGAACACCTACCTCTTAAGAGTGATACACGTGGTGCAGGTGGTAGGAATAAAGAAATCCAAGCAGAGCTTCAGATAATAATTGAGAAGAGAAGCACACGTTCTCCACGTTCTCCGCCGCAAGGCTCTTGCAGTCGGACGTAGAGTGACGGAAGAAGATGCTCCTTCGCGTCTTCAGAAGAAAAAGTGGATGACGAAAGTAGCTCCTGTCTACGCAATGGGGAGTATAATTATAGTGAAATTCAGTTGCCTACACAAAGCAACTGTTTATTGCCTTGTGGGTCTAGGTGGGGAGCAAGACCCTACAGCCTTGCGGTCCTATCCCGAAGATAGTGCCTTGCCAGCAATAAGTTGTCAGGCAAGAACATGTTACCACAGCAGATCTGCTGCCAGGTCAAAAGAGGTTTGAGTGCTCATTCATTTGTTGGGCATATTGCCAGAAAACGCAGGTTGACTTGTCAGCTATGGGGTTTGAGGGAGATATAGTTTAGTATATCTATAGGTTTATAGTGGGGTGGCCCATATATATATTCATGTGCAGGTGAGCGTTAATCCTTGGGCCCTTCATACATATTTGTCTCGCCCAAAAAGAAAATGGCAGATGCAAGAATCGAACCATGGTTACTCATTTGGGGTAACGCATCACTTAACCCACTACTCTAAAAAGTCACCTTGTCAGGTGAATAATCTTTACGTATGATAACTTCAATGATGGTAAATTTATATAATGGCCCTCATTGGGTGTTTTAACTCCTTATTTAACCTTTCTATAGAAGTTTTAACTTCTTATTAAACTTCAATGATGCAACTCTCATAGCAGCAAGAAGGGGAAGAGAGGGGGCACCCTTGGGCAATTGGATTTTCCAACAATTTCTTCTCATTATTCTATCAAAATATGAAAAATACATGGATTTTATATGAAATGTAAATGACCTAAACTAACCTCAGATCTAGGGTTAGGGAGGGGTAATTAGGGGAGAGAAGAATTTTCTCCCATGTGGTCAAATACAACAAATATAAATAATTAAAAGGGGAAGGGTTAATTAAATCCCATATGGGGACAAAGGAGGGGGCGACCCTCTCTTGGAGTCAACAAGAGGGGCTTGGTCAAGAGTCCCCCTTGAACCATGGACCAGCCCCACATGGGCCTTAGAGAGTCTAGATGGCCCAATGGGAGAGAGGGTGGGGGTCCCATCGGGCCTACGCGGTCTTTTTGCAAAGAAACCCATTGACTTAGCCCAAGTAACCCATTGGCTTATACTTGCCATACATTTACAACCCAATTAACCCAAAGATATAAATGCAAACAAAAGGATACAAATCCAAAAATAAAATGTTAGTGCCCGGTGTTGATTCCCATCAATTCTCCCTTGGTGGGAAGAACTCGACCCCGTCGAGTAAGGGGTGCGGCTGCTCGTGTGGTTCCTGCGGATCTGTCACCGTACCAGGTAGCGCGGAGTACGCTCCACTCCAAATAATCGTCACCTGCTCATCCCGTATATATTCGATATGCACATGCTGCTGTGGGAAGGAGGCTAGTGGTGGACACTCCGGAGTGGGGTCACTCTCAAAGGAAGGAGACGGCTCAATGACTTACTAGGAATCACCGCGGAGTCCTTATATGTGACTAGATCTGAGATATTGAGGTAGAGCTGATCCCAAAGTCCGGCAAGTTCTACAGCACATGCATTAGATCCGACTTGTCTCACACTCGAAAGGGACTGACATCACAAGCTGACAGTAGACCGACTATGTGACTCCTAATATGCTCGACACATGCATGTACAGACTCTGAACAAATAAAGAAAAACACAGATTCGCACAAGACCCTAAACAAACCTACTGTTAGACCGACCCATACATATGCAATGGTGGACAAGGACATCAGAATGTGTGCCATGCATACACACGACGCAACCTAATATTGGTGGAATGGAATCCTAGGCATCCTAATATGCACCATTCATACACTGACGGCCCTTTGGATTTGGAAGGTTTGGGTGGGCTAGGAGAGCCGAATTCTCCTAAATCCGTACCCCAATGAACGGGCTCCTTGCGGAGTGTAGGTGGACTGGCCCGTGGGGTAGGGGTGTGATAGGGGACTTCTCTAACAAGGTGGAATAGTGGTGGTGGGTCACAAGGCTCACTAAGGAAGGGGTCGAAGGGATCAAAGAATGTGTGACCCCTCGATATGGCTTCCCCCATGACGCTGTCCCAAGTTTGAAATTCTTGAAGGTATAAATAATCACCTTCATGCATTGTGATCGGTGAGACGATGGTCATGTGTAGAAGGTATGGTTCCTCCCTCGGGATAAGTGGAATGAAGCTAGGATCGCCTGGCATGGGGAAGAATAAGAGAACCTCCATGGTGACATGACCCACGGTGCACACAGAGGTAATTGACCCTAAGGCTGGATGTATGAAGCTACGACTATTAGGTTGGTCAAAGCCTCGGGTCAGCATACACGTCAACTTCAATTGCCAGTCTAATCCCTTAATAAGGTCATCTAATGTATCAACATGGTGACAAGACCGGAATGTGGTGTGGAACGAGTTGACGGGCACTAAGTGTAGTGCGGGGTCCATGGATGGGTAGTAAGGTGGTCTAGGGACCAAGCCTATCTTGAGCCAACTAAGTAGTAGCTCGGCGATGAATAGCTTTCCCATTAGAAACACGGGTGGCTCCAAATGAGGTGGCTCCGAATAAAGATCGGAAGGTAAAGTAGGTGGCAAAGGAGCTCCAGGGGAAGGGTTCCCCGGCTGGGGTGGGTGAGGCCGTGGGGCAGGAGCGTCCTGCCTCGTGGGCTCATGTGGCCGTCCGACTGGCTCGGTACTTTGCTGAGAGGTAGATGCTCCCCAAAGGGCAGCATCAAATCTTAACTCGAAAGGCTCAACCTCTAGAGCGACCTGATAAGCATGCTCCAAAGTGGTCACGTCGCAGCAAAATAATTCAAATTGGTAGTGAAGCCGCAAACCTTTTCGGAAGTGTAAGGCAGTTGTGATGCTCTTCTCTCCAACTCCACATCCCAACAGGTACTCATCAAAGTCCCAAATATACTCAGACATGGACTTGTTGCTTTGGACAGACCTGATCGGGGCTTTCTCTAGGGCGGAGACTCGTCTAACCAGACCTTGGAGAGATCGGTCGGTAGCGTCTATCCTATCCTCTATGGCATTGAAACGGCCCACCAAACGGTCGGTATGCTCCCTACGAGTTTGGTCGGACCTATCCATGCAATCCATGAGTAGAGCAACCAAGTCATCCAGGGGTCGGCCTCCCTGGGTGGCACCTCGGGGTTCGCCCATAGTGTTAGAATGATGGTACTGGGTACCCATGGGGAATAGGGGGAAGTTTGGGTGGGTTGGGCATGCAGACACTCGGGACAAGACAACTGACTCCCTAATGGACTAGATACGACCCTAAAATAATAATGCAAAGTTGGAATGTAGACTCGACTACAAACCTAGACTCAACCAGTATCCGGTACGTGATGGAGGTTTGATCCGAAGATCACACTCACGCAAGTGTGTTACCTTCCCGATAGGCGTAACCTAACGTTTCGGAGGCACCTTTTAATATACCAGGTATCGGTATGCAATGCAACCTAAGACTTAAACCATGCTATGATGGACTACCCTAAACTCAAACCGGCTCTGATACCAATTTGATGCGGAATGGGACGCCACTCGATGCCAATTTGATGTGAACCTTGGACTCTAGACAAACTCGTGACTCGTCCCTAGTGAGGGAAGCGTGCGGATGTGCGTGGTTGAGAAACCGACAATGAGCTAGGGTGGTCAACTCTCACTTTCGTGCCCGGATCGGGTCACGGGACGGGTTTCGCTCTCTCTCGCACAACGGTGATTAAAATGATATGAACGAGCTAGTTACCCTATCACTCTCGCAGCGGCATAAAAGCACATATGAAATAAGCAAAATGCCAAGAGAGGGGAGTGGAAATGATACCTCCATGCTCCGGGCGTGGGAAAGGCGACCCCGGCCAAGACTCATACTCCCGGTACAAATAATTATCAATAATTATAAAAATTATTTTACTGCCCACTCCACGCAGGGAGGTAAAAGGCTACACGTGGGACCCGGGAGTATCAAGCTCGGGTTGACGGGCAGCAAGCCGGAAGGGCTTTCGGGCCGGAAGTGGGCTGCTAGTCCGACTCGGTACTGTTCCGACTCGCTGGATAGCAAGCGAACTCGACTGCTGGGCCGACGGCTTCCGGTCGACTTCTGGTCGAGACGATTGGCTGGGACACCGGTGGAATCCTTCTCTTTGATCTCTGAACTCGGCGTATTTTTTGAGGAATTATCCGGCGGACTGCTCTTGCTGGCCTGACTCGGAACAGATCTGCGCGCCTCCACGAAAATAATTGTTGCGCCTAGATCCGGAGGCGAGTCGAGGCGAGATCGGCGCCATTGGATAGAGGACTCAAAGGGCTTTTATCTTAGCTTCTGTCCTGGATCTCGGAATCCTGGACAACACTTCAAAGAATGGGCTATGGCGGCTCGATGGGGGCACGAATAGAGGTGGCGGCGACTGGAAGTCGCATCTAGCGGAGGTGATAGAGGTGAGAATCACTCCCAAAATCAAGGCTTCACACCTTGGATTTGATGCAACTCTCACAGCTGCAAAAAGGGGAAGAGAGGGGGCGCCCTTGGGCAATTGGATTTTTCAACAATTTCTTCTCATTATTCTATCAAAATATGGAAAATACATGGGTTTTATATGAAATGTAAATGACCTAAACTAACCTCAGATCTAGGGTTAGGGAGGGGTAATTAGGGGAGAGAAGAATTTTCTCCCATGTGGTCAAATACAACAAATATAAACAATTAAAAGGGGAGGGATTAATTAAATCTCACATGGCGACAAAGGAGGGGGCACCCTCCTCTTGGAGTCAACAAGCGGGGCTTGGTCAAGAGTCCCCCTTAGACCATGGACCAGCCCCACATGGGCCTTAGAGAGTTTAGGTGACCCTATGGGAGAGAGGGTGGGGGTCCCGTCGGCCTACGCGGTCTTTTTACAAAGAAACACATTGACTTAGCCCAAGTAACGCATTGGCTTATAATTGCCATACATTTGCAACCCAATTAACCCAAGGATATAGATGCAAACAAAAGGATACAAATCTAAAAATAAAATATTAGTGTCCGGTGTTGATTACCATCATTTACATGTTGTGTAATTGGAAAATGTAGATGTTGTGTCCTTGGACACTTTTACTCTGTCATTTGTTTTGTGTTTACTTTTATGTACTTTGAAATTGTTATGTAACATAATTTTCTTGACAGCTTCTTAAATATGGCTTGTGATCCTTCTTTTGTGATTACCATGAAACACTCAAAATTATACTATGCACTCTTTACTCTGCACACTTTCTTGGATATGACACTTTGAACACTCACATAATTTTTTGGAGAAATTTGACTCAATTGCCACTTTATATGGTCTTGAAACTGCTACACTGCACAACACATATCTTGGATGTTACATTGCACATGCTTGAACTTGTTATTTGATTTATATTATATCTTTGTGCTCATATTTACTTTTTTATTGAGTTTCTAAAATTTTTGCTTCTTTCAAGAATATTGTCCTTTCTCAGAACATTGGGCTATGATGATGGGAAGGAACATTCATGTGATGAGGAGGACTGTGGGGGTATCGCATTCCATTTCCATATTTGTAGGCCACACCTATAATAGTAGGTTGGATGGCCTTAGGCCAATCCCTACTAGTAGGTTGGATGGTGTTACTACAGGGGTTTTGAGAAGTGACTACATCACTTGTCCTCCAATGAATATCAATTACGAATATTATCCATCTGAGCCTAATAACATGATATATCAAATTTAAGTAAGTGCCTTGTACACTTATATAGTGGGTCTTTATAACATAATTATTTTTCAGGACATTGAAAATAAGGATTTAAAATTAATGGGTGAGACTAAATATGATCGTATTCAGTGTGAACGTGACATAGGGGAATGTGTTATCAAGATTTCTCAAAACTGCAAGAATCCCCAACGTCATTATTGTTGTCCACTTGGCGTATGTTATTTCCACCATACCATGTCTTTTTTGTTTACATACTACGTATGTCATTTTGTCTTGTACATTTGCTCACAGTTTGAGAATGATAAGTCATGTCGATTCTTCATGTGGGTGGATGAACTATTATTGTGTCATTGTGGGAAAGGACCATGTAGAGGGCGGACCTCGAACACTAGTAAGAATAAAGGGAAAATATTTTATGTATGCACATGATCTAAGGTACGTAACCAAAATTTTTTATGGTTATTGTTTTTGCATTCCTTATAAAATATACCTAATGTGAAAATCTCTTACTTGCAGATTAACAAGACAACATCAGGTTGTGGTTCTTCAAGTGGGCGAAAGATATGTCAACGGTGTGGACCAATTTATGTATTCAGTGATAATGTGAATGTTTAATTTTAGACAGCCAAGTGTGTGTTGTGCCAGAGTAAATTTTATATTTTTTGTCATAATGTGAATGTTTAATTTTACACAGCCGAGTGTGTGCTGTGTCAGATGTGAATATTTAATTTTACACAGTCGAGTGTGTGCTATGCCAGAGTGAAATTTATGTTTTCTATGATAATGTGAATGCTTAATTGTACACAACCGAGTGTGTGCTATGTCAGAGTAAAATTTATGTTTTCAGTTGTGCCAGAGTAAAATTTATATTTTCTGTGATAGTGTGAATGCTTAATTTTACACTGTCGAGTGTGCGTTGTGTCAGAGTGAAATTTATGTTTTCTATGATAATGTGAATGCTTAATTGTACACAGCTGAGTGTGTCCTGTACCAGAGTAAAATTTATGTTTTCTATGATAGTGTGAATACTTAATTTTACACAGCCGAGTGTGCGTTGTGTCAGAATGAAATTTATATTTTCTATGATAATGTGAATGTTTAATTGTACACAGTCGAGTGTGTGATGTGCTAGAGTAAAATTTATGCTTTCAGTTATGTCATGGTAAAATTTATGTTTTCTGTGATAGTGTGAATGCTTAATTTTACAGAGCCGAGTGTGCGGTGTCCTAGATTGAAATTTATGTTTTCTATGATAATGTGAATGCTTTATTGTGCACAGCCAAGTGTGTGTTGCGCCAGAGTAAAATTTATGTTTTCTATGATAATGTGAATGCTTAACACAGTCAAGTGTGTGTTGTGCCAGATGTAATTCGTGTTTTAAAACTTAATTTACTTTAGTACTTCACAACCGTGTGTATTTAGTTTGTTAAAATATCGAGCAGGTCTTAGATATAGAGAACACAATGGTATTTCAAATTTATTGGCATATGTTGGTCGATCTTTTACACCTTTCTTTCGGGAGAAGGGAACGAATGCCATACTTTCATCAAATCACTTGGAAAAGAAAAAAATCTAATATATGTGCTGAACAACGGGAGTCTGAAGATCGAATTTTATTGGAGAAGTTAAGGCAAACAATCGAGAAGGAAAAATTCTCAGCTGATCGGACTATTCAATTATGTGAAAGTTTATTGACAAAATTTGATGAGTTGAAATTATGTAAGAACTGAACTTTTGTTTTATTTATTTTAGCATGTAGGAAATGAAACTTCATGGATAGATAGTTTTATTGGCTCAAGATGATTAACCGTCTTTGTGAGAGAATGTAAACCCTTCTATTATCTTGGATATTTGATATTTCTTGTTTCGTATTGATGTTTTGGAATGAGCTAGTCTTAGTAAGAAAATATTATTGTTTCTTAGAGAAGAAAGTATTTTTTTAGGATCATAGTTTTGAGGAAGTTCATCACTTGCACGGCATGCATCAATGTTGTCAAAGGATCCGTCATCTGCTAATAAAAAATCTTTGAGTTCCTAGTTCACGTCATTGGTTAATTACATTAGAAAATGTGAATATAAATTTTATTTTTTAAACTGCTAGCACAAGCAACATCCCCATGCTAAGTTATTGGGAGAGGTCATCATGTCCGACAAAAAGAAAAGAAAAGAAGAAAGCACACATGGGAATTCTTTTATTTGAGTTTTTACCTGAATCATGTTTGGAGCAACATTATTTACAAGCAATATAAATTTATGTACCTAATTTGAATCAATAAAATATTTTTGAGCAACATTATCACTAATCGTTATTATTGTTAATGATGATAGGGTATTAATGCTACATTGAACAATAGTATTAATCATGATTAGAGTGAATAAATATATTCAAAAGTCAAGTTGTAATATTAATTAATCATGATTATGAAGATAATAATTATTAAATAATAGTATCATTTTTACTTTTTTTTTTCAAACTAGGAAAATTGTCTTAAACAATATCTTCATTCGTGCTATTTATGATTATTTAGAAAACTAATTTAACAATATTTTCATTAATACTAATAAAGATTATCCGTTAAAATTAATTAAGATCTTCATTAGTTGTAATTATGATTTTAAGTCTAATTAATTAAGCACTTTCACTGAGTTGTGATAAAAAAATTTGACTAAATTTTTTTAATCTTATCTAAATATAGAATAACATTGTGCCTTTTAATCTGGGATAAGAAAGATAATATGGTACTTTTCTAACGGTTATTCTCGTGGATATCTTTATTTTGTATCAAACGAGAAATAAGACTATTATCATCTTTATCTCCTCACGTATCAAATGTACAAGAGAAGAAGAGTAAGAATAAATTAATTTAAAATTATTCACCTTAAAATTTCTCTCGATATCAAATGTGCGTGGTGACTCTCTGACATGCCGAGGGCGAGGCCCAACGCTTCAAACTGGCGCGAAAGATGGGAGGAACGTGACCCTCCGTCGTCATCGCCACCGTCATCGAGTCCATCATATTAGAAAAAATTAAATTATATATAGAGAATGCACGCATAACGGGGGGTGGGAGTGCAGGCAGGGGATCGACAGACATCCCCCGGTCTAAAAGATGGTCTGGACCCGCCCGTCTTTACGTCCCCCCGCTTTAGCAGTTTAGCGTCTGCTTTTTACTCGCCCCACCCTGATTATTAAACCAAAGCTCCGGGACTCAGGATTTGGGAATCGAGAGATGCCCTTGTTGGTGTCTCCAACTTTCCTATTCCCCTTTTACTCCTTTTTTTTTTTTTGCCGGTCCAAGATTCAAAGGTGTGTCCTGGTGTACGTACTCACAGTAGGACCGAATACCTTTGTTTACTCATTATTAGCCCAATGTTTTGAAGGATTAAAGAAAGTGACGTTACATTAAAAGAAAGATAATCCAATGAGGTGTCTCCTCTAGTTTGTCAAAGAAGGTATTTGAGGACCCACCAGTGGCGAAGTCAGAATAAAGGTTGAAGGGGGCATATTAGACGATCATTCTCTTTAAAGGCTTACTAAATTTTAATGTTTATCCGTTGTATAAACTTTAAGAATAATTAAGACTTACTCCCTCCCAGGCCCACGTCATTGTTGGCCAGCCTTGTATCGGTACAAGTCAGTTATACTTTAGGGTGATTTTGGTATAGAGTTAGGTTAAAGATGGGTTAAGTCAACCCGATTAAATTAACCCGGAATTAACCTATTTTTGATTTGGTAAGAGGGTAATTAATCTGGGAGTAAGGATGTGGGCTAACCTAATTTTAATCTAGTATGATTTGATAAATAGTAGGTTAACATAGTAATAATGAGAGAGAGAAATAGCATTTATTATGAGAGAGAGACACACATTTAATTGAGCATTTATTGAGGTATGAGGTTAACCCACCTTAACCCATCCTTGGGTGTGGGTTTCAAAACCCAGGAATATCCCTGGGTTAACCCTTAACCTAACCCGACTAACACTAACTCTTTACCAAAGCACAAAAAAATTTATCCCGGAGTTAACTTAGAGCTAACCCCGGGATAAACCAATACCAAAGAGAGGCTTATAGTATCTTGGAGAGACCCGCCCCATATGTGGTAACAATCCACGTCAGTCAGTCGGTCGGTCGGTCGAGACACAAGCTTGGGGCAAGTCGGCGAGAACAACGATAGTGGCCCCGACTGACCGTGTAAGATCCCGGATCCATAACTTACGTGTCTCCGCATTAGATTGCTCGATAAAGATGCAATAGGTTAGTGGACAGATAACTGAACTCCCTTTTATTTACACAAAATTATTTAAGAAAGTAATTCACTGATAGTAACATAATTCTGCATAGAAAAATCCCGATGAAAGTGAAGTTAGGCTCATCATAAATATAACCTAATTAATAATACGTAGATCTTGTGATAAACGTATATGGAGAGGGGGAGATTCGCGGCCCACCATATGCATGGCCCAATCGGCCTATCGAGACCCGCTCGGCCCAATAAGTGACAGCCCCTGCATGGCTCACTTATTATGGGACCTCATTCGCTCAGAGCCAACATAGCCCATCAAGCCTTGGCTCGATGGCCCGATCGACAGGCCTCCCTATCGCTCGGGAAAAGCCTACAGGCGATTGGCCGAGCGATCATAAGGCAGAGGAATGCTCCCTTAAAGGTGTCCAAAATCTCGGCCCCCCGGCGTGGGCAAGGGATATCCCTTATCTTTTATGGATCAGCCCGTTATCAGGACTCCACGGCAAGCTACGGCGAAGTCCTCTCGACCGTGAGCCTATCCAAATGGATATTATATTGTTACATGGGAGTGGGAAGCTCAAGAGGATAAGGGGAGGACGAGAGTCCTTGAACGGTAAAAGTCACTCCTGTGGACGTAACGTCCCCTAGGCCCTCACGCTTCCTCTACCTAGGGAAGGGAGCCAACAGCTATATAAACCCAGGTAACCCCTTCATAAAGGTAAGCCAATTCTTAGCCACTTCAACTGGTGGAGTGTTGTCTCATACCCTTCACCTCTCCTGCCCCCTTTTCGCACCTCGCTCATACCACTTGCTGATTTAAGTATCGAAAGATTTTCCTCGGGTTTACAACCCTGGGCCCCCTGATTGCTCTCTTCCCTTTTTGCAGAATCCTATTCTGAAGTGGCTGCGCCCCGCGAACACCCTAGATCGAACGTCTCACGGCTTGGCACGAGATCTTGCCTCTTCAATAGCCTTTCAGATTTTGTCATTTGATGTGCTAGAAATGCTAAACAATAAGGTGTAGTGTTATAAGATAGACGGAAACTTTGACAGAAGAAGGAGGGTTAGATGAAGAGATTGACAATATTCCGTCGGAGTTAGAAGAGATAGATAATGCTACATCTAAGTCACAGGGAAGTTAGATGATGTTTCGTCTAAGTGCAAGGGAGTTAGATGATAGGAGAAAGGGGGAATAAGGGTAAACAATAGTTCATCTAAGTTAGAAAATTGGATGAAAGAATGATGGGGTATCAAGGCTATTTCATTATATGTGTGGGATGTATTTGTGTAGTATGGATTGTAATGTGTGTTTTTCTTCACTTGGGCTCCTTTGTAAGGCTTTTAATAAGTCATTGGGCCACATTCATGTAGAGTCCATTAAGGGGTTATGGTCATATTGGACCTTAAGGCCACTTAAGGCCCAATTGGACTTTTTCCCTCCCCCATGGGCTTCCTAGCTTGGAAGGCCCCATAGGCTAGACATGGTTCATGGGCCAATTTGTTGGTCCTTGGCCCAAAGTCACCATATTTGACCCATGAAGGGGGGCGTCCCTTATTTTGGCCTTATTAGGCTAAGTTGTTTATTATGTTTAATAAGCTTTGACCACATGGGGAAAATTGGGTTTTTACATTCCCAAGGTACCCCTCCCTAATACTAGATCTGAGGGTAAGGGTGGTCATTTGCCTAGGGTGTCCATTTCATATAAAAGCTTGTATTTTTCCATTTTCACTACAATTAATGAAGAAAAATTAAGGTTTTTGCTCCAAGAGCCAAGGGCCGCCCTCTTCCTCTCTCCTCTCTCCCCTTGCAGCTGTGAGAGCTCCAATCCTTGAGGTGTGATTCCTCCCTACAAGTCCCCCTTTGAGTGTGAAGCTCATCGCCGCTGCTGCCGCCGCCATCGAACCGCCATCGCACCGCCGCTGCCACTTCGTCGATATTCTATCCACTCTGGATAGAAGCTTAGTCTGCGATTTTTAGCTCTCAATCAGGAACTCAGATCGTGATAAAATTTGGAGAGTGAGTTCCCCACGTCCACCCCAACCTGCACAAAAATATTCAGGTTATTTACCCCTCGTTTACCATTTTTCCCAATCTGTTCTTCCCACCCATAGTAATCTGCCTCCTGTGCAGATCCACTAACCAGCAAGTTACCTCTTCACCACTTTCAGCCCATTTCCTATTTCAGAATGATCTAAAATTTTAACTGGGAGTTCTATCCACCAAAGCCATCGTCTCCTATTTTTTTTTGTGATTTTAGGAATTTTCTTTCTCATCCAAAAAAACTCTGCTATTTCTCAAATCTGTTCTGCCCCTGCAGTCCAGATCCGACCTATCTCTGTTAGAAAATCCCTTTCCCATATCAAACCTCCACCCAAAATTACCAAAAAAATATCCACGTGTTCCTTACTTATTCCTCTATCTCCCATCAAAATCCCAGCATCAAGATCCGCCGTTCCCCCTCCGGGCAACCCTCATTCTCAGGCAGATCCAAATCTGTCCTGCCAGATCTAAACCTGAGAGCCAGCCTATTATAAATTCCACCACGGCCACTACACAGAGAGTAAAATTCCTATAATAATAGAGGGTTGTAGATTTCTGAGAGAGCCTTCCAACGGCGCTAGTCTCGCGTCGTTCTGAGCTCTGGTCTGATCGCAGCAGCCGTTCTCGCCGGGTCGCGCAGTGTTGTGACAGCATAACAAGTCCGTGGGCAGCAATCAACAACGCCCCCGGTTGTACCGCCTCGCCTCCCACGAGGCGAACCAGCGCGATCCCTTCCTAGGGTTCATCCCTCCAAGATTCCCACCGTAGCGGTACCACTCCCAGCCCGCTCGGCCCTCCGACCAGGACGTGGGCCCCACATTCGTTGGCATGCGTTACCGCCGGAGCTGTCCAAGAAGCCGCCCGTCAACCCAAGATCGATCCTCCCGGGCCCCACTTGTAGCCCTTTACCTCCCTGCGTGGAGTGGGCATAGAAATTCATTTCTGTAAATTATTGTAATTATTTGTACCGGGAGTTACTATCTTTGCCGGGATCATCTTCCCCATGCCCGGTAGCGTGGAGGTAAACTCGCCACTCTCTCTATCGCATTTTCTTATTTTGTATTTATTTGTAGATGCCGCTACGAGTGATAGGTTACTAGGTCGATTCAATTTAAACATTGCTGCGAGAGAGGGAGCGAAACCCGTCCCATGACCCGATCCGGGCACGAAAGAGAGCCGACGAGTACCCGACTCATCGCCGATTCCTCAACCGCGCAAGATCCCGCGTTTCCCTTGCTAAGGACGTCCGCGAGCTAGAGTCCCAGGTCACATCTCCGTCCCGCATCAAATTGGTATCAGAGAGGAAGGTTGAGTCTAGAGTAGTATTTGCTTAAAATAATAAAAAAGAGTCATTTAAGTCGGTCCGAGGTTGCATTTGCATACTTTTATTCGGTATATCAAAAGGTGTTGCCCAAACGTTAGGTTACGCCTATCGGGAAGGTGAATCACTTGCATGAGTGCGATCTCTGGCAAGTACCGGATTTTGGTTAAGTTTAGGTTCCTTAGTGTGAAAAAAAAAAGAGAGTCATTTAAGTCGGTCTGAGGTTGCATTTGCATACCTTTATTCGGTATATCAAAAGGTGTTGCCCGAACGTTAGGTTACGCCTATCGGGAAGTTGATTCACTTGCGTGAGTGCGATCTCCGCCAAGTACCGGATTTTGGTTAAGTCTAGGTTCCTTAGTGTGCATTAGTTAGTGCATTCCAAACTTTGTCGTTGCATGCCCACCTGGAGAGGTACCCAATACCATTGCCCCGCACCTATGGCCAACCCACGGGATACCGTCACAGGAGGCCTTCACTCCTTGCATGAGGCGATCATGGCCCTCGTAGCCCGGGTGGACCAATCCGAGGCAACCTTTAGGAGCTTCTCAGACCGTATGGATGGCCGACTTAACGCCATGGAGGAATGGATGGAGTCATCCGATAGATCTGTCCAAGGTCTGGTCGGACGGTCTGATATGATGTCACACGGAGACCCTCCTAGAGCGGCCCCGAGCCCACCCACACCCTGCTCCAGCAGTGGCCCATTGTGAAGTCATTCCCATGGCCCAGGTCCAGCCCACCTCTGTGGCCCAGGACCCGCCCGCACATGCTCCCCAACCAGCACATGCTCTTCAGCCCGCCCCTCGCCGAGCCCGCGAACCACAACTCCTTGACCCCGGTCTTGAGGACTATGGGTCCGATAACGCTTATGAGGGGAATGGTCGACGCCGTCATGGCTTGCAGTAGAGAGATGAGGAGGACGATAGGGTCCTTCGGACCATGCGAGCAGACCCTCCCATTTTTGATGGGTCTTTGGATCCGAAAGTCTATTTAGATTGGGAGTCCAGCATGGACCGGTACTTCAATTGGTTCGATATGACGGACAGTCGAAGAGTCCGATTCGTGACCATGAAACTGATGGGACAGGCACAAACATATTGGAAGAACGTGGAGAGCATGTTATTTCATCAGCAAGAGCCCCATGTTGAGACACGGGGTGAAATGAAGGTCAAACTTCGGTAAAAGTACATTCCTGCCACATACCGTCAGCGACTCATCGATAGGTGACAGAGTCTCAGTCAGAGAGATCGGTCCGTCTCCGAGTACATCACTGAATTTGATGAGTACTTTTTACGATGTGGTGTCACGGAGGAGAGCACCATGCCCATTTCCCGCTTCCGTTGTGGTCTGCGGCCCCACTATCAGTATGAACTTTTTCGCCGTAATGTAACCAAGTTGGAAGACGCATATCAGGTTGCTCTTAAGATGGAGCAGTTTGAGGGAGAGTTCGAGTCTACCCAACGGTCGAGCCCCACCCCACTTCGTAGTGCCGAGCCCCGTAGCTCCTTAGGCCAATATCCGAGGGCCCCCATGGCTCTACCCCAGGAACCCGCCCGCCAGGAGCAATTCGCTCCAAGGCCTCGTCCTCCCCCGCCACAGGATCTACCTCCACCCCGAACCACCGGCACCCATAGCCCGTCCCCCGGCACCTATTGCCCATCCTCCGGTACCCACACCTCCCCCTCTATTGCCTACAACCCCTGTCCGTCGGGAGGATAAGGGTAAGGGACCACTTATTGGAGAGACTAGTGGATCACGCCAACAGTGTTATCACTGCCAGGGGTTCGGTCACTTTGCAGGCCAGTGTCCCACACGTACATCTCTAGTCATTGGAGACCAAAGGGTTGGAGAAGCCTCACCATCAGGGCTCGTGACAGTCAGCTATGAGACCAACCATGAATTAGCTGACGAATTCTATGGAGATGACCCGGAGGAACCTATTGACACCCAGGATACAGTCCCTAGTTGATGCTCACCTAGGGGTGATGTCGTTGCATTAGGTATGAGTCTAGGGTCATGTGTGTGAGTCTTTGTTTTGTCAAGATTGTCGAGTGTATAGTGAGTCTCATACATCGAGTCGAGTCAGTCGAGTGTCAGCTCGCGATGTCAGTCCCTTCGAGTGCGAAGCAACTCGGATCCAATGCGTATGTTGTAGGCTTTCCGAAAATTGGGTTTAGCTCTATCTATGTGTCGGATATAGTCACATATAGGGATTCAACGGTGATTTCTAGTGAGTCATTGAGCCGTCTCCTTCCTTTGAGAGTGACCCCACCCCGGAGTGTCCACCTCTAGCCTCATTCCCACAGCAGCGTGTGCATATCGAATCTATACGGGTTGAGCAGGTGACGGTTACCTGGAGTGGAGCGTACTCCGCACTACCTGGTCGATGACGGGTCCGTAGGAGCCACACGCGCAGGGGCACCCCTTACTTGACGGGGTCAAGTTTCTCCCACCCGGGGAGAATTGATGGGGCATCAGGGCTATTTCATTATATGTGTGGGATGTATTTGTTTAGTATGGATTGTAATGTGTGTTTTTCTTTACTTGGGCTCCTTTGTAAGGCTTTTAATAAGCCATTGGGCCACATTCATGTAGAGTCCATTAAGGGGTTACACTTATTAGAGTCCATTAAGGGGTTATGGTCATATTGGACCTTAAGGCCACTTAAGGCCCAATTGGGCTTTTTCCCTCCCCCATGGGCTTCCTAGCTTGGAAGGCCCCATAGGCTAGATATAGTTCATGGGCCAATTGGTTGGTCCTTGGCCCAAAGTCACCATATTTGACCCATGAAGGGGGGTGTGGACACCGAAAATTGCATATCCAAAATGTCATGCTCAGCCCAGCATCAACAACGGCGCCGAGTGAAGAAACTCCCGGGGAAATCAAGCACAAAAGGCTCCACAGCCCGTGGGCCTCGAAGAAAATCAAATGGGCCACAACTCATGCTCACAATGGGCTCAAAATCGCCCATTTAGCCCTTCAACGGCACGCCCAGTTGAGGCCCCAGCGGCACGCTCCCTTCAGCGGCACACCCCGCCGCGGCCCTCGCCGGCACACCCCTATGGGGGTTCACCGGCACACCCCCAAGGGGGTTCACCGGCACACCCCATGGGGGGGTCTTCACCGGCACACCCCCCATGGGGGGGGGTCTTCAGCGGCACACCCCCTTTGGGGTTCAACGGCACGCCCCCTGGGGGGTCTTCAGCGACACACCCTGTAGGGTCCCCAGCGGCACGCCCTTCAGGCCGTTCAACGGCACGCCCATCCGGGGCTCCAGCGGTACGCCCTTTTGGCACTACAGCGGCACGCTTGTTCAGCCCTTCAACGGCACAGCGATGAAGCTCTTTCAACGGGCGACGTGAGGCCCATGCCCTACACATCCTTGGCGCGCAGTGGAGCCGTCTGAGGTGGCAGCTGGTCGCTGGGCCACGTAGCCTTCCCCACTGACAGTCAGTACAGGGGCAGGTCAAACCCATCATCACAGCCGGCTTCCCGCCTTCGACGGTCGTGCTCGAAGTCGTCGGTGGCTGGGAGTATAAAAGCCTCCTGTTAAAATGAAAAAAGAGAGAAGAAGGGGGAGAGACGAACAGAGAGAGGAGAAAGAGGAGAAGAAAGAAGAGAAGAAGAGGCCCTCTCGGCCTGTGCTCCGTCCGACGGCCACCGGGAAGAAACAAGAGTAAGAGAGAGAGAGCTTGTTGTATTGGGGGAAAGGGTTGGGGATAGTGGCCAATGTCTTAGGCCCGGATGTTTTCGTCTCTCTTGTATCCCATTCCTCCTGGGGGTTCTTTGTCCTTCTCCCTTTTGTCCATGGCCCCATCTGGGGGTTTGCTTTTGTAATATATATGTAGGGCCAAGCCCTCTTGATTCTCATGAATGAAAACCACCTTCTCCGGGTTCCTCTTCGATCTTCGATGTTTTATGCTAGGCTTTGCGGGCTTTTCGACGGACGATCCGTTACTCCCTCTGTCTCTTCATTCCTCCGGCGTCTTTAGGGTCCTCCACGTCGATGTAGGTTTTCCCCTTCTGTTAGCCTTGGTTTCACAAGCCCTTCAATCCTCTCCATGGCCATCTGCTGTGTCCACTGGATTAAGGGAGAGGGAGACCCTCACCCTCTCTCCAAACACACAGTGATCAAGTGGCCTGCCCTTGGCCTTGAATCCCCTTTCTTTTCTTTAAACGGCTTCTAAGGCCCCCAGCTTGCACACTCTGTTTGAACTCCCAGCGATGCCTCTTCCTGGCCCTTCGCCGGCACCACTGTTTGGTCCCTCAGCGGCACGCCCATGGGGGTTGTCCAGCGGTACGCCCCCCATTTATCCTTGGCCGGTACGCTATCTCCTCGCCTTCAACGGTACGCCCCAAGTGCCCTCAGCGGTACGCCCTCCTCTGCTCTCAGCGGCACGCATACCAGTCTACCCTTTTGGCCGGCACGCTCCTTGGCCGGTACACCTGATCAGCCTTGGCCGGCACACCGCAGGCCTTCAGCGGCATATACCCTCAGCCTCTCAGCAGCCCACTCCTTGGCTTTGCCCCCCGAGCCCTTCCCTTTACGTTTTCCGAGGCTCTTTAAAGGTGTTGCTCCCCCGGGGGCCCATCTCCAGTTGTCGGGTTCCGCCACTCCATGTGGGCGCGTTCCCTTTATCTCCCTTACGCCCCGGGTCAAGGGGAGATGCTGCCGAATTTTTGTGGGAAAATAATAAAACATTAAAAGAGGCAAAAGGAGGCAACAAACGAGTAGGATAACTGACGAAACCTTCCAGCTCATCAAGCCGCTGCCGGCATCACAACGAAAACCGAACTGGACTAATTAACCACCTGGCCGCCCGAAAACCCGACCCGCAAGAAAAGAGACCGAACCGAACCAAGAGAACAAACACGGGAGGAATTTTATATGAAACTGCACAAGGGTTAAGACAAGAAGAAAAGAAAAGCCTTAAAGCAGGTAATCAAAACTGAGTTAACCTCCATCACTCCCTGCCCAACTCCCAGCGGCACACACACACCCAGCCTTCAGCGGTACCCTCTTTTGAGCCTTCAGCGGTACGCCCCTACAGCCCCCCAGCGGTACGCCCCTGCAGCCCTCAGCGGTACGCCCTTTGCAGCCTTCAGCGGTACACTCTCTACAGCCCTCAGCGGTACGCCCCCCTGTAGCCCTCAGCGGTACGCCCCAGCCCTCAGCGGTACACTCCTGTTTTCCCCTTCGCCGGCACACTATACACATACACATATACAACTTGACAAGGGCATTAAGAATAGCAAATAAATTAATAAAAATTACGCTAATTAAAGGACTCCGAATGCGTAATATTAATCACAATAAAAGAGGTGGGAGGGGTAATAGAAAAAAAAATAATAAATAACAAACAAACGATAATGATAAGAATAATCATGAACAAAAAAATCATCCCGGACACAGGCACGAATAAATAGTAAACATCAAATCAGAAACCCCAGAAGGTATAACCTGGAAAGCTCTAGATAAAAGATGCTAATGCCCACGCCGCAGCCCGCTCTCTCCCCGGGATCCGGGGCAAAAGGAACAACAACGCTGCCCCCCCCCCCTTTAGGTCGAGCCCGAGTCTCGGGAATTCCCCCGATATGGCCGGGCTTTGACCTAACCTCGGGCCGACATCTTAATCGGACCGGATTTGTTTTCTCGTTCCGGATACCTTCCGAACCTTCATTTAAAATTGCCGCATGCTCGGCAGACATTTGAAGGGATCTACCTCGATTTTCTCATTGTGGCGCTGTCACGGACTTGTGTCCGAATACGAAAGGTCTACGAGTGGCCGACACGGCCGACAGTTTGTGGCCTTAATACAACTTTCAGTGTGACCCATCCCTATCTCTCTCGTATAATTAGTGTTACTCCTTTCGGCCGCGGGGCCTCTAATTTCGGCAATTAATCAAGGGTATTCCCTCGTATGAGGGATGTAAATGACGTCGTGACCTTCATGGCGCGACGGGATTCGGTCCCGACACGAACCATACAATCGTCTGACGAAGTCAGATCGAGCGCACCATGGGCTCTCCGGAGCCCGAATAAATTGTCACTTCTGTGACTGGCACGCCCACGCACTCAATAGACGAAGCCACCATAAGCAAGCGAATTTTAGTGCGTCCACAACTCTGGCACGCCCGGTGGGACCCATCCACCCTTCATCTCTTTACCGAAATTAGGGGCCCCACAGCCCCCTTCTTGTAATACTAACTGCGTTATCTTTTTAAATGCAGAAAAAAGTGAAGAGAGAGGCATCATGGAGCCGACAATGGGTGTCATCTGCAGCCCTGAGGTTGTGGAGAATCACGTGCGAGGTGGCTACCTGGCGGTACCCCTCACTTTCGGGAGCTTCCCTCCCACCATGGGTTTCCCCAACTTCCTGGGGGTAGCCTTCGTCCAGATCCTCGACGTGGAAACGCCAGAGGAGCCTCAAACCAACGCTCCCGCTCCGGGAGCCGTCGAAGCTGCCGCCGGCCGAGCTGTGGCCGAAGACAACAATAGCATCCGCACAACGACGCTCAGCTGCAACGTGCACCACGTGCACCAAACTGCCGGCCCGTTCCACCAAGGGTCGACATCCCACCGGAGAAGGCTCCGGAAAAGCAACATCAGCGCCGGATCAGGGCGTCGCGCCTCCAACTCCGGGAAGTCCATGACGGTTGGGGCCCTCCGAGTCCGCCTAGACGGGCAGAGGTCCCAGGTGACACTGGACCGCATCATCCCAACCGTTCCAGTCCGCAACTCCTTTGAAGGACTGGCTAAGCTGAAGGAGAAGACGAGGCCCATAGCCCCGGTCGTAGCACCAAAGAGGACGCCGGGTCACAGGCCGGCTAAACTGAAGCAAGTCTGGGTGCCTAAGGAGACCCAGCCCAACGCACCCGCCCAGGCAGGGCCCAGCATCTTCCGCCCCAGGAAGACCCGACGCCATGACAGGGCTGAGGTAGTGACCCCCACTCTCCGACCGGCACCTGTCATCCTGGTGCCGTCCGAGGATGCTCTCCGCCGTCGCCGGGGGCGCCGACACAACGCCGCCCGCCTGGCACTCAGGGCCTACTCTCCTTCCGCTGCTGTCGTCGACTCGCAACCATAGGCCGCTCTCCCTGACCAGGAGTGGGAAGGGATCGAGCAGGCCATGAGAAGCTACCTCCGAGGCCCGGGTAGCACCCCCGCTGGCCGCCGGAGACTACTGGGGGCAATGACCTCCGCCTTCTAGGAGGAAAGGGGGGAACCTGCACCTAGTATGGAGTCGAGGACCCGCCCGGAAGAGCCGCGCCAGTCCCCTGTACGGGAGGAGGCGCCGTCCCGACGGTCGGTCTTCGACAGGCTAACATTCCCAGGGGGACCGTCCCGGAGGGCGTCAAGAAGAAACAAGAATAGGAAATGGCTGACATTCACCTGCAACATGGCAGGAGTTCATGGTCGGTATGGGGCCTTACCCGCCGACCCGGAAGAATTGGCCAGAATAGCTGCCAGGCCGGGACCCCTTACCAGAAGAAGGAGAGCGGCAGGCGGCGCGACACCTGGGGAGCCCCTCACGGCCCTCACGGCCAATGTAGTCACCACCGGCGACACGAGTGGCGGACCCTCGACATCATCCGAGGACGCCCCGGCCGAAGAGACGGGGGGCATACCCAGCCTCCCCACAGCTGACCCAGCAATGCTGCTCATGATGCAACGATTCCAGCAGGAAATCGAATCACTTAAAAAGCAATTGAATGAGCGAAACACACCACCCCCAATGCCCTGGCAGACCGAGGTCACACCCGAGGTACCCAGGGACGGGGGGCAGTCTTCCGAGGCAGCTCTCCCAGCAACCCTCAATCCTCTCGGGGGCGCGCCCCCGCAGCAATCACATTGCGCAGCAGTCACCCCGCCACAGGCTCTGCTTTCACAAGGGTCCCCCATGGCCCCCCGGGCGACCGTGGTAGCCACCCCGAGCGCACAACCCGCTCATTTTTACCCGAGCCCAGTCGACCCGGCGGCAGTCAGCCGGTTAATGCTCGAGCAGATGATAGATATGAAATTGGCTGAGAGGGGCGATGGGGGTCAGACGCCTTTCGACGTCTACCGGGTACCCTACCCGGTTCATTACGCTGCCAAGAAGCTGCCGGCTGGCGTCACCAAGCCACCGAAATTCGAGAAGTTCAACGGGCAAGGATCTCCCAGAGAGCATATTGCCTATTATGTCAACGTCATGGGAGACTTGGCTGCTGATGAAGCCTACCTCCTGAAGTTCTTCGGCTCAACACTCACCGGGCTTGCCTTTGAATGGTACTCCGGCTTGCCGCCCGGGTCCGTGGCCGATTGGCCCGACATGCAGAAGAAGTTCAAAGAAAGATTCTACGTGGCCGAGAGAGAAGTTACCAGGGCTGAACTCTACGCCACGAGGCAGAAGAATGATGAGTCGGCTCTCGACTACATTAAGAGGTGGAGGAACCTCAGCATGAGGTGCAAACGCCCCCCGCATCAGGAGGACGCAGTGCAGATCTGCAAGCAAAACTTAAAGAAAGAAATCCTAGAAAGAATGATCGGCACTGAGGTCAAGACGTTTGACCGTCTGAATAATGTGGTAGCAGAGATCGAGGCATTCTTGGCTCGATACTCCTCCACCCCGGTTATGTCAAGCCAGAGGGCCAGACAGGCGGAGAAGAAGCCGGCTCCCCCGGAGGTGCATGCACTAGACTTCCAGGCTTTCGAAAAGCAGAAGGAGAAAGCCAAGGGAGCAGCTAACCCTCCGCCACCCAGAACCACAGAACGGCGAGAAGGCCCCTCACTAAGAGAGAAGATGAGAAACAAGTTGTATTCCTTCTCCCGGGACAAGTCCAAGCTCCTGTTTGAGTGGGCAACCAGCTACAATAAGATCACATTGCCAGAGCCGAAAAGGCCTGGCGACTCAAAGAAGAAAGATGACCCGCGCTTCTGTCTGTACCACCGGGTGCTCGGGCATACTATTGAAGATTGCTACGTCTTCAAGGATGTTATTGAGTCCTTAATCAGAGACGGGGAGCTGGACATGGGGGAGCATAAAGTAGACCCCCCGCAGCCACACGAGCTGCCCAGTATAGCCTCCTCCGTCAGTATGATCTCGCTATATCAGGAGCTGCCAGAAGAATGGGCGAAGGCCTGTGCCCGTGCCACTTATGAAACCTTTATCATGGCCCCAGCTCAAGACCAAGAAGGGTGGCAGACTGCACCCGGAAAAACCAGGAAGGCGCGCGCCTCTCGACCCACCCCAGGAATTCACTCGAGGGTAGCAACGCCCCTGCCTGCACCGCCCCCAATAAACCCTGTTTGCCACGACACGGCCCCCCGGCTGGTCATGAGGCGGCCCACTCACAACAGGAAGAGCTCTGCCCCGCTGCGGATGCACAAGAAGACTAGCCCGGCGGTTGAAAGACTCCAGGCTATTATTGATGGGCTCGAAGATTATGAACAGCCCGAAATCCAGCCTGTGGAGCTGAAGGAGTATGTCCCCTGGACGGAGTTCGAATCACTCGAGCTGGCTCCGGGAACAGAAGCTGATGCAGACAAAGAGCCTCCCCTGTGGGGTGAACCTCCTCAAGAGCAGCCACCCGCTGCAGCAGGCAAGAAGAAGAAGAAGAGAAGACCCAGGGGCAAGAAGAAGAAGGAGGTTATCTTCGCCTGCAATACCCTCGCGGCGCTGTTCGACACCTCTCTCTCCCTGGAAGAGAAAGAAGAAGAGCCACCCCATGAGCCGACAGAAGTGAGTCAAGCTGAAGCATCCACCTCCCAGCACGCCACCAGGTCAGGGAGGAAGTGGGGGCGCCCTCCTCAGGGCAGCCTCAACATCATGCTCAGGGGAGAACAACCATACCAGGTTCCCGAGCCCGAGGTCCGAGGCACTGAGATCCCTCCTCCATCAGGCCTCTATCCCGGAGGCACCAAGAGTCAAGGCGCCCCGTCGTTCGCCGAGTTCCTATCCGCTCGAGCAGGAAGGCGGGTGCACCCCCAGGGGTCCGCTGTGACCAGTAAAGCAAGCATTCCTCAAGCTCTACCGGCTATAGTTCCTGCCCAGCCGGAGGAAGAATTCAGCGGCACCCCAAACCTCGCCGAATTCATGCGAGCAGCAGAGGAGGCTCAACAGGCCCCGCCTGCTCGACAGGCCACAGCAGAACCCACAAAACAGGCATCCCTTGATCCGGCACCCCAGTCCCAGGATGAAGGCAGGCGCGGCAAGCCCGAGGAGATGAAACTGCTCAAGGTACGGGCGGCCGAGCGAATAGTCAGACATCTCAAGAAAATCCCGACCCGGTTCACGATTTGGGAGATGCTGTCCTTGAATGAAGAAACACGGCAAGCCATCATCGCCGCACTCCAGACGCCAGCACACCTTGAAGCCTGTTTGGCAGAAATACCACCTGAAGTAGCAGTGGCTTTCACAGAAGATGACATGCTCCTACCGACTTGCAGCCATAACAGGCCCCTCTACATGAAAGGGCAGCTGAACGGCCAGTCTATCAACATGGTCTTGATCGACCCAGGAGCAGCGGTGAATATACTCCCATACCGGGTATACCAGAAGCACTACTTTGACGTACATCTGGTCGAAGTTAAAAATGTCAAGATTGCCGACTTTAACCAGAAATGTGAAGTTCCTATGGGGGTCGCAGAGTTCAACTTGACCTTTGATGACTTCACCACCAAGGTCCAGTTTCACGTCATCAACTCCAGCACTTCCTACAAGGCGTTGCTTGGCCGGCCTTGGCTACACCAGAACAGAGTGGTGCCCTCCACCCTGCATCAATGCATCAAGTACCCCTGTGAGGGAAAGGAAGTCAGAATCTTCGCCGACCTCCACCCGTTCGAGGTGTTCGAGTGTCACTTGTCAGATGCTAATCTGTACTTGGAGAAGGCGAAGCAAGCTCCTCAAGTCATCCAAGACAAGGGCAAGAAGAAAATGGAATCAGGAGGCTGGTTTCCTCTGCCGCCCCCAGGCTATGTAGCTCCCCCGCATGTACCATTTATTGCACAAGAAGAAGGGGTATTCAGGGCAGCCCCTCTCGCCATCTACCCCACACCGGGGGCACCCTGCCTCGAAGACCTGCTAGAAGATGTCAGGGTCCCGCCAGGGATCGTCAAGCCGATAGCAGAGATAGAATCCCAAGCAGCTGAACGACTGAAAACCTTCGAGGTGCCTAACTCTGAGGGGCCGCCCACTATTTTCTATGTGGCCGGGGAAAAGCCGGTCAGGGAAGACGATGATTGCCGGTTCCCTGACGAGTTGCATGACCCGCACGTCCCCATCACGGGACTTCCCCACATGACTGACCAGGCAGCCAGAATGGTCAGAAAGCAGAAGATTCCTCCCTACCAGCCCTCCAGCCGGAAGGAAATGTTTGAAAGAATGTGGAACCCACCAAACCTGGATCGACGGTTGCTGAAAATCACCAAGCACCCCGGTCTGGGCTTTTCACTAGAAGATTACTACGAGGCTGATGTCATATCGGTCTCAACATGGCCCGGCGACGATCCCGCAGAAGCTGCAGATTCGCTGGAAACCCACCGAGACACATGTCCCGGGGCCTCGGCCGAAGAGGCACAAGACGAAGAAGTATTCCTGTGGAAGCCTCCCAGCCGCCGCTATATGGAGAAGACCCCCTCCTTTTCCGAAGTGTCGACCTCGAGAGGGCCCGCCAGCGAGGCGCCTCCACCCACCCCGGCCGGCCGGCGAAGCAAGGAGCAGTAGCATGGGCCATGCCCCGAGTTCCCCTCGATACGACCCCGTCATGTACGCCTTGTACCATAGGCAGCAACGGGAGATCGAGATGCTAAAAGCACGACTGGCCGAGTTAACCTCGCTAGTCGCCGACCTGATCCAAGGATCTCTTCCCCCATGGGGTGGCCGGATGCCTCGGCCCCGAGGCACCAGTCCCAACACCCCAGCCCTGACAAGGCGGGAAATGAGAGACATGGCAAGCCCGCTGATCGAGCGGCCAACCAGGCAAGGGCTGACACTCCAAGAGAAGCTGCAGAAGCCTTATTCCTTTCCGAGAGAGAAGACCCGGGGCATCTTCGACTGGGCTTGCCATTACGGCAAGGTCTCCCTTCCACGGTCCAAGAGGCCGCAGGACACCCGAAGAAGCGGGAATCCACTGTTTTGCCCTTACCACCAAATACTGGGCCACGCCATTGAAGACTGCTATGTCTTCAAAGACCTTGCTCAAAGCCTCATCAACAGGGATGAGCTTAGAATGGGGGACTACGTGGTAGCCCCGCCACGTCCCCATATGGCAGACAGCCCCAGGGCAGGAGCCTACACTGTGTCCATCCGATGCCGGGCGCCCGAAGATGCGGCTACCCCAGCCTCTGCAGGAGCGGTCTATGATGAATACACAGAAGAGCCCGAGATGCACTTATGCCCTCCTGAACCTGCGGGCCTTACGTACCCGGCGGCTACGACCCTAGGGGACTGCGAGGCAAATGCAACCTCTATGCCCGGTCATGATGAACAAGGGGAGGGAGATGACGTCTTCGAGCCCGAAGACAATGAAGACCAAGACTTCGTGGATTTGTCGCCAGCCCCGCCGGAAATTTAAAATAGCAGCCAGGCCACAGTCGACGAATTGGTTGAAATCAACCTCGGCACAGAAGACAATCCCAGGCCGACTTTTCTGAGTGCTCTCATGCCTCTGCAGGAAAGAGAATAATACACAAAGTTGCTGCAAGAATTCCGGGATTGCTTTGCCTGGAACTATGAAGAAATGCCCGGACTGAGCCCCAAGGTGACTCAACACATCCTGTCTATTGATCCCAAAATGGAACCGGTGAAGCAACCTCCCCGGCGCATGAGGCCGGAGTTAACCAGCCAGATTTGCAAAGAGGTCGACAAGCTCATAAACGTCGGCTTCGTGGCAGAAAATCAATACACCACATGGCTGGCCAATATTGTACCGGTGAAAAAGAAGAATGGACAGATCAGGATTTGCGTGGACTTCCGCGACCTGAATAGAGCCTGCCCGAAAGATGACTTCCCGGTGCCTATCACCGAAGTGATGATTGATGCAACCACCGGCCACGAGGCCCTGTCCTTTATGGATGGGTCGTCCGGCTATAACCAAATCTGGATAGCCGACCACGACCGGGTCCATACGGCTTTCCGGTCACCCAAAGGGGTATTTCACTACAAGAGGATGCCCTTCGGCCTCAAGAATGCCGGTGCCACATATCAGCGGGCGATGACCAAGATCTTCGACGAGCTGCTATACGGCAAGGTCGAGTGCTACATTGATGATCTGGTCGTCAAGACGAAGAAAAGAGACGAGCACCTGAGCGACCTCAGGGCCGTCTTCCAAAGGCTCCGGCAGTACGGGCTGAAAATGAATCCCATGAAGTGCGCCTTTGGCGTGTCCAGCGGGAAATTCCTCGGCTTTATTGTCCGGCACAGAGGGATCGAGATCGACCCCCTGAAGATAAAAGCCATCCAGGAGCTGCCTCCTCCTAAGAGTCTGGGGGAGCTGAGGTCCCTACAGGGGCGCTTAGCTTACATCCGCAGGTTCATCTCCAACCTGTCAGGGCGTTGTCGACCCTTCCACAGACTGATGATGAAGAATGCACCTTTCAGCTGGGGTCACGAATGCCAGCACGCGTTCGACCAGCTAAAGGAGTACCTGAAGACCCCACCCGTCCTGGGGGCACCTGTCAAAGGTAGACCGCTTATTCTCTACATAGCGGCCACCGAGTACTCACTGGGGGCAATGCTCGCCCAGAACAATGATGAGGGAAAAGAACAAGCTCTTTACTATCTCAGTCGAAGGTTGGTGGGCGCAGAGGCTAAGTACACCCCGATTGAGAAAATCTGCCTTGCCTTGGTCTTCGCGGTCAAGAAGATGAGGCACTATATGTTGTCCCATGAAGTCAGCCTGATATCCAGGGCCGACCCCATCAAGCACATTCTCCTCCAGCCAGTCCCGAAGGGGCGCCTTGACAAGTGGGCCGTGCTGCTCATGGAATTTGACATTACTTACGTGCCACAAAAGGCCGTTAAGGGGCAAGCCGTCGCGGACTTCTTCGCAGCACACCCTGTGCCCGAAGACTCTCCGTTGGCCACAGAGCTACCCGAAGACGAAACACTAGAGGTGGATCAAGTGCAACAAGCCGTCTGGCAGTTATACTTCGACGGAGCCTCAAGAACAGAAGCGACCCCGTCCGGACGTACCAAGGTGCGGGCCGGAGCGGGCATCGTCCTCAAATCTCCAGATGGAGAGGTGCTACACACTTCTTGCTGCATCAGCAAGCCCTGTACAAATAATGAGGCGGAGTATGAAGCTCTAATCATCGGTCTCCAGGTCGCCCTCCAAATGGAGATCAAAATGCTCCAAGTGTTCGGCGATTCGCTGCTTGTCGTCAAGCAAATCCAGGGGCAGTTTGATGTCCGAAAACCCGAGCTGCTCCCGTATCACACTAAAGCGAAAGGGCTCATGGAGCGGTTCTACCTCCTCGAAATAGGCCATGTCGCCAGAGGGGAGAACGCACAAGCCGACGCATTGGCAAAATTGGCAAGCTCACTGGCAGTGCCTCCAGATGGATCTCTCCATATCCAAGTAATAAACCAACGCCAGGTACCCAGCATGATGGCAGAGGAGTCAGAAGAAGAAGACCTAGAGGTCACTACAGTGGAAGCCGTCAGCCTGCCCGACTGGAGAGCCCCCTTGGTGCAGTGGTTCAAACACCAGCGATTGCCTGACCGAAGAGAAGAAAAGATCAAGCTAGTCAGAACCAAGGATTCTTACGAGCTCCGAAGCGGAATATTATTCCGAATTGTGGCAGACGCCAGAAGGAAGCTGCTCCTCCGATGTTTGTCCACCGAAGAAGCTTGGAGGGTTATGAAGGAGGTCCATGCCGGCATAGCTGGCGCGCACCAGGCGGGACCGAAAATGAAAATTGAAATCAAGAAACTTGGCTATTATTGGCCTGCAATGTTCAACGACTGTTGCGAGTATGCTAAGTCGTGTCAGAGATGCCAAGAGCATGCCACCATTCCCAGAAGACCTCCTGCACCACTACACCCAACAGTGCCCAGTTGGCCGATCGCCCAATGGGGAACGGACGTCGTGGGCCCCTTTCCTGCATCTTCCACAGGCTGCAAATATATTCTGGCGGCGACCGACTACTTCTCCCGCTGGGCAGAGGCTATTGCCTTACGGGAGGTCACCGGAGAAATCGTGGTCAGGTTTGTCCGCCGCAATATTATATTCCGGTTCGGCGTGCCCGACCGGATTGTGTCGGACAACGGCAGCCACTTCCGCAACCAGAAAGTTTACCGGCTAGCAGAAAAATACAAAATTGACTGGAGGACATCGACTCCTTACAATCCACAAGCCAATGGGCTGGCCGAAGCTTTCAATAAGACACTTTGCACTCTCCTGGCCAAGACTGTTAGCTCTAACAAAAGGGACTGGAAGAAAGAATGTATGAAGCGCTTTGGGCGTACCGAATCGTATACAAGACCCCAACGGGCTGCTCGCCCTTCTCTCTTGTATATGGCTCGGAAGCAATCATCCCCGTCGAACTGGAGATACCGTCCCTCAGGGTCGCCATTCAGCATGGGCTTGTCCCCGAAGGGCAGACCAACACCGAGCGAAGGCTCGACGAACTCTCCAGTCTGGAAGGAAAGCGGCTTCAAGCCCAACAAAATATCCAGGTCTATCAGGCCCGGATTGCACGCGCCTTTGACAAGCTCGTCAAGGAACGCGAATTCAAGAAGGGTGACCTTGTCATGGTCAAGAGAAGAGATCTCATGGCGGCCAACCCCAAAGGTAAGCTAAACGAGAACTGGCTCGGACCCTACGTAGTCCAGAAAGTCTACGAAGGCGGGGCCTATGTAATTGTCAACCACCGCGGGGAAGTTCAATTCCCGCCTCTTAATGGAAGGCACTTGAGGCTGTACCACGCCCCAGCGCCCCCATTCAGGTAATAATATTACTCTTCGCCCCATTTTGGGGCGGATGTGCGTGATTAATGTCCGAATGATTTGGCCACCAGCCGGGTTCCCGAAAAAGGGAAGAAAGGAATAGAAAGAGAAAGAAAGAAGAAGCAAAAAAAAAGAGAAAGACAAAAAAGAAGAAGCAAAAAAAATGGAAAGAGGAAGAGAGAAGAAGCAAAAAAAAAAAAAAGAAAAAAATGGAAAGAGGAAGAGAGAAGAAGCAAAAAAAAAAAGAAAAAAATGGAAAGAGAAAGAAGGAAGAAGCAAAAAAAAAAGGAAGAAAAAAAAGAAGAAAAAAAAAGAGAAAAAAAAAAGAAAAGAAAAGAAAAAAAAAGAAAAGCCAGAAAGGGGGACGCCCCCATTTCCAGTCACCGCCCCGCATCAGCGGGGGTACCAAAATTGATTTAAAAAGAAAGAAACAAACTCTTCTCTCCGTCCTTCCCGGGCGGTGAGTACCCCTTTGGCTCGGACCTCACGTCCGGGTCATTGACTAAACAAACTCTTCTCTCCGTCCTTCCCGGGCGGTGAGTACCCCTTTGGCTCGGACCTCACGTCCGGGTCATTGACTAAACAAACTCTTCTCTCCGTCCTCCCCGGGCGGTGAGTACCCCTTTGGCTCGGACCTCACGTCCGGGTCATTGACTAAACAAACTCTTCTCTCCGTCCTTCCCGGGCGGTGAGTACCCCTTTGGCTCGACCTCACGTCCGGGTCATTGACTAAACAAACTCTTCTCTCCGTCCTCCCCGGGCGGTGAGTACCCCTTTGGCTCGGACCTCATGTCCGGGTCATTGACTAGACAAACTCTTCTCTCCGTCCTTCCCGGGCGGTGAGTACCCCTTTGGCTCGGACCTCACGTCCGGGTCATTGACTAGACGAACTCTTCTCTCCATCCCCCCCGGGGGGGGGGCGAGCACCCCTTTGGATCAGACCTCCCGTCTAAGTCACTGACTAAACGGACCTTTCTATCCGCCACCTCTGAACGGCAAAAGGGGTCTCTGGCCAAGTACCCCTCACTCGAGACCAGCACGCGCTCCCAATATTGCGGCAAAACCAGGGAGTTGCCCGTTCGATATGGTGGAGTGGTCCCCTCGTCCTCCCCCTGGGAAGGCGAGCGCTCTCCTGTACCCTGACATGGGTCCCTGCCTGGTCCTTCCAAAGTGAATCCCCGCAAAGACTCATACCCTGCCAATGGGCCCCTACACGAAAAGGGGGGAAAGATACAAGAGCGAGGGAAGAGGAAGAAAAAAAAAAAAAACATGCACGGAAGAGGAAGAGGGGTGGGAAAGCTCCCTCCGGGATAAATGCACACACCAGGAACGCGTGAAGTCATAAATGCTTTGCTCTATTCAAAAGAGGATCAAACTACATGTGCTGCGGGGCATACCCCTGTGTTACATTCAAAAAAAGGAAAGAGAAATTAAGGGATGTACCGCTCAGTCGATGTCCCTGAAGATGTCCTCGAGGGGGAGGATCCCGACGCAAGGGAAGTTCGTCATATTGCGCAGTCGGCCCCTCAATCCCTCAAGACGGGCGAGCTCCGCTTCGACGGACGCCATTTCAACGTCGGCAACGGCAAGAGCTTCCCTCTCCTCTGCCACCGCCCCTTCCGCCTCGGCGAGGCCAAGCTTGGCCGCAGCAAGATAGCCCTCCAGCTTCTCGATCCGGTTCTTGAAGGAACGAACGCTGCCTTCGCCTTCCTCTAGGGCCTTTCCGTGGCGTTCTCTACTGTCGCGTCGGGCCTTTAGGGCCCGCAGATATTCGTCTGCCTGAGCATCAAGGGCGGCGCGTTCGTCAGGAGCCTGGGTCTCCAGGAACTCGCGGCGCTTGACATATTTCAATAATAGCAAGACCCGCCGTGACCATTCCCCCAGCGGACAGCCAAGCACTTGCAGCGCCCCCGTTAATTGCGTTACGATGGTATGCACCTCCCGATACGACAGAGAAGCATCGCCGAGAAGCATCGTCCGTAAAGTGATCAGCATCTGACGGACTGGCGCTTCTGAGGACGTGTGACTAACTGAGGGCACGACCGGAGGGGTGAATTCCACGGTGCTGTCCACCTCTGCCCACAGGTCGGTATCTGCCGCCACTGAAGATGAAGGAAGGGCGAGGGTCAAGTCGCCCGGCCGGCGTAGCTCGACGAGAGACTCTTGGCCGACCATTGCCTGGGGAAAGGAAAGGACCATTGCCGAAGCCTTCGGTGCCCCCATCGTTTGGAGGTCACCCGCCCCCTCTGCCTCCGTCTGGCCCGACTCTGCCACTCCTCCAAGGGGCAGGGGTGCAGGGGCCGTTACCTCGGCTAGAGGAGGAGCTTCGAGTAAGGCCAGGCCCGAAGCCGTCACCCATGAACTCCTCGCTCGCGGCTGAGATCCCTCCAGATGCGCACGGAGCCCCGCAAATATCTGCTGCAAGAGCGGGTCCTCCACCTGAGCCGGGAGTTTCGGGAAGGGCGGAAGCGGAACCACTAGCTGGGGTAAACGTCCCGCTTCCACGAGCGCGGCCAGTCCCTCTCTCTCCAAACCCAAGACTGGAGCCGGCCCCTTCACCGCTATCGGGCCAATGCTCGGTCTCCGCTTGGCCACTGCCTTCCGGATACGACCAGGCGCCTTCCCCGATATCGGCATCGCCTGATCATGGGAATGGGAATCAGTTATTCGCCATCCAAAATAAACCATGCAAAAGGGAGACCGTGGAGCCCGCATACTCACCTTGGCCGCTGGGATGATGCTATCTTCAGGCGTGATCTCCCCCTCCTCCAGAGGCTCGCCCGCCGCTCTGGTAGTACCGGAGGGCTCCGCGGGCATTTCCTCTCGAAGGGCGTCGAGCAAAAGAGCCAATTTGCCCATGACGGCATCGGCTCCCGTTGGACGGTCGATCAGCGCAGCCGGGGCAGCCTCCTCTGTGATCTCAAGTTCGGCCGGTCCTTGAAAATCCTAAAGAAAAAGGGGGGGATAAGGTCGTCAGTCAATCAAAAAAAAAGGGAAAGGGAGAGCCGGCCCAAACAAGCTCACACTCACAACGGTCTTCCCCACGAGGCTCGAGGAGCCAGCAAGTAAGGGGGCCCCGAAGGCCGGCTCGGGCGGCTCCAATGCCCCGGACGCGCCCTCGTCAGCAGCTACTTCGTCGGAAGAGTAGTTGTAATCTACCTCTTCCCCAGACGGAGACTCGACCGCCGTCGGCTCGGCCTGGACCGGCAGAGGAGCTTCCACCTCAGAGTCTCTGCCCAGCACGTCCTCCCTCGGGCTAGGCGAGGCTCGCGCTCCGATCTTCTTCCTCCTCACATATATCAACGTCGTCGGGAGGTCGGGATCAGGCCCCAATGACTCGGTGGCCACTGCAGCAACGCCTATTATGCAAAAGAAGATAAGCCAGGGTGAATCTACTGGCCCCTAGGACAAAAAGGGGGGGGAGCTAACCATGTAGTCGAAAATATTTACCCCCTTCAGTTCCTGCGACACGAGATGACCCGCGGGCTTCCTCAATAGGCAACGCCTTCTCGGGAGTCCCGACCGTACCCTCGCCCGTGAGATAGAAGCGCATCGTCGCCATGCGCGAAGCCGAGGCCAACTCGGGAGGCCGGTCGACCGCAGATGACACGGGCGGCCGATGAATCTCACCAGCTTCGCGGCTCGGTTCGGTCTGCGTGGCTTCGAATTCCTCGAAGGACAAGACGCGGGCCACCGGCGAGGCTACCGTCGGAGCCGGGGATGCCTTGGTCCGCTGCCGTTTTGCCGTCATTTGCCCGGCCACCTTGGCAGCAGCCAGTGCCTTCTTAACGGGCGACTGTGCCCGGGGCCTTCCCGTTGCCTGCGGCAAGGGAGCTGGAGCCGCCGCCGGGATCGCCTCCGCCGGGACCGCAACTTCGCCCATGTCAAGCGTGGGCATGGGCTCTTCTATAGAAGCTGAAACAAAAGAAGTATCCAGGTGTCAGGGCTCCACTCCAAGATAAAAAGGAGGAGGGAGATTCAAAAGGCACACTAAAGAGCGGGGACGCGGACCGGCAGGTTGACCTGGCTCGGGACGGGCAGCTTCGAATTCCTCGAAGGACGAGACTAGTGGCGCCAGAGGAACAGCAGTCGAAGCCTTAGCCGTGTCTGTCTTCCTCCGCTTTGTATCCCGCTGCTTAGCCGCCTTGGCGGCGTCCACCGCCTTCTTCACAGGCGATTTAGCCCGGGGCCTCTTCGCAGCCCTAGGCAAAGGAGCCGTGGTCGGGGCCAGCGGCGCGGCTTCAAAATGCGCAGGCTTCTTCACCAGCCGGAGGAGGTTCCGGTACGTGGCCATCTGCGTGCTGTCGGGATGGTCTGCAAAGAAAAGAGGGGAAAGAACGAACATGCATACACCATTAGTACCTAACTCACCGCGAAAGCCGCAGCGCTGAGGGACAAAACCGAAGAGCAAGAGGGAACTGAATACCATGAGGGCCAGTGTACAGCCGCAGCGTGATCGGCCAGTAGCTCAGGGATATCTCCTTGTCCCGACGTGCCGCCTCCCGGACTAGCCAACAAACGTCCTCAATAGTTTGACACCGGTCCGTGAGGTTGGCCAGATCCGCATGTTTCTTGGAAGAAAGGTGACAGAAAAGATTGAAGTGGTCCATGCCCCACCCATCAGCATAATAATAAGGGGTGTGCAGGCGCTTGCCCAGGATGGAGGCCGTCACATCTTCAATCTTCATCCCATTCACCCGGAGGAGGATATATAGCCACGTGGTATCCTTGTAATTCTCAGGCTTCCTCTCCTCCCGCCTCATGAACGTGCGATACAGGCAGGCCAAGTCTCTCTCCGGACGCCAGCTCTTGGCAGGAGTCCCCTCTTCCTCTATGGGGAATGGATAATTGATGAGGTCCAGACGGTCGCTCCCTACCCGGCACAGGTCCCTCAGTGTCTTCTGATAGCTGTCCTTCGCCACTGGAGGCAGCTCCACTTTCGGCGTCGGCCTCCTATCCCGGGCTTCCCGACGAGCTATCAGATATGTCGCCACCTCCTTCTCTTGCCTGTTCTTGAGCCGAAGAAGATGATCTGGCTCAATGTCAAGTACTGGCACCGGTTGCCGGCTAAGGAATCTCCTTTCGGCGCCATCCCAACAATCGGTCTTGTGCAACCGATAGAAAGCCGTCCGGGCATTCCACCACTTTATATAGTCTTCAGTCACTCGGGGCACGCGACCCGGGGCTGGCACCCTGAAGGAGGCAGAGTCCGCCCGGTGGAAGAAGTCCCACCAGCTTCTAGTGTGCTCGGCGACCGCACTTCCCCGGACGTTCCGCGAAGGCAAGCTGAATTACGCATGATAAGCAGGGATGTGCTGGTCATACCCGAAGTTGCGGCCAAATCGGAAAGGGTAATACGGCTCCAGCAGTACGTTGTCTCCCTTCCGGAACACCAACACGCTCGGGCGGATAGCCAGCGCCCAATCCCTCAGCTCGGGCTCCAGCAACGGGCGCACCACGTTTTCCTGGCTGATAGGGTGGACGTACCTCTCCACCTGGTCATCCTTGCATTCCCTCTTGTTATTCACAAGCGGGCTTGAATGTGCGGCCAGCGTCCAGAAATGAATGGTACCGGCTGCGTCCCTGGGAACCGTGGTCAACCGGCCCCGAATATCATACATCCGCATGGAAGTAGAAGCCGGTTCTGCACTCGCGAACTCCAGCATCCTCGGCACCAGCCCCCAATCCTGAAGGACCCGCGGGGCGAACTCCGGAAACAGTGAACAAACCCACGCGTTGAAGAAATGCAGTGGGCACACGTACCGGGCCTGCCTCGGGAACTGGTGCGTGCTGATGTCTCCCAGTGCCTTATAAATCAGACAGAGCGCCGCCGGGCACAGAGAAAGTTTAACACCCCACGCCATCTGACACGCCGGGTAGATGGCATCTGGCCGAATCACCGTCTCATCCCCGTACGGCATGGCAAATGAACACAGCCAGTACGTCAGATAGGCGGCACAGTGAGTTTGTGGGTCGACCCCCGTCGGATTGGCCCCGCTCCGACGTCCCTTGGAGGGGATCTTCACGTCATGCTTGGGCTTCGCACGTTTCTTGCGAGCAACAGCGGTGCCAACGCAAGGAAAATCTTCATACTGCTTCAGCCCATCATAGAAATATTCCAGCCATACCGCCATACGCACCCGTTTCCTATCCCCACGGGCGGGCTGCTTCCCCTTGTGCGACAGCTGGTACAGCTCCCGGTATGCCTTCATCAGGTACCGGTATGAATACCCCAGAGAATAATAGCCGTCCCCATTAGTCTCGTCTTTGATCAAGTCCGGGAGGCATACTTCTTCATAAGGCTCCCCGTCAATGGGCAAGCCGCTCAGCTGGCTTAGGCTCCACAAATCAAGTGAAGTTTCTCCCTCTGCCGTGTAGAAGGTATTGGTCTCCGCACTGAATACTTCTATCATGCCGCAACAGAGACCCTTGGAGATGGGATAACCGTACCGGGAAGCGTACACGCTGTGATAGATGCCAACTCGGACCAGCAACGGGGCGTAGTTGAACAGTACGTATTCCGTGAACTCCACCGCCCCTTCTCGGAAGCTGTGGGCGTCTTGAAGCTTCAGTTCCCCGAACCAGCCCAGTGATAGTTCGTACTTGAACCTGATGGCCAAACAGTCCAATATGAACGGCTCCTCCCTATAACCCCATTTCAGGGGAGCCAAGAATAAACCAAATCGGGGCGACTCGCCATGCACCTTCCCCGCAGACATGTCCCACCTTGCTGGCGTGAACTGAGGGGCCCGCACCAATTTATCTTCAGCCGGCAGCACCCCTTCGATCCCCAGGACCGGCTTCCATTCCCGGGCTTCTCCCACCAGATACATCGGAATGCTCCTGGGGACGCTGTACAATAGACTGTCCCGGGCATGTAGGATGGCCCGCTCGACGGCTTTTATAGTGCGAAAGTCTCGCCCCTCTCGGGAGCGCAGGTGCTTCAGGAATCGGACAAGGTGCCTATCCTTCGGGAAGTCCTTCCTGTACTCTCCGGTGACCCGGTCAAATGTGAAGCCGCTGTCAACTCGGGCAAGCCTCCGGAAATCCATGGTCTCCCCGTCGGACTCAGATGACTCTGCCAAAGCGGCTATTTCTGCATGCTCCCGATCCAAGTCTTCTACATTTAGCCAGGTAACTGCTGGTACCGGGCCCCGTGGGATAAGGTCAGCATCGATAGCAGCGGGGGCGGGAGAACCACTTGGAGCAGCCATTTGTCTGCAAAGATACACAAATAAGAAGATCAGAATAGATCACAAGTAAAAGGACTGTGAAGGGGCGTTGCTACAAGTTAGATGAATAAATATTGCCGATTTCTGACGAAATTTCGGCAGAGTTTCCCCTAGGCCAGAGGCGTAAGGGAAAACACGGGTGCGCGTCCACAAGGAGTGACGGCCCCAACAAAGTCATGGTGGGCCCCGAGAGGCAACACCAGAAGTCCGCCGGTCAAAAGTCTTCTTCCCATGGCTTAAGGCTTCTTCAATAGCACACTGCCCAGTGCCTTCCCCGGCACACCCTGCGGTTGCCCTCACCGGCACACTACCCTGGGTGCCTTCACCGGCACGCTCCAGTGCCCCCTTCGCCGGTACAGCCCCTCGAGGCTTCCCCGGCACGCCCTGCAGTGCCTTCCCCGGCACACCCCTAACGCCTTCCCCGGCGCGGTCCCCGTGCCCCTTCGCCGGCACAGCCCCTCGAGAGCTTCCCCGGCACACCAGCTGGAGCTGTCTCCACCGGCACGGCCCTCGCGCGCTCGCCGGTACCCCCACCCGGATGCCTTCCCCGGTGCGCCCTCAACCCCGTTCACCGGTGCGCCCATAGAGCCCCATTCCCCGACACACCTTGGGGTGATCCCTCTCCGACACGCCCCCCCTGCAAGCCCTCACCGGCATACCCATGTGTGCCCCCCGGCACACTCCTGACAGTGCTCCCCGGTACGCTGGAGCCCCGCTCCCCGGCGCGCTTCTAGGCGTCTTCTCCGGCACGCCTATAGGGGTCTTCCCCGATGCGCCCTAAACGGCCCTCGCCGGCACACATCTGAAGCCCCTCGCCGGCACAACCGACACCCGACGAACTTCCTCCCGCCACGACGCCGGAGGAGAGGAAGGAGAAGAGATGGGGAAAAAAAGGAAGAGGATAAGGGGGAAAGGAGACCGGCAAGGAGGGGAAGAAGAAGATAGAGCCTAGGGCTCCGCCATGTCCCGGACGGGAAGGAAGATAGAAGGGACTAAAAAAAAGAAAGAGAGAGAAAAGAGAAGAGAAGAGGGAGGGGGGACGGCCTTTTCGGCGGTGCCCTCACCGGAGCAACAGCAGCGACGACGTCCGCGGCGGTGGTCGTGCTCGGAGAAGAAGAAGAAGGGCCAGGGGGAGGGCTCCCTCCGCTCGGTCGCCGAAGAGAGAGGAAGAGAGAAGAAAGGGGAGGGGGATTCGAAACGGGTGACCGTTCGAATCGCCCCCGCCCCCCCTATTTATAGAAAACAAAAAAAAAGAAAAAAAAAGGAAGAAGAAAAGAAAAGGAAAAAAAGGGAAAGGAAGGAAAAAGAAAAAAAAAGGGAAAGGAGGAGAACGAATAAAAAAAACAAAGGGGGGGGGGAAACAAAAGAAAAGAAAGGGAAGAAGAGAAAAAAAAAGAGAGAGAAAAGGAAATAGAAAAAAGAAGAAGAAAGAAAAGGAAGGGATAAAAAAAAGAGGGAATAAAAATAATAATAATAAATGTATATATATGATATTAAATATATATATATATATATATACATACATACACATGTATACGCATGCATACCGGTATCTTCTTACGCATCTACTCGCACGCGTCAATGTGCGCGTCAGTATCGTACGATAATAGGTGTCTCCGAAGAACGTTCCATCCCCACGATCCTGGACGGACACACATTCGCACAAGCAAAACAACTCTACCCCTGCAAGGGCTCCACTAAACTCCCAACAAACAGGCCCGTCCCCGGCACGTGGCCCGGGCCTCAGCCACCCGCATCACACAATGTTGCCATCACGGGCCCTACGCCCGGATCGGCAGAACCTCTATCCTTGCGTTGGCATTAATCCCTTGCCGACGAATAAGTCCCTTTCAGGCGCAAGGCCCCGTGCCCTAGCCACCCACTCCGCACAATATTGCCATTACGGACCCTACGTCCGAATCGGCATAAATTCTCCCGTTGCGCTGGCATTCTATTCTTGCCAACGAATGAACCCTATCTTCCGGCGCAAGGCTTCGTGCCCTAGCCTACACACGCATATCACTCATTCGTCAAAGGAAATAATAATAAAATAAAATAGGGTTAAAAATAGAGATACCCCGCCGGGCTTGTCTCTGCATGGGGACAAGGGAAAAAATGGCAACAATCCGGCTGTGGCGAAAACCCGAAAGGGCGCTACGGGCAAAATTAGGTACCCCGCCACGTGAAAACCCGAAAGGGCGCGTGGGCAAAAGCAAAAGGGGGCCGATACCGGCGAAAACCCGAAAGGGCGCTTGTATCGGTAATGTGGTTCAAAAAAAAAGGGGAGAAAGAAAAAAAAATAGAAGAGATCAACAAACCAAGTCAGCTCCCGACTCCCCGTCGGCACTGACGAAGAGACCAAGAGACAATAAACCACGCCAGCTCCCGACACCCTGTCGGCACTGGCGAAGAGACCAAGAGACAGCAATGCATGTCAGTTCCCGGCATCCTCTCGGCACTGGCGAAGAGACCAAGAGACTAACAAAGCAGGTCAGTTCCCGGCATCCTGTCGGCACTGGCGAAGAGACTAAGAGACAACAAAGCATGTCAGTTCCCGGCATCCTGTCGGCACTGACGAAGAGACCAAGAAACAACAAGCCAGGTCAGCTCCCGGCACCCTGTCGGCACTGACGAAGAGACCAAGAGACTAAGAGACAAAAAGCATGTCAGTTCTCGGCATCCTGTCGGCACTGACGAAGAAACAAAGAGACCAAGAGACCAAGAGACCAGGTCAGTTCCCGACACCCTGTCGGCACTGACGAAGAGACCAAGAGACCAAGAGACTAAGAGACAACAAAACACGTTAGTTCCCGGCATCCTGTCGGCACTGACGAAGAGACCAAGAGACCAAGAGACTAAAAGACAACAAAGCATGTCAGCTCCCGGCATCCTGTCGGCACTAACGAAAAGACAAAGAGACCAAGAGACCAGGTCGGTTCCCGGCGCCCCGTCGGTACTGACGAAGAGACAACACACTGCTTCAGCTCCCGGCATTCCGTCGGCACTGATGAAGAGACAAAGAGACAACAAACTGCTTCGGTTCCCGGCACACTGTCGGCACTGATGAGGAGACCAAGAGACCAACATACTACTTTAGTTCCCGACGCTCCGTCGGCACTAACAAAGAGGCCAACAAACAACAAACCAGGTCAGCTCTCGACGCATCGTCGGCATCGACAAAGAGAGAAGAGACGAAGACACCCACGGGCACCGCCCGGTTCATCCTTCGCCTACGCTACCCGTGGGTGGGGGGCATTTGTGGACATCGAAAATTACACATCCAAAATGTCATGCTCAGCCCAGCATCAACAACGGCGCCGAGTGAAGAAACCCCCGGGGAAATCAAGCACAAAAGGCTCCACAGCCCGTGGGCCTCGAAGAAAATCAAATGGGCCACAACTCATGCTCACAATGGGCTCAAAATCGCCCATTTAGCCCTTCAGCGGCATGCCCAGTTGAGGCCCCAGCGGCACGCTCCCTTCAGCGGCACACCCCGCCGCGGCCCTCGCCGGCACACCCCTATGGGGGTTCACCGGCACACCCCCAAGGGGGTTCACCGGCACACCCCATGGGGGGGTCTTCACCGGCACACCCCCCATGGGGGGGGGGGGTCTTCAGCGGCACACCCCCTTTGGGGTTCAACGGCACGCCCCCTGGGGGGTCTTCAGCGACACACCCTGTAGGGTCCCCAGCGGCACGCCCTTCAGGCCGTTCAACGGCACGCCCATCCGGGGCTCCAGCGGTACGCCCTTTTGGCACTACAGCGGCACGCTTGTTCAGCCCTTCAACGGCACAGCGGTGAAGCTCTTTCAACGGGCGACGTGAGGCCCATGCCCTACACATCCTTGGCGCACAGTGGAGCCGTCTGAGGTGGCAGCTGGTCGCTGGGCCACGTAGCCTACCCCACTGACAGTCAGTACAGGGGCAGGTCAAACCCATCATCACAGCCGGCTTCCCGCCTTCGACGGTCGTGCTCGAAGTCGTCGGTGGCTGGGAGTATAAAAGCCTCCTGTTAAAACACAAAGAAAAAAAGAGAGGGAGACACAGGAGAAAGAGGAGAAGAAAGAAGAGAAGAAGAGGCCCTCCCAGCCTGTGCTCCGTCCGACGGCCACCGGGAAGAAACAAGAGTAAGAGAGAGAGAGCTTGGTGTATTGGGGGAAAGGGTTGGGGATAGTGGCCAATGTCTTAGGCCCGGATGTTTTCGTCTCTCTTGTATCCCATTCCTCCTGGGGGTTCTTTGTCCTTCTCCCTTTTGTCCATGGCCCCATCTGGGGGTTTGCTTTTGTAATATATATGTAGGGCCAAGCCCTCTTGATTCTCATGAATGAAAACCACCTTCTCCGGGTTCCTCTTCGATCTTCGATGTTTTATGCTAGGCTTTGCGGGCTTTTCGACGGACGATCCGTTACTCCCTCTGTCTCTTCATTCCTCCGGCGTCTTTAGGGTCCTCCACGTCGATGTAGGTTTTCCCCTTCTGTTAGCCTTGGTTTCACAAGCCCTTCAATCCTCTCCATGGCCATCTGCTGTGTCCACTGGCTTAAGGGAGAGGGAGACCCTCACCCTCTCTCCAAACACACAGTGATCAAGTGGCCTGCCCTTGGCCTTGAATCCCCTTTCTTTTCTTTAAACGGCTTCTAAGGCCCCCAGCTTGCACACTCTGTTTGAACTCCCAGCGATGCCTCTTCCTGGCCCTTCGCCGGCACCCCTGTTTGGTCCCTCAGTGGCACGCCCATGGGGGTTGTCCAGCGGTACGCCCCCCATTTATCCTTGGCCGGTACGCTATCTCCTCACCTTCAGCGGTACGCCCCAGGTGCCCTCAGCGGTACGCCCTCCTCTGCCCTCAGCGGCACGCATACCAGTCTACCCTTTTGGCCGGCACGCTCCTTGGCCGGTACACCTGATCAGCCTTGGCCGGCACACCGCAGGCCTTCAGCGGCATATACCCTCAGCCTCTCAGCAGCCCACTCCTTGGCTTTGCCCCCCGAGCCCTTCCCTTTACGTTTTCCGAGGCTCTTTAAAGGTGTTGCTCCCCCGGGGGCCCATCTCCAGTTGTCGGGTTCCGCCACTCCATGTGGGCGTGTTCCCTTTATCTCCCTTACGCCCCGGGTCAAGGGGAGATGCTGCCGAATTTTTGTGGGAAAATAATAAAACATTAAAAGAGGCAAAAGGAGGCAACAAACGAGTAGGATAACTGACGAAACCTTCCAGCTCATCAAGCCGCTGCCGGCATCACAACGAAAACCGAACCAGACTAATTAACCACCTGGCCGCCCGAAAACCCGACCCGCAAGAAAAGAGACCGAACCAAACCAAGAGAACAAACACGGGAGGAATTTTATATGAAACTGCACAAGGGTTAAGACAAGAAGAAAAGAAAAGCCTTAAAGCAGGTAATCAAAACTGAGTTAACCTCCATCACTCCCTGCCCAACTCCCAGCGGCACACACACACCCAGCCTTCAGCGGTACCCTCTTTTGAGCCTTCAGCGGTACACCCCTACAGCCCCCCAGCGGTACGCCCCTGCAGCCCTCAGCGGTACGCCCTTTGCAGCCTTCAGCGGTACACTCTCTACAGCCCTCAGCGGTACGCCCCCCTGTAGCCCTCAGCGGTACGCCCCAGCCCTCAGCGGTACACTCCCGTTTTCCCCTTCGCCGGCACACTATACACATACACATATACAACTTGACAAGGGCATTAAGAATAGCAAATAAATTAATAAAAATTACGCTAATTAAAGGACTCCGAATGCGTAATATTAATAACAATAAAAGAGGTGGGAGGGGTAATAGAAAAAAAAATAATAAATAACAAACAAACGATAATGATAAGAATAATCATGAACAAAAAAATCATCCCGGACACAGGCACGAATAAATAGTAAACATCAAATCAGAAACCCCAGAAGGTATAACCTGGAAAGCTCTAGATAAAAGATGCTAATGCCCACGCCGCAGCCCGCTCTCTCCCCGGGATCCGGGGCAAAAGGAACAACAACGCTGCCCCCCCCCTTTAGGTCGAGCCCGAGTCTCGGGAATTCCCCCGATATGGCCGGGCTTTGACCTAACCTCGGGCCGACATCTTAATCGGACCGGATTTGTTTTCTCGTTCCGGATACCTTCCGAACCTTCATTTAAAATTTCCGCATGCTCGGCAGACATTTGAAGGGATCTACCTCGATTTTCTCATTGTGGCGCTGTCACGGACTTGTGTCCGAATACGAAAGGTCTACGAGTGGCCGACACGGCCGACAGTTTGTGGCCTTAATACAACTTTCAGTGTGACCCATCCCTATCTCTCTCGTATAATTAGTGTTACTCCTTTCGGCCGCGGGGCCTCTAATTTCGGCAATTAATCAAGGGTATTCCCTCGTATGAGGGATGTAAATGACGTCGTGACCTTCATGGCGCGACGGGATTCGGTCCCGACACGAACCATACAATCGTCTGACGAAGTCAGATCGAGCGCACCATGGGCTCTCCGGAGCCCGAATAAATTGTCACTTCTGTGACTGGCACGCCCACGCACTCAATAGACGAAGCCACCATAAGCAAGCGAATTTTAGTGCGTCCACAGGGGGCGCCCCTTGTTTTGGCCTTATTAGGCTAAGTTGTTTATTATGTTTAATATGCTTTGACAACATGGGGAAAATTGGGTTTTTACATTCCCAAGGTACCCCTCCCTAATACTAGATCTGAGGGTAAGGGTGGTCATTTGCCTAGGGTGGTCATTTGCATTCCCAAGGTACCCCTCCCTAATACTAGTCGGAGCGGGCGCTCTAATCGAGAGGTGCGCTCGGGTGAGCGGAGGATCCTCTCGGTGAGCTGCTGTTTCGTCGAGCCTGATGTTCTTGTTGTGCTCTATGGCGTCAGAAATGACGTGTTGGTACCGATTGTTCTGCGGATTTCGAGGTAGGATTGGGCTGTGGTGTCCCAGTAAGTCTTGCTCCTGCGCTCTTGTGTGCGAATGGATTGTGTTCGTCTTGGATTTGAGTTGAGATGTGAAGGTTCCGCGGTGAGTTTCGGGACTCGAGGATAAGCATCGGCGGTTGTCGTTATGGCTCATGCGCGGCTCTTGGCGCGGTGCGTTGCAGTTCGAGGAATTACAGTGGTGGTGCATCGGCAGATGCTGTGGTTGTGGTCTGACGTGACACTCGTTGAGTGTGTCGGAGGCACTGACCTGATGGAAGTGATGGTTTTCTCGATGCTGGAAGGTGATGTTCCCAGCGTGCGCAAGGTTTGAGGTCAGGTCGAGCGTGGAGTTCTTCCGTTGGTCATAGGAGTGTCGGTTTCTCCTTTGGTTGGAGAGTATTGTGTTTGGCTAGGATTGCCGTCTTGCATTGTGTGTTCGGATTGGTTGGCCTTGTGTGCCATGAAGTCCGTGCGAGACGTGCTCCTTGTCTTGGAAAGGTGGTTGCCTGTGAGTAGTTGTGCCCCTTCCCTCGTCATGTAAGGGTGTTGGCGCTTTTCTGAAAGGATGAGTGCCGGTCGGGCGGTGTTCCCATTCTTGGCTGTGCGCGCGTGGATCAGAGTGCGCAGCGGAAGCCTGGTGGGCTTGTAGCCCACTGGTTCAGGATCGTAGCGTTGGTTGCTACGGGCGGATTCCTGAATTTACGTTGAGAATTGGAGGATTAGTCCCTCTGTGTGAGACGTGTTATTGCCGTGCCGTTGCTCGAGATATCGTGGTTCTTGGCACTGGTAGGATGGAGTGTTGGGGAATGAGCTGGCTAGTGTGCTGCATGAGTACCATGTTCCTGTGGTGGAAGGCATGTCAGGCGTCGGTGTTTGACCCGGATGGGGTTGTCGAGGATGTCACCTGACGGTGGTCGAGGACGTGATGGACAGAGTTGGTGGCTTGGTGCCTGACTTGTGTTGGAAGTTGTGTCCTCGGTTGAGATCATCTTTGAAGAAGTGATCTCCGTCAGATTATGGGTTTCTGTTGGTAGCTGCGAGTGACTGGTAAGGCTAGTCTCATAGTCGACCATGGTAAGATGTGTTTTACTTGCGGACCTGTGTGCATTGGTCGTGGTGTTGGTGACCAGGTTGCTGTGATTTTGGATGGCACTTTTCTCCCCTAGGAATCTGTGCCATGCATTGTTCCGGTGGTGTCTTGTGGCTCTGTGATAAGGGTGGAATCGGGATTGGCAGGTGTCCACTTGGATTAATTGAGTCAAGGAATTGATGGGACAAGACGGAAGAGTGACGCCAGTGGGCGGAGGTCTTTTAGTGAGGTTGGCGTCGGATTGGTGGTCCTTGATGGGACGTTGGTGTCGCAATGGTTATCCCTGGTTTGCTGACCATCATGGGATAGTTCCCCTGTGAGTCTGAGTCGAGTGAGGTGATGACCGAAAACATCAGATCTTGTCATTTGGTTTCATCGTGCTCCCCTGAGAGGGTCGAGTTGGCGCGATGATTGAGATCAGACGCGGTGTCCGAGAGGAGTGCAGCTCGAGATGTGGTATCGGTCTGTGTGTGAGTCAGCGGATGGCCTGTCGTGAGTTGAATTGTGCCTGCTGGGCCGGTGAAGGTTTCCCGTTGACAAGCAGTTGGTGACCGGTGTATGGTCTTTCACAGATAATGGATGCAAGTGGTTGCGCATCGAGATTGGTGAGAGCTGCGTATCGGTGAGGCCTTTGGTGGTTATTTCTGTGGTGTGCTTCCCGGATGGAATCTGGGCTTTGTCGAAGTTGAGTTCTGACAGAGTTGGTCCCATGCTGTTGTTGGCTTTCAGCTTGCCATGTGTGGGGTGTTTCATGGTGCTGAGCCGATGTTCGGGTTGCCGTCTGTCGAGATGGCCGCTTGAGCTGGTGGAGGCTCTGTATTGGTTGTTCCCTTGAGAGGGTGTGCGACCTGTCAGCCGGTTGTGAAGCTGACGTGTAATTTAGCATGCTGACCATTGGATGGATCGGTAGCTATTTCTCGTGTCGAGGACTGTGTCTCCTCGGTGAGCGAGATGGCGGCATCGGTGCCATGATTGGTTCTCGCTTATCTGAGGTGATGCCGGACAATGTCTTTTGGTGCGCCTGCTCTAGTGGCCGGTGTGTGCCGCGCGCGGAGCGAGGTGTTGTTCGTGATTGTAGTCCGGCTGTGTCCCTCAGGATCGGTGTTTTTGTGAGAATCGAGATTTTCTGTGCTGGGGCCCTGACAGCGTTGTCAGTTGGCTGAGGTGTTCTTCCCCTGTGACTTGGTGCTAGTCCTGAATTTCGAGGATGAAATTCCTTTAAGGGGGAGGGCTGTAATGCCCCGGATTTTCTTTTGGATCATTTTAGTGGGTCTCGGAGTGTATTTTGTGCTTTACACGTATTTTTCCCTGATGTACCTTCGGAACTCTGTGCAGGGTGAACCGTGACGTTCTCCGACTCCGGGACTGTACCGGCATGTTGTGCTCCTCCCGAGGATCGCGGAGGTAATTTTTCGTAATTTTCTAAATTTCTACAATTTTCAGGTTTTTCTATATATACTAACCCTTTTTCTCTCTCCCCCTCTCATTCTCTCTTTCTCACTCTCTCTCATCTCTTTCTCTCTCCCTCTCCCCGGGCGGTCGACGGTGGCGGAGGAGGGTGAGGCGGCGATGGCGGGAGGAGAGGAACGGGGAACGGGTCGAGGATCGAGGGCCAGTGGCGCGTGGAAGCTCGGCCGCGGGTTCGTGGAATGGCGAGGGTTTCACAACATTTTCTTCGTGGATCGGTGAGCTCGGGGCACGAAATCTTCGGTGGAGGTAGGGAGATGGACCCCCAGCTCGTGTATTCCCTTTCCCGTGAGTTTTGTAGGCCGTGGTGAGTCGAGCGGGTTTTTTTTCGTATTTTGGGGAAATCCATGTTTTGGGAGTGTGAGCCGGATCTCTCGTTTTACGGTATTTTTGGCTGATCCAGGGGTTTAGATGCATGCTAGGGGCTTGGGGATGAATTCCCCTTTGTTTCCCCATCACCCGGTGATCAGGGCATGGATCGAATTTTTGGGTCGTTTCCCGTCGTTTCGCTCTCGGACGGGTGTGATGGTCCTCCAGTGACCATCACATGCTGTGACGCCCCAGGGTGGGTGCGTCACAGGGTCCTGTAGTGTCGACAGGCGTCGGTCTCTCTGGCGGTCTTACGATGAACCGCCAGAGGGTGTGACGCGCCTGGGCTCGACCGCTACGTCCATTTTCGTGTTTTCGGATCGTTAGGATCACGAGTCCCTGACGCGCCTAGGTAGGACCGTCAGAGCCTTGTGACGCCCCTTCATGGGACCGTCGGAGTTGACGCAGCCCATTTTATGACGCGCCTGGGTAGGACCGTCAGAGACTGTGACGCCCCTAGAGGTGTGCGTCACAGCTTGTTTTCTCTCGTCTTCTAACGCACTGGGTTGGGAGCGTCATGGACGGTGACGCATCAGGGCTGGCGCGTCACAGACCGTGACGCACCAGGACTAGCGCGTCACAGTCGGTTTACACCGAGCGTCTGACGGCCCTTTGTTGGTGCGTCAGAGTGGTTGTGACGGTCGAGGCTTGGACCGTTACAGACTATGACGGCCCAAGCTTAGACCGTCAGGCTCTGTGTGGTGCCGAGGTGAGTTTTCATGTTCTCCGCGATCGTTTCACGTTGTGTCGGTCCCTAGTCGACCCGGTCGTGACCCAGTGGTCGACTTGTGATCTTGTGAGTGCCCTAGCCACCCATGGGATTCTATGTCTGTGTTTTAAGGGTGTCGGGAGGACCGTGCTACTTCGTTTAGCGTGCCCGGGGTTTGAGAGTACGGGTGACTTCTCGCGTGTCGGGCTTTCGTGTTACGCTAGACCGAGTCACCGTGTATCGATGGGGGTGCGGTGGGGTCTCCCCCGCATGTCGTGAGTTTTCCTGGAAGATGATTCTCGAGTGGGCCATGTGTTTGGCCTTGGACTGTGAGTCTAGTTAGCGGCGTGGCAGCTTATGCATTGCCCTGGGAATCGTGCTTCTATGCTTTCCGTGTGGGCCATGTGTGAGGCCTTAGACCGTGAGTCTAGTTGCCCAGCCTGGGGCTAGAGGGTTCCCGCTTGTCCCTGAGAAAGGGATTCGGTTTGGTGGCCTGTGAGCTGCCTTGAGAACCAGGTTTTGGCATTTCTGCGTGGCCAGGTGCGTGGCCCGCGGACTGTGAGTCCCGTTTCTTCTCCGACCGTGGTCACCGTGCGACGATGTTGGTACGTGGGACGGTCCCCGTACTTCGTCGGGTTCGGACGTTGTTTTCTGTTGGCTTGAGAGTCTACTCCTTCAGTGACCCTCCACTAGTCGTAGCCTGCTTACACGGAAGTGGTCCCACCTAGGAGTAGGTGGAGAGGTTTACCTTGAGGAAGGTTTTTAGACTGGTTTCCGTCGGGCCCCACGTGTTGCAGCCAGAGTCTGACTGAGGGGAAAACCAGTCAAAGGCCAGACCTGGGACGCATGGTCTGTGTGTGCACACGTGGTTGGGGGCAGTGGACACGCATTGACGAGCGTGACCCCAACTAGTCACATGTTTGTGGTTACTTGTACGGTGTCTCAGTTCCCGCTGGGTCGGAGGGAGACACCTGAGGCGTGGACTAAGACGTTAGTGGATGCATTCGGCCTTGCTTCTACTAGGAGGTACTCCTGTTGAGTCGAGAGTGACAGACTGTCAGTTTCCATGACATCGACCTTCGGGTTTTCGATCGTGCTGACCGTTGAGTTCCGGTTGTTTCGTCGTGGCACGTGTGTCAGTTTTCGTGCTGTGAGACTAGTGTTAGTGGCTTTACCGATGTTGCGTCTTGTTGGTGCGGTATCCGCGACCGGATGGTCGGGGTTGCACCTTAGACAGCGTGTCCAGGTTGGCCGTGTCCTGGGAGATAGGCCTCTACGGCGGGGTTGCCGTGGGTTTTTACTTCGGTAAGTGGTGCTAGTATGGTCCGGTTCCCGACTGCGAGATTGGGACTTCACTTTTTGCTTGGCCGATACAGTAGGAGTAGCTGTAGTGCCGAGTTTTGACCGGCCACCGGGTTTACTATTCCTGCTGTTACGGTTGCACTTGTAGTTACAGCTTTCTGTGCTGCCGTTGTTCTCAGTTGGGGTTCTGCGGGATCCCTACTGGGCCAGTGACAGGAGGCTCACCCCTACTTTTCAGATGTGCCGGTTCTTCCTCGAGGTTCGAGGGGGCGGTGCAGAGGTCCTCAGTTGCCAGCTCGCCGGGTCGAGTGTTCAGTCGGCATGTGGTACGTTTTACTGCTTTAGACTATACTTTCTGTTGGACTGGACTCTGTTGTAACTATAGTTATTTATTTATTTCTGTTAATTGTTGAATTATCCTACTTTATTTCCTATTTCTTTGTGCCTCCACAATCCTTTTAGCCCTTCCGAGCCCTCCCGGCTCGTGGGCGGCAGGACGAGTCTTGGGTTATCGGGTCTTTTCCGATAATCGGACTCTCGGGTTGTTACAGCCGCCCTCTTCCGCTCTCCTCTATGCCCTTGCAGCTGTGAGTGCTTCAATTCTTGAGGTGTGATTCCTCCCTACCAGTCCCCCTTTGAGTGTGAAGCTCATCGCCGCCGCCGCCGCCATCGCACCGCCGCCGTCACTTCATCGGTGTTCTGTCCACTCTGGACAGAAGCCTAGTCAGCGATTTTTAACTCTCAATCAGTAGGTCAGATCATGATGAAATTTGGAGGGTAAGTTCCTCACGTCCACCCTAGCCTCCATAAAAAAATTCAGGTTATTTACCCCTCGTTTACCATTTTTCCCAATCTATTCTTCCCACCCCCAATAATCTGCCTCCTATGCAGATCCACCAACCAGCAAGTTACCTCCTCGCTAGTTTCACCCCCATTCCCATTTCAAAATGATCTGAAATTCTAACTGGGAGCTCTGTCCACCAAAGCCATCGTCTCTAATGTATTTTGTGATTTTAGAATTTTTATTTCCCATCCAAAAAAGCTATGCTATTTCCCAAATCTGTTCTGCCCCTACAGTCTAGATCCGACCCATCTCTGTTAGAAAATCCCTTTCCCATATCAAACCTCCACCCAAAATTACCAAAAAAATATCCACAAGTTCCTTACTTCTTCCTCTATCTCTCATAAAAATCCCAACATCCAGATCCACCGTTCTCCCTCCGGTCAACCCTCATTGATGTGACACGACCTAAGGGTGCAATGGTATCAACCAAATGAACCTCGGACCTAGACTTGCAAGCCCACTTACAAATTAGCGGACTCGATGTTGGCGGACCGATATCGCAACACAACCCTTTCCCCGTGGTGACTAAGTGATGGTAGGGTGGATTCGAGAGCCTAAACCACGCTGCTTAGGGTGATGACTTGGCCAATGAGTTCCCCTCCCTTGGATTGGAGCACCCACATCAGTGGGGCGGACGCCGTGCCTTGAGGGTACGGGGATCTCTCCTCACTCAAACCGCGGTGGCCACTCGTGATCGGGAATCACGGGACCGGGCACTCTCTTCCTCGCCGGCTGAACTTAGAAATGATACTAAGAAAACACAAATATCCAGGGAGGGTTCAGCATATACCTGACCGGTGTGAGGACACCGGCCCCGAGTCGGAGACGTGGGCGAGCGGGGAAGCGTGTGTTCCCCACACGCCGCGCCGGGGAAGCTTGACCTGCCCAAGAGAAGTTACAACACTACACCTCTCGCAGGAGGGGGATCTTGGGGTGGGGGTTAATGGATATTACAACCAAAATTACCTCCACGCAGGGAGGGGCCTTCAGCCGGCCAAGCGGGGAGGGGAAAATGAGCAAGGAACACCGAAGATGGAGATTGCCGATTCTGCCCGCGTTCTGTGGGTGCTGACAGCCGAGTGGAGAACCGACTGCTGCGACTGCTACCGATTTTTGTTGGGGACGAAACCACCTGGAAAAGCTTCGTAGGAGGCCAGGGAAGTCGTCCAATTTTTGCTGAATTCTTCTGGTGTCGAGGCTGATCTGGATGGAGGCCCGAACAGGGAGGCAGACCCTCGGACTGGCAGCTTCTGATTTCTAGCAGTAAGTTGCAGAGGGTGCCCCGACAGCTCCCGGACTCGGAATCAAGCACCGTCAGAGTCGCTGGAACCGTGGATGAGTCTTCTGTGCAGAAAAACTGACGGGGAAGCCAACCGATGTCGAGAAGATCAGGGGACGCAGAACAATGGCGACTGGTCGATGCAGACTGTGGGCAGCAGGACCGTGTAACTGAGGGAGAAAAAGGATAACTCCTTCCACGGGATGCCGAACGGAGTTCCGCTTCTTGATTCTGAAAGTAGACAGGAAGAAGAAGAACTTTGTAGAAGAGCTCGTGGCCTGATTCCTCGGGGGTTTGCCGTGGTGAAGCTTTCTCTCCGGATCAGGATCTCTGCAGAGCTAGCTCCTGATTTCCAACAGCTGGTTGCAGAGGATGCCCCGACAGCTCCCGAACTCGGAATCGAGCACCGTTGGTGTCGTTGGAATCGTGGACAAGTCCTCTTCGCAGAAAAACTAACGGGGAGGCCAGCCGATGCCGGAGAAGACCAGGGATCTCTGAACACTGATGACTGGTCGATGCAGACTGTGGGTAGCAGGACGACGGAGCTGAGGGAGAAAAATGATAACTCCTGCCACAGGATGCCGAACGGAATTCCGCTTCTTGATTCTGAAAGTAGACAGGAAGAAGAAGAACTTTGTAGAAGAGCTTGTGGGCTGATTCCTCCGAGGTTCGTCGTGGCAGAGCTTCTAATCCGGTTCTGGTACTCAGCAGGGGCAGCTCTGCGCAGTTGTGGGAGAACGGATCTCCCGGTCAGCTCGGAGCTCGGAAGGGGACGAGACCACCGCCGTTGCGAAGAGGACAGGCAGCCGCTTCTATGGACTACTCTTGGGCTTCCAGGAACGTCCGGGAGAGGTCGGGGTCGCTGCTGCAAGCTTCAGGTCTTCTGCAGGTCCTCTTACTCTAGATGGTAGAAGGTGGGGTGATGGAGGTGAACAAGGGAAGATGGAGAGGATGAGAGGGGGGCGACCCTAACCAAAGGGGAGGGGTCTTGGGCGCCCTAGGGCTATGGAGGGAAGGGGATTTTTGAATTCAAATGGTCTAGGGAAGTGGAGGGTTGCATGGGGGAGAGGGAAGGGTGCTTGGGAAAGGGATGAGGTGGTTGGAGGGTGGCTTAGTGATTGGGGATGCTCCCTTGGGACTAGGGGGTGGAGTAATGGGATGTGTGGGGAAGGGGAGTGGCCTTTAATGGGGGTAGGTGGGAGAGTGGTGGTTGGGAAGGGAGGAGAGAGAAAATTTTCGAAATTGGGTGTGGAGGAGAGAGAAAGGGGAGTGAAAGAGAGAGATTAAGAGAGGGATGGGTGGGATTCTCTCCCTAAGGTTTCTCACCTCACTAATGGATTCACTCCACCATAAAAATGAAGATAGAACTCACAAAATGGCACATTTTTCATTCATTGATTCATTCCCCTCAAATGAAGGAAATGGGGCCCTATATATAGGAAACCCACATTTTACAATAAGACCCTGACAAAAGACTTAATAACAAATAACCGAAGGGGTAGGGGGGCTCATGGGCCAAGCCCAATGAATTGGGCCCAATAGCACACTAAACAATCTAATGACACTCAAACTTAGGAAAATAAATGCAAGACCTAGGGACATGACTCAAATAAAATGAAAATTACATAATTATGACTCAAAGAAAATATGAAAATTACATGAACTGAATCAGAAAAATGTGACGGACATAATGGAACCATGCTGGTGAACAACCGGTAAATATGAAGGGTGAGAGATGCCCCCATCATACTCCCGGGGTGCGAAGAGCTCGACTCCGTCGAGTAAGAGTCTTTCCTAGCTCGCCCATGTGTCCACCATCGTGGCCGGCCCTTCCACCTCACAAGATACTGCTGGATTGCCCTGCTCCTGATGGTGTCATTATGTTTAACTAGTATCAAATCTTTGTGCTCATGCCGGGCTCTCAAGGTTAGAAGGGGATTCTTATTGGTGGGGTCACTCTTAAAAGGGGGTATGGGCTCAATATCCTCGCTAGGTGCCACCGCGGGGCCCTTGCAGGGCACAAGGTCCGCCACACTACAATGAGGGTTGACCCCATATTCCTTCAGAAGGACCAACTCATTGGCATTTATGCTCAATCGCCCCAAGACCTTAAAGGGTCCAGTCTCTCGATCCCTGAGCGTAGAGGCGACTCTAGGGAAGAGCCTCTTCATCCTGACCATCAGATAGTCACCCTCTTGGAAGTCTTGGTTTCTTTTGCAGGTATCAATTCGCCTTTGACAAATCCTTTTACCTTTGATGATGGGCCTGCAAGTATGCAATCCTGAGACATAGTTGGTGAATGCTAGCACTCTATTGGATGTTGGGGGTCCCGGGCACCCAAATGTGGACCTAGCATGTCTAGACTCCCTATGAAGATTAGTGAGGATAGGAGGGCCTGGACCTCCAAATGTAGCTCTATCATGCAAAGGGGTGGCAAATGCCGGGGGACCCGGACATCCAAGAATGCACCTATCATGCTTAAGACTCATGATGAATGGAGGTGGACCATTACATCCGAAAATGGTCCATTCATGCTTCCTACTTGACATGTGGGTGATGTGAATGAATGGACCCGTCTTATGAATCATGCCAAGTGATGTGTTGTGCCAAGACTTATGCATTCCTATCCCAAAGATGACTTCCATGTGTATGGGTGTGGGATGGCCTTTGAACTTCCATGTGAAAGGGTCAAAAGGATCTAGGAAGGTGGGCATTATGGAGAGGGGCTCTTCCTTGCTTCCTAGGCATATGGTATCACATGGGTAACTAGGCTCCCATTGGAAGGGATCAAAGGGGTAATGGACTGGGCTTCCTAGAGGAAGGAACTCTATGTCCACATGGTCTACGCATAGTGGGTCATCCTTCCCCAAGGTAACTGGACCAAGGTCTTTAGTGGGCCAGTCGATCAAGGTACTTGGGATCTTAATGGTAGTGGAGTGGACCATGATGGGTTCTTCATCCATGGGGAGAATGAGAAGGAGGTCACTAGTGTAGCAACCAATGGTGAAGACTGAGGTGATAGAACCATCACATGGGTGGATGAGACTAAGTCTTCTTGGGTGGGCCGCTCCTATGGTCAATAAGCAAGTCAACTTTAGTTGCCATTCTAAACCCTTGAGGAGATCATCCCAACCATTTACCTCATAGTAGGATTGGAATGTGGTGTGATAGGAGTTAATGGGTGCTAATTGGAAAGGGTGCTCCATGGTTGGGGTTTGAAAGTACAAGGCATGAGGGATGGGATTTTGCTTGAGCCATTTGATGATGAGTTCTCCTACGGTCACCACCTTTTGCGTGAGATTGAGTGGTTTGGGGAGGTATGTGTTTGTTTGGACGGGGATGAGTTGATGTCCTTCTTCCTTATTGATAGGAGTATGAATTTCCTTGAATGTGGGGAAGGGATTTGGGTTGGTGTCCAATCCCGGGGATTTGGTCTTGTGGGCCGGGTTCTCCTCATGTTCACTCATGACCTCATTCATTCTTTGAAGTGGGTTGAGAGGGCATGGTGGCCGGGTATGGGGCTCCGGTGGGTGAGGGAACAAAAGGTTGTTGAAACCATAGGCTCCCGGGAGATGTGGGGGATGAACTAGGCAAGACCAACGCAATGGGTGGAAGGTGGTATTCCGTTCATCAAGCCATTGTTTCCCTAGGATTATGCAAGGGCCTTCCAAAGTACCAATTTGACACCATGCTCCATCAAAGTATTTGATCTCTCCAAACCATTTATGGAATTCAACGAAGACTAGGTCTCCGTTGTGCACAATTTGTCCGGTCGTAGAGAGGGTGGCTACAATTTCGGGGGATACCCAATTATCTTCTACCATGTAGATGAAGTCAATTTCTGTGGGGCTCCCATTAGGTAGGTATGCTTGGGATATGATGGGAATTTGGGCCTTTTGGTCTGTAGACTCAATGACAATGGGAGGTGGATAATGCATGGAACGATCCGATGAGAACTCTAATGCAAGCGTGCCCATGGACTTGACTTGTGAGAACAAGTCAAAGACTTGCTCTGATACCACTTGATGTGACACGACCTAAGGGTGCAATGGTATCAACCAAATGAACCTCGGACCTAGACTTGCAAGCCCACTTACAAATTAGCGGACTCGATGTTGGCGGACCGATATCGCAACACAACCCTTTCCCCGTGGTGACTAAGTGATGGTAGGGTGGATTCGAGAGCCTAAACCACGCTGCTTAGGGTGATGACTTGGCCAATGAGTTCCCCTCCCTTGGATTGGAGCACCCACATCAGTGGGGCGGACGCCGTGCCTTGAGGGTACGGGGATCTCTCCTCACTCAAACCGCGGTGGCCACTCGTGATCGGGAATCACGGGACCGGGCACTCTCTTCCTCGCCGGCTGAACTTAGAAATGATACTAAGAAAACACAAATATCCAGGGAGGGTTCAGCATATACCTGACCGGTGTGAGGACACCGGCCCCGAGTCGGAGACGTGGGCGAGCGGGGAAGCGTGTGTTCCCCACACGCCGCGCCGGGGAAGCTTGACCTGCCCAAGAGAAGTTACAACACTACACCTCTCGCAGGAGGGGGATCTTGGGGTGGGGGTTAATGGATATTACAACCAAAATTACCTCCACGCAGGGAGGGGCCTTCAGCCGGCCAAGCGGGGAGGGGAAAATGAGCAAGGAACACCGAAGATGGAGATTGCCGATTCTGCCCGCGTTCTGTGGGTGCTGACAGCCGAGTGGAGAACCGACTGCTGCGACTGCTACCGATTTTTGTTGGGGACGAAACCACCTGGAAAAGCTTCGTAGGAGGCCAGGGAAGTCGTCCAATTTTTGCTGAATTCTTCTGGTGTCGAGGCTGATCTGGATGGAGGCCCGAACAGGGAGGCAGACCCTCGGACTGGCAGCTTCTGATTTCTAGCAGTAAGTTGCAGAGGGTGCCCCGACAGCTCCCGGACTCGGAATCAAGCACCGTCAGAGTCGCTGGAACCGTGGATGAGTCTTCTGTGCAGAAAAACTGACGGGGAAGCCAACCGATGTCGGAGAAGATCAGGGGACGCAGAACAATGGCGACTGGTCGATGCAGACTGTGGGCAGCAGGACCGTGTAACTGAGGGAGAAAAAGGATAACTCCTTCCACGGGATGCCGAACGGAGTTCGCTTCTTGATTCTGAAAGTAGACAGGAAGAAGAAGAACTTTGGAGAAGAGCTCGTGGCCTGATTCCTTGGGGGTTTGCCGTGGTGAAGCTTTCTCTCCGGATCAGGATCTCTGTAGAGCTAGCTCCTGATTTCCAACAGCTGGTTGCAGAGGATGCCCCGACAGCTCCCGAACTCGGAATCGAGCACCGTTGGTGTCGTTGGAATCATGGACAAGTCCTCTTCGCAGAAAAACTAACGGGGAGGCCAGCCGATGCCGGAGAAGACCAGGGATCTCTGAACACTGATGACTGGTCGATGCAGACTGTGGGTAGCAGGACGACGGAGCTGAGGGAGAAAAATGATAACTCCTGCCACAGGATGCCGAACGGAATTCCGCTTCTTGATTCTGAAAGTAGACAGGAAGAAGAAGAACTTTGTAGAAGAGCTTGTGGGCTGATTCCTCCGAGGTTCGTCGTGGCAGAGCTTCTAATCCGGTTCTGGTACTCAGCAGGGGCAGCTCTGCGCAGTTGTGGGAGAACGGATCTCCCGGTCAGCTCGGAGCTCGGAAGGGGACGAGACCACCGCCGTTGCGAAGAGGACAGGCAGCCGCTTCTATGGACTACTCTTGGGCTTCCAGGAACGTCCGGAGAGGTCGGGGTCGCTGCTGCAAGCTTCAGGTCTTCTGCAGGTCCTCTTACTCTAGATGGTAGAAGGTGGGGTGATGGAGGTGAACAAGGGAAGATGGAGAGGATGAGAGGGGGGCGACCCTAACCAAAGGGGAGGGGTCTTGGGCGCCCTAGGGCTATGGAGGGAAGGGGATTTTTGAATTCAAATGGTCTAGGGAAGTGGAGGGTTGCATGGGGGAGAGGGAAGGGTGCTTGGGAAAGGGATGAGGTGGTTGGAGGGTGGCTTAGTGATTGGGGATGCTCCCTTGGGACTAGGGGGTGGAGTAATGGGATGTGTGGGGAAGGGGAGTGGCCTTTAATGGGGGTAGGTGGGAGAGTGGTGGTTGGGAAGGGAGGAGAGAGAAAATTTTCGAAATTGGGTGTGGAGGAGAGAGAAAGGGGAGTGAAAGAGAGAGATTAAGAGAGGGATGGGTGGGATTCTCTCCCTAAGGTTTCTCACCTCACTAATGGATTCACTCCACCATAAAAATGAAGATAGAACTCACAAAATGGCACATTTTTCATTCATTGATTCATTCCCCTCAAATGAAGGAAATGGGGCCCTATATATAGGAAACCCACATTTTACAATAAGACCCTGACAAAAGACTTAATAACAAATAACCGAAGGGGTAGGGGGGCTCATGGGCCAAGCCCAATGAATTGGGCCCAATAGCACACTAAACAATCTAATGACACTCAAACTTAGGAAAATAAATGCAAGACCTAGGGACATGACTCAAATAAAATGAAAATTACATAATTATGACTCAAAGAAAATATGAAAATTACATGAACTGAATCAGAAAAATGTGACGGACATAATGGAACCATGCTGGTGAACAACCGGTAAATATGAAGGGTGAGAGATGCCCCCATCACTCATTCTCAAGCAGATCCAAATCTGTCCTGCCAGATGTGAACCTGAGAGCCAGCCTGTTATAAATTCCACCACGTCCACTATAGAGAGATTAAAATTCCTATAACAACAGAGGGTTGTAGATCTCCGAGAAAGCTTTCCAACGGCGCTAGTCTCGCGTCGTTCTGAGCTTTGGTCTGATCGCAGCAGCTGTTCTCGCCGGGTCGCGCAGTGCTGTGACAACATAATAGGACCGTGGGCAGCAATCAACAACGTCCCCGATCGGATCGCCTCGCCTCCCACGAGGCGAACCAGCGTGATCCCTTCCAAGGGGTCATCCCTCCAAGTGTCCCCACTGCAGCGGTATCACTCCCCAGCGCGCTCGGCCCTCCGACCAAGACGTGGGCCCCATGTTCGTTGGCACGCGTTACCACCGGAGATGTCCACGAAGCTGTCCGTCAACCCAAGATCGGTCCTCCCGGGCCCCACTTGTAGCCCTTTACCTCCTTGCGTGGAGTGGGCATAGAAATTCATTTCTGTAAATTATTGTAATTGTTTGTACCGGGAGTTACTATCTTGGCCGGGATCGTCTTCCCCACGCCCGGGTAGCGTGGAGGTAAACTCACCACTCTCTCTATCACATTTGCTTATTTCGTATTTATTTGTATATGCCGCTACGAGTGATAGGTTACTAGCTCGATTCAATTTAAACACCGCTGCGAGAGAGAGAGCGAAACCCGTCCCGTGACCCGATCCGGGCACGAAAGAGAGCCGACTACCCGACTCATCGCCAGTTCCTCAACCGCGCAAGATCCCGCGTTTCCCTCGCTAGGGACGTCCGCGAGCTAGAGTCCCAGGTCGCGTCTCCGTCCCGCATCAAAGATGTTAGACGATGAAGCGTCCAACCAGAGGCCTTAAATGATACAACGACCAACTATGAGAGATAGACGATATATCATCTAAGTTTGAGAAGTTAGACAATGCGGTGGAGTTAGATGATGACGTGGATGGAGAAGTTAGACGATACAACGCCTAAATAGAGACATTAGATCGATGAAAGAAATTAGGTGATAGATAAGATGATGAACAGTAGGTGCAACATAAATTAGACGATACAACGTCCAAAATAGAAGAAAAGGTAGACAGAAGAAATATAGATGATGTAGAAACAATGAACTTGGGTCTTATATAATTATACGATGCATTTAGATGATGAAGAATTAAATAATAAAATTAAGGTTTTGAGAATTAGACGATGGACCCAAACGATGAAGGATTAAATAATGGACTTAAGGTTTTAAGATTTTGAGCGATGAAATTAAATAATACAGGAATTGGATCGTGTGGGATTCCCAGGGTACTGGCTGCCCAGTTTCCAAGGTGGCCAGGGTACGAGCCACCCAAGACCCAAGGCAGCCATAACCTTGGCCGCCCAGTCCCCTTTGAAACGACCATCGGCCTGGCCACCTCCTGATAACCGCCCGTCAACTCCATGATTCCGCCCGCTCTCAGCACGTCCTCCACAGCTATTCCCACTTCGAGGGGTCGAGGTGCGCGTAGTATCACACGTCCTCAACCTACGGATTGGTCCGAATCCCTTTCAGGCGGATCTAACTCTATTTTTGATTGTTTTCACGGAGAAAAATTCCCCCCACTTAAAAAAAACCCGTCCTAAACAATCTAGGAGGGGGTTGGATATTTTGAGGGGGGGGGGGGGGTTGGCAGTTCGGTGAGCCCGGGGAGAGCTATGAGGATGAGGGGAACCCTTACTGACCTTCCTCTTTGTTGATCTGAGAAGAAGAACTTGAAGTCGAAGAGCTCCGCCACGGAAGAGGCTCAGGTTCCATGAGGCGGCCATCGACATGGCCGCCTGCATCCCTTGAACGGCCACATATTTGGCCCCCTTCTGTTGATCGATGGGCAAACCCCATCTTTCTTCCTTTGTTCTCTATCTTGCTACATTTTAGCTCATTTTAGTGCATTCATGCATAATAGATTTTTCTGAATCCCTATTTGAAAGAGGTTTTCAACCCAAAACATAGAGAAGGCGGATGGTCGATAGTCTCGGCTATCTCCCTTCCCAACCCCCTTCCTGGTACGACTGACCCCATTTGCAAGTTTTCTTTTCATCTCTGAGCATATGCTACATCTTCTCAGTCTAATGGTCTATTTTTTATATTTACTGGTTAATTCGTAGGAACTTCACGTTTGACTCGCAGACTCGAGCTCCTCTTTCTTGACCGGCTGAGATCGAGGACAGGCAGGACCTATGACCCCTCTTCAAAGGCATTTACGATCATTCTTTCTTTGTGAGGCTCAGGTATAAGTATAGCACCCAATATTTTTTGGATTAGAATCTGTGGGTTCTGGAGCACTTTCGTGGATCCCGAATCGAGTTTTGTTATTAAATCAGAATTTTCGCCATCTCACCTTCGGTTCACTATGTAGGGTGAACCGTTGAGTTTTCGGGCTTCGGGACATTACAAGCATGTTGTGCGTTTTTCGAGGATCGTGAGTGTGATTTTTCTCCATTTTTCTTATTTTTTAGAATTTTTAAATTCTAAAATAATTTCTATAAATATAACCCCCACCCCCCTTTCACCCACATTCTCACACTCTTTCCATCTCTCCTCTCATTTATCTCATTCTCTCCCTCTCTTCTCTGGGTGGCCGACAGAGTTGGAGGCTGGGGAGGCAGAGGCGATGTGGGGGCGAAGAGCGGCGAGGATGGAGCGAGGAATGGGGCGATGGTGCGCCGTGCTCCCATTCGTGGATTCGAGACGTTGGCGCCCGTTCGAGTGCCATTTTAGCGTGGAATTGGCATCCTAGGCGCGGGTAATCGTCGGTGGAGGTAGGGGGATAGATGCCTAACCCTTGTACTTTGTTTCCCCACGATTTTGTGCTGAATGGAGCGAGTTTGAGTGGGTTTTTCTTTTTTGGGGGTTAAAATGCATGTTTCAGGATGTGAGACAAATCCGCCGATTTGGGCGGTGATCTTCGATTTAAATGTAAGATTTCGAGCTAATGGCATGTTGGGGTGTGATTCCCCTCACTTTGGTGGAGTTTTTCTCGTGATTTGAGGCCGGAATGAGGCGGAACGTGTTATGTTAGTGGCATGGATGTGTGTATAGGGTAATTGATGAAATCGCCCATTTCTTTGGTCATTTTGTGGGTTTTTTGAGTCCTTCCAGTGAGTGGAAGGCAAAGGAGTCACTTTCTTGTATTTTCCCCTTTGTACGAGACAAATGGGGTGTGGAACGGACAATTTCGCGTGGATTAACAAAGGTCCAGATCGAAACGAGAACGTGGTCATCTTTTGAACTGCGTTCAGCTTCTGGATAATGAATGCGGCGTGAACAGATACCGCGATCATTTGAGAAGCCCATGGTGAGGCGGTCATAGATGTGGTAGAATGACCAACTGTGACTTGGGCTGACCATGGTCCTCCGGTAGACTGCGATCACATTAACGCGGTCGACCCTCAACTGCGTTCCCAGCCTATCGACTGAATCCAGTCTTTTGCTCGTTTTGACCTCCGGTCAACTCGGTTGAGAACCTTTGGTTGACCGTTGGCCCGTAGGTGTCCCAGACACCTCGTGGGGACCAGATTCATGTTTTTGGGTGTTCGGAGGAACCATTGTATCTTGATTAACGTGCCAGTGTAGTTTTGAGGGTCCGGGTGACCCCATGTGTTTCAGACTTCTTTGTTGTGCTAGATCGAGTCACCGTGTACCTATGTAGGTGCGGAGGGCTGTCCCGACACAATGTTAGCTTCTTCAGAAAGTGGTTTTCTGTGTGGGCCATGAGTATGGCCACTGACCATGTGTCATGTGACCCAGCCAGGGGCTGGGGGCTTCCTAGTCTCCCTTAGAAAGGAAATGGACCCGACGATTGTGAGCCGCCTTATGAACTCTTTTAACCATGGTTTCTGACTCTTAGACTTGGATGGTTCGACGGCATGGTGTGGTACGATGCAATGGCCTTGGGATGAGTCGTATAACTCTATGGCCATTAGACTAGTGAGTCTAGCTAGTCGTTCTGAGTTTGGTGGCACTGTACCACCCTATGTTTCGAGTTACTCGTGATGGGCGCGTGCGTATCCTATCAGTACTCCGGTGGTTTCCTTTTGAGAGTTTCTATGTCAAGTGACCCCCCACTAGTCGTAACCTTCTTACAATACGCGGGTGTTGACTTACCTGGGAGTGGTAGAGCGGCTTTCCCAGAGAGAGGGTTTTGGGCTGGTTGCCGTAGGGCCTCCCACTATGGTGGCACGAGTCTGGGCTAGGAGGAAAACCAGCTAGAGGGCATGACGTAGCGCAGCCAGTCAGTGTGTGCACACGTGGTCGGGGACTACGGACGTGTGCTGACGAGCACGACTCCAACTAGACCCTTGTCCTTGTGTTACTTATACGGTGTCTCAGTTTTCGCCTGGGGCGAGTAGGGAGACACCCGAGGCGCGGACTCAGTCATCAGTGGACACATCTAGCCTTACTTCTAGTGGGCAGGTTCTCCCATCACATGACACACGACTCTCATGACTCGAGGTTTGAGTTCCCGTCAGTGAGATGTGGTTGTTCGGGTGATTTTTGTGTACGTTTGTGGACACCTAAAATATGATGGCAGGCAAGCCAAGCAAGGACCGCTCAAGAAAGAGAAAGAAAGCCCTTGAGTAGCAGGCTGCGTCGACGCAGCTCATTATCTGCGTCGACGCACTTGAAGATGAGACGTTGGAAAGCTGTCAGGCGACCAACGCTGGCGTCGACACATCTCCTCGTCCGCGTCAACGCCCCTGAAGAGCGAAACAGAAAAGGCCATTCTGGCTCATTGGCTGCGTTGATGCACTGAAACCGTTGCATCAACGCGACTGAAGACATGAAATGAGTGAAGGCTCTGGATGGCGGGCTACATCGACTCACGATGTCAATAGCGTCGACGCACCCGAAGAAGATATGAGGAAAAGGTTCCTGGTAGTAGAAGGCTATGTTGACACAGTAGCCTGCAAGCTGCATTGATGCACCCTCAGCACGCGGTGAAGATCGTACAGCACGTGGTTCAATCGCGGCACACGTTCTACACAAAGATTCAATCAAAGCTCCTTCTAGAAGGCCGTACAGGACGCGTGGGAGGATAATCTCCAATCATTGGAGGTTATTACTGCCCTCCTTGCCTTGGAAAAGAAGAAAAAGCCCATGCTCCTGCTATAAAAAGAGGGAAGAACGTCCAGAAGAGGTTGACTCTCCCGCGGCTCTATTTTCTCTCCTTTTGCCAGTGCTATTCGAAAGCTCTCCTAAGGGGTGATTTCCAGAGCTTATCTGCTACCCCTGTCCATGAAGAGAAGGAGAGGAAGGGAAGAGAGAATAGGTGTGCTGCTTGGGGAGGGAGAGGAGTCAATGCTCCGCCCTCCCCCATCTTTCTTTCTCTTGCTGTGTATTTTCTTTCTGATTTGCCATTTCCCAGACCTGTCGTTGTTGGGACGCTGTATCATTTTCTGTTCTAAGGAATGAATGAAATGTTCTGGGTTCTATTCATATATGAGTATGCTCTGTCTCACACTTTTTATATTCTTAGTTCCCAATTCGCAGGGTCTGCTATCCGGTTCTCTTTCTTCCTCTTTTGTTTCATCGCTTGGAGGAGAACGTTGTGCTGTGAAGGAGGTGTAGGCCCAGCCCATCCAGTCATAATGGATGGGGTTTGGGCTCTATTCCCTTCGATCTGCTGGTTTCAAGGCCGTTCTCATTCACCTTTCTGTCCCCCGTGACAGATTCAAGCCCCATGGGCTATATCAATTCCATAGTTCCTTCCCCAGTACCTAGATGGGTCATCACTCTACGCTTTGATTCAGGTTCGCTTCACGTACCCAATCTGCTTGACCTTTGCCTGCTTGATATGTGAAAGCTCTTGGCTCTATGTATGATTTTTCTTTTAAGGAGATGGCCATATGTCTCTTCACCCATGTTCATGGTCTGTTGAGACTCTGGCCCAATCCTAAATGTGTTGAGATACATGTTTTCTGCTCTCTCTCTCGATCCTCAGCCCCGGCTCATTTTGAAGCTACTGTTCACGGCATAAGAATCCCCTTGGTTCACACGCCAATCCTACACCGACGTCATACTGTTTGTGTGAATGCCCGCAGGGTGTTGCATAAAATTTTTACCTGCATGATTGCACCATTTCATGTATGTACGAGAGTGGCAGCCAACCCCTTTTGCGCTCCCTGCATTTCACATGCACTATGTTGCTATCCTGGTTATGCACCCCTTTAGCTTACAGCATAACAAGGTTCTTGACATCACTATCTTGCATCTCCATTTGGAGCACAGGCTCGCTAGTTGCCCAAGCGTGGCTCGTGACTCCAGTCCCTGGAGAAACAGCATATAATCGTTGGTTTCATCGAATGTTTTTATGACATGAGACCCGTCAAAGGGGGAAGGGGCACATTCTACCGTCGAAGGTTATTTTTAACCGATTGAACCCCATACCCACCCTTGCATCCTAGGGGCTCACCTCTTAATGGTTGTGTCTCTGATAAATTGCTTTATAAAGTGTTGAATATCAATGGCCATGTGGCCGACATCAGCCAGATGCACATCTCGGAGTTGGAAATGACACTAACCCATGGGTCACCGGCACCCCTTGTAGGCTAGTCCTCGGGGTGTCCATGCCCAATTCGGATTTTAAGGATGTTGCCACTTCCGTGCGCATCCTCGAACGTTGCCGCTTCCGTGCTCATCCTTCTTGTTTGAGGCCATCTCAGAATTTCTGTGGATGTGCTTCCTATTTTTCACCCCCGACGCCTGGGTCTAGGGGAGGTGCTGCCCAAATTTTATAAGAATTTTAGACTTAACGAAAAAATGAACTAATGACAAGAACATGAGCAATTCCGCGTAGAGGACATGAGCATATAGAGATCAATGCTTTACTGGCAACAATAAGGAAAAGAAACTGATAAAAAAATGATGAAGTGAAAATGGTGAAAAAAATGAAAGAAAAAATGAAATATGTTGATGGCAATCAGTGAATTAAGAAAATGGACATAACATTGCATAATCATGCAACAATCTGCATTTTTGCACCCATAATTACTTAATGATGCATCAATCTGCATTTTCACATCCATATCCATATAGTCATACAACAAATCTACATTTTTGCATCTATAACACTGTATAATCATAATCATATAGCAAGTATGCACTTTTGCATCCATATCTGCATATTTGCAAAAAGGAAAACCCAATTGAAGTCTGCTCTGAAGGAGTCGACCCTTAGGGTCGACCCCTTTCTGTTCAAGCTCTGTCTACCACTTGCCGTATCAGGGGTCGACCCATAAGGGTCGACCCCCTTTGAATATGGCCGCTATCCAATGATAGTATCTTGCTAAAACCCCTTTGCATGCATTGTAGTATCTACATAAACATAATTAAAATTCCCCCCTCCCTCGTGCATTCCCTTGCATTGAGCAATTCGTCCACACTTGCAGTGAAGCATGCATGCATTATGTGCATGAACTAATCCCATATGTCTATCATTCAGGCGTGCTTGGCTGCCTTCATACCAGGGAACATTCCTGCAAGAACTCTATTAAGACCCCCATGCATGAACCATTCTTGTATGCTTGATTGCCATGACCTATGGTATATTAAATGGTGGGTGAAAAAAGTTGGGTTATGATAGTTGGACACTCCCATGATGTGCGAGGGCATACCTCCACCTCGTACCAAGGTCAAATTACATGAATACATTGATGAATCCATGCATATTTGCATGCACAAAATTGTTTGCGTCATCATCTTCAAGAATATAATTTCTCCCTTGAATGCATGCCCTCTCACGCGCTCACCCATAAAAAAAAGAAAGATAGCATTGAACAAATAACAAACAAACAATGTGAGAAGAGGGCTGGGTCAGCCATTGACATCAGCTACGTCGATGCAGCCTTCGTCACATTGCTCCCATGCGTCACGATGTCCTCCCTGGAATTGATGCAAGGGTCGTGCTCACCCCCAGTAGGACCCGTGCGTCGACGCGGTGCCCTCCACGCGTCAACGCATCAATTCATTTCAGCTTTCTGGGCACACTCTACGCGTCGACGTGCTGAGACCCAGCGTAAACGCAGTGACCTTCTCACGCCCCCCCTCTACAGTCTCTACGCACTGTGCGTCGACGCAGTCTGGGCCCTACGTCGACGCAGTAGTCTTTGGCCTTCCTTGTGTGTTAAAAGAAACAAAAAAAGGGGAAGAGAGATTAATAATAAAAAGGAATGATAATAAGAACAACAATCATAAAGATGAAGAAATGAAATGAAATGATGACAATAATAATATAATCTACAAGCAAAAGAAAAATAAAATGATAAAGAAATGATTAAGGAAAATTAAGGAAAGAACGATAGTGAGAAACAAAGAAATGATGAAGATGAATAATGTTAATAAACAACGTGAAGCATGTTTACAGCATAATAACACTAAATAAACAAACATCAAAAATCTTCTTAAGAGATTAAGGGCTTTTTGCCCATGGCTTCTCCCACTCCTGGACCCTATGCAAGGGGATATTGACCCGGCCTCTTCATGTCGAGCTCGGATCTTGGGGGTCACCTCATGACGGCCACGATTCGATCCTGTCTTAGGCCGATATTTCGTTGTTTCCAGGTTGGCCCCCTCTTACGGGTTCACCCTCACTTCTATAACATTAAAATTGCCATTGTGCGGCAAACATTTGGCAATTTTCCCAATTTAAAGCGGTCAAATAAATTGCCGATCTCACTCTATTCCGTACACTTCTCAGGGGAACGCTTTGTCGAGTTTTAGAACTTCCGTCATGCCTTTCATCGGTATTAATTTCAGGCCCGAGGGCCCTCCTTTCTTGGTGACTAATACAGGGTTTTCTCTCCTCTGGGGATGTAATGCCCTGGATTCTTATTAGGTCTTTCAGATCTTCTTCGGAGAGTTTCGGATTGCTTTTGTGGGTCCTGAGTTGAGTTTTACGATCCACGTGAGTTTTTCTCTCGTACAAGTTACGGAACCCTCTGGTGAGTTTATTTCTCAGTTCATCGACTCGTGGACGCCACAGTTGCGTTGTACTCTTCCCGAGGATCGTTTCTGCTATTTTTGCGTATTTTTATGAATTAGTGTATTTTTGGGTCAATTATCGAATTTTAAGAAATTAGGAAAATTCCTAATTTTCCTTCTTTTTATTTCTTCTTCCTCTCTCCTCCCTCTCATTTCTCACGACCCTCTCTCTCTCATCTCTGTGCCGTTCGAGGCGGGGAGCGCGACCGTGGAGAGCTGGCCGAGGCGGGGACGCGATGGAGTGATTTGGATGCTAGATGGAGCGGCGGTTGGAGTGTGGCGCGGCGCTATCCCTCGGTGGATTCAAAGCCGGTGAGGTTTCGTTCGTGTGACGTTTTTGGCGTGGTTTAGTCACTTCGGCGCATGGTTTCTTCGATGGAGGTAGGGAAACGGATCACCTACTTCTCCTGCTCTTTTTCTTGTAGTTTCGTGTTGTTCGGTGCTAGAACGGGCGAGTTTAGGCTCGTTTAGGTAAAATCGTAATTTTAGGAGTTCGTAGAGTTTGCCGGAAAATTGCGACTATTTTCAGTAAGATTAGTATCAAACGAACCCTCGGGATGTCTGGATCCCGTTCCCGCAAGTTTCACCGCGATTGGTCGTCATTCAGGGCCAGTAGGAGTCCGGGAACCCCGATGACCCAATTTGGGTCGATTTGTTGGAATCGCCTATTTCTCGCGAACGAATGGTTGCATGTGACCCTTCCGGTTTGTGGAAGGTGTTTTTCAACGTTTAGGACTGTTTCCCCTACGTTTAGACGAGAATGGGGCATGGAATGGCCGAGATCGGTCTTTTCCCTAGTTTTCCCCGCCGTATCGCTTTGGCGGCCGTTCTAGTGACTGCTACAAGTCTCTGGTGGCCCCACGATAGACCGCCACATCCTTCAGTGTGTCGGTAGTTTCGAGGTTAGTTTAGGTTGGCGGCCCCAACCTCTGACCGGCACTTGCATTTGGCGGCCCTATATTGGTGCGCCAAGGCTCATTGTTTCTCCATGTTCGTGTCAGTCGGTTCTCTATGGCGGCCCTTTCTTGGAGCGCCAGGAGTCGTTGACTAGAGTTAACAGTCTATGTCGGTTCGTGTTGGCGGCCTAGTGTATGACCGCCGTTTTACTATAGCACGCCTACTATAGGCCGCCATAGTGTGTTTTGACCGGGTCCAGGTTTTAAGTCGATTGGCTCTAGTGGCCTAACCTTCATGCATTTCTTTGTCGTAGCGCGCCTTCCTCGGCCGCTACAGTCTGTGTGTCTTAGGTCAGTATCTTAGGGCGGTTTGTGTGGCGGTTCAATCTTAGACCGCCAAGTTCGTGTAACGCGTCTATCTTAGGCCGCTACGGGTGGTTTGACTAGATAGGTCTGTTCAGGGTGACTGAGCCTAGTGGCCTAATCCTTGACCGCTATAGTCCCCTAGCGGCCCAGTCTAGAACCGCCAGATTCTTGTCTCTGTTGGGGTGTAGCGGCCCTGCCCTCGACTGCTTCTTCCATATAGCGGCCTAAAGGTGGACCGCCATATTCCCAGAGTGTTGTTTTCCAGGGTTTTGATTTCTAAGGGTCTTGGCTTAACCTTGTGGTTTGCCTGTTGACCCGTGGATGTCTCTTGACATCCTATGAGAGCTGTTGACCACGTTATAAGGTAGCCATGCCCACATGTCTGTATGCTTCCAAGTCTTTGTCAAGTCCTGGTCAACCCGGTAAGATCCAATGGTTGGCATAAGGCCTTGTGTGTGTCTCGACTATTATGAATAGCTCGAGATAGTGGTTTTGGACGCCCGGAGGTATTGTCCTACCTCACTTTGCAGGTCCAGGTGTGCTAAGGGTCTTGGTGTTCCCTCAGGTCTCCGTGAGTCATTTCCTGCGGTGTGTCATTTCCCTGGCTTAGGATTAGACCGATTGGCGGTTTGTTCCGCTTTGTATGACAATCTTGACTCCGAGTCGTGATACTCAAGGATCGTTGTGTCTGTAGGTCTAGTTGCCTTATCCTGAGTCTTTCGACAGCGATGTGCTACCTTGGTGCTTCGTAGTACGTGCGACAGTACTTCCTTGCCTGTCTGTACTTCAGCACTCGTGCTTTGGAGTCTGTGTCTAGTGAGCCTCCACTAGTCGTACCCTGGCAATGCGTTACGGCGTGTCGACCCACCCGGGAGTGGTGGCGTGGCAATTCCCGATATACGATTTTTAAGCTAGTTTCCATGGGCCCCACTGTGCAATAGCGTCCTGCTGGGTGGGGAAAAGTAGCTAGAGGCCTGGCTCTCCAGCAAGAGTCGGTGTGTGCACACGTGGTCAGGGGCTTGGACTGATGCCGATGAGCGTTACCCTGTCTAGTCACTTGCTACTGTAGTTCCTGTTCTGGTTTAGCAGAGTCCTTAAGTCCAGTATAGTCTTTCGCTGGCTTAGGTTTCACGATTCTTAGTCGCTTTGTCGCTTTATTTTTCCGATATCTGTTGTCGTGGCATGGGTCGTGTCTCCTTTCCCTGTGAGACGTAAGCGACGCTACCTTGTTTCGGAGGTGTTGGACTTGTGTTCACTTGGGTGCCGTGCTCGATCCAGATCATGTGCCTGTGATTATGGTCTGGCGGTGTTCCTTTGAATTATATTTTTTGAGATTCGTGTTGTTTCAAGTTGTGTCTTGGGGTTGTTCTTCCCTGCTTCTCCTTTGCTAGTCCTTAAATTTTGAGGATGAAATTTCTTGAAGGAGGGGAGGCTGTAATACCCTGGATTCTTATTAGGTCTTTCGGATCTTCTTCGGAGAGTTTCGGATCGCTTTTGTGGGTCCTGAGTTGAGTTTTACGATCCACGTGGGTTTTTCTCTCGTACAAGTTACAGAACCCTATGGTGAGTTTATTTCTCAGTTCATCGAATCGTGGATGCCGCAGTTGCGTTGTACTCTTCCCGAGGATCGTTTTGACAATTTTTCTGTATTTTTCTGAATTAGTGTATTTTTGGGTCAATTATCGAATTTTCAGAAATTAGGAAAATTCCTAATTTTCCTTCTTTTTATTTCTTCTTCTTCTCTCCTCCCTCTCATTTCTCACGACCCTCTCTCTCTCTCTCTTCATTCTCTCTCATCTCTGGGCCGTTCGACGCGGGGTGCGCGACCGTGGAGAGCTAGGCGAGGCGGGGATGCGATCGAGTGATCGGGACGCGGGATGGAGCAGCGGTTGGAGCGTGGCGCGGGGCGATCCCTCGGTGGATTCAAAGCCAATGCGATTTCATTCGTGTGACGTTTTCGGCGCAGTTTAGTCGCTTCGGTGCACAGTTTCTTCGGTGGAGGTAGGGAGACGGATCACCTACTTCTCCTGCGCTTTTTCTTGTTGTTCGGTGCTAGAACAGGCGAGTTTAGGCTCGTTTTAGTAAAACCATGATTTTAGGAGTTCGTAGGGTTTGCCGGAAAATGGCGACCGTTTTCAATAAAATTAGTATCAAACGAACCCTCGGGATGTCTAGATCCCGTTCCCCGCAAGTTTCACCGCGATTGGTCGTCATTCAGGGTCGGTAGGAGTTCGGGAACCCCGGTGACCCAATTTGGGTCGATTTGTTTGGAATTGCCCGTTTCTCACGATGAATGGTTGCATGTGACCCTTCCGGCTTGTGGAAGGTGTTTTCACCGTCTAGAGACTGTTTCCCCTACGTTTAGACGCGAATGGGGCGTGGAACAGCCGAGATCGGCCTTTTCCCTAGTTTTCCCGCCGTATCGCTTTGGCGGCCGTTTCAGTGACCGCTACAGGTCTCTGGCGGCCCCACGATAGACTGCCACATCCTTCAGTGTGTCGGTAGTTTCAAGGTCAGTTTAGGCTGGCGGTCCAACCTCTGACCGGCACTTGCATTTGCCAGCCCTATATTGGTGCGCCAAGGCTCGTTGTTTCTTTCGTGTCAGTCGGTTCTCTATGGCGGCCCTTTCTTGGAGCGCCAGGAGTCGTTGACTAGAGTTAACAGTCTATGTCGGTTCGTGTTGGCGGCCTAGTGTATGACCGCCATTTTACTATAGCACGCCTACTATAGGCCGCCATAGTGTGTTTTGACCGGGTCCAGGTTTTAAGTCGATTGGCTCTAGTGGCTAACCTTCATGCATTTCTTTGTCGTAGCGCGCCTTCCTTCGGCCGCTACAGTCTGTGTGTCTTAGGTCAGTATCTTAGGGCGGTTTGTGTGGCGGTTCAATCTTAGACCGCCAAGTTCGTGTAACGCGTCTATCTTAGGCCGCTACGGGTGGTTTGACTAGATAGGTCTGTTCAGGGTGACTGAGCCTAGTGGCCTAATCCTTGACCGCTATAGTCCCCTAGCGGCCCAGTCTAGAACCGCCAGATTCTTGTCTCTGTTGGGGTGTAGCGGCCCTGCCCTCGACTGCTTCTTCCATATAGCGGCCTAAAGGTGGACCGCCATATTCCCAGAGTGTTGTTTTCCGGGGTTTTGATTTCTAAGGGTCTTGGCTTAACCTTGTGGTTTGCCTGTTGACCCGTGGATGTCTCTTGACATCCTATGAGAGCTGTGACCACGTTATAAGGTAGCCATGCCCACATGTCTGTATTGCTTCCAAGTCTTTGTCAAGTCCTGGTCAACCCGGTAAGATCCAATGGTTGGCATAAGGCCTTGTGTGTGTCTCGACTATTATGAATAGCTCGAGATAGTGGTTTTGGACGCCCGGAGGTATTGTCCTACCTCACTTTGCAGGTCCAGGTGTGCTAAGGGTCTTGGTGTTCCCTCAGGTCTCCGTGAGTCATTTCCTGCGGTGTGTCATTTCCTCTGGCTTAGGATTAGACCGATTGGA